>OV743716.1:112959288-113559288 GCA_928272305.1 Volucella inflata | reverse complement strand
TGGAAGAACCATTTCTGCAGACTGTATAACGGCGATGACGGACCAAATACCGCTGTCAGGCAGAATCAACCTTTCAACTTGAACGATGATGACCAACAATTCCGTCCACCCGACCTGGATGAAGTGAAGATAGCTATATCGAAGCTTAAGCCCAACAAAGCTGCTGGAGCGGATGGCCTGTGTGCGGAGCTCTTCGAAGTGGCAGGCGATGACTTGGTAAGGAGCATACACAAACTCATCTGTAAAATATGGTCGGACGAAAGTATGCCCGATGAATGGCACCTCAGCATTGTTTGTCCGATTCTCAAGAAAGGAGAACCTCTGAACTGCGCCAACTACAGAGGCATCAGTTTCCTTAACATCGCATACAAGATCTTATCCGCCGTATTGTGTGAACGCCTGAAGCCGTTCGTCAACAACCTGGTAGGTCCATATCACGCTAGGAAAGTCCACCATGGACCAAATATTCACACTGCGGCAAATCTTGGAGAAGACCCATGAGCTTTAGATCGATACACACCACATATTCATCGATTTTAAGGCCGCGTTTGACAGCATCTAAAGAGACGAGCTAAACAGAGCAATATCTAGTTTTGACATCCCTGCCAAATTCGTCCGTCTGTGGAGGATGAAGGTGAAGAATGCATGCTGCTCCATCAAGGTCGGTAATGACCTCACCGGGACTTTTGATGTCCAGAAAGGATTTAGACAAGGCGATGTGCTGTCATGCGATTTTTTCAACATCGTACTTGAAAGAAGAGCAAACACAAGAGGCACTATCTTTCAAAAGTCCGTCCAACTACTCGCATACGCCGACGATATAGACATAATCGGGAAAAAGCAGCGTGATGTCAGAGGCGCTTTCGTGAGTATTGAAGCGGCGAAAATGGGCTTAGCGGTTAATTAGGGCAAGACCATGTATATGCTGTCAAGCAAAAAGGACAGCCAACACCGACGTCTCGGGCAGAACGTCACCCTCGGGAGATATAACTTCAATGTAGTTAAGGGCTTTGTCTACCTAGGCTCCGCTATAAACACAGACAACGACACCAGCGCTGAGATCAAGCGAAGAATAACTCTTGCGAACGGCTATTTCTTTGGGTTAAGAAGGCAATTGAGTAGCAAAGCCCTCTCACGGGCAACAAAAGTCACCCTTTATAAGACTTTAATAATTCTGGTCCTGCTCTATGGCGCATAGGCATGGACATTGTCAAAAATGCATGAGAGTGTTCTTGGTTGCTTCGAGAGAAAAATTCTTCGGGCGATCTTCGGTCCCGGCTGCATTGACGGTGAGTGGAGGAGGATATACAACGACAATGTATGGACTGTACAGCGACATGGACCTAGCTAGAAGAGTGAAGATCCAAAGACTGAGATGGCTGGGTCATGTAGAGCGCATGGACACCAATGCTCCGGTCCGGAAAGTCTTCGAATCCGCTCCCGAGGGACAGCGCAGTAGAGGAAGGCCAAGATTCAGGTGGCGCACGGAAGTGGAAGAGGATCTCAGCCAACTTAGCATTCGAAACTGGAGGCAGCTAGCCAGGGATCGAGCTGGCTGGAGAAACTTGTTGACTGAGGCCCAGGTCCACCCCGGACTGTAGCGGCAATTAAAGGGAGTAAGTTAGCACTTCAGGCACAGCTCACGTACC
The DNA here is from genome assembly GCA_928272305.1 of Volucella inflata. NCBI lineage: Eukaryota > Metazoa > Arthropoda > Insecta > Diptera > Syrphidae > Volucella > Volucella inflata. Next base: position 113,557,639 of record OV743716.1, on the reverse strand, counting down.
CACTAGTAAAAGAACGGGTCAACACAACAGGACATGTACATAAGAATAGAACCTTGTGTGAAATACACAGTTAGTGCTAGGAATATAAAAAGACTTTATTTCTAGACCGAATGGCGGTGACGGAGCTCAACCGTATCCGTTTGTTAGACCTGTTCAACTTAAATAATGATAGCCGTACTTCCGTACCCTTAACTAAAACAAGATAATGTTTAGCAATATCTGAAGTCAAATTTAACAAATATGATGGGCCTGACGCTTATGGGTCGAGGTACTTATTTCTACACTCTAGCAAATTCAGAAAAAAAGAAGCCTATGCTGCATATGACAGCATTTTTGATGATGATCTGCACAAGGCATTTTCTTGCTTTTAGTCAGAAAAGGGGTTTGATAAGGTGACTAGCTATCATGTGACTTTTTGAACATGATACAGTATGTGCAACTTATAGCATTCCCTAGTTCACTTTAGCAGAAATAAAACAAAGAATCACTCTTATCAATCCCCCTTTCGTTTAGCCAAAAAAGCGATTGAATAGCAATGCCTCACGCCGAACATCTAAGTTAAACTCTACGTCGCTGAGGCATAGACTCTACCGAAGGCGGATAAAGAAATCTTCGATCATTTCGAGAGAACAATTTCTTGTAAAATGGAGGAGGACAATGCAGCTGAAAGACTTCATCCTAGCCGGCGCGGGTCGGGACACCAACCGACTTGGAATGCGCAAACGGGGGCGATTCCGGTATCGATCACCTTGCTGCGAACAATACTAATCTATGTCCATTTTGAACAGTTCTTCTGCTATACCAATCCTTCAAGTAAAAAGGAAGAACAGGGTTTCCAAATTTTGGTGAAGAATGGCGAGGAAAAATCTTTCACTTCCATGGTCTATTAAAGTGGCTACTTGACATAATGCTCCTAAAAAGAAAGGCGGTAATTTATAGGCCAACGCACACGTCCATTTCCTGAAATTATGGAATTTCAACCTTTTGTCTTATTCATGTTTCTATTAAATGTTAATCGATTCTATTTCAACATTCTACGAAAAGAATCAGAACTGACGACAACGCCTTTTCCTTCACCATTTTCAAAAGAAGGCTTAATCACTCCAACACGGACGCGGCAGATTTACGGTATACAAGAGTATGGTTCTGCTCAAATCTCTGCATAGTTCATGTGCATTATCGCTTTGCTGCCTTGTCGATACCGATGATGTCGTAAGCACGAAATTGTGTTACTTATTATGAGTTAGTCAGCTGATGTATGCGTCGCTAAACTCGTATATAGTTAAAATTGTATCGTATTGAAGCGAATTATCAAACTGTCAAAATATGATAGTTTGTTAAAAAATAAAGTAGAGACCGCTTTATTTTTGGCAGACGCAACTTTCGGTAAATACAATCTGTGGCTTCGTAATTTTGAGCATTGACTGCATCATTTAAAATAATACAACTTTTTAGATTCAACACAGGTTGATGCTTTATCTCAAAGACCACATGGGGGGTGCAAAAATATTTAAGGCAAAATGGGGAATGGAAAACAGAAACAGTTTTATTTGATATTAGTTTTAACTCAGAATGTGTTTGTTTAATGGATGGCAACGATTAGTATAAGGCCTCGTAGAAGTAGCATCTTCCGACAGGTGCTGGTTCCTTAAATGACGAGAATGAGCCTCTGCAGCCGAAAACATCTTGCAGCTCTGCTAAAAAGTCCAACTTCACGCCTCCCCGTGGCGCCATCTGGGAATCTCACTAGAAATTGCGAAATGAAGGGGGCAAATGGCAAGTTTCCTGCGCCATAAACCAGGATTAGTGTCGGAAAAACAAAACAAGACCTTATCCGGGCTACTCCGACATATTTGGAGCTCAGGCCGGAAAGGATTTCCAGGACTTAGTCAGGGTCTTGGAAAAGAGATGGTGGCGGACGAACCCTATGTGGGCCAACGGCAGCGCTCACATCCCGGAACGGGTTACTGGCTTCGGTGTAACCGACCCCTTGTCCTAGGGGCACTCAAAGTGGAACTGGTCCTCCAGGTTGGGGGTTGTGCCGCCGGGGTAACTGCCCGGCCATTTAAAAAAAGATTAAGTTACGAAGCATCAACAAGCCTCGGATATGGACGGATCTACTGTTGACAACCCACGCAAACGATTTAAGGACCGGATATGCACGTGGAATGTTAGATCCCTTAATAGACCGCGTGCAGCCGAGCAACTAGCGGAGGCCCTAGACTGCTGCAAAGCAGACATAACCGCCATCCAAGAAATGCGATGGGATGGGCCCTACAAAAAGAAGCTGAAAAACTGCGACATCTACTAAGGCAATTGCTATCGCAACCTAATATGCGCACACGCCCCCACAGAGGAGAAAGTTGACGACTTCAAGGATGCCTTCTACGAGCTCCTTAATAAGACCTACAATGATCTAGCTATGACATTAAAATTGTCCTCGGTGATTTTAATGCAAAGGCAGGAAGACAGGGTATCTTTGGTGGAACGATTCGAAAATATAGCCTGCACGACACCATCTCCGATAACGAATTCAGGCTTATTGACTTTGCGTCGGGGCGAAACGTTGTCGTAACTAGCACGCGGTTCCCACATCTCGACATACACAATGGGACTTGGAGAGCTCCTGATCAATCAACAGTCAACCAGATTGATCACATAGCGATCGACGCAAGACACTCTTCCAGTATTATGGATGTCCGTACGTTCCGAAGAGCCAACATCGACTCGGACCACTACCTTGTTGTAGCCAAGGTACGGTTGCGGATGTCCCAAACTACTCCAAGACAAACTAATGCTGTGAGAAAATTCGACGTCAGACGGATACAATCGCAAGAGATCGCCAAGTACTTTTCGGATCGAGTATCTCTTAATCTCTTAAGAGGTCCAATACCGCCAGCATCAATCATCGAAGACCATTGGAAACACTGCTAAAACGCCATCAGAGATGACGTTTCTGCTGTGCTGGGTTTCACTCGTCCACCACAACGAAACCCCTGGTTCGATGATGAATGCCGGCAAGCACATGCAGCTAAGAAAAAAGCACGCAATGCGGCACTGCCAAGAAAGATCAGAGCTGCTCATGAGCTCTATGAGCGGAAGAGGAGAGACGAACACCGGCTTCTCAGGAGGAAGAAGAAAGAGCATGAGAAGCGCGCGATCGAGGATACTGAGAGATGCTTCTCCAGGAATGAGGTTCGGAAGTTTTACCAAAAGTTAAAAATAACATGCCACGGAAATAAACCCCGAACCGAAGCCTGTAGAGATGAACAGGGGCACACCGTAGTAGAATCGCAGTCGGTGCTGAGGATTTGGAAGAACCATTTCTGCAGACTGTATAACGGCGATGACGGACCAAATACCGCTGTCAGGCAGAATCAACCTTTCAACTTGCACGATGATGACCAACAATTCCGTCCACCCGACCTGGATGAAGTGAAGATAGCTATATCGAAGCTTAAGCCCAAAAAAGCTGCTGGAGCGGATGGCCTGTGTGCGGAGCTCTTCGAAGTGGCAGGTGATGACTTGGTAAGGAGCATACACCAACTCATCTGTAAAATATGGTCGGACGAAAGTATGCCCGATGAATGGAACCTCAGCATTGTTTGTCCGATTCTCAAGAAAGGAGAACCTCTGAACTGCGCTAACTACAGAGGCATCAGTTTCCTTACCATCGCATACAAGATCTTATTCGCCGTATTGTGTGAACGCCTGAAGCCGTTCGTCAACAACCTGGTAGGTTCGTATCACGCTAGGAAAGTCCACCATGGACCAAATATTCACACTGCGGCAGATCTTGGAGAAGGCCCATGAGCTTTAGATCGATACACACCACATATTCATCGATTTTAAGGCCGCGTATGACAGCATCATCTATAGAGACGAGCTATATAGAGCAGTGTCTAGTTTTGGCATCCCTGCCAAACTCGTCCGTCTGTGGAGGATGACGATGGAGAATGCACGCTACTCCATCAAGTTCGGTAAAGATCTCACCGGGACCTTTGATGTCCAGAAAGGATTTAGACAAGGCAATGCGCTGTCATGCGATTTTTTCAACATTGTACTTGAAAGAATAGTGCAAACCTCACGAGCACACACAAGAGGCACTATCTTTCAAAAAACACAGACAACGACACCAGCGCTGAGATCAAGCGAAGAATAACTCTTGCGAACGGCTATTTCTTTGGGTTAAGAAGGCAATTGAGTAGCAAAGCCCTCTCTCGGACAACAAAAGTCACCCTTTATAAGACTTTGATAATCCCGGTCCTGCTCTATGGCGCAGAGGCATGGACATTATCAAAAATGGATGAGGGTGTTCTTGGTTGCTTCGAGAGAAAAATTCTTCGGGCGATCTTCGGTCCCGGCTGCATTGACGGTGAGTGGAGGAGGATATACAACGACAATGTATGGACTGTACAGCGACATGGACCTAGCCAGAAGAGTGAAGATCCAAAGACTGAGATGGCTGGGTCATGTAGAGCGCATGGACGCCAATGCTCCGGTCCGAAAAGTCTTCGAATCCGCTCCCGAGGGACAGCGCAGTAGAGGAAGGCCAAGACTCAGGTGGCGCACGCAAGTGGAAGAGGAACTCAGCCAACTAAGCGTTCGAAACTGGAGGCAGCTAGACAGGGATCAAGCTGGCTGCAGAAGCAACTGATTTCTTCCTTTGGCTATCCTGTTATCAATTTTTTTTGCCAGTTTTTTTTTTAGTTGATTTAGATGTATACATACATTCGCTTAGGTTGTCGATTTCGTCATTATCATAATAAGCCTTATCATGTAATTCGATCGGAAAAATAATTTCCGAAACGGAAAAAAAGTCCGATCAGAACTCGTAGACCTGTCACGTTATCAGTTTCGAAATAAACTTTTTCAACGCATTTCAAAGCACGTAGTTGGTAGACCAAACATCTGCAATCCTTTTTTAATAAAACATATGTCTTTAAAAACTTTTTCTTTGTTTTCCTTTCACAATTTCGCAACAAATCTCTGCCGGATAATATCGGAAAAAAATGGAGACAACTTTCAAAAAACTTTAATTCATCGCACACTTCTGCAATGCGATGCTCTCCATTATTTCTTTTCGGAATTTTTTCCGATGAGTTCGTTCGAACGAATTACGCGATGAGTATTTTCTCCGATTTCGGAGAAATTACAGAAAATTCCGTTCCGATCGGAATACACGATAGGGGTGAATATGTTCTTTTTTGTCATTAGACAAATCACTCATAAGTGATTTCTTAAGCTGTGCGGTTGTTTATCTTCTCTAATGGCTAATCAATCTGATATTAAGTGCGTCCTATGCTTAAATCCTCTTCTTGACGAGTGACTTAAGTTCGGGTTATTTTGTGGGAAATTGGTCCACATAATTTGTATTTCTGAATTTGCTGCTAAAGAACTTGCAAATAAAAAACAAAAAAACTCTGTGGCACTGACAGCTCGGTATGGGCTATGGCCTAGATTCTTGACACACCTTTGTGTTCTTCATGTTTTTATTTTTTGTCATATCTGAACGTAGGCCCCGGTTTGTCGCCGAATCCACATGGCACGCCTTAAAATCTTTTCATAGGCAATCTTACTTTCTGGAGTTTGCCATTGCCCGCTGAAAGGGTGATGACGATTTGAAAAATTGTTGGTGATGCCGGGGATCGAACCACGGACCCACTTCGTGATAGTGCTCTAAATTCCTATCTGAACAGTTATTTATGAAAATAAATGATTTAGTCTCAGTTGTTGTGTTTACGAAAATGTGTGGTTTGGACACTCTTCAGCGTAACTTAAGTGAACTCTTAAATCATGTCCGTGCTAAATTCAACAACAAAGTTAACTCCGTTCCTACTGAACCTTGTATAAATACTTCCCCAAAGGCTATCTGAAGTTCAAACAATATCACTAAGTGATCTTGTTTCTGCTTCTAATGCTCCTACATTCTTCGAAAATAGTTCTGCTTGTGTTCCCTCAGCTGCTACTACCAGCAAAAATGCTTTACCACCAAACTCGAGCAGAAATAGTGAGTGGCAAAATGTCCGAAACAAACGCAATAAGCGTGGTGTTGTCATAGTTGGTGTCGACTCCTTGCCTGCTGATACGAATGTCATTACCCCAATTAAATGGTTGCATGTGTCTAAATTCCCGGTATCAACTACTAAAGAATCAATAATTAAATATGTTTCTTCCAAACTAAACATTTGCTCTGATGAAGTGAATTAATAAAAAAAGATGCTGACATGTCCAAGTTAATTTTTGTTAATTTTAAAGTTGGTGTTCCAGTGGTTAAATTAAATTACGCTAATAATGTAAACAATTGGCCAGTAAATGTGTGTGTGAGAAAGTTCAAATCTCCTCCAAAAAACTCCAACTCAACAACAACAATAGCTCAATAATATCAATTACTGCATCATCAGCTGTGAACTTAGAATACATGTAAATCATTGCTTTTATTCACAATTGCTAAGCATCAACAACAATGTAGAAACAGAAATAAGTATTACATATAGCATGTATTTTCAAAATATGAGTGTTTTCTCTTCAAAATTAAGAGAATTTTCTTTTGTTGTGGATGCATGTCTCCATGAAGGAGACATGGCTGTATCTCGACATAAAAAATTGGTGGAGGTTTACCACTATTCAGTTCTATTACACCTAGAAGTTCGTAAGGCTACTTACTTATTTGGTCACAAACTAACGACTCAAAATTAATGCCGAATATGCTTTCTTCTGACATTGAATTTTTTTTAATTAATTCATTACTAGCTATGAACTCAAATCAAATAAATTATGTCCTAAATTCACTTAGCAGACTGTTAGATTTAGTATTTACCTCTAACGATTTGAATGCATCAGTTATAAAGGGTCATTCATTTTTCGATTTCGAAAATAAAGCTAAATAAAACAGACACAGCGATTTACCTCTGACGATTCAAATGCATCGGTTATAAAGGGTCATTCATTTTTCGATTTTGAAAGTAAAGCTAAATAAAACACACACAGCGATACATTTTTGATGAATATTTTAATTCATAATAAAGTTTTGACTTTGCCATTAAGTGTGAAAAACAGTATCATTCAAATGGCCGCCTCGGGAAGATTCGCAGCATTTCGGACGGTATATCGGCCATAACTTGAGTAATGTTTGTTTTTATGCGTCCAGAGTTCGGGGATTATTCGTGAAAGCACGGTCTTTTACGTAGCCCCACAGAAAAAAATTTAACGGTGTCAAATCGCATGTTCTTGGTGGCCAATTGACATCGCTAAAACATGAAATTACACGACCAGGAGACTTCTCACGCAATAAAGCCGTCCAAGTCATGATCACGCCATAGTGAGGTGTACGACGCGAACGCGTGGAAATCGATCAATTCGGATCATCATACGTTCGATTAAGACGATCATAATCATCGCGCAATGCGTGAAAAGTGGCTACGTTTCAACTTTCTACAAATCCGTTTAGCACATTTTTAAAGTCAATATCGCTTATCAAAATGTTTAAATACCGAGTGTTAAGAGATTTTTTTTGTTGCAAGATTCTGTCGGCCCTTATACTGCAAAACATATTTCAATAGCCTTACTTATGTACATATGTTCAAATTAAATTTAATTTCCAAATTAATTCAAATTTAGTGAAATTTTCATACTGTGGATATTCACTTATTAAGGAAACAATTCATAGATGCAATTTACCGTGCAATTGCATTTCCATACATTTAGCGGTTGATCGGTGTTTCCTTTTTCGTTTGTAAAAAAATATTACTGTGACTAGGTCGAGCTTTCAACAGTTTAGCTAAAAAAAGTTGACTTTGAAGTTGTTTGTTATTAAGCTGCTTTATCTTATATATTTTCTTGGTGTTCAGCAAATATTAAATCAATATTATAATGTTCCTTAAATAAATGCAAAACAAATCATGAGGAAAAAAACCAATATGAGAAGTTTAAGGTTACACAGTAAGAAGGAGCACGTAGTCTTTCTCGGCTTTAAAAAAGTTAGAAAACCTTAATCAAATATCAGGTGTATACGCACATCAACGAGCAACGCCTGTGTCAAGCAAGTGGCGTCCCTAGATTCATCGGTAGGCAACTGGACCTTATTTTCACTAGCAATCGCATTGACTCCACAGTAACGTTTTGTCCCTTTACTCTTTCAATGTCGACAACTTTCAACCCCCTCTTTTTCTCTCATTTTACCATAACTCTGCAACACTTCTTCCCCTACTATCTCTAAGTTGAGAAAGTTGATAATTGCAAAATCAAGCTATTCCGTATAATTAAGGTAATTTATTAAGGGTATTTTATTTTAGTAAACAAATAAAGCATTTATATTAAGGATTATACTTGATTTCAGAATAAAAAAAAATAAAGCTAAAAACTGATTTGTTCTAATACGTATTGCAATAAATTTGGAAATTGTACCTATATATCTTTTAGTATACAGTTTTCGTACAAGCATATTAAACTACAATATATCGAAGTAATTAGTAATTATTTTCCTTCTTAAAAAAAAATATAATTATTAAACAGCAATACTTTACAATTTGTTCAGGAAGAATAATAAATTGTGTACCGATCAAATCACAGAGAATAAGCACGAATGGTGAACTTTAAGTCTTTTGTGTAACTCAGCACTCAGAAATACCAATAGATTAGCTAATTTGTTTAACAATCCAATAAAACTGAACTTTCTTAAATAATCGAAATGAACCTTCATTAAAGAAGTATATTTGTACAATCACAGTTACAAAATAAAATCTCATCAGGAATTGGCCGAATTTTACCAGCAGAAAAGATTTATACTGTATTTTGAGCAGTCTTTTGTGTAATTTGAAGCACAAAGAGGACCTTAAGATTATCTAAGTAAGCCACAGCGAAAAAGAGCAAAACGGATTTTTTTTGTCTGATTTTTTTTGATAAAGCAATTTAAATCTATACAAAAAAAAGTTACAAATATGTAAATATCCAACTAATTATCCTACCGAACCAAAGTGATGACTTAAAACATTAAAAAGGGTGACAAGTGAGGTGGGGAAGTGGAGATCGGAAAATCGGATAATACTTTCAATAGGGTAACTTCTTTAGAAATACTCTGATGACCCTGAGGAGAGTTGTGTGTGGATGGGCGAACTGCGACGAGCCGTGATGCATAGACGAGGACGGTGTGATGGGCTACCCTTGATTTTTTCTTAGTTACAATTATTTTTTCAAAAGATCGAAACTAAATAATATGCACGTCTGACTATACGTTTGTATACACAATTGATTTTCAATTTTAAAAATTCATATCTTTGAAGCAACCATTCATAGACGAATATCAGATAAAATAAGCCGAGTCATATAGTTTGAGGTGATCTTGGTGCCGACGTACTTATAAATGTGGCCCTTGGCTAGATGCCAAGGTCAGTTGTTTGAAGCTTTCAGGCAATATAAACTGAAAAACTAATAAAACCCAAAGATCAAAGGCCCATTCACACAAATCCAACATCACCAACATAAAAAGTTTGATCTTTGGGTTTTATTAGTTTTTCGGTTTACATTGCCTGAAAGCTTCAAACAACCGGATAGTGCAAAAATATTATTGAACGCAACAAAAGTTTATTTATTTATATGCAAATGCGTTCATATAAGAATTTCCTTCTATGGAAAGCTTTGAAGTCATCGACAGCGAAAGGGAAACATTGTTAACAAATGAGAGCGATCAAAATGCTGTTGATTTCTAGTAGAGTTCCGCTGTGGAATCGACAAATAAAAACTACCACTAACGTTATGTGATCGACAAGAACTATGATTAACTAAAAGTACAATACGTAAACCTACTTAATATTGCATTGTATTTTATTAGTTTTGTTGTAAATAAAAAAAATCATTAACGTTTACAACAACTTGCAGTACAATAGAAAAAAAAACTTTTTATAGTTAGGAAACATCGTACCCGAGTAAGTCGGGAATTTGATGCGGATATGTTTCCCGTCGATACATCCACCACAATCCTTTCAGAGTCTGAAGATGTTCTACAACAATTTGCAGGCTGCCTTCTATTGACTCTGGCATATGTTTTGATTGAAAAATTGTCCACAAAGTCTCGCAGGTTTTAAGTATTACTATTTTTCTAACTATTACCAGCCATTCTGAATGAAAATATTAGTCATCGAAACGAAGCTCCGAATGAATATGTATTTTCAGAGGAATTAATTTAATAAAAATAAAAACAATTCTGGAAAACTTCCCGACAGAAATGCAAAAAAAATCAATTAAACGGTCAAAGGATTCAAGACCAGATGGTGAATCAAACTCGACATGGCCGTAATTGGCAGGCAATTTGAAAAAATATGCAGTAGCTGAAGAAGCTGATTTAATTGAAGATGAAAATTGTTGGATAAAGAACGGAAACGATAAAAAAAAACACTGTGGCGCTGGCAGCCCGGTATGGGCAATGGCCTAGCTTCTTGACACTCATTTGTGTTGCTCATTTCTTCATTTTTGTCACATCTGAGCGGGGCCTACGGTTTATAACCGAGTCCGGATGGCACTCCTTAGAAGCTTTTCCGTAGGCAATTTTTACATTTGGGAGTTTGCCATTGCCCGCCGAAAGGGTGATGGCGATTTGGAAATTTGTTGGTGACCCAGCTAGGAAACGAATCCAGACTCTCTTCGTGATAGTCCAATGAGCTAACTACCGTGCAATCGCCATCGGAAACGATACCAAAATAATAATTTTGTAAGCAATTTGATTTGTGGACAAGTTTTTATCCAGCAGAACTACTCATCCTCTGACATTTTGACCCATAAAAACTATAAACAGAAATAAGTTGAAAACAAAAGAACTTATTTAGTTTTAGTTTTAAATGCATTTTATTTTAGAAATCATTAACTTTTAAAAACTAACAAACAATGCTTAAAATAACTTAACCAACTTATAGTAACTTACTGGCCCCACATAGGCACTCTAAGCTACTCTCAATTCTTATGTCTATGTCTTTCGAATTTATTTACATTTTATTAAGGCATATTTATTTTCTATACTTAGGCTAAGAAAAATATTATCATATGGACATAATTTTTTATTTTTATAAAAACTTAATATGTAACTTAAAATAAACCTTAGTCTACCTACTCGTAACTTACATACATTACACACATATACACATGTAAGCATTATACACAACAATATATATATATCTGTATATACCTTTGTATAAAATAATATACAATATATTTATATTTATTAAATGCTAACCTAAACCTATGTAAGCTGACCATCGCTATTTAGAGAGCAAATAGATTGGTCAGCTCTGCCTCATTAGTGAGGGTCTGTAATTGACGGAAACGACGACGAAACATGTTCTCCATCATTGAACCACCAGAAATCGTAGAGCTGCCGAATGACATCCCGCGATTCCCCGCCGTCTTACTGAACCTGAGACGATCCACACTGCCGTGTGCGACGTCATTTCTGTAGTTGAGTCACCTGACCCCAGCTGATCTAGGTAGGTAGAGAAGCCGTCAGAGCGCGCACTCTCGTGGTAAAGGTAATTAGGGTAGTAAGCCCCAGATATCAGGTTATTCGTCGAGGTCATTGCTCTTGCAATGAACGCCTGAAGCCGTTCGTCAACAACCTGATAGGACCAGTGTGGCTTCAGGCCAGGAAAGTCCACCATCGACCAGATATTCACACTACGGCAGATCTTGGAGAAGACCCATGAGCTTCAGATCGATACCCACCACCTATTCATCGATTTTAAGGCCGCGTATGACAGCATCTATAGAGACGAGCTATACAGAGCAATGTCAAGTTTTGGCATCTCTGCCAAACTCGTCCGTCTGTGCAGGATGACGATGGATTATGCACGCTGCTCCATCAAGGTCGGTAAAGATCTCATCGAGACCTTTGATGTCCAGAAAGGATTTAGACAGGGCGATGCGCTGTCATGCGATTTCCTTAACATCATTCTTGAAAGACTAGTGCAAAACTCACGCGTAAACACAAGAGGCACAACATTGAGGCATGGACATTATCAAAAATGGATGAGGGTGTTCTTGGTTGGTTCGAGAGAAAATTTCTTCGGGCGATCTTCGGTCCCGTCTGCTTTGATGGTGAGTGGAGGAGGAGATACAACGACGAACTGTATGGACTGTACAGCTATATGGACCTAGCCAGAAGAGTGAAGATCCAAAGACTGAGATGGCTGGGTCATGTAGAGCGCATGGACGCCAATGCTCCGGTCCGAAAAGTCTTCGAATCCGCTCCCGAGGGACAGCGCAGTAGAGGAAGGCCAAGACTCAGGTGGCGCACGCAAGTGGAAGAGGACCTCAGCCAACTTAGCATGCGAAACTGGAGACAGCAAGCCAGGGATCGAGCTGTCTGGAGAAACTTGTTGACTGAGGCCTAGGTTCACCCCGGACTGTAACGCCACCTAAAGCAAGTTTTGGTGATAGGTTGAACCACCGCCGTTTTCCAATGCGCTGGATAATGTGTATTATTTATTGCAGGGTCGTATAAATGTCCACCGCTTCTAGAGGAAGATGTCGATGCACGATGTTCGGAATACCATCGGTCGCCACTGATTTCTTACCTCTGATTGTGTCGAAGATCTCAGCGAGTTCTTCCTTCAAAATGAACGGGGGTGGGTTACCCTTTCGGGCCATATTTTCGTCACTGAACAGGGTTAAACCCCAGCCCTTGGTTCGCCAGTTCTCTAGTTCATTTCGAATGTAGAAGTTGTGCACCAAGCCACGATTGTCCAGGTCATAATAAGGGCCAATGATATCAGTGGCTTTGTATACATACTGGAAAATCGCCCCTATGGTATCAACCTTCTCCTGTGGATCCCCGATCACAAAGAAGTCGTCATCATCAGCGGCCTCATTTGTATCAATGCCTGCTATTGTCAGTAACCGTCCGTTGTCTGTTGTCCGGGCTATTTTAAGAAGGTCATTTTGATTCTTTCTCCGAAATAGTTTATTTATTTGCGGGAACATATTCGGGTTGCTGGTGTTTGCAGCCCGAACCTTGTCGTTCCAATACAAATTTATAGAAATTCTGTAATTTTCTGTTATTAAGGTTTGAAAATTTTTAATCGACGACTTCAGTGTCCTAATCTCCGGGTCTTGTCTGTCAGTTAATTGTCTGTACAAATGTTTGAGTATTGACAGAAGTCTGTCGGTGCAGTGCGTCAATGGTAGGATTGCGGAACAGGTTCTCGTTAGTCGTGCGTCGATACCGCGGTATTGTAGTGTCCATAGTTTGTTTAATTGTCTCGTCCATTAGTTTAAGGTACTTGTCGATCACCTCGTTTTAGAAATTCCTATTGGACGATGGGTGGAGCGTGTTCGAGGAGAGTCTTAAGAACTTATTCTAAGCTATTATTGACTCAAGATCTCCAATTATATATTAATTTGTGTTTAAAGATGAAGCCCCAAGCAGATCATAAATTTTTATTTTTAACCTTAATATAAGTTCTTATTTGTTTGTTATTTACAATTTTATTCTTCAACTGCCGTAAAATTTATCATAGAATACCAAAAATAAATAACGGAAAATTCCTTCAAAAGTATGAGTGACATCGACTTGAACGAAATATGATCTTAACAGGATAGCATAACCATACAGCAATTGAAGCGGAGAATAAAAATAGTTACCACTTTGAAAGCAAGATTGTGACTAGCAGTCATGGAAAACGAACTAATTTATTCAAGCGATCAACAATTTGACTGAAAAAATCACATCAATTCTGTTCCTTTCAATTCATATAAGGCCCTATTATATCAATGCATCAGCTTATGGCTTAAATATATTTTAAGTCACATTCATGCAATAATTTTTATTGGAAATTTATTAAGAACTGAACACCCCTTCAATTTGTATTGTATAATAAATGATCATTTTTTTAATCGTCAATCAGCGTTATTTGTTTCTATATTACATCTCGTTTGCGGGCTTCAACGCTCTATGGATGGAGTCCACACGAGTTATTACTCTTTTGCAATAAATTCGCTCTAAACATGTGAATGTTAACCAGATTCGAAAATAGAATAATTAATTCAGTTAAATAAGAAAAGGCTAAACAAAAACTGTCTATCAAATTTGAAAACGTGTTTTAGCCGATTTACGACCTTTTTCGAGTATTCCATTGATACATGAAATGTATATTTAAAAAAATATAATAAAAATTGCACATTTGTTGATAAAAATATATACGTAGATATTATTAGTTATTCCACAAAATTGCGCCCAAAAGCGCAAATATTTACATTTCAAAGTTGTTAATCATCATTTTTAATCAGGATATTTAGCATGAAACTTGAAAAATGTTCTTTTTTTATAATTAATAATAATCCACATATGTATAGGTATATATTAGTTTTATATTTGTCTCGCGCTAATTACAATTTCATGGATTGGACTTCAATAATGATGCAAAACAATAAATACAGACACATAACATGGTGATAATTTTCATAAATGTACACAGTTATTAATAGTTTCTCCCGAAGACATTCACTACAACTTAAATAACATATCGCTTTATTTTCACCATTATTAATATAGGCAAAGTAATATTGTTACAATTTAATTTTTCACCTCCTTTTTTAATTACCAATCAACTTCGGGATAAATTGCTACCAGAAATATTTTCATTTCTCACACACGCACCTCATAATTGTCTCTTTTACAATTCCGTTTTTGTTTTTTATTAACCGAATAACCATTTGAACCTTGCGCGTCACATTATGTTATGTTGCTTTTCTGAGAAAACTAAGACCATTTTCATATTTCAACTTATGCATATGTATAAATGTGTTTCTGCCATTAGCTGCACACCGGCCGGTAAATTTTTAGATCGAAATTGGTAAAAGTCGAGTTATCTCTCGGTATCCTTCTCATTATGGATACATTCAATTTGTTCTAGTAGTTCTGACTTTTAAAAGAATCATATAAATTTCTACTATATATATACGTGTAATTATGTACATGTATAGGTATGTATCCAACTGAAAAAAGGTTGATTTGAAACCTACAATTATATTGTCATATAAAATTGCTGTAGATAATTATTCTAATATGTAGATGTCGTACTGCACTGCTTCGTTACCGACAAAAGACTACCCGTCTTAAAATTTACTCAAGATGAAAACTTGATTTAAAATGCAACCAATCTAGCTGTACTTACGTTATACGCTCTTCATTTGACACTATAATGCAGTATGTATGGATGTAGATAAAATAAAAGTTCTACGTAAGATGTTTGTACTTAAAAATTTATATACGCATTTATTTTATATAAAGAAATAATTTAAATCCTGCGTCGAAGGGAAACAAGTGGAAAAATTACAGCACCCAATGGCCGCCGATAGTATGGTAATGTTAGCTTTAGTTGGGGTAAAACGACCCAAGAACAAAATACAGTACATAGAGGAAATAACTCTTAAAACAGTAGGAGGAGAGGGAAGCGCAGAATAAAAGATGCGATTGGGGGAAGTACAAAGTAAGGAAACGGGTAAAAGAAAAGTTACCTTTGTGCTCAGACTAATTTAGTCGCGCAATGCAAGATAATATTAATTTATGGGAGTTAAAAGTAATTATGACAAATATGTACATTATTTTGTTAAAACATGATTAACATATTTAATGCAGATTTCGCCTCCACCACGCATATGAATTTGACATTTACAGATATATTAAGACTTCTAAATCATTAAATAACCTTACTCTATTTCTTTAAAGGGGGTAGGTACCTTAATATATGTCATATGTCATTAATCTAAGGGAAAGCTACGTCGAAAAGCGTAGCTTCGCAGTAAACACCTATGATGTGGGCAAATTAGTCTTCCATCTTTCACAAGAAATACCAGTATGTACAAACAGCTTGTACAAAATTGACTAATTTCTTGCAACCCATACCAAATGTTGTATCCAATCAAGCTTTTAACAAAACACATAACCAAATAAATTTTTGTGTATACAACGATTTGTATATATCTGTTCTTATTCTCTAATAAGTTTTCTTTCATACCCACGTACGTTGATAGGGCAGCTTGAACACACGTACATACATATGTTATTATGTACCTATGTTCGCGCCTTCATATCAGGCAAACTGAGTACAAGAAAAAGGAAAAAATACAAAAGAAAAACATTCGTACATATGTATGTAAATGGAAGAAATTTCGCAGAATACTAGCATGGGTTAATAGAAGCGCTTTCATATAGTCACCCGATGACTGTCAATTTAGTTACTTAACTGCATATATATATTTTTATGTACAATAATTTTTTTTTTTTCATTTGGAGAAATTAACTCACCCATCAAAACAAAATATTCTTAGTTTTATTTACTAGGTATATAAAACAATTGCTCGAAATATAGTACCGATGCTATTCCACTCATTCTCAGTCAAATTCTTTTTCCCCACCGTGTGAATGTATACATAGATGCTCATTCACCAAAGGAGTAACATCAACTTGAGCGATAACCGCACTACAAAAACAAATGCAAAGATAACGAAACGTACATAGTACATACACATCTATATACTCCTATATAAAAAATACCTTTCTATTCATTTGTTTTTAGTAAATATATTTATATTTCATACATACATACCATATTTACAAAAAAATATTCTATACGCATAAACATACACATCATAATGCTCATAAAGGGGAACAAGGTATACAGCAATTTCGCGTTATTTTATGTTTGTGAAAATATTCGTGAATGATAATCCCACTCCCACTTTTATTGTATTAAATAAAGTAAAATTCTTAGATAGGAAATTAGCTACGCCCGAGATTTATGTACAATCCTAACACATTTTGTGAACATCTTCACAAATTATTATGTTTTTTTATTCTTTGGTTTTATTTTGTACTTTGAAGTTATCCATTATTATAATTCTTATCTCATTGGGGTGTAATACAACAAAACAAATTATCGAAGAAAGCTGTTATTTTTCGTACTCATACAATTGTTTTTTCTAGGTTAGAAATTTTATACCCCAGCTCCACTTGTTGGGAATAAGAAACAATTAGACCCAAAAAGCAGTAAACAATCTTAACACTTTTTCTTTTTTTGGAAAAAAAAAATAAAAAATAAAATATTTGAAACCGAGTTTTAAGCCGTCCGAACCTGATCAGAAACCGGATGCCAACGACATCACTACCGATTTCTACTGCGTTTCCCATTTACCCCATATTTTCTTATGAAAGGTAGCGGTAAAAAAAATCAAATATCTGTACCTATGTATATTGCCGACACAAACACTTTCTAATCAGGCGCCTCAGAAGTGCCAAAAAGAGAGATAAGACCAAAATTTTATAATAAGAGAGATGTTTGTTCCTATTTAATAATTCATCTGCCACCAATACCAAGTAAAATGAGCAAACAAACTTGTCAAATACGGCAAAGTTTTACAGTTGGGGAAATATAAGGAGAACGAATAGAAAAACGCTAGATTCCACTTGAAATCAAAATCTATGTACATTTTGAAATTTAAAAAAGAGCATGCGCCAAGAAATATTGTAACTGTTTGTGCTTGTGTGCTTGAGAAGAATGCTTCAATTGCATAGCCCCTATTCATCCTTTCTATTTAGCTTGCATTGCTATCCTCTAGCATTTGCGCCAGTACTGGGCGCCAATTTCGTGAAATGTGTATATGTAAAACTATTTAGTACTCTATAGGTACATATGTGTAAAGCTCAAAGGGAGAAGGGAGATATAAAACAAGTAAGATCTGCTACCCTCATTTTTACAATTTTATATTTTGATTTCGCTTAAGGGGAAGTTTTTAATATAAAAATTAAATAAAATAAATAACGGGTGCCACATGAAAAATCCTTTACGATGGGCAAAATTTTAAATATTGTTTTCTTTCGACGTACATAGAAAATTATTTATATCTTTATTCATATGTATAACGTTTGTAAGGCTGTATCCATACATGTCTTATAAAAATTGCATTAACTTCTTTAATAATCCGCAAAAACTTATTTGTTTTAATGCTAAATAATTTCTCTTGATTATGTATATTTGAAAAAAATATGTAGGATACTAGAACTGAAAAGGTATGAATGTAAGAATATGGATTATGGAACAATATTTTTAGTGTAACTCCTTTTTTAGTGAAGCAGCAAATGCATATTTAGTTCATACAGTTCTATTCTATTGCATAGTTTCAACGTGTTTTGCGTTCTATGTCTGTTAAAACTATTTTGTTTATATTTAATGAAAGTAAAAATTTGGTATACGATTTAAAAAACCGTGGCAAGAAAATGAGACTTGTTTATTTCAAGCTTCTTTGTTCAGTGTTGAAATCAGTTGTATTGTAAATTTTAAGGTACAATATATAATGCCATAAGTGCAGAAAGCTTTACCGTTTTGGTTATTGCCAAATGAAAGCTTCAAAATTCGGCTTCGTTTAACATTATAAGGAGAAAAAAAGCCGTTTCGAAAAAATAAGAATGATGCCCTCTACGTTAATTCAACATTGAACAACTTTTTTATAAACGATTAAATTTCTATTTACAATAGTTGGTATAGAAGATTTAGCATTTAACACCGAATTTAGGCAATAGGTAAACATTTACATGAATCGTAAATAAATATCATCATACATAAATTTGAATATTTTTCCATGCTAATTTTTCAGACTTAGCTTTATATTGGTTAAACTATGTGGAATAATTGTTGACATTGGATCTCTTTTTATGAGATGTATTGCCAATCACAATCTTCAGGAACGTCAAGTGGTCGTCATGTTTCTTCGATGAGGTCGGGCCACAAATACTTTTTCATTAGGGCAACAAATTTCTTATTATTTGCATTAAAATTCTTCGTTATTCACTAAATTAACAAGCGAAAAAATCTGTGGTACGATTTTAGCGATAAAAAGGTTATGAGGATTAGAGAGGAGAGTTTACAGTAGGAGACGAATAACCCATAAAACGAAATCTGAATCGAACTTAGTATGAAAATAACTGACGACCCAAAAAAACAATAATATATTGATGATTTATTGTACATAACAAAACAAAACACAAATCTGTGCTACAACTCCACCTATAGAGAAATAATCAGGATTAGAGAAGAGCATTTACGGTAATAGACAAATAACCCAACAAATAAAAATAAAAAATAAAATTACGAAATTAGATTGATCATAACTGCCGACCAGAAATTGAGGCAAACGATACTACCGGGCATGAAATATAATATACTCGTATTCAAGATTCATTTACATTATTTCTAGCTTTAAGTACTCTGAAGCTGTATTACAACCATTACCATTCGTTAAGATTCCTCTTGAGAGAATAAGGCATAAACACCATAATCACGATTGATACTTCTAAGCAATTAAAAAAAAAATGGTATTATGTTCTTAGTTAAAAAAGGATTTATAAGACTTAGATTAAATTACAATTGGCAGTTTGGAGTCTGATATTGATAAACAAAAACTTTCTGTTCTTTTTTTAAACTAGAAAAACTTACCCACTTTCTCGTGGTTCTTAATTGGGAAAAGGTGTAGGACTCTCTCAAATGTACAAAAAACGATACTATAGCACGGCGAACAGAAAAACTTGATTCACGCCAATTGGGTATTTACTATTTCAAACTATACATTTAACGCATTCATTAAATTACAGGATGTTTACAGGACTACTAATTAAGAATCTAATGTTTCCTTAACACTGTCATTAATTCGAAATTGAAACCACTTCCATTTTTAATGAGAAATACATTCACTACGAGTATGTATGGTAATGGTAATCTGTATACAAAATGTCTGGTCCGATTAATCGAGAATACTTGATAAGCAGGATTCAGAAAGACTAATAGCTAATAAAACTTATATGTTGCAGTATGTTGCTTATTCGCATAACACACTACTATCTACAAAAATGGATATGGATATGGATTTAAATCTAAAGCGATATTTCCTTAATTGTTACACAACAGTTGATTGTTATAATCGACATAATACACAATTCTGATTTGAAAACACTGAGTTACACAATTGACTGCTTCCAACATCAAAATATTAAATTGCTTCAAGTTCCTTGTATTTGAAATTTAGTATTTCACTTCACCATTGACATGAACTTTTTATAGAAGTTGGACCAAGTTTACAAACCTTATCCTTTTTAAGGCAACTAGCCTTAATCCTAAACTTCAATCATATCCTTTCTTCGACTTAAAGTAAAAGTTCAAATAAGAGTATTCTCTAACTTCTCCTCAATATTTTGTTAACCAATGAAGCAAATCTGTTAAATAGGACTGATCCTTTCCATTTTTAACACTTGAAACCAAATTAATCGAGCTTTATTAAACCCAAAGTCGCCTTCACATTCTCCTTCTTTTAACTCTATTAATAAGAATATCGCTCAGTTAAAACTCAGCTCTATAATTGTGTTATTCTGTGTTGTTTTTAAGCTTATCATTAGTCAATCTCCGCATTTGCTTCCTTTTTCAATATTAAGCACCTAATGTGTACTTATTGTGTGAAAAACCAACAGTTCTTAGAATTGCCATCACCGTTTCGGGGGGCAATGGCAAACTCCCGAAAGTCAAATTGCCTACGAAAAAGCTTCCAAGGAGTGCCGTTCGGACTCGGCGATGAACCGTAGGCCCCGCTCAGATGTGACTAAAATGACAACATGAGCAACACAAATGAGTGTCAAGAAGCTAGGCCATGGCCCATACCGGGCTGCCAGCGCCACTGTTTTTTTTTTTTATCTAAGTCTCTTTTACCTGTTTTATTACATTTCTTAGTGAAAAGAAAAGAAATAAGAAAAGGGAAAAATGGGCATGGTAAAGGAAGCAAACTTAAGATGAATAGACGTATGTTTGTACATATATGAATATAATTCAACGTACACATACATATATGACAAATGTTTCCCAAATAGCTGTCCTCCTTTATTATCAGATGCTGTTACATTTCTACCTAACAAAAAGACATCAAAACAACAACAAAAAGACAAAAAAGAAATAATTTCATTTTAGGACTGTGTTGTAGGCCAATGGTTAAGAGAAATACTATTCAAAAAACATGATAAAATGGACAAAATGTTGATAAACACAAATATGGTAAAAGGAACGAAATTAATTACTGACAACAATTGTTTTTATATATTATGCTTTAACTTAATTTTGATTGAACTTGTCCTGACGGTTTTAAGAAATCTTAAGAATGTATGGATTCGAACTCACTGCTATACGCCACTACTAGTTTTGCTCCCAATATATATCGAGTTATATCCATTTCGATGTAAGGAAAGTCCTGTTTTCGGAACTCATAAGCAGATGTTTACCTATTTATTCTTATTTCGTAATAAAAACAATATCTTAAAGAGAAATCTACAGATAACGTAATAAATGTATAAAAAATATTATGTTTAAAATGTTGACCTTTTTTGGTATGATTTACATCAGTAAGGAAACATTTTTTTGAAGCTTAGCCATTAGCTGCTGAGATGTAGATACAACTTGGTATTTTAATATTCTAATATTAATATATAATTTCACAGATCATTGTACATATTGTGATATTTGTTAGAAAATGAGTACTTTTTAAATTAATGCGATGAAACTGATGATTTATAATGTATAAAAACTATTTTAATATAATTGAATTAATATATTAACTATATATATTATTATTATTATTATGGGTTACTGACTTACCGAGCAAGACAGTTCTTCTTACATCGCTTGTATTCCTTATTGTGGTATAAAAGATGACATTTGATTTTTGACGCATTATTTGTTATACGTTAGTTTTTTCTTCTAAAAGATGTTTTTCAAAGGAAGGTAGATCGCTTAAAAAAAATTCACATGCAGAGTGACCCATCTATATATGAATTGACCTTTGTTTTGAGAGAACAACACAGCATCTGACTCAATGACAACACAACAATTAATTAAATATCGAACAAAAGCACTGTCATTTCAATTTTATTTTCATATAACCAATACTGACTTTATAGATTTTGATCGAGATTATTTTTTAGTAATTTATTCACGGATTTACTAAAAGAAATATATTTTCAATGCCCAAGGTTGTTCTAATGATTTATTTATATTCGTCTTGTATTTATTCCAACTAAACTTTGTTTCACTATCTCTTAAAATTAAAGAAAATGGTCCGATCAATTATTTTTAAAGTGATGAATTTCCGAAAAAAAATACAAATTTATATGGGATAAATAAAATCCTGAATAATATTACATTTTAATTTACAGTATACAAAAACACGTGCATTTTATACGATTCTTAGCAGATTCTATTCATCTGAACTAAAATTAATTTAATTTTACTTTTCATTATTTTAAATTAAATTGGTTCTTTGCGCTCACTCAATAGGCAGCATTAATGAATACGCGTATCGATAACAATGCAAAAAAAATTACTGTAATACACAACTATGTATTAAATAAACACAATATCAATGTTGCATTAGTCCTGCAAAAAAACGAATTGTAATAGAATTTTATTATTATTCCCGTCTCGCGTATTTCGACGTCATAGCACTCGTACATATTAAAAATATCTAACATAGATTCCGGCAATGAACAAAACTTTTTTCCAGGATAAGTCCTTAGATGCGTTTGGAATCTTTGTAATATGGCCCTTTGTAGTAGAGCTTTTTCTCGGCACAATACATTCACATTTTAAGGCATAATACCTAATGCAGAAGCGCCAATACTTTCGATTTGTCCACAAGCCTCGTACTTAAAAAAGAAAATAAATCTATTGTTGTTGGCTTAGTTGCAGTGCAGTATGTATTGTATTTATATGTTTGGTGGTGGTATTTTTTCCCAATATACTATTCTGTTAAAGAAAAAATTAAAAAAAAACTCTTGAAAGTTTGTACTCCGATAAAAAAAAATTTTTGGAGCGGTGAACGAAAAGAGAAATGGAGAACAACAATACATGGTAGAAAAAGCTCTATTGCTCACCAGTAGAAGGAAATCGGTAGGTATCTTAGTTTCCATTTGAACCAAAAAAAAAATTGCAAGTACATACATTTGTATGTGCTTGCACTTACCACTACATTTTCGTATAATACATAAAAAAGGAATGAATCCTATGTTCTTTTTAGACAAAATCGAATACATTAAAAAGTCAAGGAAAGGAAAAAAAACGATATTTTGATGGTTAGTGCATTCGATGTAACAGACATACCGACCAAATAATCACCAAAGATTAATTTCCCTTCATACTCGTATACTTGATATATAAAAAGTAATTTAATATTATTAGGCAAGAAGATATTGAAAGCACATTATAAGTACTTATCGCAAGCAAAAAATATACAATATAAAAATACAATACAATTTCAACATATTGTAACGTGTGACAAAAATAAAACATTATTTTCGTTGTTTCTTATCTAGGTATGATAAAATCTAGTACTAAACTTAATCTTCTGTTCTTTAATATACATATAAATGTCTATATTGTGCAGGAAAATACTAGTTATAGCAGATTCATAGGTATAGCACAGCCATAGAATATGTAAAAATAAGACTGCATTCGGATTCAAAAGAAAACTTTTTTGCGTTAATACAAGTTTGCATTATTAATGCGCGCTTGCGTTTGAAAAAATGAAATCAAAAACTCGCCCCGCCTACTATTTTACCAGGTTCACATAGACGCATAAATTCCGCACTTTTTTGGACGGTAACAGCTAACTACATAATTCGTTGAAGGATGAGCCGCAGTTTTATATTTTGCGTTTGAAAACTCCTTCCTGTATTTAGATAGCTGCAAGCATGTATACAGCAAAAACACACTCGTAGCTGGCTTTGAAATATTTTAAATGCTTGGGCTTTCGTACAGTGCAAATTGAGGAAAAAAGATATCGTTAGTTTATATATACATAAAAAAAAAACTGAGGAAGTGGTATGTAAAACTATCAAGGTTTTACCTCTCTGTAGAGTTAAGAAATTAAACAAACAAAAAACTGTTTTTTTAACTTGTGTGTATATTATTTTATATTCCTTAAATTTTGTTTTCTTCCATAAATTAGCCATTGGATAAATGCAATGTAATGGGTTATTCCGTTTAATGAATGCACTCGGAAAGGGGACATCTTTAAGCTAGAAACGACTAAAATATCTCAGTCAGTACTTATATAGTAACTATCACAGGACACTATGAAACAAGGGAAACATTTCCATCGGTGGTTCAACCTATACTATATATCAAATATTCACATAATACACAATTCTGCGGGGAATTTTGCTTACCCTAGTGATAACTAGTGATAAGATTAGTTCTGGGCTTATAGTAAACATAATTTTATGTTTACCAATTGCAATATTTAAATTTCTTTTTTAAAGAAACATTATTTTTTAACAAATACTTTTAACTTAAAAAGGGCACAAAAATATTCAGTGATGCCATCCAAGGACCATTATTTATAAATAAGGAGAAATCTCTTTAAATGTATCTTTTAATCTTGATTTGGAAAAACATACAAATAATAACATTATTCTCAGCCAAATCCCAGTATTTGTATACTCGTATGATATAAAAAATTCGTCATTACCAATGACATTGACTAGAATTGTTTGTTATCTTTTGTTGCAGAGGAATAATGTACTCAACAACCATCTGGCTGCCGACTTTAATGCCGTAACAGCGTTTTTAATGGACTTTAATTCAGAGTATCATCATAGATAACTATGGTTAATTATTCGCGTTTCATTGCCATGGAGTAGGGGAGGAGCGTCAGCCTTGTTGCTGGAAAATTTACCGCAAGAAATGTTTGCCATCGCAACCCAAACAAAAATTGGACTCTAGCAGTAAGAATATAAGGATATCGCCCTGAAAAGATTACATTTAGACTTCATGGGTCCTCTTTTTTTACAAATTTGTTCGTATATTGCCGGACGTCATAGCAAATGGATAGAATGCACACACATAAATAAATCTTTTATCCAATGGTGTAATAGCCATTGGAAAACTAAAAGGTATATTTTCGTGATTTGGACCACCATGCCAAATTGTTACCGATAACGGAACCCCCGAATGCAAGTCGAAAACGGTGTGAAAATGCTAAAATTAGCACTTAATAATGCACCATGATAAAAATCCAGATCTTAACTCAAACCAATGTTTACTAGATTGTTACAGAACTATTTATAGTGTGACTTGCAGAATAATTGCTTAAAAGGTATATTAAAACCCGATTTGATTTAATTCATCCTTATACAATTAAAAAAGCTGAGAATGAACATGGCATAAAAACCTTTCAAAGTAAATAGATTGAAATAAGAAGGCAAATTGAAAGAAACTTTTTTTTTTTATAATTGGCCCGCGCCTAAAAAAATGATTGCAAAGATTGAAAAATTAGGGAGGAATCCTATGTAGTAGGCGCAAAGATGTCTTAGGGGGACCTGACCAGATGTAAGCATTGTACTCCAATTTTGGCCGAATGAAACCCTTATATATTGGAGCCCGATCAGAAGGGGTGAAATATTTCTTACATCGCTTGAGGAAACTAAGACATTTCGCAGCATTTTTGCCGACTTCGCCTTTTTGGAGAATGGAAAGTTTTTCGGTTTCGATAATGCAAGTACCATTCATTGATAATACTATAGCTGGGTATTTGAATTTGGCTTTAGTGACAGCAGATAGCATTGTGTTTCGGAAGCATTAAATTCCACTCTGTCGATAGTTCCCCAATTGGTTATGCTGTTAATATCGGAATTTTATGAGCCAAACATACGAAGAAGTTCCTGTTCTACAGACGAAGAGCAAGGCCGTGAGTCCAGAAACGAATATGAGAAGCAGAGGGTCGTCAGCAAAAGAAATATATTGGATAAGAAGTAGCAGACAAGAGATCGTTGATGAATATTAAAAAGAGTGTCGGAGACAGAATGGAGCTTTGGGACACACAAGCATTAATTTGTTTAATATCCGACTTGAAACCATCCAAGACAACTTGAATTGAATGTTCCGAAAGGCAATTTCTAATCCAACGAAGAAGAGAGTCTTCGATCCCAACTGCACGCATTTTCGATAAAAGAGCCGGATGCCACACTCTCTCAAATGCTTTAGAAATATCAAGTGCAACTATCTTGCTCATGCCAGCGTTGAAGAACTCCTCTTCAGAAGAAGGGGAAATATACCATCTGGGCCAGAGGAATTGTGAATGTACGCTTGCTACTAAAGTGGATTCGTCTTATTGAAGATTCGACGCACTCAAGTGTAGGCAGAGACAAAGCACAATCTGGAATGTCATTGTAAATAAGCGTTGGGTTGGACGATGAAGCGGAATTTCTAATGTTTTTGACGAGCGACCAAAAATTGTTACTACGTTTGGGACGCTGTAGTATTTTTTGTCTGAGTTTGGGGTTCACGTGGGCTCATTTACAAGCTGGGTCAAGTTGTTTTCCGCAGTGAATAGTTGTCTGCCCAGAAGCCACCCAAAATTGTGTATATTTAAATCGCCCATAATAAGATAGTGCATCAAACTCGTTAAAAGTTTAGTTGCTGTCCAGTTTGGGGCTTCTGTAAACAAAGTTATGAATAACTTGCTTACGGAGATGGAACTTTATCGACATGAAATTGAATTCCGGATTGAAACAGGGACTACATTGTGGTAGAGTTTGGTAAGCTACATCACTTTGGTGAGAAAAGAATAATGGCATTAGTTAGTAGCCAGGTAGCATCAGATCGGAGTGATCTGAAAGTGTGAAAAGTGATTACTTTCCAGGCCGCGAATATTTGCAATGTTTAATCTGAATTCCCGAGTCATAATCACAAACAAACACAAAAAACATAAACTCCGACGATACTAATCAGGGCCGTGAAGTGAAAATTTGTTGTCATTAGACACCGAATTTATTTGCTGTAGGTGTTTTGCCCTTACAGCAATACGAAACAGTGCATCAGCGAAATTCCCACACACAACCTGTATATCGTGTTTCAGTTGTTACATACACTCAGTCAATTACCGTGCCGTATGACAATACAGCAACTGCAGTGACTGAATGCTGGCAACAGTACGATACCACCTGGAGCGGGTAAGAGGGGGAACCCACACTGTGTAATTTTTTTTTTTTGCGTTACACTACTCACATACGCGGTAATTTTTGATGTTGAACGCGGCCGTGGGTTTTTGCTTTTTTTTTTGCAACAGGCGAGGAAAGATTTACGAGTGCACTGAGTAGCGTATGCACTTGTCGGTAGTAGGCGCGGAAATATTAAGTTATGACGAAAGATTTTAGTAAACCAGCTCAAATCTCTTGGACTAAATGCAAAATCATTAAACTAATTGGCAAAGAGTGCAATATCGTTAAAATACGTTGTTATAATTCCCATTGTTATATAAATGAACTGAAAAAATTAGAGTAAGCAAAGCTTTGTAAAATAATAATTTAATAATAAATATAATACAGTCACTGACTCAGATGCTAAGTTGAGACTTTAAGGCATTAGAATCAGTGCAAAATATATACGAGTATTTTGTTGCCTTTTTTTTTCATTTGTAATAATATCGGATCATTGCAAAAGTTCGAGACCAATCTTCATAATTGGCGAAAAGTTTGCCGCAACTATTGTTTGTTTTATGTTGTATAACAGTGGATAGGTCGTAGAATAGGAGCTCGACGATTCGGCCTCACAGCGATGATAGTTAGTGAAGACGAGATCGAATGTTTGCGTTGAAGTTGATTGAAGTGCAGTCCCTTCCAAACCCACTTTAAGTCATTCGTGTGTTACCAAGCAACTTGAAGAATTCCGAAAAGAGATTAGACTCCAAATATTGACGACAATTCGTCTTCAAAAATAAAAGCTGGAAAATAAGTTCTAAGGAATTAACCTCGCACCACTTCAATGATTACCAGACACCGATATTGAAACGAAATATTTCGATAAAGTCACCACACTATCTCCACATTGGAAACCTAAAGTATAAGCGTATTAAAGAAAAATAGTGAACGTGTTTACAATGCGCAATGGATGGCAACGATTAGTATACGGCCTCGTAGAAGTAGCATCCTCCGACAGGTGCTGGTTCCTTAAATGACGAGAATGAGCCTCTGCAGCCGAACATCTTGCAGATCTGCTAATAAGCCCTACTTCACGCCTCCCCGTGGCGCCATCTGGGAATCTCATTGGAGATTGCGAAGTGAAGGGGGCAAATGGCGAGTTTCCTGCGCCATAAATAAGGGTTAGTGTCGGAACAACAAAACAAGACCTTATCCGGCCTACTCCGATATATTTGGAGCTCAGGCAGGACCTAGGACTTAGTCAGGGTCTTGGAAAAGAGATGGTGGCGGACGAACCCTATATCGGCCAACGGCAGCGCTGACATCCAGGAACGGGTTACTGGCTTCGGTGTAACCGACCCCTCGTCCCAGGGCCATTAAAAATGGAACTGGTCCTCCAGGTTGGGGGTTGTGCCGCCGGGGTAACTGTCCGGCCAATTAAAAAAAAAAAGGAAGTTACGAAGCATCAACAAGCCCCGCATATGGACGGATCTACTGTTGACAACTCACGCAAACGATTTAAGGACAATGAGCTTCGGATACGCACGTGGAATGTTAGATCCCTTAATAGACCACGTGCAGCCGAGCAACTAGCGGAGGCCCTAGACTGCTGCAAAGCAGACATAACCGCCATTCAAGAAATGCGATGGGATGGACAAAGAGAAAACGAAAAACTGCGATATCTATTACGGCAAAAGCAGCGCTTGTGTGGATGCGGATTTGTTGTCGGAGGCAGACTAAGACAAGAAGTCCTCAGATTCCGGCATGTAAGCGAGCGCCTCGTAGCAATCCGCATCAGGGCTAGTTTCGCCAACATTAGCCTTATATGCACGCATGCCCCCACAGAGGAGAAAGATGATGACACCAAGGACGCCTTCTACGAGCTCCTTAACAAGACCTACGAGCAATGCCCTGGCTATGACATTAAAATTGTCCTCGGTGATTTTAATGCAAAGCTAGGAAGAGAGGGTATCTTTGGGGGAACAATCGGAAAATATAGCCTGCACGACACAACCTCCGATAACGGATTCAGGCTAATCGACTTTGCCGCGGGGTGAAACATTGTCGTGGCTAGCACGCGGTTATCTCATCTCGACATACACAAGCGGACTTGGAGAACTCCTGAGCAATCAACAGTCAACCAGATTGATCACATAGCGATCGACGCACGACACTCCTCCAGTATTACGGAGGTCCGAACGTTCCGAGTCGATGGACCATTACCTTGTTGTAGCCAAGGTACGGCTGCGGATATCCCAAACTACGCCAAGACAAACTAACGCTGTGAGAAAATTCGACTTCAGACGGCTATAATCGCAAGAGCTCCCCAAGTCCTTTTCCGATCGAGTGTCTCTTAATCTGTTAAGAGGTCCAATGCCGCCAGCATCAAACATCGAAGACCACTGGAAACACTGCCAAAACGTCATCAGAGATGCCGCTTCTGATGTGCTGGGTTTCACTCGTCCACCACAACGAAACCCCTGGTTCGATAATGAATGCCAGCAAGCACATGCAGCTAAGCAAAAAGCACGCAATGCGGCACTGCAAAAAAAGACCAGAGCTGCTCATGAGCTCTATAAGCGGAAGAGGAGAGACGAACACCGGCTTCTAAGGAGGAAGAAGGAAGAGCATGAGAAGCGCGCGATCGAGGAAATTGAGAGATGCTACTCCAGGTAAAAATAACATGCCGCGGAAACAAACCCCGAACCGAAGCCTGTAGAGATGAACAAGGGAACATCGTAGTAGAATCGCAGTCGATGCTGAGGATTTGGAAAGATCATTTCTGCAGACTGTATAACGGCGATGACGGACCAAATACCGCTGTCAGGCAGAATCAACCTTTCAACCTGGACGATGATGATCAACAATTCCGTCCACCCGACCTGGATGAAGTGAAGATAGCCATATCGAAGCTTAAGTCAAACAAAGCTGCTGGAGCGGATGGCCTGACTGCCGAGCTCTTCAAAGCGGCAGGCGATGACTTGGTAAGGAGCATACACCAACTCATCTGTTGAATATGGTCGGACGAAAGTATGCCCGATGAATGGAACCTCAGCATTGTTTGTCCAATTCTCAAGGAAGGACACCCTCTGAACTGCGCCAACTACAGAGGCATCAGTCTCCTTAACATCGCATATAAGATCTTATCCGCCGTATTGTGTGAACGCCTGAAGCCGTTTGTCAACAACCTGATAAGTCTATATCAGTGTGGCTTCAGGCCAGGAAAGTCCACCATCGACCAGATATTCACACTACGGCAGATCTTGGAGAAGACCCATGAGCTTCAGATCGATACCCACCACCTATTCATCGATTTTAAGGCCGCGTATGACAGCATCTATAGAGACGAGCTATATAGAGCAATGTCTAGTTTTGGCATCCCTGCCAAACTCGTCCGTCTGTGCAGGATGACGATGGAGAATGCACGCTGATCTCACCGAGATCTTTGATGTCCAGAAAGGATTTAGACAAGGCGATGCGCTGTCATGCGATTTTTTCAACATCGTACTTGAAAGAATAGTGCAAGACTCACGAACAAACACAAGAGGCACTATCTTTCAAAAGTCCGTCCAACTACTCGCATACGCCGACGATATGGACATAATCGGGAGAAAGCAGCGTGATGTCAGTGGCGCTTTCGCGAGTATTGAGACGGAAGCGGCGAAAATGGGTTTAGCGGTCAATGAGGGCAAGACCAAGTATATGCTGTCAAGCAAAAAGGACAACCAACACCTACGTCTCGGACAGAACGTCACCCTCGACAGATATAACTTCGAGGTAGTTAAGGACTTTGTCTACCTAGGCTCCGCTATAAATACAGACAACGACACCAGTGCTGAGATCAAGCGAAGAAAAACTCTTGCCAACCGCTGTTTCTTAGGGTTAAGAAGGCAATTGAGTAGCAAAGCCCTCTCTCGGACAACAAAAGTTACCCTTTATAAGACTTTAATAATCCCGGTCCTGCTCTATGGCGCAGAGGCATGGACATTATCAAAAATGGATGAGGGTGTTCTTGGTTGCTTCGAGAGAAAAATTCTTCGGGCGATCTTCGGTCCCGTCTGCATTGACGGTGAGTGGAGGAGGAGATACAACGACGAACTGTATGGACTGTACAGCGACATGGACCTAGCCAGAAGAGTGAAGATCCAAAGACTGAGATGGCTGGGTCATGTAGAGCGCATGGACACCAATGCTCCGGTCCGAAAAGTCTTCGTATCCGCCCCCGAGGGACAGCACAGTAGAGGAAGGCCAAGACTCAGGTGGCGCACGCAAGTGGAAGAGGACCTCAGCCAACTTAGCGTGCGAAACTGGAGACAGCAAGCCAGGGATCGAGCTGGCTGGAGAAGCTTGTTGACTGAGGCCCAGGTCCACTCCGGACTGTAGCGCCACCTAAAGTAAGTAAGTAAGTAAGTTTAACAATGACAGGCCAATTCACAAAACACGTCACAGGCCAAGAAAGAAAGCATACAACTTAGATAGTGTAATTAATAACTGTGCCCCAGAAAATAAAGTCGATATTAAACAGAGAGTTTTTGAAGGATAATAATGTAAACCTTCACATTTCTACATCTTACCACCACACAGGAAATTCGGATATCGAAAAATCCACTCAACTTTTAAGGAGCATATTCGTACTTTCAATTTGAATAGAGATACTGTTCGCTACAAAATCTATAAAACATTGGTTTACAATTCATTCGATTACAGAAAAAAGACTTTTTGAACGGTAATTTCATCAATGAGGATTACCCAATTATTACCGAAACAGTTAGAAAAAATAAAGAAAAATACATAGATAAACTAAATAAAGACAAAAAAGGTATAGACTTGAAAAAAGACTAACCCACATATTCAAGAAATAGGAATAGTAGTAAACTCAACTCAACTAACAACAAACAAACCTAGAAATTGTAGATAAAGACCCTGTTAAAGATAAAAATGTAAGGACGTTCCATAACATTAAAATCAAACGAAAATATAAATATGAAAACACGTGTATGGGAGGTTTTCTTAATTTGTTTATTGAAACTTAAAATTGTGTATTCATTGTAATTTGCTAAATTCTATCTTTTGCCAAAAAATATGTCATACAATATCCTTTGTATAGTTTTTTTCTCAATTCAGTTTTGTTGGAAATTGCTCAGTAATATGGAGAACGGAGTCATCTCTGAGAATTAAGCTTCTTTTAACTAGCAACTAACAACCACGAAACATCATCTAACGGTTCACACAATTGAATTAAATTTTATCTTGATCGCTGGCAATCAGAATTAAATAAACATTATAACGTTGTTTGAATTTTGCTTACTCGTATATTTTTCTTTTCGCTGTTCTATCATTGCTGACTTAAGTTGGTCCTCCCTGTTGTTGTATTTGAGACATAATGGTCGGCGCTTGTTTTTTAAATCTAAAGACATTGGATACGACTAAGTATTTGGTAAAAAGTAATCAGGAGAATTTCTTGTTTGGTGTCTGCTGGGCTGTTAAAGATTTTGCTAGAATTTTCTAATATTGCTGTTGTCGAAGAGGAGATTATTGTGAAATCGTATTTCGATAAAATTTTGATTATTACAACTGGAATTCCTATGAATGTCTTATAGCAACTACGTGAACATTTGAAGGATGCGGTTGGAAGAAACGTTGAAGGCTTTTTCGATACCCAACATTAACATTTCCAATATTTCCAGCAAGATGGATACTACGATCCTGAAACTGATTTTGAAGCAACCGAAATAAAATATACTGAAGAAATATTCTTAAGGCTGTTCGTAGAAATAGACCTACCATTCCACCGCGTATTCAAAGTAATATTAAATTTTCTGAGGAACTTCTTAAACAACATTTTCGAACAAATAGTTCTGAAAATGCGACCGTTCACGAACTTATCGATTTTTTGAAGGAACAGTGTG
Organism: Volucella inflata; assembly: GCA_928272305.1. Taxonomy (NCBI): domain Eukaryota; kingdom Metazoa; phylum Arthropoda; class Insecta; order Diptera; family Syrphidae; genus Volucella; species Volucella inflata. The sequence goes on along the minus strand of OV743716.1, from coordinate 113,524,741 downwards.
ATGATTAGGAAGCATGTGAAATGCGACCGAGCGACTCGAAAAATCGCGGGAATGGACATTTGACGCATTCGAGCAGGGCTTCGAATTTGTGCAAATGTTACAACATATTGTTATATTTGTTATCACATCCTGGATCCGTAGGTTAGTGATGTTAAAAACCCGAATGCAGGCAAATCTTCGACGTCTAGAGACACCAATTTATCGATTACAAACAAGCATACACAGAATACAACTCTTCGGCCTTTTGCCGGTCGAAGTTGTAAACTTTTTTGGTAGGACACAACGTTTTCGTATGCTACTTTGGGTGTCACAGGTTTTCTTTGTTACGGAAGGTTTAGTGGAAAGGTTATGCCTTCGTTTTCGTTAAGCTCGTCTTCCTGTTCCTGGTATGTCCTCTTTAAAAGCTGGCATTACACAAGACTCCGTAAGCCTACACCTGAAATCTGGTTTTGATGCAAATGAAATGGTAGTTGAAGCCTTAATTTCGATAAATCTTTGATGCCGGATGATTCAAAATTGGCGGGCCAGGTTTTAACACCACAGGTTGTATTGATTGTTTTACTAGATTCTGCCAAAGCCTGGAATATTTTGCTTGACGGTCGTCATACAGATAAAGAGGCCACCATACCATTTTCGGGTGGGTAGTAACCGGATTAGTATAAGGCCACGTAGAAGTTGTATCTTCCGACAGGTGCTGAAGACGAGAATAAGGCTCTGCAGCCGAACTTCTTGCAGCTCTGCTAATATTATTAGCCTAATAAGCCCTACTTCACGAATCCCCGTGGCGCCATCTGGGAATCTCGCTAGAGATTGTGAAGTGAAGGGGGCTAATGGCGAGTTTCCTGTGCCATAAATCGGGATTAGTGTCGGAAAAACAAAACAAGACCTTATCCGGGCTAACCCGACATATTTAAGGTCGGTAAGGATTTGCAGGTCTTGGAAAAGAGATGGTGGCGTACGAGCCCTATATGGGCCAACGGTAGCGCTCACATCCCGGAATGGGTAACTGGCTTCGGTGTTACCGACCCCTCGTCCTAGGGGCACTCAAAATGGAACTGGTCCTCCAGGTTGGGGGTTGCTGCCAGGCCATTTAAAAAACATAAGTTACGAAGCATCAACAAGCCTCGGACATGGACCGATCTACTGTTGACAACCCACGCAAACGATATAAAGACAATGAGCTTCGGATATGCACGTGGAATGTTAGATCCCTTAATAGACCACGTGCAGCCGAGCAACTAGCGGAGGCCCTAGACTGCTGCAAAGCAGACATAACCGCCATTCAAGAAATGCGATGGGATAGGCTAGACAAAAAGAAGATGGAAAACTGCGACATCTACTACGGCAATTGCTATCGACGGCAAAAACAGCGCTAATTGGATGCGGATTTGTTGTCGGCGGCAGACTAAAACAAAAAATCCTCAGCTTCCGGCATGTGAGTGACGTCTCGTAGCAATCCGCATCAAGGCTAAATTCGCGAACATTAGCCTCACATGCGCGCATGCCCCCACAGAGGAGAAAGATGACGACACCAAGGATGCCTTCTATGAGCTCCTTAACAAGACCTACGAGCAATGCCCTAGCTATGACATAAAAATTCTCCTCGGTGATTTTAATGCAAAGGCAGGAAGACAGGGTTTCTTTGGTGGAACGATTCGAAAATATAGCCTGCACGACACCATCTCCGATAACGGATTCAGGCTAATCGACTTTGCGTCGGGGCAAAACGTTGTCGTAACTAGCACGCGGTTCCCACATCTCGACATACACAAGGGGACTTGGAGAGCTCCTGATCAATCAACAGTCAACCAGATTGATCACATAGCGATCGACGCAAGACACTCCTCCAGTATTATGGATGTCCGTACGTTCCGAGGAGCCAACATCGACTCGGACCACTACCTTGTTGTAGCCAAGGTACGGTTGCAGATATCCCAAACTACTCCAAGACAAACTAATGCTGTGAGAAAATTCGACGTCAGACGGCTACAATTCCAAGAGATCGCCAAGTCCTTTTCCGATCGAGTGTCTCTTAATCTCTGAAGAGGACCATTGCCGCCATCATCAAGCATCGAAGACCACTGGAAGCACTGCCAAAACGCCATCAGAGATGCCGCTTCTGATGTGCTGGGTTTCACTCGTCCACCACAACGAAACCCCTGGTTCGATGACGAATGCCAGTAAGCACATGCAGCTAAGCAAGATGCATATAAAGCGACACTGCTTAGAAGGACTAGAGCTGCTCATGAGCTCTATGAGCAGAAGAGGAGAGACGAGCACCGGCTTCTCAGGAAGAAGAAGAAAGAGCATGAGAAGCGCGCGATCGAGGATACTAGGAGATGCTACTCCAGGAATGAGGTTCGGAAGTTTTACCAAAAGTTAAAAATAACATGCCACGGAAATAAACCCCGAACCGAAGCCTGTAGAGATGAACAGGGGCACACAGTAGTAGAATCGCAGTCGGTGCTGAGGATTTGGAAGAACCATTTCTGCAGACTGTATAACGGCGATGACGGACCAAATACCGCTGTCAGGCAGAATCAACCTTTCAACTTGGACGATGATGACCAACAATTCCGTCCACCCGACCTGGATGAAGCGAAGATAGCTTAAGTCCAACAAAGCTGCTGGAGCGGATGGCCTGACTGCCGAGCTCTTCAAAGCGGCAGGCAATGACTTGGTAAGGAGCATGCACCAACTTATCTGTAAAATATGGTCGGACGAAAGTATGCCCGGTGTATGGAACCTGAGCATTCTTTGTCCGATTCTCAAGAAAGGAGACCCTCTGAACTGCGCCAACTTCAGAGGCATCAGTCTCCTTAACATCGCATATAAGATCTTATCTGCCGTATTGTGTGAACGCCTGAAGCCGTTCGTCAACAACCTGACAGGTCCATATCAGTTTGGCTTCAGGCCAGGAAAGTCCACCATCGACCAGATATTCACACTACGGCAGATCTTGGAGAAGACCCATGAGCTTCAGATCGATACCCACCACCTATTCATCGATTTTAAGGCCGCGTATGACAGCATCTATCCGCCTGTTCAGGACGACGATGCAGAATACACGCTGCTCCATCAAAATCGGTAAAGATGTCACCGAGACCTTTGATGTCCAGAAAGGATTTAGACAAGGCGATGCGCTGTCATGCGATTTTTTCAACATCGTACTTGAAAGAATAGTGCAAAACTCACGAGCAAACACCAGAGGCACTATCTTTCAAAAGTCCGCCCAACTACTCACATAGCATAATGTCAGTGGCGCTTTCACAAGTATTGAGATAGAAGCGGCGAAAATGGGTTTGGCGGTCAATGAGGGCAAGACCAAGTATATGCTGTCAAGCAAAAAGGATAACCAACACCAACGTTTCGGGCAGAACGTCACCCTCGACAGATATAACTTTGAGGTAGTTAAGGACTTTGTCTACCTAGGCTCTGCTATAAGTACAGACAACGACACCAGGCTGAGATCAAGCGAAGAATAACTCTTGGCAACTGCTGTTTCTTTGGGCTCAGAAGGCAATTGAGTAGCAAAGCCCTCTCTCGGACAACAAAAGTCATCCTTTATAAGACCTTAACAATCCCGGTCCTGCTCTATGGCGCAGAGGCATGGACATTATCAAAAATAAATGAGTGTGTTCTTGGTTGCTTCGAGAGAAAAATTCTTCGGGCGATCTTCGGTCCCATCTGCATTGACGGTGAGTGGAGGAGGAGATACAACGACGAACTTTACGGACTGTACAGCGACATGGACTTAGCCAGAAGAGTGAGGATCCAAAGACTGAGATGGCTGGGTCATGTAGAGCGCATGGACACCAATGCTCCGGTCCAAAAAGTCTTCGAATCCGCTCCCGAGGGACAGCGCAGTAGAGGAAGGCCAAGACTCAGGTGGAGCACGCCAGTGGAAGAGGACCTCAGCCAACTTAGCGTGCGAAACTGGAGGCAGCTAGCCAGAGATCGAGCTGGCTGGGGACGCTTGTTGACTGATGGCCAGGTACACCCCGGACTGTAGCGCCACTTAAAAAAAAAAAGCTGACAATAGTCTTTCGTAAATGAAACGTTCCAGAATCCTGCCCATGTTATCTAGAAAACATAGTGGCCGATGTGAAGATGGTTCGCTTGCTGGGTCATGTCCCATTGGCAGGAGTACCAAATGCTGTTTTTTACATGGGTCAGGAAAAACTCCTTCCATTATACATCTCTGATATGTTATTAGGAACATATCTGGTGCTGTACGATAAATGCAACGGAGTGGGGCATTTTATTTATTATTACTGCAGCCATTACGATTCTGTTGGCAGTATCCTTATCTCCTGAAGCTTGTTGCCTTACTTTGTTTGAACGCAGTGCTTAAGTGGCGTCTTGCCCGTCTAAAAGAGTTAAGATTTTTTGAAAATCTGTGATTTTTCTTGATCTCTGCATTCTCCGACGAGCTTATATACTGGGCGCCTGATTTCAACGTTCCGTCAAAAGCTGACGATTCTGTTGGGCTTTGATGTAACGCATGCTGTAGTAGCAATACGTGTTAGATGACTCGCCAAATTCTCTACTTTTCTGTAAGTTTGGACTATTTTGGTTTTTTTCTCTGCTCTATATCTATCAATATCACCTATTGTTCACTGTGCATATATTCCTGACTGACTTTCCATTTTGTTTTTGACAGCAAAAGGAGGTGCTAAGGAAAGTAATATCGACAATAGAGCCTACCCCCGCCGTACGGTACGTGTTTGGCCTGCCAACGTTTGTGATACCTACTCCCAACCAAGTGATGTTCAAAATGGCGAATACATTCCAATAGACTCGTGAGGTCCTGTAGAGCAGGTTGGAATAGGTGATGCTAGATTTTTTATACTGCTGAAAAATTAATCCACCACTTTAAGAGCTATTTATTTATAAATCAAAACGTTTAAAATACTCGTTCACAATATGTCATTAGGCGATGGGGCGAAGTCCACCCTACACAGCAAAGAAAATTGGATTTATTGAAAGAGACAGGGAAATTGTTCAGGAGCCAGCGACAACGATGCTTCGTTCTTAGACAAATCGTTCGCAGTTCAGTTTATATATTAAATAAATCTTCAAACTCATGAAATCCAAATGTTACACCAGATGAGCAATGGTCTGGTAAGAGCTTGATCTGAACAGATCTCTTTTGATCTGATTTAAATGTTTTTCCTGTTTTGTGACAAGTGACTTTATTCAAAAAATTGTAAATACTATTTTACAATTAAAAATAAATCATGGAAAAGTGGGAAATAAACAGTGCATGCTCGTAGCCAGACAAAACACGACGCTACATCTGGATTTCTGCTGGTGGCAGGTGAAGTCAGTCCACTTCCACGAGACGAATTTTGGATATATGAGTGGATATGTGATACATTCTCGTAATACTAGCGATAGCACAATATCACTGCTGCACGTACTCATATCTAACAAAATTAGACGATTGACAAGACATCTGTCAACTCTTTCAAAAATCTCACTACGATGGTAATTGAGCATTTTCAGTCAAAACTACACGTACTGGCATCGAGGTGCAAGTTCTTGAGACAAAAAATGATTGCAGGTCAGTCATATGCAGACTGGATTGCTGAATGAAAAGGTCTAGCCAAAGACTGCGGTGTTGTTTGTACAAAGGAAGGCTGTAACACATCTTACTCCGACAGCATGATAAAAGACATGCTTGTGTCTTATACCCCACACGATTCCATTCGCAACGCAGCCACACAAAGAAAAAACCCGACACTGGAAGAAAGTGAGGAACTAGTCACTGCGTACGAATTAACACAGAAGGCATCAGAAATTTTGAAGGCAACCATGAGCTCCACAAAGCAAGCAACCGCTGATATCAACCAGATAAACCAAAAGTTTTTCCAGAAACATCCAAGTAAGTCCAATGATCATTTTATTCCCCTAAATCTTGCCCAGGCAGTTTTATTCACCACGACCGTGGTCAATGTAGACACTTTGACTCTATGTGTGATATCTGCAAGCGCCGAGGACACATCAGCAGTGTGCGCATGTCAGTATCCCGATCTGTTACTTCAATTCGAGCGCAAGTCCGTCAAAGATCTAGAAGTCGTGGGCGGAGACAGTCAAACAATCAGATCAAGCGAGATAATAAGACAAATACTGGTTTTCAAAACAAACAATATGATTACACTTACTCTGTAAACACTGTAGAAGATACAAATGATGGCAGCATTTCAACTTTGGAAGAAGTTTTAACGGCTAATTGTAATACAAGAAAAAATGGCCGTACGATTTTTGTGTCGCTCCACGTATATCAGCGCCCACTTAGTTTTCAGCTCGATACAGGTGCCACTTGCTCCTTGGTTGGCCTGGAGGGATACCACATCCTAGGTAATTCCCTGCAACATATGTTAAGCTTTTGTTCGAAGATGTCGAGCTTGTATCAGAGTCGGTGGGAGACAGTTTGCACATTTCCTGTTATTTTAGGTTTAATAAAGTTTTAATAATGTTTAACACTTTTTTTTACTAACATCCTTAGATAAGAAAACATCAATTTTTGAAATTTTTGATATTTAGTTGAATTTGCTCCTTCTGAACATTAATAGAAATAACTACATATTTACATTAAATAAAAGACTGTTTTATGCCATTTTAAAATCTGTACTAAACACGTATTTTTTTAACAGTTGGCCACTCAGGTGGTATTTCAAAAATACATATCTTATGTACTAATTGAGATAGATCTTTTATCTTGTATTTTATTTTGCGCTCCCGATAGCCCACCTATAAGGTGTTTAAGGCTTATCCCTTCTTTTCTGGACACCGTGTATAAGCCGTGCGCTTAAATCGACGAACCAAGTCATTATCCAGATTAGTTAAGATCGTCATCCAATTTCAGATTGGTCATGTAACAATAACTTACTTCTAAATGCCTTGGTTATATTAATAAAACACTATGCTTTCTGCACAAATTTATGCAAACAAAAAAACCTATTTTTATAACATCCTCCCTCAAATAGATCACGAATTCATGCATAAAGCGGAAACTCTTGGCTGATTTTCGAACTCTTTTGTTTACTACAATCGGTTGTGGAACTCCTTCCCAATTAGCATAAGAAAAATCAAAGGCATTCATTATATTAAGTAATCGCTCAAAAAATAACTGTCCATTGGAAATTGATGTACAAATATAAGCTTTTTGTTGTTTATTTGATTACGTATATTAAAAAAATTACATTGGTATAGTAACCGCACAAAAATATCTTTCTATTGAAATATGTTTAATTAATTATAAATAATTTCGGGAAAATTGGCAAAATTTTCAAGGAAAATACGGAAAAAAACATCCAATCCAAACGAAAAGAAAGAAAGAGAAAAATAAATAAATAAATATTTACTATATACATATAATTGACTAGATTGTTCTCTTAATACATAAGTAATAAATAAATCATATATAAATAAATAAATATATAAATAAATAAATAAAGAAGTTAATAAATAAATAAATAAATGAATTGTTAGATAATTAAATAAACAAATGAATAAATTAATAAATAAATTATAATACGAGTAAGTTAATAATAAAAATTAAACAAATAGTAAATAAATACGAGTAACAATAAATAGATAAATTTACATATTACTTTATAATCACTTAAAACATTTAACGATACAATTCATTTATCAGAGGATTGTCAGCAAATTTACATCTTCTTAAAAATTCAGCTTTAAGTTTTGCAATCCTATAAGATAATAATTCAACATTCGCCCCATTATGCAGCTCCAATTTTGAGTGATGCCATGGTAGATTGAGCATCATTTTTTAATTTTATTTTGTACGACCTGCAACTTTTTAATATGGCATGTAGCGGAATCTCCCCAGATTTGATAACCAAACAGCAAAATTGCCTGAAAGATAGTTTTATGAAAAATGATTTTGTTTTCATGTGAAAGTAATGATTTACGATCTACAAAAGGGTACAACATTTTAATTGCAATACCAATTTTCTTTAGTGTCCTATTTGTGTGTTCCTTAAACGTAAGCCTTATGTCTAGGTAGATGACTAAGTATCTAATAGATGAATCCCATTTTATATTTTTTCGTTTTTATTTTGAATTATTTTAAAGTTCTGTAGATTGAATCAACTCAGTAGATATCCTATAACATTTTGATAGTTACTACTACCTATATATATATATACTACTATTCAAAAGTCACTTGTTGTTTTCTTATTGTGAGTAACACTTTAATAAATATGTAAATAAGTAAATACATATAGTGAAACCACGTTAAAAGCGGAACATGTAGAGACTTTAATTGGAAGCCACCTGCCGAAAGAGTCTAATTTATGATAAAAAAAAACTGTTTGATAAGTCGAAACTTAGTTGCGGTAATATAAACATTAATATAGTATCGTAGGGAGGTGCTTTTAGTGAGTAAAAATCTCACACTAATACAGTCTGTTTGATAACATCGTACACGACAAAAATTAAAGAAGAACTTAAAATAATAAAAAAAATCAATTGTACTGGCTTATTTTGTTTATTTACTTGAATGCTTTTTAATTAATATGTTGTCCACTCTCCACCATTATCAATAACTCGGAGTCTTCGAGGCGTGCTTTCTACTAATCTTATAGCATAATCTTGAGACAAAGATCTCCATAAAACTCATATTTTTCGTGATAACTGTTTGACCGTCGAGATCTTCTTTCCTTGGAGCTTTAGCTGCATGAATGCCAAAACATTTTCAATGGGACTTGCATCCGGCGACTGTGATGGCCAATTAAAACATCGACGTCATTTTCTTGTTTCCACGCACTGCACAAACGACTGCGATGTTTCGGGTCATTATCCTCTTGCAATAACCAATTCTCATTCCTTCTTTTAAGCCACCTTTGGGCAGATTGTAATAAAGCCTTCTTATAAATTTTGACCATATTGGGTGCATTTAAGTTATTTGTAAACATGAACAAATTGCCAAATCCTTGTTTTGAGAAGCATCCCCAAACGTGCGCCTTTGCCGGGTGTTTGACGGTCCGCTGGATTTATTTATTGGATTGTGTACACCAGGTGTGAGTTATAGGAGACCATGTCCAAAAAGAAGCTCCATCCGAAAAAATAATCTTTGTCCAAATTCTCCTTGGCCCAACTGAGTCGTTTTTCTACGTGTTTTTTTTTACAGTAGTGGTTTGTGGTTTCTTTATTGTGCTTCGAAATTTTACATTATTGGCTAGTAAACGTCTTCGTATCGTATCACAACACACATTTAGACCCTTTTACGTAAAATCCCTTGTCCTCCACGTAACGAAAGAAGAGGATTTTTTTCAAACACGCGTAGAATCATTTTGTTCTGCTTTTTTGTTGTTTTTTGCGTAGACCCACGATCCGGCAAATCATCCACATTTTTAACTTGGGAATAACGGTGCCCCCACTTGCTAACAAATGCTTTTGACTTTTTCATGTATTTAGCAGCTGCTCCGTATGACATTTTCAGTCCTTTTGGATGCGTGCACAAGAATACTGCTTCATAACGTGATGCAAACGCGACACTCATTTTAAAATACTTCAGTCTCTGACAAAAATTGAACACTCTTTAAATTTTTTTATTCAAAGTATCTTAGCAGAAGTATTTTTTTCTCTGTTAATGCAAATGCCACTTCCAAACCTGTTTTCATAAACGAGTTTTGCCGTATACGATCTTATTAAACGGACTGTATTAGCACCCCTTTGCAATCCATCTATGTATTGTAATATAATGTAAGTTTCACCTGCCCTCGGCGAAAAATAGTTAACAGGAAAATTTTATGGTTGTCATTGCTGTGTGAAAGCTATTTTATGATGATATCTGCCGATGATGTCTCTCTCTCACCCGCGTTCAGTAACATTTTTTCAAAAGCACTTTATACTGACGACATCGTTTTTCCAACAACACCAAGCGCCCAAAGAGATAATTTATTGTTCACCGTGTTAAGCCGGTATTTTGAAAACTTGTGTAGTCTTTGCTCAGTTGCTTCAAATTTCTATCTAACATTTTACTCTCCATAACAAACACAAAATTAGAAGAATTAGAAGAGATTGTCGGAGAAGACATTTTCCATCAAAAATCGTCAATGAATAATTAAGAAGTATCCTTTCAAAAATGTTAGATACAATTGGAATAATTAAAATGAATCTTCTTAACTCCTTGTCATTCTGTTGTTTTCATGAATCTGTTACCATTATGGCGTTAGCAACTTTCCACTGACCCAAAACATATTATAATGCCGTGTCAAAACTTGATTAATGATTTTGTGGTAAGGTGTAAGATTTTCCCCGGTTATGAGGTGGTAACTGGGATCTTTCTTTGGCTTTCATTTTTTTATTTATTTTTTGAGTTCCGTCGACATGTTATTTGTTACTGTGTAATTGTCAGCTTCTGTTTTCGATGCATTATCAATAATAACCTAACCATTGAACGAATAAAATAAATTTTTGAATACTTTCATTTCAAGTGCATATAACGTAAATAGTTGAAATAATACGGAAATTTTGAATTTTTCTTACGTGTACTATTTATTTCATTTATTTATTTATTTGTAATGCTTATATACTCGTACTTTAAGATACAATATTTTATAAGATTGTGAAAAGCTAATTAAAAACATTACTATAATACGAGTACAATAACTTGTATACTTTCGAGTTTTGTTTTGCATTGTTTTAATTGTGGAACATATAGTTACGTCTCATATAGAACTTCCCTTTAGTAAAGTTTACCTTCCGCAGTCCCTCTCACAATCATTCAATTTCACATGTTCAACTTTGACAACGCGCATCTGACATGTTAGTCTTTGAATACGCGCATCCCACGTTTACCGTAATGCAACAACAAATACAGCATTTTTGAGCTACAAGCGCAGACAAACCTTATCCATTTGACACCTGCATTCCTTTACCACGAGAACTAAAATGAAGTCAAAATTAATCATTCGAATACACACATGTAGTTCTTATAAAAAATTAAAAAGATATATTTTTTACCAACCATATTGGCGCAGTCGACAGAAGAGCCCCGATAAAGGACTAAAGTATTAGAAAAAAAATTGAAAATTTCCTAGGAAGGAAATAAAAAAGCTAGACATACATATACAGTCAAAATCGCTTACAACGACATCGGTTATAACGACCAAATTCTTAGGTCCCGGCTGAGTTCCATTATAATCCCATTGAATAACAGATCGTTTATAACGACTTCGCTTACAACGACCGATTTTTCCCTTTTATGAAATAAAATATTGGTTACAACGACTAACATAGACGCAGCTTTTGTGCGACTGAATTTTTTTCTAAAACGGTAAACTGTTAATCTGTAGATGCGATGTATCTGTGTACATAGAACTTCGGATAACTTACAGCTGACCGTTTGTTCAGATGTTATTTTTTCGCGTTTGTTATTGGTTTTGAGCTCAACAGTAGTTTGGAAAATTCCTAAGTGCAATTTTTTCTGTTGTGACGAGTGGTCGTAGAAGTTTATTTTTCTTTGTTTCGCATGAAGCTGTGTTCGAAATTGAGTCAGAAATGAAAAATATTTACGGTTGAAGAGATTGGAAGTTGGACAACACATAAAGACCTTGATATCGGTTACAGCGACCGATCGCCTATAACGACCAAATTAGTCGGTCCCTTGAAGGGCGTTATAACCTCAATAATAATTGAGGTACATCCAAAAACAACAACTCTGAAACATTAAGGAATAAAACATCTAAAAACAACGCTAAGATAAATACGTCTGAAACTAATAATCCAGGAAAGTGTTGACCTTATCAGAATAACGATAGCAACCAAACGGAACCTATGGAAACATTGACCGCCTCTTTTCAAAAAGGAGAATATACATTTAAAAACAACTCCGATAGATGAAAAAATCAAGTAAAGAATGTTAATTGGAACTGGGTCATAGACAAGTATCTTTAACCAGGGACTATGTCACCCAAAATGGCAAAAATAACACATCTAGAATCACGCATGGAAGTTAGAACTACTAGTTCATCAATGTGTGCTAACACTTAAAATAAGAATCCCATTATTCAAGGAATTCGACATGCCGAACAAAACTGCAGAATTTCTCGAATGAAAATTCTGCAACACTTTCGATGGATTGATCGGCAACAGTAATCTACTGTCAAATAAAGCGATCCTCGATTATAAGGATAAATTTTAAATCGAATCTACTTCAATTAAAATAAAGGAAAAATTTATACGGTTGAGAACTATAAAAAGGGGGTTCTACAACTAGAAATATACCACACGGAAATCAAAGCATATCCCATCTTTGGCCGAGTAACACGAAAAAAAATGGGCTAAATTCCCAATTTTGCCCAATATTTTATCAGGAGGGAAGCGATTTGTCATTCACAAATGCGATAAGTTACCACATAAGGACTGTATACGACATTCCAGTCGACACGAAAACTTATAGGTAGCGTGAGATACACAAGGTCGAAGTGCTAAAACAAATAAACGAAATTCTACAACATGAGATGATTCGCGCTAGTAACTCTCCCTTTTCTACGCCCATCTTGCTGGTCTCCAAAAAGATGGACACTTTTGGAAATAAAACTCGCATATCGTCACTGATTGCAGAAAACTTAATTAAGGTTCTATCGATATCAAGTTCCCTATCCCAAACATAGAATAAATTTTCGAAAAACTTGTTGAAGCATAAGATTTTCCAACATTAGATCTGGCTAAAAGATTTCATCAGATTGAAATTTCAGAGGAAGATATAAAAAATAGCATTCTTAACGAATTATGGTCACTACGAGTCTGTTCCTATGCCTTTTGGCTTGAAGAATGCACCCGCAACTTTCCAAAGACCAATGAAATCAGTGCTTTCAGATTTTATTGCGAAGATATGTCTTGTCTACCTCGACGATGTAATTATCTTCTCCACAAGTCTGGAAGAACTTATAACTTCCAGACGAAAATATTAAAAAAGCTTAGAGAAGTAAGTCTCAAGTTTGAGTTACATGAAGTGAACTGCTAAAAAACGAAACTGAATTTCCGGGATACGGAGGAACAACCCAACCCAAGACCCAATCTAGACAAAATCACCTCAATAAATTGCAAATTACAACAAACATACCAAACAGATAAAAGCCTTTCTTGGAATTAGAGGATATTATCGTATCCTTATCGTGTCCTTTATGAAGACTACGGCAAAGTCGCAAACCCAATGACAGCATATTTAAAAAGGAATCCGAGAGCCAACTTAATTGATTCTGGATATATCGATTGTTTTGATTATAACAAGAAATTATATCAACAACAAATGCATCGAACTACGCAAGAGGCGGTTACACTAGCCATAGCCTGAACGATCATGAAACTAACCTTTATGAAAAAAAGTTCACAATAAGAACTGAACATCGATTCCTAGTTTGGCTAAGTTCATTAAAAGAACCAAATCGCAAAGATGGAAGGTGAAGCCCGAGGAGTATATTTTCGAAATGGAATACGTAAAGGGAAAAGTCATTGCTGATAGTCTATAGAGAAGGGATATTTATTAAAATAAAAATTTTAAGGATTCCACAAATAGAAATTTAGTTTCACAGTCCAGAATTGCTACAGTGCACAGTACAAACGAAAACAGTAGTAACCATATTCCTATAGTCGATACGCCCATAAACATACAAAAAAAATTAGTATTATATTAAACCGTTTAAATGAATTATACTCGTATAATCATAATATTTACAATTATTTCGTGAGAAGACGAATCGTGGTTGAAATATGTAAGTGAATTTAGAGAAGACTTTATTCTAGACATTATAAAGAGATTTCTACCAGCAAAGGGAATAGTATGTATCTATTGCATTCATGACCACATGTTTGCAAAATTTCAAGAAGCATATATCAAATATTTTAGTAAAAATAAAATGCTTATAGTCACTAAGTAAAGGAAACTTTTAGGCGACATCACTAACGAAGAAAAATCAGCTCAAGTTGTCATAAGTAATTACTTAATCAAAACAAAACATACGCCGGAATATAAAATGTATAAAGGTACGAGTATAACAACGCCCCAGAATTTCAGAAATTCATCAATAATTGCGCAATCTGCAACAAGGCGATATATAGTAGAAAAGCTTACAACATCTAATCCCATTTAAACTGATTGAAATACCAACTAAGCCCAATCCTGATATCCATATGGATATTTGGTATGCTAACATAAATTTAATGTATTTAACAATGACATGGCAACGATTAGTATAAGGCCTCGTAGAAGTAGCATCTTCCGACAGGTGCTGGTTCCTTAAACGACGAGAATGAGCCTCTGCAGCCGAACATCTTGCAGCTCTGCTAATAAGTCCTACTTCACGCCTCCCCGTGGCGCCATCTGGGAATCTCACCAGAGGTTGTGAAGTGAAGGGGGCAAATGGCGAGTTTCCTGCGCCATTAACCAGGATTAGTGTCGGAAAAACAAAACAAGACCTTATCCGGGCTAACCCGACATATTTGGAGCTCAGGCCGGAAAGGATTTCCAGGACTTAGTCAGGGTCTTGGAAAAGAGATGGTGGCGGACGAGCCCTATAAGGGCCAACGGCAGCGCTCACATCCGGGAACGGGTTACTGGCTTCGGTGTAACCGACCCCTCGTCCTAGGGGCACTCAAAGTGGAACTGGTCCTCCAGGTTGGGTTGTGCCGCCGGGGTAACTGCCCGGCCATTTAAAAAAAGATTAAGTTACGAAGCATCAACAAGCCTCGGATATGGACGGATCTACTGTTGACAACCCACGCAAACGATTTAAGGACAATGAGCTCCGGATATGCACGTGGAATGTTAGATCCCTTAATAGACCACGTGCAGCCGAGCAACTAGCGGAGGCCCTAGACTGCTGCAAAGCAGACATAACCGCCATCCAAGAAATGCGATGGGATGGGCCGGACAAAAAGAAGATGAAAATCTGCAACATCTACTACGCCAATTGCTATCGACGGCAAAAGCAGCGCTTATTTGGATGCGGATTTGTTGTCGGAGGCAGACTAAGACAAGAAGTCCTCAGCTTCCGGCATGTGAGCGAGCGCCTCGTAGCAATCCGCACCAAGGCTAAATTCGCCAACATAAGCCTCGTATGCGCGCATGCCCCCGCAGAAGAGAAAGATGACGACAGCAAGGATGCCTTCTACGAGCTCCTCAACAAGACCTACAAGCAATGCCCTAGCTATGACATTAAAATTGTCATCGGTGATTTTAATGCAAATCTAGGAAGAGAAAGTATCTTTGGTGGAACAATCGGAAAATATAGCCTGCACAACACCACCTTCGATAACGGATTCAGGCTAATCGCCTTTGCGGCGGGGCGAAACATTGTCGTGGCTAGCACGCGGTTCCCACATCTCGACATTGATCACATTGCGATCGACGCAAGACACTCCTCCAGCATTATGGATGTCCGTACGTTCCAAGGAGCCAACATCGACTCGGACTTGGCTCTTGTTGTAGCCAATTTGTTTGTCCAATTCTCAAGAAAGGAGACCCTCTGAACTGCGCCAACTACAGAGGCATCAGTCTCCTTAACATCGCATATAAGATCTTATCCGCCGTATTGTGTGAACGCCTGAAGCCGTTTGTCAACAACCTGATAAGTCTATATCAGTGTGGCTTCAGGCCAGGAAAGTCCACCATCGACCAGATATTCACACTACGGCAGATCTTGGAGAAGACCCATGAGCTTCAAATCGATACCCACCACCTATTCATCGATTTTAAGGCCGCGTATGACAGCATCTATAGAGACGAGCTATATAGAGCAATGTCTAGTTTTGGCATCCCTGCCAAACTCGTCCGTCTGTGCAGGATGACGATGGAGAATGCACGCTGATCTCACCGAGATCTTTGATGTCCAGAAAGGATTTAGACAAGGCGATGCGCTGTCATGCGATTTTTTCAACATCGTACTTGAAAGAATAGTGCAAGACTCACGAACAAACACAAGAGGCACTATCTTTCAAAAGTCCGTCCAACTACTCGCATACGCCGACGATATGGACATAATCGGGAGAAAGCAGCGTGATGTCAGTGGCGCTTTCGCGGGTATTGAGACGGAAGCGGTGAAAATGGGTTTAGCGGTCAATGAGGGCAAGACCAAGTATATGCTGTCAAGCAAAAAGGAAAACCAACACCTACGTCTCGGACAGAACGTCGCCCTCGACAGATATAACTTCGAGGTAGTTAAGGACTTTGTCTACCTAGGCTCCGCTATAAATACAGACAACGACACCAAAGCCCTCTCTCGGAAAACAAAAGTCACCCTTTATAAGACTTTAATAATCCCGGTCCTGCTCTATGGCGCAGAGGCATGGACATTATCAAAAATAGATGAGGGTGTTCTTGGTTGCTTCGAGAGAAAAATTCTTCGGGCGATCTTTGGTCCCGTCTGCATTGACGGTGAGTGGAGGAAGAGATACAACGACGAACTGTATGGACTGTACAGCGACATGGACCTAGCCAGAAGAGTGAAGGTCATGTAGAGCGCATGGACACCAATGCTTCGGTCAGAAAAGTCTTCGAATCCGCCCCCGAGGGACAGCGCAGTAGAGGAAGGCCAAGACTCAGGTGGCGCACGCAAGTGGAAGAGGACCTCAGCCAACTTAGCGTGCGAAACTGGAGACAGCAAGCCAGGGATCGAGCTGGCTGGAGAAGCTTGTTGACTGAGGCCCAGGTCCACTCCGGACTGTAGCGCCACCTAAAGTAAGTAAGTAAGTAAGTTTAACAATGACAGGCCAATTCACAAAACACGTCACAGGCCAAGAAAGAAAGCATACAACTTAGATAGTGTAATTAATAACTGTGTCCCAGAAAATAAAGTCGATATTAAACAGAGAGTTTTTGAAGGATAATAATGTAATCCTTCACATTTCTACATCTTACCACCACACAGGAAATTCGGATATCGAAAAATCCACTCAACTTTTTAAGAGCATATTCGTACTTTCAATTTGAATAGAGATACTGTTCGCTACAAAATCTATAAAACATTGGTTTACAATTCATTCGATTACAGAAAAAAGACTTTTTGAACGGTAATTTCATCAATGAGGATTACCCAATTATTACCGAAACAGTTAGAAAAAATAAAGAAAAATACATAGATAAACTAAATAAAGACAAAAAAGGTATAGACTTGAAAAAAGACTAACCCACATATTCAAGAAATAGGAATAGTAGTAAACTCAACTCAACTAACAAAAAACAAACCTAGAAATTGTAGATAAAGACCCTGCTAAAGATAAAAATGTAAGGACGTTCCATAACATTAAAATCAAACGAAAATATAAATATGAAAACACGTGTATGGGAGGTTTTCTTAATTTGTTTATTGAAACTTAAAATTGTATATTCATTGTAATTTGCTAAATTCTATCTTTTGCCAAAAAATATGTCATACAATATCCTTTGTATAGTTTTTTACTCAATTAAGTTTTGTTGGAAATTGCTCAGTAATATGGAGAACGGAGTCATCTCTGAGAATTAAGCTTCGCGTGACCGTGCATTGCATTATCGACCTCTTTTAACTAGCAACTAACAACCACGAAACATCATCTAACGGTTCACACAATTGAATTAAATTTTATCTTGATCGCTGGCAATCAGAATTAAATAAACATTATAACGTTGTTTGAATTTTGCTTACTCGTATATTTTTCTTTTCGCTTTTCTATCATTGCTGACTAAAGTTGGTCCTCCCTGTTGTTGTATTTGAGACATAATGGTCGGCGCTTGTTTTTTAAATCTAAAGACATTGGATACGACTAAGTATTTGGTAAAAAGTAATCAGGAGAATTTCTTGTTTGGTGTCTGCTGGGCTGTTAAAGATTTTGCTAGAATTTTCTAATATTGCTGTTGTCGAAGAGGAGATTATTGTGAAATCGTATTTCGATAAAATTTTGATTATTACAACTGGAATTCCTATGAATGTCTTATAGCAACTACGTGAACATTTGAAGGATGCGGTTGGAAGAAACGTTGAAGGCTTTTTCGATACCCAACATTAACATTTCCAATATTTCCAGCAAGATGGATACTACGATCCTGAAACTGATTTTGAAGCAACCGAAATAAAATATACTGAAGAAATATTCTTAAGGCTGTTCGTAGAAATAGACCTACCATTCCACCGCGTATTCAAAGTAATATTAAATTTTCTGAGGAACTTCTTAAACAACATTTTCGAACAAATAGTTCTGAAAATGCGACCGTTCACGAACTTATCGATTTTTTGAAGGAACAGTGTGATGATTAGGAAGCATGTGAAATGCGACCGAGCGACTCGAAAAATCGCGGGAATGGACATTTGACGCATTCGAGCAGGGCTTCGAATTTGTGCAAATGTTACAACATATTGTTATATTTGTTATCACATCCTGGATCCGTAGGTTAGTGATGTTAAAAACCCGAATGCAGGCAAATCTTCGACGTCTAGAGACACCAATTTATCGATTACAAACAAGCATACACAGAATACAACTCTTCGGCCTTTTGCCGGTCGAAGTTGTAAACTTTTTTGGTAGGACACAACGTTTTCGTATGCTACTTTGGGTGTCACAGGTTTTCTTTGTTACGGAAGGTTTAGTGGAAAGGTTATGCCTTCGTTTTCGTTAAGCTCGTCTTCCTGTTCCTGGTATGTCCTCTTTAAAAGCTGGCATTACACAAGACTCCGTAAGCCTACACCTGAAATCTGGTTTTGATGCAAATGAAATGGTAGTTGAAGCCTTAATTTTGAATTAAATACTCGTAACTTCGAAACCCCTCCTGCCTTTTGTTTTCGATAAATCTTTGGTGCCGGATGATTCAAAATTGGCCGGGCCAGGTTTTAACACCACAGGTTGTATTGATTGTTTTACTAGATTCTGCCAAAGCCTGGAATATTTTGCTTGACGGTCGTCATACAGATAAAGAGGCCACCATACCATTTTCGGGTGGGTAGTAACCGGATAAGTATAAGGCCACGTAGAAGTTGTATCTTCCGACAGGTGCTGAAGACGAGAATAAGCCTCTGCAGCCGAACTTCTTGCAGCTCTGCTAATATTATTAGCCTAATAAGCCCTACTTCACGAATCCCCGTGGCGCCATCTGGGAATCTCGCTAGAGATTGTGAAGTGAAGGGGGCTAATGGCGAGTTTCCTGCGCCATAAATCGGGATTAGTGTCGGAAAAACAAAACAAGACCTTATACGGGCTAACCCGACATATTTAAGGTCGGTAAGGATTTGCAGGTCTTGGAAAAGAGATGGTGGCGTATGAGCCCTATATGGGCCAACGGTAGCGCTCACATCCCGGAATGGGTAACTGGCTTCGGTGTAACCGACCCCTCGTCCTAGGGGCACTCAAAATGGAACTGGTCCTCCAGGTTGGGGGTTGCTGCCAGGCCATTTAAAAAACATAAGTTACGAAGCATCAACAAGCCTCGGACATGGACCGATCTACTGTTGACAACCCACGCAAACGATATAAAGACAATGAGCTTCGGATATGCACGTGGAATGTTAGATCCCTTAATAGACCACGTCCAGCCGAGCAACTAGCGGAGGCCCTAGACTGCTGCAAAGCAGACATAATCGCCATTCAAGAAATGCGATGGGATAGGCTAGACAAAAAGAAGATGGAAAACTGCGACATCTACTACGGCAATTGCTATCGACGGCAAAAACAGCGCTTAATTGGATGCGGATTTGTTGTCGGCGGCAGACTAAAACAAGAAATCCTCAGCTTCCGGCATGTGAGTGACGTCTCGTAGCAATCCGCATCAAGGCTAAATTAGCGAACATTAGCCTCATATGCGCGCATGCCCCCACAGAGGAGAAAGATGACGACACCAAGGATGCCTTCTATGAGCTCCTTAACAAGACCTACGAGCAATGCCCTAACTACGACATTAAAATTCTCCTCGGTGATTTTAATGCAAAGGCAGGAAGACAGGGTATCTTTGGTGGAACGATTCGAAAATATAGCCTGCACGACACCATCTCCGATAACGGATTCAGGCTAATCGACTTTGCGTCGGGGCGAAACGTTGTCGTAACTAGCACGCGGTTCCCACATCTCGACATACACAAGGGGACTTGGAGAGCTCCTGATCAATCAACAGTCAACCAGATTGATCACATAGCGATCGACGCAAGACACTCCTCCAGTATTATGGATGTCCGTACGTTCCGAGGAGCCAACATCGACTCGGACCACTACCTTGTTGTAGCCAAGGTACGGTTGCGGATATCCCAAACTACTCCAAGACAAACTAATGCTGTGAGAAAATTTGACGTCAGACGGCTACAATAGCAAGAGATCGCCAAGTCCTTTTCCAATCGAGTGTCTCTTAATCTTTTAAGAGGTCCAATGCCGCCAGCATCAAGCATCGAAAACCATTGAAAACACTGCCAAAACGCCATCAGAGATGCCGCTTCTGATGTGCTGGGTTTCACTTGTTCACCACAACGAAACCCCTAGTTCGATGATGAATGCCGGCAAGCACATGCAGCTAAGCAAGATGCATATAATGCGGCGCTGCTTAGAAAGACCAGAGCTGCTCATGAGCTCTATGAGCGGAAGAGGAGAGACGAGCACCGGCTTCTCAGGAGGAAGAAGAAAGAGCATGAGAAGTGCGCGATCGAGGAAATTGAGAGATGCTACTTCAGGAACGAGGTTCGGAAGCTTTACAAAAAGGTTAAAATATCATGCCACGGAAACAAACCCCGAACCCAGGCCTGGAGAGATGAAGAAGGGAACAACGTAGTAGAATCGTAAATGATGCTGAGGATTTGAAAAGACCATTTCTGCAGACTGTATAACGGCGATGACGAACCAAATACCGCTGTCAGGTAGAATCAACCTTTCAACCCGGGCGATGATGACCAACAATTCCGTCCACCCGACTTGGATGAAGTGGATATATCTATATCTAAGCTTAAGTTCAACAAAGCTGCTGGAGCGGATGGCCTGAATGCCGAGCTCTTCAATGCGGAAGGCGATGACTTGGTTTGTAGCATACACCAACTCATCTATAAAATATGGTCGGACGAAAGTATGCCCGATGAATGGAACCTCAGCATTGTTTGTCCGATTCTCAAGAGAGGAGAACCTCTGAACTGCGCCAACTACAGAGGCATCAGTCTCCTTAACAACGCATATAAGATCTTATCCGCGGTGAACTTCGGAAGCCGTTCGTCAACAACCTGATAGGTACATATCAGTGTGGCTTCAGACCAGGAAAGTCTACAATCGACCAGATATTCACACTGCGGCAGATCTTGGAGAAGACCCATGAGCCTCAAGTCGATACACCACCTATTCATCGATTTTAAGGCGCGTATGACATCATCTATAGAGACGAGCTATACAGAGCAATATCTAGTTTTGGCATCCCTGCCAAACTAGTCCGTCTGTGCAGGATGACGATGGAGAATGCACTCTGCTCCATCAAGGTCGGTAAAGATCTCACCGAGACCTTTGATGTCCAGAATGGATTTAGACAAGGCGATGCGCTGTCATGCGATTTTTTTTTACTTGAAAGAATAGTGCAAAACTCGCGAGCCAACATAAGAGGCACTTTTTTTCAAAAGCCCGTCCAACTACTCGCATACGCCGACGATATTAACATAATAGGGAAAAAGCAGCGTGTAGTCAGTGGCGCTTTCGCGAGTATTGAGACGGAAGCGGCGAAAATGGGCTTGGCGGTCAATGAGGGCAAGACCAAGTATATGCTGTCAAGCAAAAAGGACAACCAACACCTACGTCTCGGGCAGAACGTCACCCTCGACAGATATAACTTTGACGTAGTTAAGGACTTTGTCTATCTAGGCTCTGCTATAAATACAGACAACGACACCAGCACTGAGAAGCGAAGAATAACGGCCTTACAATCGATAAATAAATAGTGTGTATCGATCTGAAACTCATCGGTCTACTCTATGATCTGCCGTAGTGTGAATATTTTGTCTATGGTGGACTTTTCTGGCCTGAAATTACACTGATATGGACGTATCAGGGTTTTGATGAACGGCTTCAGATGTTCACGCAATACGGCTATGAAGGTAGAATACAAGCTTTTTTGTGTTCGTTTAATAAAAAACAATGATTACTTTTAACTGTGTATACAACTTTATTACATGATTGTCTTATCAGACGTAAGCAGGAGAAGGAAGTGACAGGAAGAAAAAAAATAGATCACCAAAAAATGTAACAATGCTTGAAGTTAGTTGTAGAAATATGTAAATCTGATGTCTTACGAATTGGCCACTCGTCCCTCGGTAGTTGCAAAAATGATAGTCCATAAAACAATTTAAATGATTCGTTTAATTGGCTTAATGCTAAACGGTTCTTATCGCTTGAGACAACCTTTCGTTTAGAGCACAGTAGGCATGTTAAAAGAGAACAACAACAAGAGAACAACTACCTGAAACTGATTGGTCATAGACACGGGCACCGTGCAAAACACGATGCTTTATCGTTATCCCCTCAATAATTCTGCTCAAAAAGAGTTCTGAAGATTTTGTGGCAAGGTTTCATTCATCCCAATGCAGCTTAGCCTTTCACAGAGTTTGCATAAATAGTTTAGCTCTGACGATTAGCAGACTGAGTAGTCCTAGCGGATCAAACAGCCTTTATATATCTGATAAGACTGCTGTCTTGTTAACTTTTATAGAGGCACTAATCTTAACCTTTATTTGAAAGGTGGCGTTGTTAGACTCCCAAATCAAGCACAGAGTCTTATCAACATCTTCAACATCGCTTATTATTTGATCGCTGTTTGCGCACCAGTTTCGGAGTTTAAAGCCATCACTTTGTAGAATCAAATCAAGTTCTTGTTTAATCTGCTGCGCTTCTCTAATAATATTAGCTCCTGTGATGACGTCATCGACGTAGAAGTCCAATTTTAAGACTGCAGCTCCCAGAGAATGCCTCGAAGATTCATCTCCATAGCAGGAAAGTTGCTGGACTTGTTCCGTATGTGACAGTTTTTAATTTAACCACTTCGATGTCTTATTTGGGGGATTCTCTCCAAATAATATATTGGAATCTGGTATCTTTATCATGCAGCCTTATTTGGCGATCCATTTTTTAATGTCTGCTTTAAATACATGTTTATAATAGCGAAATTTGATTGCAATAGTAAATAAGTCTAAATGCGAGATCGGTCCAACATATGTACATGATGGGAAGCGAACCTGATAGCACCCATATTGAAGTCTCTCATAAGTGGAGCAAAATAACTTTTCAGATTTCCTTTCTTGTTTTATACCGGTTGGTTAATCTAACATGTTTTCGACCTTGGAGAATATTTATATTAATTTCTCAATGTTCCGATTCCCAAAAAATGCACGCGAGTTTGATGAGCCTTGCTTCACTGACTACACCCGATAGCAGTATTTTGAAGAGAAGGTAACCCATTCTTCATATGAATTTGCCCAACTGAGAGGATTGAGAAGAAGTGAGCGTGGATCGTGTCTGCCAGTTGAATATTAGCTGGAATAGATCATATACTTACATCGATCGTTCTTTCTGGAATTACGTATTGTACGAGTAGCTTCAACACCAAAAGTAAATTCATTTAAAGGCCATTTGATACTAATCTTTGTTTTGAATTTAGATGATGCCTTATGCGAGCCAATTCCAGATATTTTTGTACCTGTTCGAGGCCTTTGATAACGCAGTATGTGCGCGAAACGATCAGTTATCGAGTTGATCTGGAAACTAGAATCGAGGAGGATGCTGCAGGGAATATAATCACTGTTTTTGTCTTTTACAAGTACAACCGCCGTTGCCAGAAACGTGAGCATGTGGTTGAAGTTGTTTGATTCGGGTATTTTTAAAACAGTTTGAACGTTGGACATGTATTCAGATTGAAAGGCAGGTGAACTTGCATTTACATTTGTGGCATTCAGAGGCTTAGTAGTCCGTTGCAATGTGATCGTCGCGGAGGCAAAAGCAACAAAGTCTAGTTTCTTGGATAACCGAATGTCTTTAATCACAGGTAGATTAAGAAACTCATAACATTTTTTGATATAGTGGCCCGCACGTGAGCAATATGAACATTGGACTTTGGAATTCGTATTTGTAAATGCTCTTGAACGAGGTTTTCTAACTATTAATTTTAAGGAATTTATACTCGCCTGAGTGGATGTGTTGTTTGTACAGTCCAAGATTTGACATCGCTTATCAATGAATTTCATAAGAGTAGGCGACTCGTCAACTGGATGTTCCTCTTGCCATTTAGTACGTGTGGTAGAATCAAACTTGAATCAAACTAAGATCATCCCAAACTTCAATTGGACGTCCTTGGAAGGCTAATACACGTCAATAACTATTGATGTGGCTGGCTTGTTCACATAGAGCTGACGCGGTTGATTTTTGAATTGGTGCGACATCAAATAATTTCCTTATGTGCTACGAAAATATGAGTCTTTTGTTCTCATTGCGACTAATTAGAATTTGTAGTGCACCATCATAGTTTTAATCGTTAACCTCCAATAACTCTATTGCACATCCTGCTATTCCAGCTATAGATGACTTCAGGTACTGGAACTCCGCGATATTAGATAAGGTGAGGTTTGGGTGGATTAGGGAACTGAAGGAGTCAAAGAAATTTAGCCATTCTATAATTTCGACTGGAAAAAGGGCAAGTTAATATTTGGTAATCTAATATTTTCGGGCAAAGCCTTAAGTGGAACCTCCTCCGATTCGTCCTTTGTTTTAAACGTTTGCTTAATGGATGTAAGTTCGGGCGGACTCGATAATAGAGCTCCTCGTACTTAGCTCGAATATCCTCTTCAGCCTCAATTTCCGAGGGATATAACTTCTTAATCCCCGACTGCAGTTTCTCGAAAGCATTGAAGCTGTCGTCCAATGCTTTAGTCCGCAAGAATTTAGCAATCCGATCCATCTGCTTGCATGATATGGCGCGTCGGACCGCTGGGGAGTTAAACATCTTAATTTCCTTTTTTAACTTTTCCTCCATTTATGGTAAGCATCAAATATCACAACTTTGGTTTTGTTTGTGTGGTAACTTCGAAATAAATTATTGGTTAATTTCGTCCGACCGTATTTTACAGATGATTCGGTGTATGCTCCTTACCAAGTCTTTGCCTGCAGCCTTGAAGAGCTCGGCAGTCAGGCCGTCCGCTCAAGCAGCTTTGTTGGACTTCAGCTAGGATATTGCAGTCTTCATTTCATCCAGGTCGGGTGGACATAATTGTTGGTCTCCGCGTCCAGGTTGAATATTTCATTCAGCCTGTTTTGTCATCGCCGTCATACAGTATACAGAAATGGTCTTTTCAAATCCTCAGCCTCGACTGCGAATCTACTATGATGTTCCCTAGTTCGTCTCTACAGGCTCCGGTTCGGGGCTTATGTCCGTGCATGTTTTTTTTACGTTTTGGTAAAACTTTCGAATCTCATTCCTGGAGTAGCATTTCTCAATTTAATCGACCGCGCGCTTCTCGTGCTCTTTCTTCTTTGTCCTGAGAAGCCGTTGTTCGTCTGTCCTCTTCCGCTCATAGAGCTAATGAGCAGCTCTGGTCCTTCTAAGCATCAGAAGCGGCATCTCAGATGGCGTATGACAATTTTATTGTCATGGGTAGGACATTGCTCGCAGGTCTTGTTCAAGAGCTCCTAGAAGGCAATTTTGGTGTCGTCGTCTCATGTCGGTTAATTAAGCCTTGGTGCGATTTGCTACGAGGCGCTCGTTCACATGCCGGCAACTCAAGACTTCCTGCCTAAGTCCGCCCCTTACAACAAATCTGCATCTAAATAGGCGCTGATTTTGCCGTCTATAGGCTATGTCTGCTTTACAGCAGTCTAGGGCCTCCGCTAGTTGTTCGGCTGCTCGTGGCCTGTTAGCGGACCTAACATTCCACGTGCATATCCAAAGTTCGTTGTACTTAATGCGTTTGCATGGGTCGTCAACAGTAGATCCGTCCGTATCCGAGGCTTGTTGTTGCTCCGTAACATTTGTATATTTTTATATGGCTGGGAAGTCACCCCGGTGGCACAGCCCCCGAATCTGGAGGGCCAGTTCTATTTTTTGATACCCCTAGGACGAGGGATCGGTTTGACCGAAAGCCAGTAATCCCTTCTGAGAAGTGCGTGCTGCCGTTGGTCCTTTAAGAGCTCTTCCGCCACCATCTCTTTTCCAAGACCATGAATTAGTCTCGAAAATCCTTATCGGCCTGTACTCAAAATATATCGGAGAAGCCCGGATAAGGTCTCTTTTGTTTCGGGATTGTTTCCACCGTTGATTCCATCTGTGGAATTCATCCGCAGTCCAGTTTATAATGCTGCTATTTTTGTCTGCTGGCCATCACTCGCACTTATAAGTGTAGCAGGTCCAGTCCTGATGGACATTGACCAGTACCCCGCGGATACCGCGTGGAAGTATTACAAGCACAATTAAGGGAAGAAGATAGTTACAACACTGGATATCGCCAGGTCGACATCTCTCAGTGCCTACCCTATTTCTACAGCACCAAACCACCAACCAAGCGCCTGCCACTATCTTAGTCAAAATGCTGTTCCATTAGTTATAGGTGCATGAGACGAAAATTGGATGGCATGATCCACTGCCCACTGAAATAGCTGAGAAATGGATTTCCTACCGAAAGGATTTACTCCATTTCGAAAAGATCGATGTCGTGAGATTTGAAGCGGTTTGATTTGATTTGGTTCTCAGATGCTTCCAAGAAGGAGTATTTGGCAGTTGTTTATGCGAGTTACGTGTTGTTTAGTTCCACATTTCAGGCGACAACAACAACAATAACAACGATGCTGACTTATCACACATTATAGACAATATCGGAGATAAATACCTAAGGTTGAAAACGCCTAGCAACATTAAAATAAAAATCATAATGTATTCCTGTTTTGTATTCACATAAATAAAGATCGAGTTCAAGAGACCCTTTTTCTGCTTTTTTCTTTAACGAGGTTTCAAAGGCGCAGTCGGTATTCTAATTTGAATGAACAGCAGTAGCTTAAGTGCTTAAGACAATATCTAAAAGAATATTGGAAAACTTTGGTGCGAACTACAAAAAAATAATCATAACTTGCACTTAAGTGAACAGAAGTAGCTTAAGTGGTATATTCAAAAATATATTGGAAAACCTAGGTGCAAAGTCAAACAAGTGAAAAAATAACTTAAAGTTTTTAATGGCAATTAATAAGATATTTACATCCATAGCATATAAGAAAATAAACTAAGTGAATAAGGACAGAAACAATTATAAGAAAAATAGACACATGAATATATTTTGAAGAAGAAACTATAATTAAAACTACGTGGAGCAGCTATTCCAGACCAAGCTCGTGAGGTATATTACTCCTATGCCTTCCGTTTGTAATTAGTATGTTAAATAATAATATAGAAATGCATAATAATAGTTCAGAGACTTCATTATATATCTTTAATTCACTCAGGATTCCTGATGCGGGTAAAACTTGCCTAACTTTAACGGTAACCCTAGCCTTCTTTAAGACTTTCTTACAAATGTTGAGGAAATTTTGAGCTTCATGTCTCAACTGGATAATTTGGTGTACCATAAATCATACTTCGTGCAATTTGCAATAACATAACGGGACAAGCAAACGAAGTGCTAAATATGTATGTACGGCACTCCAGTTATTTGGCGCGAAATTAAGCAAAACCTTATTGCACACTATTCTGACAAGCGAAATGAGACAAGCTTAATACGAGACCTACACCAACTTTGACAGAGTCAAAATACAATTGAAGTGTTTAATTCAAGATAGTTGACATATTTTCTGCTATGAGCAATCATTTGAAAGTGCATGAAACGGAACTTAGTGTAATAAAATCCAAACAAATGTTGTATGAAGAAATGTGCCTAAATGATTTCATATCAGGACTTCGAGAACCATTAGGTTCTACTATAAGAGCTATGAGGCCCACAAAACTTACTGACCCATTTAATTTTTGCCTTAAGGAAGAGAACTGCATTTATTTGCGTGATTCACGTAATTCTGATTTTATGCAACGACCAACTCCGCATGGAGGAATTTAGACAGCAGTACGTTCCCCCATATTCCGGAAGCTTTGCAGCTTTACAATTCAATCCCAATAACAACCGAATAGTTTATAACGGACCAAATGGAACCAGCGTTAGTCAACACAATATTTCTCAACCTTATAATTAACAACAGCTTACAATAAGGCAATTTTCTTTTACCCTCCGATTAGCGTGAACCTAGGGAGCTTTTGATTTTTTGAATGCTTGCAAATATTTTTATACAAGTGCTAAAAGCTTGATGCTTACTATATTCTGTCAGAATGCTAAAGCGATCAAAACTTCTTCCATAACGATGCATGCACTACATCTCGAGTTTTCTCATTTTGAAGACTTTTAGTACGGTCATTAGCGATAAGGTCCCTAGGGACTTGCGTGTATTATAGAAAAGAGATTGTGGAAAATAAGGGAGAAGGGTTAACAAAGATATACATACATAAGAATTTGGCAAGAAAATAATTTGTTCATGGTCCTTCTTCATATACCATCCTTATCTATGTCGTATGACCAATAAAATGATTAGGAGGAAAAAGGTTGCAATAACGATTTCCGGTTGCTTACTAACCATGTGCAGTCGAATCGCAGGCAGCATACGTGTATCCAGAAGGTGCTATTGATGTGTCCGATGTCGAAAGCCAAGTGAATGTGGAAATGGATGATGATGAGTTTGATGAAGACCACGATGATTATATACAAAAGCTTCGTGAAGAAGCTGCTACTGCCACTGCAGCCCGTCATCAGGCTGAGACTGATGCTACCCATTTTATTTCCAAAAATGGTAAAAATATTCACCAACGAGTAGTCGCACTTGTCCTCATAACATTGTCGATTACACTAGAAGCAAGCCAGCGGCATTGAAAAACATGGCTCATGATCCATTTGTCATTTTTCGATCTCTAATCGCCGAAGATATGGCTCACATCATCATTCGAGAAACGCATCGCAAAGCCAAGCAGATAACAGCTATATGGAATGAAGCAAATCCAACTAAGCAGAAACAAAATAAAGTGTTGACTTTAAAAGCGTTTAATGCTTTTTTGGCTATCATTCTGTATGCTGGAATGTGTAAATCAAACAGCGAACCTGCTAAGGAACTATGGGGCCCAACACATTATCCGCTTTATTGTATTGTATAATCGTTTCATATCTATCACAAAATTCATTCGGTTTGGTAATGGAATAACAAGGCCGGAGAGATAACTCATTAGCAAAACTGTTGCTATTGATGATTTGTGGTTTATGTTGCAGACTAATTTTGCAGCAGCTTGTAATCCGCACGATTCTATGACCGTCCACTAACAAATTTTTCCTTATCAAATACGGGCAAGTTTCACACAATACATTCCATCTAAGCCAGCCAAGTATGGAGTATGGTGGTTGTGTGATTCGAAGGGTATGATTTATGATGGAAAGATGCCGGAACATAGCGCGAAATCAATTAAGGCCAAAAGATCATATTTCGGTTGCAATGTTCTACAATATGATCGATATTGCTGCATTAGCTTCAATCATAATATACGATGAAATTAATCCAGTCCAAAAATCGGACAAACGACTATTACTTTTGAAATTGAAATTTGACGAGACAATTGGCAATTTAAGACATTGAAGAAAGAGCCACCAATCTGAGAATAACGTGCTATCCCAAAATTCGAAATGCTATGGAAGCACATTTGATGCTGAGGTAAGTAGAACTGAAAGGCACGGAAAAAAAAATTAAGTAGCAACACCCACACCAGGAACAGTTCCCTTGTTTGTATCGCGTTCAAATCGGCAATCATGCCACTTATGTTGTGCGAAGTACAAAAGCCAACGGAAAACCCGAGCGTATTGCTGTTGCTCCAAGTGGAGAGTTTGTATGATCCTAAAGTTATGCAACACTAAATTCTTGATTTAATCACATATATACCACAATATTCCCCTCTTAAACTTGTTCGTCCCGAACAAACTCTCCGATATTCTGCCCAATATAGCGATGTAATCGATCCACATGAACCACTTTCATCTTGCCTCTTCCTCGTTGAATGCGATAGACAACATCGTTGATGCATTTTACGACTTTAAATGGTATGCTGTAATTTGGGTGATACGCCTTTCCGTCTATGAGGGTTACATAGCCACACTAGATCTCCTTCCTGGAATCCCGTTGTGGTCGCCTTGACATCATACCTCGTCTTCATGCGGTCACTGGCTATCTTGATCTTATCCCTGGTTCTTTAGTGCGCGTCCCTAATAATCCGTCTGAGGTCTGCGACATAGTCGTCTTCATTTCTGTTCTCTTCAGACGGCGCTGATCGAAACATCAATTCACTAGGTAACCGGACTGTTCGACCGAAAAGAATATCCGATGGAGTGTGACCTGTGGTGTTGTGTACTGCACTCCGATAGGCTAATAGAAACATTGGAATTTGCCTATCCCAATCGCATTGCTTGTCGCCAACGACCTTTGATAGGTATTCATTCAAGGCTCTGTTGAAGCGTTTCATCATCCCATCCGATTGTGGGTGAAGCGGTGTTGTTCTCGTCTTTTTGATACCCAGTAGCTCGCACACCCCTTGGAAAATCTTAGACTCGAAGTTGCGCCCTTGATCCGAGTGCAGTTCCATCGGTACGCCGAATCTGCTCACCCAGTTGTAAACGATCTGCTCAATCACGGTTTTGGCTTCTTGGTTAGGGATAGCAAAAGCCTCAGGCCACTTGCTGAAGTAATCCATAACAACAAGAATGTAGCGATTTCCATTTTCGGTTTCAGGAAAGGGTCCTGCAATGTCAACAGCGATTCTCTCGAATGGCGCTCCAACGTTGTATTGCTGCATTTTGCCGTGATTTTTAACCCTCGGGTCCTTACTGGCGGATGAGAAACTGCGGATGATATGTTGATAAATAATAAATATAGTGTTATGAAACAGAATAACGTTTTATCATGTCGAACCCTAGCTGAAATATTACAGTATGATATGAGAAAATGCAAACGAATAACCGTAAATTATGGATGAGGTTTTGGGCGGATTTTAAGAAACCTTACATATACCCAACGTCGCACCTAACCCAAATCCAACAGTGGGCCCAAACAGGGGTTGCAGGGGGGGGGGGGGGGCAACATGCCCACCATATGAATTCTATTCTTTTTTAATTTTACTTCGAAATTACCAGAAGTGATTCCATAAACAGTGCAATATGTATCCCCTTGCTTGGCCACACTGTTGGATTTGGGGTAAATGCGATTTAAAGTTTCTTCAAATCAATATTTAATTCCCTGATTCAGTTTAAATTTGCCGAATCAATTCTTCTCTTTGCATATTGTAAGGAGTTGAAGAAATTTAACGTGAAGAATTGCATACTCTCAGGCAAATCTTCGTTTTGTATGGTATCTTTTAAGGCATATCATATATCTCCTAAACTATTTATGAGTCCGGCCTTAAGAAAATGTATCAAAACTATCAGAAAAATGCCTATTCTCACATATTAAAATTTTATCAAAATCGGAGGTGGTGACACCTTTTCTAAATAATTACCAAAAGTATATTCCCACCCTTATAAACAAAGTAATTAAATATTTTTTTATCCTGTCTGGCACAACATTCACAAATAAATTCTGATTTTTAAATAATTCGTACAATTTTGCTTCGATGCTACAGCCTGTTCTGAATTTGGCAGAAAATTTATTTTCTAATTGCTCAAGGGCGTACATAAATAACCTTGGTGGTCTAACTAAATGTGCATTATCATATTGCTTGAAGTCGATGAAAGTTAGAGAAGCGCCTTCTTCGTCAGCTAATTGTAATTCACAGCCATGGTGCTGCCTATATTTTCTTAAAATTCAACCTCCAAAATAGTAGAAGGCATTTATTTCTCCAAATTCCATTGATTTGTAATCAGTGTTCAATTTCAAGCAATCGTTTTTGCCAGAAGTTTCTTTAACTGTTAAAATTATTTCTTTTGGAAATGCTATTTGACGAAAATCCATTGACATAGCTGCTTCACGATTGCCAAATGTACGGAGTCGTACACAGATCGGTTTCGGCTTTCCTTGGTTGGTGAATTACGAATATATAAACTATAATTACAAATCAACCAACTGTTTTTGATAGTTGCAGTGGCGTTGTGCGACATTGCGCGAAAGCAAATTCTGCTGTGGGCTCGATCCCTGTCCGTGAAAGAACATTTTTCTTTTTGTTTTTTTTTTTCCATTAATTGAAAGTTAAAAATAAAATTGGTGAAAGTGACGCGAAAGCAATTAAACACATGTTGAGTGGCAAAGACCGTACCGTTATCCCGATTGTGTGATTAGTGGACCGTACAAGTGCTATTGAATCTGGCCACCCAACAGCAGTGACCAGTGAAGCAACCGTTAAAAGGAGAAAAAAAACTAAAACGCCCCTCTCTGTGCACTTCTAATGAAATGCTGCTAAGTAGTGAAGTGGTGGAGGCGTCAACGTCTGCGGCAGCAGTAAGAGCGCAACAACAAAAACGTCATTTGTCGGATGACTAGTCCAAATATGTTTCTGAAAGAGAGGGACATTATAAAGGAGGAAATAACAGCTTTGCCTCGTTAGCAGCTTCGGAGTCGGAAGACGAAGAGGATGAATTAAATGCCATTAATAGAAGCATCTTGCAAATACAAAAAAAGGTGCTAGCTATTAAGGCAAGGCAAATCGCCCGAAGAGAAAGGGAGCCAGAAGCTAAGGCGAGCTCACAACAACAACAGCAACAACAACTGCATGAAAAAAATGTGCAAACACAATCACAAAAAGTGCAAAGACAGAAAAAACATAAAACCCAGCAGCAAAAGTACCAAACGCAGCAACATAACAAAAAACAGCAGCGACAACAAAACCAACAACTGCAAGAGCAGCAGAAAACAAAAAAAGAAAAGGTGCTTCCAATCAACACTGTAATTCAGTGGAGGACTAAGAAAAACTTGAAAATCTGTTAAAGGAAACGACGATGGAGTACTTCACGTAAACATAAATTTAAAACAGTTCTATTGAAAGGACGGGAAACGTCCACTGATCCCGAGGAGCTCTTAAAACTGCTTCAAGAGAAAGAGTGCGAAGGTCTCAAGTTTGTGGGGGGAAACTACCGTTCTTCCTAGTACAGCTCACTCTCACTAGCTAACTGGATAGTCTAAGGAGTATCATAGTCCTAGACTACCAGGTTGTTTACTGGGAGAAATGAAAAAGAAACGATAACATTATGCAATGTATTCGCTGCCAAAGGCTCGTCCACGCCGCATCGAACTGCCAAATGCAGCCTCGATGCGTTAAGTGTGGAAAGAACCACAACTCACAGGAATGTGCTTTGGCTCAGGACAAGGAGTCAGACAAAAGCCAACTCTTATGTGCTTTATGCAAGAACTCAGGACACACCGCTTACTATCGGCGTTGTCCCAAGTTCCAAGATATTAAGAAAGTAAATATGGCCCATTAGCGGAAAGCGGAGGTAGAGCGTCCATCTGCTCTGCTTCAAACTTCAGCCGTCACTCTCCGAATTACCTTCGCCCAAATGGCGGCAGGTGGGGGTAGAATGGTACAAAAATCCGCAGTTGCTTCCTTGGTCCCAGCGCCAAGAGCGCCGGAAGCTGCACCTGACATGCTAGGTATCTTGCTCTCTATTCAAGGGCAGATGGCTCAGCTTCAGTGTCAATTACAGGAACAGGCTAAGCAGGTAGATCAAATCTGTGCGCTGCTGCCGGGTCTAACGCACCTGATATCGTAGTTGGTACGTATATGGTGGAGCAAACCCTGAAGGTCTTTGCAGTGAATGTTAATTCATTAGGATCGAGCGCAGAGCCGCGCTGCTTAAGTTGCTGGAAGACCAAGTTATTGATGTGCTTTTCGCTAACTAAGCTAACCGATAAGCATAATCTGGAACACAGTAAATATCATATTAGAAGAAGAAACCAACCCAACTCTACACAGGGAGGTGGTGTCGCGTTATTTATTGGAGAACAATTTAAATTTAGCAGAATATACAAGTGTGTTTTGAGTGGGTTCCAGGTAGCGGAAAGTGGTTGCACACGGTCTTTGTCTACGCGCCTGATGCTT
Organism: Volucella inflata; assembly: GCA_928272305.1. Classification (NCBI taxonomy): domain Eukaryota; kingdom Metazoa; phylum Arthropoda; class Insecta; order Diptera; family Syrphidae; genus Volucella; species Volucella inflata. Next base: position 113,490,657 of record OV743716.1, on the reverse strand, counting down.
CTCAATCTACGCTATTTATGTCGGAGCTCGATAGACTCTTTCAACTCCTTATATATAACGACGACACTGGAATCGGAGGAGAATAATTATATGATCGGCGGGGACTTCAACGCCAAACATGGAGAATGAGGAAATCATATACTAAATACTAGAGGGAACGTAACACTCAATCGGTGGGTTCAGCACAGTGTCATGTACAGACTTGGGTTGAAAGCGACGAACAATCCGTCGTTTATTTATTTGTTAAATAAATTTAAAATTTATTGATTTGTTTATAAATATCTTAGGTTGTCTATTTTCTTCGTCGTTATATGTATCTATTTACTTCTCTCTGCCGTAATGTAAATATTTAGTCGGTAGCGGACTTTTGTGGCCTGAACAGACCTATCGGGCCTGTTGGCTTCAGGCGTTCCCGCAATACCGCTGATGAGATCTCGAACGCGATGTTATGAAGACTGATGCCTCTGTAGTTGGCGCAGTTCATATTTTAGAGATGAGTAGGTGTATGCTCCTTGCCAAGTCATCGCAAGCCGCTTTGAAGAGCTCGGCGGTAAGGCCATCTGCTTTGTTGGAATTCAGCTTAGATATTGCTATCTTCACTTCATCCAGATCGGGTGGACGTAATTGTTGGTCATTATCGTCTAGGTTGAAAGCTATATTCTGCCTGACAGCGGTATTTGTTTCGTTGTCGCCGCTATACATTCTACAGAAGTAATCTTTTCAGATTATCAGCATCGACTGCGACTCTACTTCGATGTTCCCTTGTTTGCCTCTACCGGCTTCGCCTCGGGGTTTGTGTCCGTGTGTCCGCATATTTTTTTTACCATTTGGTAAAATTTCCGATTCTCATTCTTGGAGTAGCATCTCACAATTTCCTCGACCGTGCGCTTCTTATTCTCTTTCTTCTTCCTTCTGAGCAGCCTGCGTGCGTCTCTCCTCTTCTGCTCATAGAGCTCGTGAGTAGCTGTAGTCTTTTTTTGCAGTGCCGTATTGCGTGCTTTGCTTCATATGCTCCGGCATTCTTCATCATACCAGGGGTTTCGATGTGGTGGTGTGGAGTGAAATATAGCACATCAGAAGCGGCATCTCTGATGGCCTTCTGCAGTGTTGCCACTGGTCTTCGATGCTTGATGCTGGCGGCAAGGGACCTCCAGGGAGACTCGATGTGAAAAGGACTTGGTGACCTCTTGCGATAATAGCCGTCTGACGTCGAAATTCCTCACAATATTAGCTTGCCTTGGCCTTGTTCGGAATATCCGTAATCATACTCGTACCTAGCCTGCAATAAGGTAGTGGTCCCAGTCAATGTTGGCTCCTCGGAACTTCCGAACATCCATAATACGGTTGACGGTTGATTGATCAGGGGTTCTCCAAGTCCCCTTGTGAATATCATGATGAGGGAACCGCGTGCTAGCTACGACAATGTTTCGTCCAGCCGCAAAGTCGATAAGCCTGAATCTGTTATCGGAGGTGGTGTCGTGTAGCCTATATATTCGACAGTGCTACCAAAGATGCCCTCTCTTCCTACCTAGCTTTGCATTAAAATCGCCGAGGACAATAGCTAGGGCATTGCTCTTAAGTCTTCTTCAAGAGCTCATAGAAGGCATCTTTGGTGTCGTCATCTTTCTCCTCTGTGGGAGCGTGCGCGCATATCAGGCTAATATTTGTAATTTTTGCCTTGATGCGGATTGCTGAGGCGCTCATTCATATGCTGGAAACTCAAGTCTTCTAGCCTAAGTGTGCCTCCAATAACAAATCCGCCTATGCCTCCAATAACAATCGCCATATTAGATGTCGCAGTTTTTCATACTCTTTTTGCCCAGCCCTTTCCATCGCATTTCTTGGATGGTGGCAAGGTCTGCTTTGCAGCAGTCTAGGGCCTCCGCTAGTTGTTCGGCTGCTCGTGGGTGGTTAAGGGACCTAATATTCCACGTGCGTATCCGAAGTTCGTTTTACTTAATTCGTTGTCATGGGCTGCCAACAGTAGATTTGTTCGTTTCCGAGGCTTGTTGTTGCTTCGTAACTTTTTAATTTTTTTCATGGCCGGGCAGTTACCTCGGTGACACAACAGCCAACCTGGAGGGCCAGTTCGGTTTGTTGATACCCCTAGGACGAGGACCGAACGCCAGTTACCAGATCTGGGATGTGAGTGCTGCCGTTTGTCTATTAAGGGCTTTTCCGCAGCGCTCTCTTGTCCATGACCTTGACTTAGTCTCGGAAATTCTTACCGGCCTGAGCCCCAAATGTGTCGGAGTAGCTCGGATAAGGTCTCATTTGTTTCGGGATGGATTCCACCATTTATTCCATCTGGGGAATTCATCATGACCAATACCCGGCGGGTACCACGTGGAGGTATTATAAGCACAATTGATGTGTAGAAGATAGTTGCAACAGTGGATATCTCCTGGTTGACATCTCTTAGAGCCTACGCTATTTCTATAACACCCAACCACTTTTTCTTAGTAATAAAACGTAATTACAATAAGAAATGTTCCAAATACAATATCTATCTATCTATCTATTTGAACTAGATAAAATTCTTTGCAAATTCAACGACTAAAATTCTTGATTACTATGAAGCACTTCAACGCTTTCAAAACAAAAAGAAGTGCCCGAAAATTACAAGTGAATACGAGTATAAAGAAGAGTTAGATAAATAAAAAAAAACATGCAAGCATAAGGTTTTATATATTAGCAAAAATCAAATCACTATACAATACATCGATATGGTAGACCAGGTAATCAAAAATAGAGAATAATATTTGGTTATCGAAAACTAAACAATATTATGATGGACAAAATAAGCCAATGTTAGTACAATGTTTGTATATGACTTGGAGAATGTTCTCAAGTCAAGTCTGCGGGGTTAATTATAGTAAATGGAATCAAAAAAAGTTGAACTGATAAGTTCAACTAACACACTAAGCATTTCCCTTCGCAATAGTATTGCTAGAACCATATACCAAAACTGATCACCCAGTGTATTCCAGGATTTAACCTAACATCTTGATGATGTCAGAGTCATTGATTAGCAATGGCATTTTTCTGTACACGTGATAATGACGACTTCTCGTTTGTCCACCACTTTCGCATCTCAGATCCTTCTTCTTTGAGAATAGTCCTGACTTCTCTGTAAATGTTGAAGTATCTTCTGCGAAGTCTACACCAACTATGAGATTAAAAGAAAAACCCTATGGCGCTGGCAGCTGGTATGGGCCTTACTTCTTGACACTCATTTGAGTTGCGCATGTTGTCATTTTTGTCACATCTAAGCGGGGCCTACGGTTTATTGCCGAATTCGAATGGCACACCTTGGAAGCTTTTTAATAGGAAATTTTACTTTCGGGAAATTGACATTGCCCGCCGAAAGGGTGATCTAAGAACTCTGTTGGCGATTACAATAAAAATGTACAAAAAAATGCTTTAGCGCCAAAAACTGTAGGGTGAAACCCTTTTAGCGAATGAGGCGGCATTTAGTCTAGTGACAGATTTTGGAAGTGTACGTATATTTCTGTTAAAAAGTTTTACTTCTCAAGTACTTTAAAAGTGAAATAAAGCCAAATCGCAGAAAATAATTAATATAATAATTTCCTTTCGCTTCGAAAAAGGAAATTGATCCAAATCTTTTCTATTTTGGCCTTATTTCGTTGGGCCTTTCTTCACGTCACCGCTTCGGAAGTTTTATTGGTTAAACTCATCTCTCACGGGTGATACTGCTTAACTATTGCAAGATTAGAAGTTGAATACTAGAAATTATGATAAGGGTTGCGAGCTTTTGAAGGAGACGTTTGATCACAAGCGCGTATTGGTTAACGCTCAATTCATGATATTTTTTGACCGCCCTATTCAGCAAAGGACTTAAGAACCCTTTTAGATGTATCTTCTGAAAGCTACCAGGCATTAAAAAACTTTGGGCTTCCAGACTAAAATAGAATGCTATTTTGAGATAATTTAGAGTCAAAAATTGTCAAGTCTCACGCAACAGATTAAATACCTATGAAACCAGACGCACCGATGTTTCACCCAATGATAGAAAATCAACCCAGTTTCAGCAATCGTTACGTAGTCCATGCATCGCAAGAGGTCAACTCTTATTTTTTACTTGGTACAGCAGTCGTAAGGGTACAATTAAATGATTGGATGTACGTTTATTTGCGTGCCTTAATCGACCAAGGATCAGAGACAAGGTTCAAGCAGAGAAAGGGCTCTCAGGAAATTCGCTTCTTTAGAATGTCGTTTTGAGGGTAACGTATGGGTATAGGCATACAGCATTGAGAATCTTAAATTGCAACACATGAAGGAAGTCAATCTGGATAAATATGCCGTTTTAAAGGTGGTAAGCACAACCACGAAGCTCTATGTAGTGTTCAAGGATAATTTAATGGTCAGACCTAAGCTCCGGAGCATCATAGTGGCCGTTATCCCTCGGTGGAGAAGACAGAGATACACTCATTTCATTTTATATGCATTTTTATTTAATTCAATTTAATAAATCTTAAATGCTAGATAAAAAAAACGTTTAAAAATTAGCTTGATTAACTTAAAATTATCTTATTCTAACTTACTGGACCCATGCGGATACTCTAAGTTAAGCATAATTCTTAGTCTATATGTCTTTAGACGTTTCTTACAGTCCTTTTTTATTTGTTACATTAATTTAAAACTAAAACCAAAAAATAAATTAAATTAAGTAAAAATCTGAGTAACGGGACATCTTTTGTTTTCTAATTATAAAACTTAGAAACTTAAACTTACAGACTACTTTAAATCCTAAACCTACTTAAGCGTACTTATAATATAAGCATTATTTCTTTATTTTTTTGGGGTTCTGTGGATTACCACTTGTTTCAGAGACAGTTACCCATCTCTGTTGTTCACCAAAATTGTTGGTGCTGCCGAGCAACATCCCTATTTATTTACGTGCCTTAATCGACCAAGGATCAGAGACAAATTTTATATCTGGTTCAGCGGCGCAGCAACTCAGATTCCTTAAATATCGCACTATGTACAAGTATTTGGGCTGGGGAAGGTCTCTAGTAGCACCAGCCAACACAATGTCGATGTAACATTTACGTCGAGAGATTCCACCTTTAAGAGCCCTGCTTTAATTTTTTAGTCATTAACTGGACTTTTTCCGGCCAAATCAGTTGAACCCCACTTTTGCAAAAATATGAAAGATTTGTGTAGTAACTTTCGTGAACAACACGTTTTATTGCAAAAACTGAATAACTTAATCCAATAGAATGGGGTTATATATAGTACCTGTCGAGCGAGAAAAATCAATTCATTTCGCGCTTAATTCTGTTGACATCTTATGTCAATTTTAATATATGTTCGTTTCTATAACAGTAGCATACGCAACTTAACAGAGTGCATCAATACGCCTTCACTTAATTTGGAGCAAATCTGACCTGCTCGCTTCGCAAACGCTCCGACCTTCTTGGAGTCTGTGGAACTACGACTGGTTGCACTGGATTTGGAACGTTGATGACTAATGACACCGCTCTGGAACTTTCGGAGAATGGAGCTGAACCATGTGTTTCTCGGATATCATCCAATTCGATGGTCTCCGGACTCGTTCCGGGATAAGCGTAGACATCTGAGTCATCCAAACAACTTTGCTGATGGGTCATTGACGTGTCTTTGGGAAGGCAAACCATATTGGAATTGATACCTTTATATTGACTGCTTGCCTGCTCTAAGCCGACGTCATCCGCGGCAGGAGAGGGAAACGGTTTTCTAGTCATTATCGCTCTGGATCGAATTTGGTTTTTTTTGCCGTCGCCAAGTGACCTCGCTTTTCACAACCAAATGCGTGCGTCTTCCAAGAGTCTTCTTAATTTGTCCAGCAACCCACCTCTTATTGCGCAGGTATTGTATTGTATTGTCGAACAAACACCGACTGACCTATGGAGAACTATAAATATACATAATTTTTATCTTGACCTCTTGATTCCGGCAGAATCGCGGATAGTAAAGTCCAAAACGGTCTTAAAAGTTCTTACCATCCCTTCTGCTACGCCGTTCGACTCAGGGTTGAAAGGTACTGAAGTCATATGTCGTATTGAATGATTTAGGCAAAAATTCTGAAATTTGCTGGATGTTAATTGGGTGCCATTGTCTGACAAGATTATTTTGGGTAATCCCTCCAAAGGGAAAATGCAACGCTTGAATATTCGCCTGAGCGGTAATAGATGCATTCGAGCGACGAAAGGAAATTTGGATTAACCACATAACTTTATGGAATGGTCCGGCGAAATCTATGTGGATGCATTCCCAAAATTCTTCTGCGGAGGGCCAGCTAGTGTACGCTCTGGGTGAGTAACTTGCGTTCAGTTGGCATGTATTGCATCGTGCCACCGTTTCTGCGATGATGTCATTGGTGTTAGGCCGCCAGCAGTATCTCCGAGCCATCTGTTTCATCCGGGTGATTGACTAATGACCATGATGTAGAAGCGTAAGAATCTTTGGTTTTAACCCTTGATCCATCTGATGACAGGAGTCCTCCGACTGATCGAACTCTTTTTCGGGCCCAGTTGGCAGACAATCAGCACTACAGTGTTGGGCTGTTGGCCGGTAACGGATTGTGCACGTATATCCCATGATAATAATTGCCCAACGTTGCAGTCATTGAATAGACATGTGAGACAATTTTTTACTGGGACTGAAATTGGTGACCAAAGGTTGGTGGTCGGTTATGAGTTCAAATTGGCGTCCGAACAAATATTGGTGGAATTTTTCTACACCGAATGTGATTGAAAGAGCTTCCTCTTCGATTTGGCTATACCTTCTAAGGGCCTCGTCTAGAGTTTTTGATGTGAGGGCTATTGGCTTTTCCGTTCTATTTGGATAAACGTGGAATATAACTGCCCCGATGCCATGTGATGATGCATCAGTGGACAATGTAATCGGTAAGTCCTCGTGGAAATGCACCAATATGTGGACACGTTCAATATTTTTTCTTTAAAGCTGTCGAAAGAATTCTGTTGATCGTTTCCACTAACGAACGGTTTGCCTTAAGAGCGCAGTTGGTTTAGCGGGGCTGTTAACTGTGCGAAATTGTTAATAAACTCATTGTAATAGTTCACTCTTCCAATGAACGCTTCGAGATTTTTCACATCTTTTGGTTCGGGCGACTCCCGTATGACTTTGACACGGGATTCTGAAGGGCGTATCCCTGTTCCGTTTATAACATGGCCCAAATACTCGATTTCAAACTTGGCGAACTTGCACTTCTTCAATCGACAACGTAAACCGTGATGCTCAAGCCGTTCGAAAAAAATTCTAAGGTTACCCAGCTACGATGACGTCATCGAAGTAGGAGACACAAAACTCTAAATCGACCGTCAGTTGTTCCATAAAATGCTGGAAGATGCCAGTGGAGGTTGATGTGCTGATAAGTAAACGCTGATACTCGAAAACTCCGAATTCGGTGCTAATTACGCATAACTTCTTGGACGCCTCGTCCTGTGGTATTTGAAGATCTTCGCGTCAGATTCCACGCGTTCTCGCGATTCTGATACGATTTGCAGCACCGCTTCCTCATCCGCGAAATGAGTTTGAAAACCAAATGCTTGAAGCAAACCCAAGCCCTTTATATTCGCGCCCCGAGGTAAGTTAGAGACCTTCTGTGGCAGAATCTGCGTCTTAGTTCTCCACTGGACACTTACGTTGATTGTTCCTTTTATTGGCACACTCGTCTCTCCGTATGCCTTGAGGGTGCGTGCTGTTGGTTCACTTCGAGGATTGCCAAGACTGTGATAGCCATCTAGATTTATCAATGATCAGGTAGCACCTGTGTCCAACTGAAAAGTTAAGTGGCGCTAATTTACGTGAGGCAACACAAAGATTTTTTTACTATCCATGTACGCCTCCAGATGTGCGGTTGAGACTCTTTCAACAACGCCATCAGAAATACCACCAGCTACAATTAAATTGATGGAATGAGCAGATTCTATCTGATTATAGCTGTGACTATAATTCGATTGAATTTCCTGACGAGGGTTCGTCCAGGTATTGCATGCATGTCTTGTTCCACGGCTTTTAGACCGATGACGTGATTGTATTTGCTCGAGCCAACAGAAGATTTTTTCGATAAGCAAACGCTACTAATGTGACCTCGCCGTTGACAGCTGTCACAGATTGAATCGAGATGCTTACACTGACTGCGATGGTGTTGCGAGAATCAATCAGGGCATGATTTTCTAATATTTAAATATTCACTTGACTTACTTGCAGATTTCTGGTATGATTATTAATTCAGCTGGTTTTCCTCTGATGTGTTCGGAGTAATGGAAGTACTGCTTTCTTTTAGTATACCTCATGCGGGCTGTGCCGACTCATATGCTGTAACCTCGATTTCCTCCAGGCTAGGGTTTTTCCTCTGTGTTGGGGAGATTCGAACAGGATCATACGAAAGAGTAGTCTCTCGCCAAGCTCCTTAGATCTGCAATCCATTTGGCATATGATTGGCTTGGAAGCATTTTTTCCTTCAGAAATTTGCACCTCGACGCAAGTACATGCGTTTTAGATTGGAAATGCTTTGTTGGTTTCACAGAAAGGTGTTTGAAAGTATGCACACCTACATCTTCACTTCCCAACAACTTCATGAGCAGATCGTTGATGTGATTTCCGCAAGTTGATAGGAGATGTGCTTTCCGCAAATTGTCGTCTTCCAGGAGTTTGCTGAAAAATTTTGCTGCAACTGGAATAAGAAACTCTCCCACGTCTCCTTCTCCATCTCAAACGGGCTGAATTGTGGAATTGTGGCGTTTTGCTTTTGAGATTGTGGTGTCGACGAACATTAGTCAATTTCAATGTATGTTTATTTCTATGACAGTATCATACGCAATTTAACAGGGTGCATCAGTTTGCATCTGGCCTATCCAAACTTCAACACACCCGCAAAAATAGATTTGAGCATATGATTCCGATGAGGACATAGTTTGTGAGAAACACTTTGACAACACTACAAGGCGGCAACCAGATGGTGGTTATTAGGTTAATTTTGCATTCCAAAGTTAGGAAAAGCCAGGATTAGATTCAAGCAGAGAAAGGGCTCTCAGGAAATTCGCTTCTTTAGAATGTCGTTTTGAGGGTAACGTATGGGTATAGGCATACAGCATTGAGAATCTTAAATTGCAACACATGAAGGAAGTCAATCTGGATAAATATGCCGTTTTAAAGGTAGTAAGCACAACCACGAAGCTCTATGTAGTGTTCAAGGATAATTTAATGGTCAGACCTAAGCTCCGGAGCATCATAGTGGCCGTTATCCCTCGGTGGAGAAGAAGCGATACACTCATTTCATTTTATATACATTTTTATTTAATTCAATTTAATAAATCTTAAATGCTAGACAAAAAATACGCTTAAAAATTAGCTTGATTAACTTAAAATTGTCTTATTCTAACTTACTGGACCCATGCGGATACTCTAAGTTAAGCATAATTCTTAGTCTATATGTCTTTAGACGTTCCTTACAGTCCTTTTTTATTTGTTACATTAATTTAAAACTAAAACCAACAAATAAATTAAATTAAGTAAAAATCTGAGTAACGAGACATCTTTTGTTTTCTAATTATAAAACTTAGAAACTTAAACTTACAGACTACTTTAAAATAAATCCTAAACCTACTTAAGCGTACTTATAATATAAGCATTATTTTTTTATTTTTTTGGGGTTCTGTGGATTACCACTTGTTTCAGAGACAGTTACCCATCTCTGTTGTTTTTTTTTTTTTTTTTTTTTTTATTATAACTTGTTTTTTAGTTTTTGTAATTTTTACTTAAAACTACCTTAACCCTACCTAACTCTATGTAAGCCGGCCATGACTTAATAAAAGGCATACCGAATTTGCTCCCTAGCGAAGCTAGCTAGTAGGAGAAATTCGGCAATGAAGCTTCCGCTTCTACTGCAAGCCACCAAAATTGTTGGTGCTGCTGAGCAACATCCCTATTTATTTACGTGCCTTAATCGACCAAGGATCAGAGACAAATTTTATATCTGGTTCAGCGGCGCAGCAACTCAGATTCCTTAAATATCGCACTATGTACAAGTATTTGGGCTGGGGAAGGTCTCTAGTAGCACCAGCCAACACAATGTCGATGTAACATTTACGTCGAGAGATTCCACCTTTAAGAGCCCTGCTTTAATTTTTTAGTCATTAACTGGACTTTTTCCGGCCAAATCAGTTGAACCCCACTTTTGCAAAAATATGAAAGATTTGTGTAGTAACTTTCGTGAACAACACGTTTTATTGCAAAAACTGAATAACTTAATCCAATAGAATGGGGTTATATATAGTACCTGTCGAGCGAGAAAAATCAATTCATTTCGCGCTTAATTCTGTTGACATCTTATGTCAATTTTAATATATGTTCGTTTCTATAACAGTAGCATACGCAACTTAACAGAGTGCATCAATACGCCTTCACTTAATATGGAGCAAATCTGACCTGCTTGCTTCGCAAACGCTCCGACCTTCTTGGAGTCTGTGGAACTACGACTGGTTGCACTGGATTTGGAACGTTGATGACTAATGACACCGCTCTGGAACTTTCGGAGAATGGAGCTGAACCATGTGTTTCTCGGATGTCATCCAATTCGATGGTCTCCGGACTCGTTCCGGGATAAGCGTAGACATCTGAGTCATCCAAACAACTTTGCTGATGGGTCATTGACGTGTCTCTGGGAAGGCAAACCATATTGGAATTGATACCTATATATTGACTGCTTGCCTGCTCTAAGCCGATGTTATCCGCGGCAGGAGAGGGAAACGGTTTTCTAGTCATTATCGCTCTGGATCGAATTTGGTTTTTTTGCCGTCGCCAAGTGACCTCGCTTTTCACAACCAAATGCGTGCGTCTTCCAAGAGTCTTCTTAATTTGTCCAGCAACCCACCTCTTATTGCGCAGGTATTGTATTGTATTGTCGAACAAACACCGACTGACCTATGGAGAACTATAAATATACATAATTTTTATCTTGACCTCTTGATTCCGGCAGAATCGCGGATAGTAAAGTCTACTGCTACGCCGTTCGACTCAGGGTTGAAAGGTACTGAAGTCATATGTCGTATTGAATGATTTAGGCAAAAATTCTGAAATTTGCTGGATGTAAATTGGGTGCCATTGTCTGACAAGATTATTTTGGGTAATCCCTCCAAAGGGAAAATACAACGCTTGAATATTCGCCTGAGCGGTAATAGATGCATTCGAGCGACGAAAGGAAAATTGGATTAACCACATAACTTTATGGAATGGTCCGGCGAAATCTATGTGGATGCATTCCCAAAATTCTTCTGCGGAGGGCCAGCTAGTGTACGCTCTGGGTGAGTAACTTGCGTTCAGTTGGCATGTATTGCATGGTGCCACCGTTTCTGCGATGATGTCATTGGTGTTAGGCCGCCAGCAGTATCTCCGAGCCATCTGTTTCATCCGGGTGATTGACTAATGACCATGATGTAGAAGCGTAAGAACCTTTGGTTTTAACCCTTGATCCATCTGATGACAGGAGTCCTCCGACTGATCGAACTCTTTTTCGGGCCCAGTTGGCAGACAATCAGCACTACAGTGTTGGGCTGTTGGCCGGTAACGGATTGTGCACGTATATCCCATGATAATAATTGCCCAACGTTGCAGTCATTGAATAGACATGTGAGACAATTTTTTACTGGGACTGAAATTGGTGACCAAAGGTTGGTGGTCGGTTATGAGTTCAAATTGGCGTCCGAACAAATATTGGTGGAATTTTTCTACCCCGAATGTGATTGAAAGAGCTTCCTCTTCGATTTGGCTATACCTTCTTAGGGCCTCGTCTAGAGTTTTTGATGTGAGGGCTATTGGCTTTTCCGTTCTATTTGGATAAACGTGGAATATAACTGCCCCGATGCCATGTGATGATGCATCAGTGGACAATGTAATCGGTAAGTCCTCGTGGAAATGCACCAATATTTGGACACGTTCAATATTTTTTCTTTAAAGCTGTTGAAAGAATTCTGTTGATCGTTTCCACTAACGAACGGTTTGCCTTAAGAGCGGAGTTGGTTTAGCTGGGCTGTTAACTGTGCGAAATTGTTAATAAACTCATTGTAATAGTTCACTCTTCCAATGAACGCTTCGAGATTTTTCACATCTTTTGGTTCGGGCGACTCCCGTATGACTTTGACACGGGATTCTGAAGGGCGTATCCCTGTTCCGTTTATAACATGGCCCAAATACTCGATTTCAAACTTGGCGAACTTGCACTTCTTCAATCGACAACGTAAACCGTGATGCTCAAGCCGTTCGAAAAAAATTCTAAGGTTACCCAGCTACGATGACGTCATCGAAGTAGGAGACACAAAACTCCAAATCGACCGTCAATTGTTCCATAAAATGCTGGAAGATGCCAGTGGAGATTGATGTGCTGAAAAGTAAACGCTGATACTCGAAAACTCCGAATTCGGTGCTAATTACGCATAACTTCTTGGACGCCTCGTCCTGTGGTATTTGAAGATCTTCGCGTCAGATTCCACACGTTCTCGCGATTCTGATACGATTTGCAGCACCGCTTCCTCATCCGCGAAATGAGTTTGAAAACCAAATGCTTGAAGCAAACCCAAGCCCTTTATATTCGCGCCCCGAGGTAAGTTAGAGACCTTCAGTGGCAGAATCTGCGTCTTAGTTCTCCACTGGACACTTACGTTGATTGTTCCTTTTATTGGCACACTCGTCTCTCCGTATGCCTTGAGGGTGCGTGCTGTTGGTTCACTTCGAGGATTGCCAAGACTGTGATAGCCATCCAGATTTATCAATGATCAGGTAGGACCTGTGTCCAACTGAAAAGTTAAGTGGCGCTAATTTACGTGAGGCAACACAAAGATTTTTTTACTATCCATGTACGCCTCCAGATGTGCGGTTGAGACTCTTTCAACAACGCCATCAGAAATACCACCAGCTACAATTAAATTGATGGAATGAGCAGATTCTATCTGATTATAGCTGTGAATATAATTCGATCGAATTTCCTGACGAGGGTTCGTCCAGGTATTGCATGCATGTCTTGTTCCACGGCTTTTAGACCGATGACGTGATTGTATATGCTCGAGCCAACAGAAGATTTCTTCGATAAGCAAACGCTACTAATGTGACCTCGCCGTTGACAGCTGTCACAGATTGAATCGAGATGCTTACACTGACTGCGATGGTGTTGCGAGAAACAATCAGGGCATGATTTTCTAATATTTAAATATTCACTTGACTTACTTGCAGATTTCTGGTATGATTGTTAATTCAGCTGGTTTTCCTCTGATGTGTTTGGAGTAATGGAAGTACTGCTCTCTTTTAGTATACCTCATGCGAGCTGTGCCGACTCATATGCTGTAACCAACTCCTCGATTTCCTCCAGGCTAGGGTTTTTCCTCTGTGTTGGGGAGATTCGAACAGGATCATGCGGTGTGTAGAAAACGATCATATCCCTGATCATGACATCAGCGTACGATGTGTTGCAATTTTCTTTCGAGCATACGAAAGAGTAGTTCGGCATATGATTGGCTTGGAAGCATTTTTTCCTTCAGAAATTTGCACCTTGACGCAAGTACATGCGTTTTAGATTGGAAATGCTTTGTTAGTTTCACAGAAAGGTGTTTGAAAGTATGCACACCTACATCTTCACTTCCCAACAACTTCATGAGCAGATCGTTGATGTGATTTCCGCAAGTTGATAGGAGATGTGCTTTCCGCAAATTGTCGTCTTCCAGGAGTTTGCTGAAAAATTTTGCTGCAACTGGAATAAGAAACTCTCCCACGTCTCCTTCTCCATCTCAAACGGGCTGAATTGTGGAATTGTGGCGTTTTGCTTTTGAGATTGTGGTGTCGACGAACATTAGTCAATTTCAATGTATGTTTATTTCTATGACAGTATCATACGCAATTTAACAGGGTGCATCAGTTTACATCTGGCCTATCCAAACTTCAACACACTCGCAAAAATAGATTTGAGCATATGATTCCGAAGAGGACATAGTTTGTGAGAAACACTTTGACAACACTACAAGGCGGCAACCAGATGGTGGTTATTAGGTTAATTTTGCATTCCAAAGTTAGGAATAGCCAGGATTAGATTCAAGCAGAGAAAGGGCTCTCAGGAAATTCGCTTCTTTAGAATGTCGTTTTGAGGGTAACGTATGGGTATAGGCATACAGCATTGAGAATCTTAAATTGCAACACATGAAGGAAGTCAATCTGGATAAATATGCCGTTTTAAAGGTAGTAAGCACAACCACGAAGCTCTATGTAGTGTTCAAGGATAATTTAATGGTCAGACCTAAGCTCCGGAGCATCATAGTGGCCGTTATCCCTCGGTGGAGAAGAAGCGATACACTCATTTCATTTTATATACATTTTTATTTAATTCAATTTAATAAATCTTAAATGCTAGACAAAAAAAACGCTTAAAAATTAGCTTGATTAACTTAAAATTGTCTTATTCTAACTTACTGGACCCATGCGGATACTCTAAGTTAAGCATAATTCTTAGTCTATATGTCTTTAGACGTTCCTTACAGTCCTTTTTTATTTGTTACATTAATTTAAAACTAAAACCAAAAAATAAGTTAAATTAAGTAAAAATCTGAGTAACGGGACATCTTTTGTTTTCTAATTATAAAACTTAGAAACTTAAACTTACAGACTACTTTAAAATAAATCCTAAACCTACTTAAGCGTACTTATAATATAAGCATTATTTCTTTATTTTTTTGGGGTTCTGTGGATTACCACTTGTTTCAGAGACAGTTACCCATCTCTGTTGTTTTTTTTGTCTTTTTTTATTATAACTTGTTTTTATAATTTGTTTTTTAGTTTTTGTAATTTTTACTCTTAAAACTACCTTAACCCTACCTAACTCTATGTAAGCCGGCCATGACTTAATAAAAGGCATACCGAATTTGCTCCCTAGCGAAGCTAGCTGGTAGGAGAAATTCGACAATGGAGCTTCCGCTTCTTCTGCAGGCCACCAAAATTGTTGGTGCTGCCGAGCAACATCACCGGTGTTGCGACTCCCTACCGTCCTACTAAACCGGGGACGCTCCGCACTGCCGTGTGCGACGTCTCTGTCGTAGTTGAGTCGCCTGTCCGCAGCTGTTCGAGCGACGTGGAAGATTAACGGCACTGCTAATCTTTCCTGGATCAAACCTTTTTTTCTAGGTGGAGGAAAGCTTCTGGAGGTATAAAGCCGTCAAAGCGAATTCTCTCGTGATATAAATAATTTGGGTAGTAGGCCCCGGAGATTAGGTTCTTCGGCGAGGGCATTGCTCTTGCAATGTGTCTTCGAATCAACTTAATAACAAAATTGTCCACTCGTATTACCTTCGCCCTATTGTACAAGACCTGAGTAGGATAGAATTTTCTGTAGTCAGTCTCTGGTGTTCTGTATAAGCGAAGACATTGCCTCTCAAACGCCCGAATCTTTTCCAAAAGACTTGCTCTCACGTTGAACGACACGAGACAACAAAATGTCAGAATAGGCCGAATAAGGACCAAATAGCAGATCACCTTTACCCTCGCATCGAGTTGCCTGCTATGAAACAGTCTCTTTGTAAGGTCAAAAGCACCTTTGGCTCCGGCCAGAGCAACATCTATATGTTTGTTAAAATACAGATATTGATTAAGCCAGATCCCTAGGTATCTGACTACATTACGACAAACAAGTGGCTGCCCGTGTTGTCCCACGATCTGAAACTTTCTCCAATTTTTCTGGTATCCGTAGAGGCACCAAACAAAGGCGTCCTAAACAGAATGGTTTCCGACTTCTGAAAGTTGATCTTCAACTTCCAGTCGTCGCAATATTTTTTAATTTTATCCAAGTCAAAGGAATGCTTATAACCTCAATCTTTGGACCTGATCTGTACGCGATTAAGTCGTCTACGTACGCTATGACATGGTGAAGTGAACCTATCTGATCACTTGTGTAAATGTTGAAAAGGATTGGCGAATTGACCGCACAGACCGTTTTTAATGTGAAATGTACCAGAAGAAGTCACTGCCAATCTCTGAGCATATTGAAAGGAATATACAGCAGTGGGTTACTAATGCCAAGCTTGTAAAAGAGTCCCTCTAACCATACGGTATCAAAGGCCTTCTCCAAGTTAATCAGGCAGGCACCCGTGCATTGTTTCTTGGCTTTGTTCCATTGGATATCCGACACAAGTCTATACGCAGTATGCATAACGTCATGCCGCGCCTTGAAGCCGAGTTGGTTATCCGGAACTATATTTCTGTCCTTAACCCGCTTAGTCAGGACTCTATTGATGACTTTTTCGAAAACCTTATTTATGTTTGGAAAGAGACTGATCAACTGGAGATTCGGCGGATTGGAGGTGTCTTTATCCCTTTTGGGGATGGGATGTACCACCGCAGTTTTCCAATGCGCTGGATAATGTGCATTATTCATTGCATTGTCAAAGAGGGTAGTATAAATGTCCACCGCCACTAGTGGAAGATGTCGAAGCACAATGTTCGGTATTTCTTCGATTCCCACTGATTTCTTACTTTTAAGTGATTCAAAGATCGCTGGAGCTCTTCCTTCGAAATAAATGGGGGTTTTTCCCTTTCATTGGCGATGACATTAGTTGCCATATTCTCGTCACTAAACTGTGTGAAACCCAAGTTCTCGATTGGCCAGTTCACAGGTCGTGGCTCAGGTCAATGATGTCATTCGGCTTGTACACTTCCTGGAAAGTCGCTCCTATGGCCTCTACCTTCTCCTACGGATCTTCGATCACAAAGAAGTTGTTATCATCAACAGCCCCACTTGGATCTATGCCTGCTGCCAAAAGTATGTTTTCGTTGTCTGTTGTTCGGACGATTTTAAGACATAAAAAGTCGTTTTGATCTTTCCTCCGAAAAATTTTTTTATTTGCGGAAACATACTCGTATTTGGGTTGCTGGTGCTTACAGCCTGAATTTTATTGTTCCAATACAAACTTACAGAAGACTTTTATTAATGTTTGAAGGTTTTTGATCGACGACTCTAATGTCATGATCTCCGGGTCATGTCTGTCAGTGAACTCTCTGTACAAGGTGCAGTGCGTCTATAGTTGCGTTGCGGAAAGTTAAAAAAAATCTGCCGGAATATCTGGGTAGGCCCATGAGATAGTTACTATCAACTTATCTTATGGAGAGATAGCAAGAGTCAGGAGGTAACGATTCCCAAACTCAATGCGGTAACATTTTCGTCGTTTCTACAGTACAAATAATGAGATAAGATGTGCTAATCGGAGCCGAATAACGGAGAAACCAATAACGCTATACCTAAAAATTTAAAACCGCTTAGTCCCTTCTTGATGGACAGGGCAACATTCACGTAGGAGGACGACTTTAGTTTGTTCTTTGACCTTATGAATAGAAGCAACCGATAATACAAACCGCAAAACATCAAAGCAACAGAACCTTCGATCACGGAACAGTGTTGCAGCAAACGGTAGCCTACGTATGAACCAAATATTGGATTCTTCACATCAGGAGGTTGGGGAAGAAACAAATTCACTAATGCTTCTACTGCTTACGACACGAGGCTCAACACATCTAATAATTGAAGAGCAGCTTATCCGCGTCAAGTGTCAGAGCGGCTAGACCATTCGCTAATGCTGGTGTCTAAAAGGGTACTTCGCAATTTTTGTGTGCCTAGCTCCTTAAACTATACACATCGAGGTCGAATCAAATCTGACAACTCAAGCCTTTTAAGCTGCCCTTCATCACTTTACGGCAAGACGGAATGTGTGCAGTTAGCTCTACGATTTCGGGACAAATTCTATCGGAGCTAGCACAGAACTCAACCCCATAATGAAAGCTGGAAAGTCATCCCTCCCGCTTCGCCTCACTTCGGTGGGCTTTGGCTTTGGGAAGCCGAAAAAAGTCTTCGAATCCGAAGTTGAGGAAGACCGAGACTTATGTAGCACACGCAAGTGGAAGGGTAAGTAAGCACGTGCATATTCGATTTCTTCTGCCAAAAGAAATAATTTTCCCTTTTACATTTTTTATCCTTCTCCCCTAGAATGCCTTGAAATTGTTCTACATGAACAAGGTGTTGCTCAATCAATGTAAAATTTTATTTATTAATAAAGTACGATCTATGGCAATTATTAATAGAAAACAACGTCGATCATATGACCACCACGCTTTCAGTTGGAAGCGGCCATCAAAGGTCAGAATTAACTATAACCTTTTGAAGAATAAGTGGGATAATGACCACAATTTCAGTTTGGATGTTATGTTTGAGATTCTGAATTGTCGCTGGATTATGGGCATAAGCATTAATCTTCCAATTATCCCACAGGAAGAAGTGTAAAAGTGTCAAATCGCATGATCTTGGAGGTCAATCAGCTTCTCCTCTAACCAAAATAATGCGGTCTAGAAATTACGTACGCAAAAAATTGATTGATTGATGCCTTTTGTAAGCGGTAGCACAATCTTGTTGAAATCAGAGATCATTTACACCCAATTTATTTAATTTTGGAAAAAAATAGCCGCCCAACATGTTACGGTAACGTTGGATGCCGCCAACTCATGAACTTCACGACCATTACTTGCTCTGACGCTTTATCTAGTTCCATTTGTAAATAGGAGTCCTTCAAATCTATTGTGGGAAAATGCTTACCATTGGGAATAATATGTAAAAATGATAAAAGTGTTGGCAAAGGTTTGGGCACTAGCACAATCGAAGATTCTCAGTTACTAAACTGAATTGCTTTCCAAATACCACTTTTTTGTACTTGCTACATAGATCTTTGATTTAGGGCTCAATATTTTCTACCACATTTAAAATTTGTTGAATTTCGAATTGAAACGCTTTAAACAAGTCTAACTCGAAGAGATTATTTGAATTCTCAACATAGTAGTTATGACTGCATTTCTTTCCATGTTGCACACTTGGCGATAGGGTGCTACCCTGTGCAGATGTCTATGACACTTCACTAGATAAACACTTGTTTATAAGTTTTAGTATTTATAACTGGCATAGTTGAAACATGTTTGGAAGAAGATTTAAATTTCAATAATATTTTTATCTACTCTGTTTTTTTAAGAACAGTTATACTGTTCACTAGTTTTCGATTAGTTGCTTGATTGTTCGTTTGAATTGACCTAAAAAAAATCAAGAAACTGTTCAATCCCGTCAGCACCTATACATGACAGAAAGAAGGCTTTTTGTTTCTCCCTGGAAACTACTGACTGCCCGTTAAAATGTCGCGATAACTGCTGCCAAAATGTTATGTCCATATCAAACCCTGTTGAGATATTATTAACGACTGACCTAATTTTTCATCTGTCAATACAGCAAATTCTTATACATATGTACGAGTCCCTTAATGGGCCACGTGCAGCCCAACAACTAGCTGAGGCGCTAGACTGGAATGAAATGGGGTGGGATTGGCCGGACAAAGGGAGGATGTAAAATTGAAACATCTACAACGGCGACTGTTATCGACGGCAAAAGCCGCGCTTATTCACATGCGGATTTGTTGTTGGAGACCGACTTAGACAACAATTCTGTTGTTTCCGGCATGTAAGCGAGCGCCTCAAAGCAAACCTCATCAAGGCCCAATTTGATAACATTAGTTTGATATGCGCGTATGCCCCCACAGAGGGGAAATATGACGACACAAAAGATGTCTTCCATGATTTAATGAACAAGACCTAGCAATGGCCTAGCTATGGCATTAAAAACTAAATATTTGGTAATACTGTCGAAAGATATAGCCTGCACGATAAATTCTACGATAATGTAAACTACTAAGCATTGTCGTAGGTATCTGGCGGTTTCCCCCCTCTCGATATCCACAAGTGGTGAACTCCTGTTAAATCAACCGACAACCAGATTGACCACATTGCGATCTACGCGTCGCAAGTAAGATAATCCTCCAGTGTTGTGGATGTCCAAACGGCTCAGACCATTACCTGTTTCTCAGAGGAAAAAAGAAAGAGAATAAGAAGCGTGCAGTCGAGGAAATTGAGAGATGCTACTACAGGAAAGAGATTCGGAAGGTTTACCAAAAGATAAAAAAAAACCTAAGCCTGAAAAGACGAACAAAGAACATCGTAGTAGAGTCACAGTCGATCCTGGTGATTTGAAAAGAACATTCCTGATGACGAACCAAATACCGTTGTCAGGCAGAATAAACCTTTCAACGTGGATGATGTAGACCAACAATACCGTCCATCCGACCTGGATAAAGTGAAGATAGCAATATATAAGCTGATGTTCAACAAAGCTATTGGAGCGGACGACCTGACTGCTGAGCTCTTCAAGGCACAAAGCGATGACTTGGTAATCTGCCAATTATGGTCGGATGAAAGTTTGCCCGATGAACGGAACGTCAGCATTGTTTGTCCGATATTCGAAAAAGGTGACCATCTGAACTGCGCCAACATGCAAGATCTTATCTGATGTAGTGCGCGAGCGCCTAAAGCCGTTCGTCCGCAACATGATTGGTCCTTATCAGTGTGCCCTCAGGCCAAGAAAGTTGACCTTCGACCAAAGTTCAAATGGACCATACAAAGAAGTGACTCGTTTGTGCATCCTTGTCAAACCCTTCCGTCGATACAAGATGACAATGGAGAATGCACGCTGCTCCATCAAGGTCGGTAAGGATTTCACTGAGACCTTTGATATCAAAAACGAATTTAACCCATTTATTCCCAAGGACATTTAAAAGTAAAATTTCAAATTTTTTGGTAACATAACTTTATTGAATAGTGTTAAGGGTATACAAAAATATTTTTTTTATTTTTTTAAAAACGAAGGAACTACTGTTTTCAAGCTGTATCCAAACAGGTACAATGGAAAAATATGACTGCTAATTTTTTAAATGGAATTTTTTAAAGCATTCTTTTTCGACACACAGAACGATATTGCAGAACTCACAAACCCATCTGACTCTCATATGACATACTTTGCATCTAAAAGGCTTTTCAATTCTCTTAGGAAAATGGTGACTTTCAGTCAAAGCAACGGTTGCACATATAGATCGTTTTGACGTCGAAGGTTGTAGAATTGTATATCTTCTAAGATAATATCGGGCGATATCTCTTTGAAACGATAGCAAGTCATCTTCGGAATCTGCTGCGACTTTACAAAATCTAACGTTGAGCCTAGCATGGACGTAAAATGCGGCCACCACCACTTTTTGCCCCGAATTTAAATTTTATAGGCATTGACACACTGATCGTGAAGGTCAACGCCACCCGTACCGTTATTATAATACGCAAGCAGTTTCGGCTGCTGAATGAAAACTTTTCCTTTTTCTACTGATGACCAACGTTTGACATAATGCATAGGCTGGATGGTATCAAAGTTTGTGCCCATGGTGACAACGCTATTGTCATTCCACTTCACAAAAAGAATATTATTATTTACGTCGTAAATGTGCTCAAAATGCCCTCGTCTCTCCTTTTTGAATTGTTTTTTTAGGTTCAATGGGCATTTCTTCGTTTAGTTTTCTCTTACCGTTCCAGTTGCTCTGAAGCCCTTCCCTCTCAACAATCGCAAAATTTAATGAGAAGTAATATAGTTGTCAAAATAAACTATATGGTCAGATGGAAGTTGAACTTTTTCTAGAAGCTCAAGCAAAACTTGAGATCCCAGTGGCATTTGTAACAAATCAGCGTTCACATTGTTTGCACCACAATATGTATCAAAGTTGTAAAGGTAGCCACAACTACTTGTCAGCATCCAGTTCTTAAAACAAAAACGAACAGGTTTTCCTCTTATTAACTGTTTTGAAGAATGGTCACCAAAATACTTTATCATGGCTTCATCAATGGATAATTTTTCGTGCATGAAGCCCCATTGTTGATATTTTTGGCACAAAAGGTTCATAAAAGGTCTGAGCTTTGCCATTTTGTCTTGATTGTTATTTGCAAAATGAATATATATTTATATTTCATAAAAACGATTTCGCGGCATGTTGTTTGCTACCAATGCGGTTCTTGTATCCTCATTCAATTTCCAATACATGGACTCCCTGGGCATTGAATGGTAACCACTATAGAACATAATTCCTATGAGAATTTCCAACTCTTCTTTTTGGAAATTGAAGCTATGATGGTTATGTTGAGAAGCATAAAGTCTAGTTTGATTCAAGATCAATTCTTTAACCTCATTATCAAATAGCATTTCAAATATTTCGACTGGAGACTTATTGTCTAAATCACATTTTATATTCATTTTGTTTATTTTGAAGTCATCAGAACAGTTCGTCGTCATATTAGCATCACTTTTGGACCAGTGTGGTTGGGTTTGAGATTGCTCGATTTTTGAGGCTCTGATGACTGATAAAGGAGCTTCATCCTTTGTGCAGCTAGACCTGGGCAACAAAATCACAACAAAACTGAAGTTGAGCGCCACGTGATTTTTTGGGGAAATCACGAAACCGACAAAAAGCAAAAAGAAAATACTTCCCGAAAAAAAAACGAAAACAACAAAAAAAGACCGCGTTTTCCACAACGTTATAAAACTGCGTTGGAGCTCGACGATTTATTAAAAAGGAAATTAACGGCACACTCGTCAGTAGAGTGACCCGCTATTTAAAAAGTCCCGAAAGATAAAAAAGGCAACTAACGGGTCGCGTGTCTCGTCTACTTCTCGAGATTGTCTCGTACGCGCGGCCTACCGGAGTCTTAGCTTTCAACTCTAAAGCAACTGATAATTTTCTTCTTATTTAACTACACTGCTTTGCACTATACTTAGCTTTTTTTGTGTTCCTGGCGGTTCTGCCCCCTTTCTGGCAGAGTCTTCCTTCTTATCCCGCTACTCCTAACTCTCTATCCTTCTTTTCGGTCCTTCCTTTCTCCTCCTCCTCCTTATATCCCCTTTCTCTTTTTTTTTTTTTGTTCACTAACGAACTCGTGATTTTACTAAAAACTACTTTAAAAACCTTTTCACTTCAAAAGAAAAATTGCTTTTCGCAATTCCCAATAAAACAAAAAATCGCACGAATCAAAAAAAAACTCTAATTTGACCCTCTTAGATTGCTGGTCGTCAAAAAAGTGACTTCCAGACCTTTTCCTTTCCACAAGCTCTCGACAGATTCTCACACTCACTCACACACACATTCATTTGGCTCTAGTGAACCCAACAACGGGGTTTCCAGCTACACAACTAGCAAACTTTGCTAGTGTATGCTCCCGTGTCCAACTAGGCCTCTCACACATTCCAATTGTTTCCAATTGTACACTCTCATTCTAAACTCCTCAGACACTGAGTTCTCTCCCGCTTCCAGTGATAACCGGGAACTCCACTGAGCGAGTTTATGAGAGATTGTGGATCCTAGATATGCCTAGCTATTGCCCTAGACATTGGAAGTCGATAAAAAATTGCGAGAAGCAATGTTTCTTTTATTGCTGATCCCCAGTTAATTTTCCCCCATCGAACTAAACAACATTGCAAAACAACAACAAACGCGAAGGAGAAAGAAAGTATGATCGAATGTCAATGGAGTGTTGGGACGAAGAAGGAAAGTTGTGTGGGTATAATCCTAATCTGATTATACCCCGGTTTAGCCATTCTCTAAACCGCCGCCCCAAACAAAGCTAAATATATGTGCCTCTGTGCTAATATACCCCGGGTCCCTACTTACTCCGGTGGATCGGCGTCCAGATTTGGGGGAATGGGGGGACTGACCAATAGCGGGTCATTCCTTACATAATTATGTATTTTACTTCTTCGGTTTTTGTTTTCGTTTATGTTGTGGGCCATTCTGCCCGCCTGGTATTTCGTTATGGTTTTGTTTTTATTATTGTTATTATTGTTTATATTATTGTTGTGGTTGTTATTTTTTTTTGTTTTTGTTATTGTTTATAGTTGTTGTTATTGTTTATATGATGTGGTTTATTGTTTTTAGTTATTGTTGTTTTTATTAATGTTTTTATGTTCCCACGTTGGAGGCTGTCTCGTAACTCGGCCGTCCGCCTACAGCCTCTGCTGCTCCTTTGGTGCTCCATCGGTGGGGTGCTGGCTTCAAAGGGGTCGTTGTCCCTTCACCTATCGAACCTGACTCTCACAGTTGGTGCGTCGTTGGGATGTGTTGGATTATGCTGGCTATCCGCCTACACACCACCGTCGCTCCTCCGTAGCTCCCTCGTTGGGGGTGTAGATCGTCATCTCTTCCCCCCTAGACATT
The DNA here is from genome assembly GCA_928272305.1 of Volucella inflata. Classification (NCBI taxonomy): domain Eukaryota; kingdom Metazoa; phylum Arthropoda; class Insecta; order Diptera; family Syrphidae; genus Volucella; species Volucella inflata. The sequence goes on along the minus strand of OV743716.1, from coordinate 113,466,496 downwards.
TCAACGTTAGCATCCACATCGATTACGAAATGTGATGCTTCTTGTCTCCACATCGATGGCAAGATGTGGGAGTCCTCAAGCCTTTATATAACTTGACTTTCGTTGGGGTGTAAGTTCCGGGGATCGTCCTCCCCCACCCGTCATCATCGTGTTGGGGTGTCCGTGTTTACCGCCCGTGAACCTATGTTCGTCCTTTCCGAGGTCTGTGGTCGGTGGGCCAATGGCTGATGGGACCATGGCTGACCTCCACCTCCACCAGAGCTCGGTCTTCCCACTCAAAGAAAAGAGGGAACGAAGGGAGAAGAACAAGGAAGAGGGTAAACCTTGTTGCGGGAAAATTAACCGCAACAAACCCCACCCTCACCTCCTAGGAAATTGGCTTGCCCTCTTCAGAAGCGCAAACCATTTCCTGAGGCCAAAGGTTGATTGGAAGACATTCCCATCAAGGCCACTACCGCCAGTCCTATAAAACACTAAAATCAAAATATGACCCAAACGCTCCTTTACACTACTCTACTCTTACTGGGACTTAGGACTCTTCTGGCTCATCGCTATAGGGCTTAGGGTCCTTAGCGTGCCAGGTACCTCTGTTCTGACCATTCGAATCCACCAAACTGTATGTCCACGCTGACACACGTTTGTGGATCTTGAATAGTCCCACGAATTTCGGCGCTAGCTTGGCCGCGTAGAAATTAGCTGCGTCAGACATCACGAAGTTTCTTCGCCATACTGACTCGTTCGGGAGGTATTGGACATCTCGCCGTCGGAGGTTGTAGGCTTTCGCAGACTTCTTTGCTGCCGCCGCCAATTCGCTACGTTTATCCTTCCTCAAAATCTCAAACCTCCTACCTAACTCCGGTATATCTAGTTCCCTAATTTCCTTTTCCCTACCTACATTACCTGTGGTCTCACTACCTGGTGCTATGTCCCTACTACCTGTCCTATCCTCGCTACCTATCCTACTCTGGAGATAATCCCTCGAGGCATCAAGCTCCGTGCCGCGAGTCACCATCTCCCTCCAAAAATTGACATAATATGGGGATACCCCCAGCACCTCGTATTGGGCTGTGCGAATCGCGCACCCTACTTTCGCCAACTGCGAATCCCAAACACGGTGATTTTCCGAGACATACGCTCTGAGCGTTGTCTTAATTATTTGATTTATCCTTTCCGCAGGATTCGCCTGCGGATGATAATGCGCCGTGAACCTAATTTGTGCCTCATAAATGTCACAAAGCGCCTTAAGTTTCTTCCCCCTAAACTGAGGACCGTTGTCACAAACGACAACCTTGGGTACGCCGGACAACAGAAAGACATTTTCCTCTAGTTCCCTACAAACTGCTTTCGCAGTTGCCGAACGTAGAGGAAACAACAAAGGGAATTTTGAAAAATAATCGACGACAGTTAAAATATACGCGTAACCCCGAGTGGACTTGGGAAGTGACCTACCAGATCCACACAAACCATTTCCCAACACCTAGACACACCTACCCTCTCGACCATCAGACCAGCGGGTCGCTCATTCACCGGCTTAACTTGTTGGCAAACTCTACAATTCTTTACATAAATTCTTGACCCGCTATTGGGTTATCATGGCACGCCTGTAATATCCCTAATCTACCTTGCTTCCCTACTACCTGTTTCCACTCGTTATCGTTATCATTATAAACTACTATGTTCCTAGCTTTAACAAACTTGAAGAGTTTTTCCCCCTCTACTCTCCACAAGGGGTAGGCTAACGGGTTAGCTTCTTTTGCCGCAATCATTTTCCTAATCCAAGGGTCCTGATCCGCTTCTGAGATCCCAGCCAACTCCGGGACTCCTCGCGAAAGCATGTCGGGAACCACATGCTCTTTCCCCTTTCGGTGGATTATCTGGAAGTCGAATTGCTGCAACCTCACTGCCCATCGACCTAGTCTCCCTTGAGGTTCCTTAAGGTTGCTCAGCCACACCAGCGAATAATGATCAGTTACGACCGTAAACCGAACCCCTTCGATGTATGGTCGTAACTTCTCAATCGCCCACAGGACGGCCAAGCATTCCTTCTCTGTGGTAGAGTAGTTCCTTTCACTTCTCTGAAGAGACCTACTGAGATAATAAATAACCTTCTCTCCGTCTTCAAACTCCTGAGATAATACGGCCCCTTTTCCATAATTCGAGGCGTCCGTCTGAACTATGAACGGCCTATCGAAGTCTGGACACGTCAAAATGGGCGCCGTAAATAGACATTCCTTCGCCTTCCTAAAACTTTCCTCACACTCTTCCGTCCATATGAATTTCCTATTTTTCTTTAACAACTCTGGTAAAGGCCTAACTAAAACGGCGAAGTTTGGCACGAAATGTGTGTACCACGAGACTGTCCCTATAACGCTCCTAATTTCCTTCACACTTTTAGGTGCGGGAATCATAACCATGCTATCTACTTTCTCTAGATCGACGTGAAGTCCATTCCTATCTACTACATAACCTAAATATTTTAAAGACGGCCTACAAAAGTTACATTTTTCCCGACTAACTTTTAACCCTGCCTCACACAATCGTTTAAAGACCTCCTCCAGTATCTTAAGGTGTTGGTTGAATGTATTTGTTACGATAATAATATCGTCCAGGTACACAAATACATGTGGCTCTAGATCAGCACCTAATATGCTGTCTATAAATCTCTGCCACGTAGCAGGCGCATTGTGTAACCCGAAAGGCATTCTCTTAAACTGGAAAAGGCCTTTATTCGGAACCCTGAAGGCTGTGAGTGGGTGCGATCTCTCCTCCATGGGGATCTGCCAGTAGGCCGACTTAATATCTAATGACGTCCAATACTTGGCGTCCCTAAGCTTATCCAATGTCGTTGATATAAATGGCAATGGATAAGCATCCCTATCTGTGACCCTATTCAATTTCCTAAAGTCGACGCAGAACCTAAATGACCCATCTTTCTTCTTGAAAAGGACTATTGGATATGCCCACGGACTGTTCGATTTCTCGACAACACCCGCCTCCAGCATCTCGTTCAGCTCCTTATCAATATGTCTCTGCATCGCAGGCGACACCGGGTAATATCGCTGTTTGATAGGTTCTGCCGAAGTCCTAATCTTCTACCAAATGAGTACAACCCAATCCCTCGGGCATCGACTTAAAAACACCGTCGACCAAAGCTTCCAACTGCCCAGCTTCGGCGACGTCCAGCTCAGAGATCTCGCGAATAGCGGTAATCGAGGCAACCGACTGTTGGCTCGAAAAGCTCCACACTCGTGATCTTGAATCCGGGACGATTCCCGATAGTGCCCAAAAATCTGCACCAAGAATCACGGTGTGTGGTATCGCTGGGATAACGAGACATTCTATGTAAACGGACCGACTTTGTACCTTAGTTGGTAGAGACACAACCCCCACTACCTCTATGCTTTTTCCGTCAGCTAAAGCGACGGACCTAACCTCGTTTTTTTCCTAACCTAAGCCCTCGAGCACGTTGGCTCTTGCTCGTCCTCGTCGCCTACCTCGTCCTCATCCTCCGAATCCTCTTCCGTACCGCCGGCCAATTCCCCGGCTAGTACGATTATCCTATGTCGGAGAGTACACTTCTCCTCAATCTCCTCAGGAGAAGTGTCTCTCGCTCTATCCAACCTACTAAGAGCCCATTCGATTTTGGTAAGAACCTTCAAGTATTCCTTCGACTTAGGGTTACTTGGAGGCTCTTCCAAGAGCTCTTCTATCTGCTTTATCTTCGCTAATAAAGCATCTCGGTCTTCTACAAATGTGAATTTGTAGGCCGGAACTGAACTCAACGACCCTCTGCGCTCTAGCAAACGAGGGGGTCTCAAGGACTTCCTCATGGCGTCCAGGGTGCCAATCGGAAGGTCGCGAGACTCCATCTCATATGCCATCTCGCCCACAGACTCTCTGTTGATAGCGAAAGCCATCTTTATTTAAGAAAGAAAACGAAAAAAACTCAAAACCTTTGAAACCTTTGAAGAAAAAAAAACCAACAAAAAACTCAACACCGATTTTAAGACAAGGCCCACGCACTTGAGAAATGGAAACCAAAAAAACGAAACTGAAAAACCAAAATCCAAAACCTAGGAAAACGAACCAAAAAACACATATAAATAAGGATAAAAAAAGGAAATCCAACAAAAAGTCTCTGGTCACACTCAAATACACCAAGAACCGATGAAAAAGAAACAACTGGTAACCCTAAAGCTTAAAAAGGGAAGTCAGCAAGAAACAAAAATATATAACACCCCGCGAGCAAAAATAAACAAAAGAACAAAAAATAAAATAAAAATTACACAAGAATGTTGTATATATATATATATATGTATGTAAATATTGTAATAATATGTTTATATGTATATATTAGTACATGTATGTATATATTTGTATATTTGTTTATATATTTATGTATATGTATTACCGAAAATGTTTATATGTGTGTGTCTATGTTTTGTAGGTCAAGCAAAATTATTGTTTAATGTAGGTATATGTCAATATATATATGTGTAAACGTTTGTATTTAAAACCCCACTTGGGGTCGGTAAAACAAAATTCACACTCCGAAAAAAAACGCGCCAATTATTATCCACTACGAAGTGGATTTAGAAAAAAAAACGATTCAAAGAAAAAAAAACAGACAACGGGCACCTACTTGGGTACCTGGTACTTGCCCAGGTATATGGATTCCCACTACAGCTTCTCCTATGCAGCTCCACAGGTACTTTTTTCTTTCTTCCTAATGCCTTAATCTTCCTGCTTCTGTTACCCCTTGCACTGTTGCTCTTGTTGCCACTTGTTCTTGCCTAAAAAAAAAGGCCTAAGAGTATCACAATTTCTCCAAATAAATACACAAACAACTACTTCATTAACGCGAACCGAATACAAAAATTCCGCGAACGAAACTCGACCGAGAGAAAAAGAACCAATGAAAAATAAACACGGGCGAAATGTAATCAAAACAAATAAAAAAAAAACCGGCAAACAAAATTTCAAAACAAAGCCCAACGTCGGGCGACAACTGTTACGCTTGATCCCCGGCAACAATCCCAGTTGCCCCGAATCAAAAATAACTTTGGAACCAATTGTTCCAATACTGGGTTCGATTTACTCACAGGTAGCGCTTTGATGGCAGCTAAACCTGGGAAACAAAATCACAAAAAAACCGTTGAGCGCCACGTGATTTTTGGGGAAAATCACGAAACCGACAAAAAGAAAAAAAGAAAATATTTCCCGAAAAAAAAAACGGAGACAACAAAAGAAAAGATGGGGTTTTCCACAACGTTATAAATGCTCCGTTGGAGCACGACGATTTATTAAAATTTACGTAGCGGTACACTCGTCGCTAGAGTGACCCGCTATTTTAAAAGTCCCGAATGAAAAAAAACTAGTTAACGGGTCGCGTGTCTCGCCTTTTCTCGAGATTACTTCGCACGCGCGGCCTACCGGAGTCTTTATTGTTCAATTAAAAAAAAAAACGATTGCACTACTGCACTGCCCTTCACTGCACTATACTTAGCTGGTTTTGTGTTCCTGGCGGTTCCTGCGACCTTTCCTGACACAGTTTTCTCCTTCGTCCTGCTGCTCCTTTTCCTATCTCAATCCACTTCCTTTCTCCTTATCCTCCCTTTTTCCTCTTCCCACCAGGATGAACTATCTCACACTCGCCTTTCAATTTTAGGATTTTCTCAAAATCTACTTTACTCTACTTTTTTTTTCAAAAGAAAGATTGCTTTTCGCAATTAAATAAAAAAAAATTATTCGCACCAAGAAAAAAAATTCTCGCTGACCCTCGGAATTTGCTGGTCGTCACAAAAGTGACTTGCAGATCTTTTCCTTTCCACAAGCTCTCGACAGATTCTCACACGCATTCTCACACTCACACACACATTCATTTGACTCTAGTGAACCCAACAACGGGGTTTCCAGCGACACAACTAGCAAACTTTGCTAGTGTGTGCTCCCGTGTCCAACTAGGCCTCTCACACATTCCAATTGTTTCCAATTGCACACTCTCATTCTAAACTCCTCAGACACTGAGTTCTCTCCCGCTTCCAGTGATAACCGGGAACTCCACTGAGCGAGTTTATGAGAGCTTGTGGATCCTAGATATGCCTAGCTATTGCCCTAGACATTGGAAGTCGATAAAAAATTGCGAGAAGCAATGTTTCTTTCATTGCTGATCCCCGGTTAATTTTCCCCCATCGAACTAAACAACATTGCAAAACAACAACAAACGCGAAGGAGAAAGAAAGTATGATCGAAGGTCAATGGAGTGTTGGGACGAAGGAGGAAGGTTGTGTGGGTATAGTCTGATTATACCCCGGTTTAGCCATTCTCTAAACCGCCGCCCCAAACAAAGCTAAATATACGAGGGCGGGTCAATAAGTCCGTGACTTTTGGATTAAAACACAGATTTTTTGATAAAAAAATAATTTTATTTTTCAACGTAGTCTCCCTTGAGCTCTATACACTTTGTCCAACGCTTCTCCAATTTTTTTATCCCTTCCAAAAAGAAAGGTTTTTCGAGGTCCTCAAAATAGGCCTTTGTTTGCGAGATGACTTCATCATTGGAGTCAAATCTTTCTCCACCAAGCCATTTTTTCAGGTTTGGGAACAAGAAGTAGTCGCTCGGAGCCAAATCTGGAGAATAGGGTGGATGAGGGAGCAATTCATAGCCCAATTCATGGATTTTTGCCATGGCAACTGCACATGTGTTTGTGGTCGACTGTGAGCAAACGCGGCACCCATCTTGCGGAAAGCTTTCTCATGCCCAAGTGATCATTCAAAATTGAAACCACTGAGGCATGCGAGATCCCTACGGCTTCCACAATCTCTCGCACTTTCAATCTTCGGTCGGCCAACACCATATCGTGAATTTTTTCGATTGTTTCGGGTGTAGAGACCTCAACTGGGCGTCCAGGACGTTCGGCATCTTCAGTGCTTGTACGGCCACAACGAAATTCAGTAAACCACTTTTTTACCATTGAAATCGATGGTGCAGAGTCCCCATAGTATTTATCAAGCTTAGCCTTGGTCTCGGTAATGGTTTTTTTTCGCAAGAAATAATGCTTAATAAGCACACGAAATTCACTTTTTTCCATTTTCTCCTCAAATTAGTGAGTAGTCTGATAAAAATAGCTGTCAAACACAAACTAACTGACGCAGCAAGTTTAAATTTTGACAGGAGTCAACTGACAGATGCCTGTTGACAGGAGCAGTGTTGCTGTTTCAGTAAAGAGGTCAGAAATTCAAAAAGTCACGGACTTATTGACCCGCCCTCGTATGTGCCTCTGTGCTAATATACCCCGGGTACCTACTTACTCCGGTGGATCGGCGTTCGGATTTGGGGGAATGGGGGGACTGACCAATAGCGGGTCATTCCTTACATAATTATGTATTTTACTTCTTCGGTTTTTGTTTTCGTTTATGTTGTGGGCCATTCTGCCCGCCTGGTATTTCGTTATGGTTTTGTTTTTATTATCTTGTTATTATTGCTTATATTATTGTTGTTGTTGTTATTGTTTATAGTTGTTGTTATTTTTTTTTGTTTTTGTTATTGTTTATAGTTGTTGTTATTTTTTATAGTTGTTGTTATTGTTTATATGGTGTGGTTTATTGTTTTTGGTTATTGTTATTTTTATTAATGTTTTTATGTTCCCACGTTGGAGGCTGTCTCGTATCTCGGCCGTCCGCCTACAGCCTCTGCTGCTCCCTTGGTGCTCCATCGGTGGGATGCTGGCTTCAAAGGAGTCGTCGTCCCTTCACCCATCGAACTTGACTCTCACAGTTGGTGCGTCGTTGGGATGTGTTGGATTATGCTGGCTATCCGCCTACACACCACCGTCGCTCCTCCGTAGCTCCCTCGTTGGGGGTGTAGCTATAAAAGAGATCGTCATCTCTTCCCCCTTAGACATTTCAACGTTAGCATCCACATCGATTACGAGATGTGATGCTTCTTGTCTCCACATCGATGGCAAGATGTGGGAGTCCTCAAGCCTTTATATAACTTGGCTTTCGTTGGGGTGTAAGTTCCGGCGATCGTCCTCCCCCACCCGTCATCATCATGTTGGGGTGTCTGGCTAGAAAGGACCGTCCGTCCCCACCGGTCGGTGACTTTCAGACGTCCTGTCTGATGCTGCCTGTTGCGAGTCTCCCGTCTAGCCTACGGGCTCCGACAACGGTGGTCTTAGTGGACCTCCTGTCGCACCATGGGCTCCTGGTTCGTCGTGAGTCTCCCTACCGTCCTTAGGGCTTCACCGACCGAACCCCCTCGTCCTCCTCTGAGGATAAAACCGCCCGTGAACCTATGTGGGTCCCTTCAGAGGTCTGTGGTCGGTGGGCCAATGGCTGATGGGACCATGGCTGCCCTCCACCTCCGCCAGAGCTCGGTCTTCCCACTCAAAGAAAAGAGGGAACGAAGGGAGAAGAACAAGGAAGAGGGTAAACCTTGTTGCGGTAAATTTTCCCGACCCGTGTGTTTTTGTGAGTAATGATATGATTTGTGGAAAATGATACATTACAATCACGACAAAATACAGACGGTTATTGATTTCGTCAGAAAAGAATTTAAGATAAAAGTTTTCGATGCTAAATACTTTTTTGGACTGGAAATTTCATAAGGCGGATGGCACTATCTGCATCAATTACGAAGGTTTTGCTAACAAAATATGTAAGCGGTTCGATGTGTGTGGATGGAAATATCACACTTGTTGGCCAGCAGCGGGTGGCACGCTTGGGGTTGCAAGGAATTCGCTCGTCGGAGGGGTAGGATCTTGCTGCTATGTTTCACCGAAGCTTACTTAATTTATCGTGCCAATACAGAAATTACATAGAAAAAACATTTGGTGTATTGTGGTGGATCAATACGAAATAACTAATGCACATGAACTTGACTTTAACTTATGGTGGTTTTATAGATGTTGTAACACGTGGAGGAACCCACCCACGACAATTGGCGTAGCCATTCGCACCATGACTACTCCTTCCTAATTTCTATCGGAATAGTCCCTAACTAACCAAATCACCGAACTCTCCCTTACGCTATCTATTCATCATTTGCACGGTGTTAGCACTTTGCCATCTCAAGAGAAACAATAGAGAAAAAAAAATTTATCACAAACGAAGATATTGTTGAGAATTAAAAACGAGATTGTAAAAGTTTACTTCATTGCGTACAAGATTATTTAAATGTATATGTATTTGCATTGCTAAGGTTAATGAGAACACTTAGGTTAAATTGACTTCAATGCACGTATATAGATAGGTCATTGATTGGTAGAGTAGATAAAAAAAATGTTTGTATTACCAAGTACATTAATATAGTTAGGTATAAATTGCATGTATAACATTTAAAAATTAAGATAGGTTAAGTTACATATGTGCAAGTTAGGTATTTAGTATTCATGTAGTTATGTATATTCATGTGTGTGTATATATATGGCAAATGGGTAACTGTTAATATTTAGGTAATTTTAAATACCAAATCTTGTTAGTGTAATTACGTTAACTATGTTTCCCTTTCTTTTTTTTGTTTTTTTTGTTTTTTCTTTTCTTTTTTTTTGATACATTAATGTATGTATGAAAAGCACGTTTGATATATTGTGTATATGTATAGCAAATAGTTAACTGTTAATGTTTAAGTACATAATTTTAAATTTTAGATTAAGACAATGTAATAATTAGGTTTAAAGATACACATACGTACGAGTACAAAAAGCACGTTTGATTAAGTAAGTAATGGTATATACTGGTATAATGATCCAGTTGAATTTTGTGCACAAAGTTCAGCCGACGATCCAATGTTACCTCTGTTTCAATTTGTTAAATGCAAATGAACACACATGACTTTTCTCTGGTCTTTTGGTTTAACAATGATTTTAAATATTAGATTAATTAACACGATATATAGATTATTAACACGGTATATACGAATGCATATATTACACAAATGTATATAAATATATATATGTATATATTCAAATATGAATGCGTGTGGGATGTGTGTTGGAATGAAGACTTTAAATTGAGGTTTCAGTGGAGGTACTTTTCAGGAGCATTGGAGCACACCTGGATTGATTCTGCTAATCAAGGTTATGTTGGCAGCATGCTCAGTAATTTAAGCAGGCATCTTGGCGGAACACTAATAAATTGGTTGGTTAGGTCATTCTCTTATGGAAGGATGTAATCCCTTTTTTTTTCTTTGTGGAGTACTAGAATATCGTTCTAGTCCTAAGTTTATTATCACCTGCTTTCAATGCATATTGTTACTTATATGTTCAGGTGTTGGTCGGGATTTCTTACCTCGTCTGTTTTTTATAAGAAGTTTAGAATGTTCGGTGCAGAAATAAGTTGTTTAAAATTGGTCTCACTGTGCTATATTAGCAGAAATGAGTGTTGAGGATATACGAACTTAAAACTTTTAATTCCCACACTAAATTAATTTAACCACCATGTGGTTTTAACATGACCGCCAAGATTGCCTGACTTACGGACTGAATGTGGAGCAGAACAAAAGAATTATAGACGAAATTTCACTGCCTTATATAAGCTGGGATATCGTATAAGAGTTAAGCCAATTTGAATGGGATAACAACTTCAAAGTTCAATTGGTATAAAATTGATTGAGTTCAAGCCAATCAATAGGGTTTGACTCTTCGGTATTTAAGTCGATTGCTATGGTTAGAACAAAAGCGAGTTGAAAAAAAATTGAGACGCAGATTGTATTAGTAATTATTTAGTGGATCACGCTACAAATAATATCAAAGTTCGGGATGAAGAATGCGAATGCTGGCTCCACACCTGCAGATGCAGCATCATTTGAAATTATTAATAGCAATGCTTCATGTGAGAGCAACTTTCCATATCGAGCAGCAGTTGGCAGTTTAATGTATCTTGCTGTTGGAACCCGTCCAGATATTGCATATGCTTTGGGAGTTGTCAGTAGGTATACTGAAAGTCCATTAAGGCAATAAAGCGTATCATTAAAGGAACTCGAAATTATGGTATTGTTTTTAATTCAAAATTTAAAATCTTTTAAATCATATAGTGATGCTAACAACGCTGACGATTGTAGTACAAGGCGATCAACGAACGGACATACGAGTATCTGTTTTATGAGGGATGGTCCCATCCCCTGAGGCGCTCAACAACAGCGCTGCGTAGCGCTCAGCGTCTGCTGAGGTGGTGAAAGAAATATCATGGCTTAATCTTTTGTGTGAAGACTTTCGCTTTCGGTACCAAAACTCCACATTATACCTGGACAATCAAAGTGCTATCAGATTAGTTAAGAACCCAGAATTCCACAAAAGGACTGAGCATGTGGACGTCAAGTGTCATTTTATTCGAGAAATGTATGCTCAAAACATGTTTGAAAATGAACATGTTTCATCGGAATTGCATAAAGCTGACATCCTCACCAACGCCCTACCGAAAGAGCGTTTTCAAGAACTAAGGAAGATGATAGGCGTGTTATCGCTGTCAACAGCAGGGCTCAAGTCCCAGAAGGGGTTACTGGCTTCGGTATAACCGACCCCTCATCCCAGGGGCATTAAAAATGGAACTGGTCCTCCAGGTTGGGGGTTGTGCCGCCGGGGTAACTTCCCGGCCATTTGAGAAAACAAGAACTTACGAAGCATCAACAAGCCTCGGATATGTGCGGATCTACTATTCACAGCCCACGTAAACGATCTAAGGACAATGATATGCACGTGGACTATTAGATCCCTTAATAGACCACGTGCAGCCAAGCAACTAGCGGAAGCCCTAGACTGCTGCGAAGCAAACATAACCGCCATTCAAGAAATGCGATGGGATGGGCCGGACAAAAAGAAGATGAAAAACTGCGACATCTACAACGGAAATTGCTATCGACGGCAAAAGCAGTGCTTATTTGCATGCTGATTTGTTCTCGGAGGCAGACTAAGACAAGAAGTCCTGAGTTTCCGGCATGTGAGCGAGGGCCTCGTAGCAATCCCAACCATGGCTTAGTTCGCTAACATTAGCCTTATATGCGCGCATGCACCTACAGAGGAGAAAGATGACGACAGCAAGGATGCCTTCTATGAGCTTCTTAACAAGACCTACGAGCAATGCCCTAACTATGACATTTAAATTGTCCTCGGTGATTTTAATGCAAAGCTAGGAAGAGAGGGTATCTTCGGTGGAACAATCGGAAAATGTAGCCTGCAAAACACCACCTCCGATAACGGATTCAGGCTAATCGACTTGCGGCGGGGCGAAACGTTGTCGTAACTAACACGTGGTTCCCACATCTCAAGGGGACTTGGAGAGCTCCTGATCAATCAACAGTCAACCAGATTGATCACATTGTGATCGACGCAAGACACTCCTCTAGTATTATGGATGTCCGTACGTTCCGAGGAGCCAACATCGACTCGGACCATTACCTTGTTGTAGCCAAGGTACGGTTGCGGATATCCCAAACTACGCCAAGACAAACTAATGCTGTGAGAAAATTCGACGTCAGACGGCTACAATCGCAAGAGATCGCCAAGTCCTTTTCCGCCAGCATCAAGCATCGAAGACCATTGAAGACACTGCCAAAACGCAATCAGAGATGCCGCTTCTGATGTGCTGGATTTCACTTGTTCATCACAACGAAACCCCTAGTTCGATGATGAATGCCGGCAAGCACATGCAGCTAAGCAAAAAGCACGCAATGCGGCACTGCAAAAAAAGACCAGCGCTGCTCATGAGCTCTATGAGCGGAAGAGGAGAGACGAGCACCGGCTTCTCAGGATGAAGAAGAAAGAGCATGAGAAGCGCGCGATCGAGAATTGAGAGATGCTACTGCAGGAATGAGGTTCGGAAGCTTTACCAAAAGGTAAAAATAACATGCCACGGAATCAAACCCCGAACCGAAGCCTGTAGAGATGAACAAGGGAACATCGTAGTAGAATCGCAGTCGATGCTGAGGATTTGGAAAAACCATATCTGCGGACTGTATAACGGCGACGACGAACCAAATACCGCTGTCAGGCAGAAGCAACCTTTCAACTTGGACGGTGATGCCCAACAATTCCGTCCACCCGACGGGACTATATAGAAGCTTAAGTCCAACAAAGCTGCTGGAGCGGATGGCATGACTGCCGAGCTCTTCAAAGCGGCAGGCGATGACTTGGTAAGGAGCATACACCAACTCATCTGTAAAATATGGTCGGACGAAAGTATGCCCGATGAATGGAGGAGACCCTCCTTTGATGCGCCAACTACAGAGGCAGCAGTCTCCTTAACATCGCATATAAGATCTTATATGCCATATTGTGTAAACGCCTGAAGTCGTTCTTCAAGAACCTGATAGGTCCATATCAGTGTGACTTCAGGCCAGGAAAGTCGATGGTGGACCAAATTATCACACTACGGCAGATCTTGGAGAAGACCCATGAGCTTCAGATCGATACACACCACCAATTCATCGATTTTAAGGCCGCGTATGACAGCATCTATAGAGGCGAGCTATACAAAGCAATATCTAGTTTTGGCATCCTGCCAAACTCGTCCGTCTATGCAGTATGACGATGGAAAATGCACGCTGACCCATCAAGGTCGGCAAAAATCTCACCGAGATCTTTGATGTTCAGAAAGGATTTAGACAATGCAATGCGTTTTCATGCGATTTTTTCAACATCGTACTTCAAAGAAAAGTGCAAAACTCACGAGCAAACACAAGAGGCTATCTTTCAAAAGTCCCTCCAACTACTCGCATACGCCGACGATATTGATATAATCGGGAGAAAGCAGCGTGATGTCAGTGGCGCTTTCGCGAGTATTGAGACGGAAGCGGCGAAAATGGGTTTAGCGGTCAATGAGGGCAAGACCAAGTATATGCTGTCAAGCAAAAAGGACAACCAACACCGACGTCTCGAGCAGAACGTCACCCTCGACAGATATAACTTTGAGGTAGTTAAGGAGCTTGTCTGCCTAGGTTCTGATATAAATACAGACAACAACACCAGCGCTGAGAGCAAGCGACGAATAACTCTTGCAAAGCCCTCTCTCGGACAACAAAAGTCACCCTTTATAAGACCTTAATAATCCCAGTCCTGCTCTATGGCGCAGAGGCATGGACATTATCAAAAAATGTATGAGTTTGTTCTTGGTTGCTTTGAGAGAAAATTCTTCGGCCGATCTTCGGTTCCGTCTGCATTGACGGTGAGTGGAGGAAGAGATACAACAATAAACTCTACGGACTGTACAGCGACATGGACCTAGCTAGAAGAGTGAATCTCCAAAGGCTGGGATGGCTGAAGGCAGCTAGCCAGGGATCGAGCTTGCTGGAGAAGCTTGTTGACTGAGGCCCAGGTTCACCCTGGACTGTAGCTCCACTTGAATTAAGTAAGTAAGTCGCGGAAAGTGAACCTGTCGTGACTGAAACAAGACCTCAACCGAAACATGTATTTGTTACCTTGAACGAAAGTAATACTTTTCAATCCCTTATTGATAGAACTTAGTCGTGATCCCGGCCTGTGTGAATAGTTGCATACTGCCGTCGTTTCATTGGAAACTGTCGTTCACAATATGCCGCTCGTATCGCTCACGGTTTAAAATTCTGGGAGTTCCATGCTGCAAAAAACGTTATCATCAAATCCGTACAGATGAAAACCTATTTCGCAGATATCAAGGACCTACGAGAGGTAAAACAACTTTCGCCGAAATCAATTTTACTCAAGCAATCAGTATTTCTGGACAGCGATTGACTCTTGTGCGTCGGAGGTCACATGAAGCATGCCCACATCCAATATCACTGAAAACACCCATTTTTACTCCCGAAACATATTAATATTTCTTTTCTTATAGTAAAGGATATTCATCCAATATATTTACACGCGGGCGTATCCTAAACATTTGCCTTCATTCGTCATCAATAGGTAGTCAAATTCGAACGATCATTCACACATGCAAGCCTTGCTTTATGCAATGCAAATCGACTTGTATCCAACTCATGGGAGACTTGCCACCTCAAGGTACCCAAGATAGTCGACCTTTCTTTAATACGGGATGTGATTACGCTGGACTGTTGGAAATCAAGCTTTCTCGTGGCCGTAACCCAAGGTATTCGAAAGCTTATGTACATTGCTCTCTTCATCTGCATATCCACAAAGGATATGCATCTTGAAGTTGTAAGTAATCTTACTACCGACACGTTTCTAGCCACACTACCAATCACTACAAACTTCCATGGCGCGCGACGATGTCTTAATGAAATGCATAAATTAGTTTTATCGCAAACGCATAACTATATCATCGCTGCATCTCTGGCAGAGGATAACATAGCTTGGCACTTTGTAATATTAATAAGTTTTAACAATGAGATAGATAAGAACATTCAAATGCCGTAAGGGCATGTGGTGAGTATTATATCAAACAAGTTTCAGACAATATACAGGGTGGGACATAAATTTTTGCACATTTGAAGCATGAATAGAAATGAAACTACAATGTTATTTTGTTGATCATTTATTTAACGTAATAAATATTTATTGAAATTTATTTTCATATCGTCGAGATGTGCCCCGTGTTGTCGTTGGCACTCCTGCAATCGACTACGCAAACTTTGGAAAACTCGCTGACACATGCTGCGAGGTATCGCAGCTATCTTCTCCAAGATGTTCTCTTTTAATTGGGGTAGGAATGCTCGACTTTTCAGGTATCCTCACAAGAAAAAATCGCAAGGTGTAAGGCCGGGCTTCTCTGAGGCCATGCGATATCACCTCTGCGAGAAATCACGTTTCACATTTGACGTATGGCATGTTGTTCCATCTTGTTGTATCCATGTCCTACTGTTGTACTCGTATCCTTTAAATTCATGTAACTGTGGTGTTAAAACTCTCGCAATATCTTCACGTATTGCACTGAGTTCACAATTACATTATTTTCTTGATTATTTTCAAGGAAATACGGACCGATTATGCCCTTTGCTGATATAGCAGCAACTGTCGTTTTAGGTGAATGAAGTGGCTTTTGGTGTTTAAGGCGAGGTTTTTCAGTGCTCCAATATCCACAATTGTGTTTGTTAACGTGCCATTGATGTGGAAATGGACCTCGTCCGTAAACATTACATTCTTAAGCTTAGCCCTTTCCCTCCGCGGACTCACAATTGTGAGTGTCAGAATTTTGTCTGCCAAATGAACTAAAATGTATTTACTTGGTTCACTCCTGCAACACACAGATATGAATTTACTGACTATTTATTTCCAGGTGTATTGGAGGCGATTGCGGTTCATTCATGTGTACCGTTCGACCTGTAAGTAGCGCAATTTGCGACAGTTCCTTCCCGTCATCAGGAGGGAAAGGGTCAGAGAATTGCTCCAGCATAGTGTCAGCCAATAACTTACGTTGAATGTAATCGCTTGCAGGAGATGCGCAATCCGCAACTTATATGGATGTAGTTTGAGGTCCAGATGCAAAATTTGCTGCAGACTTCTTGGTACTGCCAGAGCCACCGAACTCTTATGCATAGATGATTTTGGATCGTTCCTTATGGAAATTTCAATGTCCCGAATGTTCTTATCGCTTTTTCTTGAACGTGGCCGCCCTGTTTGTTTAATATTCGTTGTCGAACCCATTTGCTCGAACTTCTTGACCAAAGGCTTGATTAAATTAACACTTGGACACTCACTTACACGTCGTAATCCGTATTCCATTCTTAGTAGGCGTCGTACAGTAACGTAAGAATCATTGTTTTCGTACAATTATTTTACACCAAAGGCACGCTGTTGTCCTGTGAAGCCGATGAAGCCATCGTGACTAAAATTCCATGAAGCGACACACGATTCCCCGCAATCGCGCACCCGGCCCTCTTACGGTTTTTAAGAAATCAAATGTTACGATTTGTAAAAATTGATGGCCAACCCTGTATATACAGTCGAACCTACGAGTAGCTAAGTCAAATCCATTGGGATAATTGACCCAGTCTCTCTTATAGAGGTATTCCAGTTACCCAGTTTCTCACTTATCAAGGTGGAGCAAATATTTGTTCTGCATAAGGAGGTCTTCGAATAATTTGGCAACAAATTAACAAAAAAAAATCATTATTATAAAGGAAAACGTAGGTTAAATTAAAGAATTAGTCATTGCATCCTTAGTAGTATAAAAGAACACAAATAAATTACTTAAAAAAATGGGTTGGTTTACTCTGCTTTTTTGTATTTATTTTAACCAATTCATTTCGAGGTCATAAATTTTCTCGAATACGTTTTGGTCCGAATCTACAGATTCAAAATATTTATGTAGTGTATCTAAGAAGTTATTAGCACCATGTTTGGTAAGCGCGTGTTCTTGCACTTCGAGGCAAAATTCGTCTTCGTAATTATCACTGCTATCGTCAACTTGTATAGAAGAAGAGGAACCGTAGGCTTCCACAATGTCTTCCTCTCTTTGATCCCCAGATATAAGAGGTTCACTGTCCACAGCAACGTTGTCATCAAAACCAGGCCCATCTTCATTTCGTTGTTGAGAAGACCATTCCATTCATCCGATGTGACCTCCGATGGAGCATTTTCCTTCACCTCCTGCTCTTCAGTTCTTCGTGTGTTTCAGTGATTACAGATCTAGATTTCTTAAAACACTTCTTAATTGTAGGATCATTAACGCAGTATCAAGCTTTCCTTGAAAGTCTTATGGTCTAGAGTATATTTATTTCGGGGCTCTCACTTTCTTCCATGGATTTAAGCACATACTTAACGACTTCTTTTCGATAAAAAGTCTTAAAATTATTTATAACGCCTTGATCTAAGGGCTGCAATTTTCTCGTAGTGTGAGCAGGTAAAAGCATACCTCTATAAATTGCAGCTCTGGTAAGATCATGTGTGCTGTACAATTGTCAATAAATAGCAAAATTTTTCTTTCTTTTTAATTTTGATTTGTTTTTCAATTTTCTAAAGCTATTATGTACAAATTTCGTTCGTCATCCAAACTTTTCATTAATTGATTTACATTAGTTGATTACAAAAGCTAGTAGAGTTTTTACATCCCTGAAACATCTAGGTTTTTTCGAATGCCCGATATGAAGAATGGGAAGCTTTTCAGTGCCAGACATATTGGCACACAAATGAACTGTAACGCGTTCTTTGCTATATTTTCCTCCGTGGCATACTGTCCTTTAAAAATAATCGTCTTATCCGGGAGGCACTTACAAAATAAAGGTGTCTCATCCGCATTAAAAATGTTTTCAGGGGTGTACCCACTTAGGAGTGATGGAAGATCTTCCATCCACCTATTGCACACACTCGAATCAACAGCATTACTCTCTTCACACATTTTTTTAAAAACTTAGTCTTTTTTTTAAACCTTTCCAACCAACCGTTACTGGCACGGAATTGCGTTACATTGAGTCTTTCCGCGAAATGTTGAGCCTTTTATTTAAGGAGAGAGCCAGCAATTGAAGGATTTTTTTTTAAGCATTGCTTTATCCAGGCTACAACACATTTCTCAAACTCAGGGTATTCAGGTGCACCATTTTTCTTAATTTTCCCATAACCTTCACTACACACCGATTCAATTTTTTTCGCGATTTTTCAAAATTCGACACAAAGTTGATTATGGTACATTAAATTCTTTGCATATTGTTACACGCGTTTTCCCCTGTCGAACTCGTTTAAAAGCTTCAATTTTGCACTTATCGACAAACAGTTCAACTTTCGCTTCGACATTTTTGATACGCGCCAAACCAGGAACAAAGTGAACTGCAGAATTCAGTTGGGCAATACAAATCTCAAGTGAAGCTAAAAATTCCTTGCGAAAATTGTGAAAAAAAAAACAATTTTTTTTCAATTCGTCTCACTTTTAGAGACGTCGCGTCGGCGAAAACAACCCCTTGCGAAAATTGTGAAAAAAACTATTTTTTTTTCAATTCGTCTCACTTTTAGAGGCTTAAATGGAAAAATTTTACTTACCCAGGTTGATTAATAACATTTAAGATCATTTACAGAGGTGGAAAATGTTTCACCTTTGCGGTCTTTTTTAGAGCGAAATTCAGGTGCGACACAATTTGGTCCACCAATAGAGGTATTCCGCTTACCAGGTCCCACTAACCCATGTTCGATTGTATAGTATTAATCTGTTAGTGAGGAAATAACAGAGAAAATAATTAAAAATTATGAGATTACAATGTAAAAAAAGAAATATAGGAATTAAAATAATAGTACATATAAATATTTTACAAATTTCGAGACAGAATTAAGTTTAACTAGAAAGTAAATTATTAATAGCTTTGTGGTCATATTGAAAGAGCCAATATCTGACCTTTTTTAAAAATGTCGATTTTACTCTTTCGCACCTGAGACCGTCTGGTAGACAATTAAACAGACGGAGAGCAGTGGTTTCGAAAAAAAATGGGAAAAATGCGTTTTTCTTGCAATTGGTACTACTGCAAGAATTCTACGAGTATTATTCGTCCGTTAATTGCGGGTCTCATGAAAGTTGCGGGATACATAACCCGATTTGTCAAAAAATATATTAAGAACTTTATAAACATAAGAGTGCCTTAAGAGAAAAACTCCAAATTGTTTGAATAATACAAAGCTAGGAGTTCTACGGTTTACGCGTAGAATTGGAAGAATGGCGTGCTTTTGTTTTATAAGTAAGGCTCTATTCTATTATAAAATGTTCCACCCCAGCATGATAGCCCCTACTGCATTTTGGATGTAAATATTCCGTTTAACACTAACCTTAAAATCGTTTGATTGGAATAGAGACTTAGTTGATGTAATTGTCTCAGAACTCTATTAAAGTATTGTTTTAAGTAAGTTGTGTGATCAATCTAACAAAGTTTTTTACCCAGTATTGTACTTAAGTACCTAAAACTATCTACTCAGTCAATATTAAAATTGTTATCAAAACAAATAATAAAAAGCTTTTAAGTCAACGGTATGTGGACTGGCAAAATTAAATTGAGGACACTCCAGCGAGTGGTTTTGGAGTGGCAAATCTTCACAAACACATCCGATTAAGTTAAATAACATGAACTTGGTTTTGTTACTTATTAAAAGTTTATATACGTCCAACCACCTACGTAGTAGTTTTAAATCATGATTTAAGTCAACATACGAATAAAAATAACTATTATTTGAGTAGCAAAGAGGTGTATCTTCTGCAAACGCTGTTGTATTGCCTTTGAATTGTGTAAGAAATAACAGTTAATATAAATAAATATTATTGGCCCCATTACCGAGCCTTGTGTAACATCAAGCGTAATATCACAGATAATAAAATTATATAGATATCTCATGCAGAGTAAAAAAATAAGTCACTTTTTCAGGCGAATGGGATTTACTATTAGGGTAACAGCTCTAGTCGTCGGCCACCTGACTTTTTCTTCACTCGGCTCTTCTCCAGTTACTAAAGTATTTGACAAAAAACGTTCAAAAAAAATTTCATTGGGTGTCGAAACACATGCTAATAGATATAAAAGAGAAATTTGAATCAAATCCTCACTGATTTTCAGAAACGATCAAATTGATATAAAAAGTCATATTGCGCTAGTGGTCGGTCGCCAGATTTTAGTGGTCAGTCATAAAATTTCTAGTGGTCGGCCAGTTCCAATTAATCAATGAAAAGAACATATTCAATGATCGATCATTCAAGGGTTTATTTAATAAGAACATTTAATAAATAATATTTTATTATAGTTAGGTTAATATAGTTAGGCTAAGTAGTTTAAGGTTAAAGTGTGAGTTTTATATAAATACAAAAAAAAATGTTCGTTCACTAAGTTTTTTCTGAATACTTATTTTCTTAGTTTAAATAGATGTATAAATTTAATACATTTGATTAATTTTAATTATTATTTGAAATGTTTAACTAGATGTCGAAAGACATAAAACAATAATATAATTTAACTTAGAGTGCCTGTTTGGAGGGCCATTAAGTTAGTATAAGTTCGTTATGTTATTTTAAACTAATATATAAGCATTTATTTCTGTTAGCATGTAAGTATAGTAAATATAAGAAGAAAAAAATAAAATGCATTTAAAAAAACAAAGACTAAGTTGGTATCAAATCATACTACCTACTCATTTTTCTTTATGCTTGTTCACCTAGTTATAAGTTAAATGATTATTATTAATCTAAAAAAAATTATTGGATAGCTTAAAAGGAAAAAAAAACAAAAACTATATAGCTAAAAAAATAAAGGAACTATAGCTAAATTGTTTATAAAAATAATTTAAATTGCATTTAATTTAAATAAGTTTGATGTTTCTGCATAACTAAGTTCTTTCAAGGAATTACACTTGAGATGGAACCTCGTAGGACATGAATCACAACCTATATTTTCCAGTTTATCATCCTCAACATCACTCATAAGTTCATCAAAACAATTCTTGCAGATTTGTTTTGCTTCCGAGGTTGTTGTTGATCTTTGTTTGGGGATAATTTCTCTTTTCGGCCTCCCTCTAGGTTGTTTCTCTTCAAGAAACTTCTTTTCCAGACGTTTTTCCTTCCGTTGTAATAGAGTTTCCCGTTCCAGTTGTTTTTTCCGCCCTTTGTTAAAAAAAAATGTCCTTCCAATTTTGTGAGGATATAGCACTTGGAGATCTTGTAAAGTGTTTTGGATTTCCTCTTGCTTTCAAAGCAAATTGGTTTGGGTGAGTTGCTATTGCATGTGATACGTCTGACCGTGCGCTAGGTGATGAAGTAACAACGACATCCGAAGTTGAACAGGACGGTATTTTGTTTATTTCTACGTCTTCTTTGCGATTCAGCTAAGTGTAATACTTCTTCATCGTCTTTATCAAAGGTACTTGATAATATTCCAATATCACCTAGTGTAACGTTCAAAAGCGATATTGTTGAAATAGAATTTTCTTCCTTATCCTTGTCAGGCTTTTTTTATGGAATGCAGTCAGGTTGTTCTTGTATATGTTCTTCTGAGGCGGCGGTTAACTCCTTCGGATCCCCTATTGGCTCTGTTGGAAAATGAGGTTGAACTTCTGGATCATTAGATAAGCTTCCCAGTTTGTGGGACAAATCTTCCTCAGATACAATGTTCTGGCATGCTATTGACAATATCTTTTGGTTGTCCTTCCATCCGCGGAACAGAAAGAACAGTGGTCGTGTCTCTTGCGTGAGCAGTACTTATTTGCTACACATTTTTGTATCCTTTCGGTGCCTATTTTTGGACAAAAACAAAAGCTGGTTTCATCCACATTTAGTATCCGAGACCATATCTTCCTATGTGTCCTACTTTTTTAAGATATTCTGTTGCCTCCAAGAATAACCTTCCTATAGATTCCTCAGAAATATTTACTCTGGCTTTGCTTATTCCTTCAGCTTCCCTTGAAGCAAGTACAGGATTTCGTTTTCAAAATAAAGAAAACCAAGTTTATCCAGGTCTCCAGTTTTTCCAAGTTTTTGAAGGGTGGTTTCCTTTTACTGTATTTAATTATCTTCTGAACAGTACTACGAAAATCGTCTCTTTCCAGAGGAAAACTTGGATTAATTTCTACATCTGATGAAAGGTAAGATTCTGGTACAAACCTCGAAACGTCTTCAGTAATTCTGCCATCAAAGCGATCTTGAATTGTTGTCCTTTCATTTTTTTTTTATATTTTGAGAGGGACTGGTGTTGCATTGGGGCTGAATGCAACCCCACTGTCATGGGAAAATATTAGCTCGGGCCAAAAGGGAAATCCCAATCTTGAAAGGAACTTCGCCAGATGTGGGAAATAAGAATGGGACGTACATGAGTGTGTGTGTGAGAGAGGGAAAGCCAAGGTTGCACACTTCAGCAAATTTGCGGAGTGGTGCACACAAAAGCCAAAATTGGCCCGTTGCAGCCGTCTGAACGACGAGTGAATGGGGATGTGTGTCTGCGACCTACGGTCCCAGCCAATAGCTATGGGGTAGGGTTAACCACTTCTTGATTGACCATCAAAGAGTTTACATAAAAAAGAAAATATATATATATAAAAAAAAGGAAGTAATAATAAGAATTAAACATAAGAAAAAAAATTAACTAAGAAAAACGAGATTAGAAGGAAAACAAAAAAAAGAGAAAGCGCGAGGTAAAACAAAAAGAAGAGGAAGACGAAAAGCTTCAAACAGAGCGGGAAGTGAGGAGGAAACAAGGACGAATTGAAGACTGACTGAGGAGGTAGTTTTACGGATGAGCGATAATTACCCACTTTTTTTAGACATAGGTTGTTATAATATATATAGTGTCGTCCTACCCCGGGTGAATCTTTTTGGACATCCCGTAAAAATTCGCACTACAAGTGTCGGGTTTCGTGATACCTTCTGTACCCGGTTCCAAAGTAACGTTGTATTGTTGCCGCTTCCCGGCCTAATATTGTTCCTACTTTCTTGGAAATAAATCGCCTTTGTAACGTACTTCTTGGTTTTTTTCTTGCGTGATTTTCCTTTCGATTTCCATTACAGCATACGGTTTTGCACTTCCGATCGAAAAAAGTACATGGGGCCTGACCTAGATAATTTTAAGGTGAAGGTTTCCACATATTTATTTTCCGGAAGCCAACCCAGCTGAGCAGCCAATTGGTTCAGCAAAGAATTTGCTGCCATTGCAAATTTCCCCAGGGTATTTTTCTTTTTCATTCCTGATCCCAAGTGACAGATCGTCATACGAATTTTAACCACCATATGCGTGGTTCGTTTTTTTTTTAATAGAACGTTTTTAAAGTTTTGTTTCGCCGGCAGTCCGGCAAGTGGCAATATTAAAGTTTTAATTAATCGGGGAAAATTGTACAACATTCTGACGGCCAACGTGGGGCCAAATCTCCAAACGCACGGAAACAAACAAGGAAAAAAAAAGTTAAAAAAAAAACATTGTCTGGTCCCATATCGTTGTGCACTGTGTGTCTTAGGGAAGTGTTGTTGTTTTATTGTGAATTAGTTACTTTGGTTTCATTTCTCTTTTAGGTAAAATTTCAAGCTTGTCATCGGATTTATCATCAGAGGTTTTTATCTGTAACATCAACGGGATTTCATATAAGTCAGACCTTTTAATTAATTCTTTTTGTAAGTGGTTCACACGAAGCATATATAGATTCATGTATATGTATAAATTTATACAAATCCACACACGTAAATATACTACAAATTAATATCACTTAATATTAATATACATAAATCTAGAACACAGTAATTGCGGTGCTTTTTTTGGTTATCTTGTTTTGAGCAAACATAAAAGAGTTTGCCAGTTCGGCTTCTGGAGCGTCGGGGGTCGATGGGTACTACCCAAAGGGATTACCCATTTACCTTCGAACAAGATAGCACCGTGGTTAGGGCAAAAATCTATGAAATAAAAAGTCTTCTTGAGGATCCACCAGTAGATCCGAAGTCTTCGGAGTACTTGAAGGTCCTCACGAAGATAGAGTGGGCCATGGCCAGAATAGATAGGGTAGATAAGTGCGCAGTCAAATGAAGATATTGCTGAAAGGGGCAATATAAAAAGTGATTTACTTCTGTGCTTAGGGCGTTTGACATCGGACGAGGACGACTAAGATGAACGAGAAGAAAAAGAAGACCAGGGAGGTAACTCGGCGGCGGCCTTTAGGACACCAATCCCATCACCCCGAACTATTTTTCGACCTCCACCCACCCCTCAACCACGACAGTTACCCCCTGCTACGGAATACAAGGTTATCGAGCACTGCACGGAACGAATCGAGAAGTGGGGCGTGAAGTTAACTGGAGAAAAGTGTGGTTCTTCAGTGAATTCATTCCTCGAACGAGTCGAAGAGCTTCGTGAGGTGCGCGGTGTATCGGAGACACATTTATTTAGGGCAGCAGTAGATCTTTTTACTGGGAAGGCACTTCTGTGGTGTGGGCGAATAGGGCGAATGTCGGTAATTGGCAGGAATTGGTTAGGGAACTTGAGTTGGAATCAATTCCACTGAATTACGATGATCTTCTCTTAGACTAAAACGACAAACGACGAACCCAGGGAAAAGAAGAAACTATCGGCGTATACGCCGCAACGATGGAAAACCTGTTTTGTAGATTATCTGATCCCCTATCCGAAAGAAGGAAATAAGCGATCCTTCAACGGAATCTCGCGCTGTTCTACCAAATGCAATTGGGCCTGGCCGATCCCAAGTCGGTCAGTGACTTGCTGGCGTTAGGCAGAAGACTGGAGACAGTGAGGGCAAGCGTCGAAACGTTCGCTCGACCTCCAAGTGCCCGCGGTCGTCATTTACTTAAACCTGATTTAGCTTACGCGGTGGTGGAAGAACCTGCCCGGGTTGCGGTTGTTTTTAGGAACAACCCAGCCCCTAGTAGTAGTAGCATTCGTTGTTTCAATTGTGGGGAAGGCGGTCATTTTGCGAATAGGTGTTCGCTTCCTAAGCGTTGCTATGTTTGCGGAAGACAGGGGGTCAGTCGTAGGAACTGTAGCAACTGTTCGGGAAATGCGAGACGGACTCCCGGGTCAGCAGGACAGGAGCCCCGTCGAAAGTAGGAGGTAGGTCACCTGCTGGGGACCAGTTGGCGGAAGAAGTTCGGGTAGGTTTCACCTTAGAGGCAAACGGGGGGGGGGATAATAGGCCATACTTAGGGATTAGCATTTACGGAATTAAATTGATAGGTTTATTAGATTTAGGAGCATCGCGCACAATAGTATAAAGGGATGGTTGGGACATTTTGAAAAGCGTAGGCATAGTGTTAGGGAAAAGCAATGTTAGCTCAGTTAGGTTAGCAGATGGGGAAAGTATAGAAGTTTTAGGGGTCGTATCTCTACCAATTGTAGTGCAAGAGAAATCGGTGCTGGTGGAATGTCTTGTCATCCCTACACTGCCACATGTTATGATATTGGATGCAGATTTTTGGGAACTGTCCCGGATCTAAGATCTAACATGTGGAGCTTTTCGAGCCAAGAGTTTGTGGCCTCGATATCGGCCCTTCGGGAAAAGTCAGAGCTGGACGAGACCGAATTGAGGAGATTAGAAGCAGTGTTAGACAAGATGTTCGAAGCAATGCCGGAGGGTTTAGGTTGCACGAACTTGGTAGAGCATAGGATTAGGCCGTCCGCAGAACCGATTAAACAAAGGTATTATCCTGTCTCACCAGCAATGCAGGTACACATAGATAAAGAACTTAAGGAGATGCTGGAAGCAGGAGTTATTGGGAAATCAAGTAATCCCTGGGCATCTCCAATAGTCCTTATTAAAAAGAAAGACGGTTCGTTTCGGTTCTGCATAGACCATAGGAAATTAAATAGGGTAACAGATAGGGATGCTTATCTACTGCCATATACGAGCGAAATACTTGTCCTCTTTGGATATTAAGTCGGCCTACTGGCAGATCCAATTCAAGCGAATGCCATTCGGCTTACACAACGCACCTGCGACGTGGCAAAGATTCATCGACAGCGTTCTCGGTGCCGATCTCGAGCCACACGTCCTTGTGTACCTAGACAATATCATCATCGTCACAAATTTTTTCGCGGAACATCTTGAAATATTGGAATAGGTTTTTAAACGGCTGTGTGGGGTAGGGTTGAAAGTTGGACGGGAAAAGTGCAACTTTTGCAGGCCGTCATTGAAAGTCTTGGGGTTGTTGTCGATAGAAACGGATTACATGTAGATCCGGAAAAAGTGGAAGGCATGGTTAAAATTCCTGTACAGAAAAACGTGAAGGAAGTTAGGAGTTTCATAGGGACAGTGTCGTGGTACAGACGGTTTGTACCAAATTTTGCGAATTTAGGTAGGCCCTTAAGAGATTTCTTAAAGAAGAGTAGGAAATTTTCTTGGACAAAAGATTGCGAAGAAAGTTTTAGGAAAGCGAAAGAGTGTCTGCGAGCGACCTTTTGTGGTGCAGACGGATGCTTCGGCCTATGCGATAGAACCAGTACTTTCGCAAAACTTTGAAGAAGGAGAGAAGGTTGTGTGCTACTTGAGCAAGTCGCTGAACAGATGTGAGAGGAATTACTCGACAACAGAAAAGGAGTGTTTGGCGGTGCTATGGGCGGTTGAAAAGTTATATCGAAGGTGTTCGATTCACGGTCGTGACTGATCACTACTCTTTGGTATGGCTGAACAATCTGAAGGACCCGCAGGGTGAACTAGCGCGTTGAGAAGTCCAGCTACAACAATTCGACTTTAACATCGTCCACCGAAAGAGTAAAGAACACGTGATGCCCGACATGTTATCGCGTGGAGTTCGGGCAGTGGCCGGGATCTCGGAAGCGGAATCGCATCCTTGGGTGGTAAAAATGATGGCTAAGGTTAAGGCAAATCCGCTAGTCTTTCCAGCGTGGGGAGTGAAGAATGGTCCCCTCTTTAAGTTTGCGAAGTCAAACCACGTGGTAGTACACAAAGATAGTAAGGAATGGAAGTTAGTAGTAGGGAAGGCAGCTAGATTAGGAATTTTGAAGGAATGTCATGATGGTCCGCTATCAGGACATATGGGGATTAGCAAGACTTACGCTAGGGTATTAGGAAAGTATTATTGGCCTAAAATGAGGTGCGATAGCACGAAATATGTTAAAAATTGTAAAGTTTGCCAACAGGTGAATCCAGTGAACGACAAGCCGGCTTGGTATTCCCACTCCCAAAATCGAATAGGTTTCATATGTATATATTGACTGTCGCTGACTATTTCACAAAATTGCCTTTACTTTTCACCTTGAGGTCTGCAACAGCAAAAGCGGTGTGTATGGAGTTAGAGGATAATGTGTTACTTCGTTTTAGTGTTCCTTCCGTTTGTGTCTGTGACAACGGTCCCCAGTTTAGGAGTAAGGAACTGGCGGCGCTATGGCAAGCCTGCGGGTCCCAACTTAGGTTTACCACTCACTATCATCCACAAGCGAATCTTGCAGAGCGCATTAATCAAATAATAAAAACAACTTTAAGAGCATTCGCCTCCGAGAATCATCGAGTCCGTGACACCCAACTGTCAAAAGTTGCATGGGCAATACGAACCGCGCAACATGAGGTTTTAGGCGTTACCCCTTATTACGCGAACTTTGGGAGGGATATGATCACTCACGGTAGGGAGGCTCCACCCGTTAGTGATCATCAAACGAGTAGGGACTTAGATTTAGGAGAGTTAGGAGAGAGATTTAGGGAACATAGGCAAGACATAGGAGACAAGCTTAAGGCAGCAACCAAGAAGTCTGTGAAAGCCTACAATCTCCGACGTAAAGACGCACAGTACCTACCGAATGAGACTGAATGGCGAGGAAACTTTGTTTTATCAGATGCCGCAAATTACTATGCAGCCAAGTTAGCTCCTAAATTCATAGGTCCTTATACAATCGTAAGAAGAGTATCACCGTGGACATATGTCTTAGCAGATGAGACCGGGAAAGAACGCAGCACGTGGCATTGTAAGGACCTAAAACCGTGCTATGACACAAATGATCCCTAAACCTAAAGCCCCAAGCAATGTAATCGTAAATTAAGGGTAATTTTGAAGTTTTTTGATAATGTTGAGCTGCATAGATTAGCTTAACTTTCGGATTTTTAAAGAATAAGGTCTGCATGTATATTTTCTTTTAATTTACTTTTGATTTCTTTTGTTTGGCTTCGCCTTAATTGTATTTTTATATGGGATTAAGACTGGTGTATTGGCCCTGATGTTCTTCTCATTCTTGCCCCATAGAAGCCTCTGGAAATGACTTAAGTTGCTTTGCAACGTTAGTATATTTCCTTGGAGGTAAGGGTGGGGTTTGTTGCGGTAAAATTCACCACAACAAGTTCCACCCTTTCCCGTTCCTTTCGGCCTCACTCATCCACATTCTTTCCTGTTGGTTCTTCAAAATCCTAGAAGGGCGGTGGGCAGCCATGGGTCCATCAGCCGTTGGTGCACCCTCCTAGTATCTTGAGGGATCAACTACAGCAGGTAGGATGGACGGTCCGTTGAAGTAACCATTTGGAGGAAGGAGCGAGGCCAGCGTCAAACGTTTTAGTGAACAAGAGCCATTCACAAAGTCGTCGGCTCTTGCCCTCGTATTGTGTTGTCTTTCCAATCGGGTAGTTTCCTTAGCCTTAGAAGGTATCTCCGCTCCATCACTGACTCTCCTGCCCGATCCACTTTTTGCCCCACCCGTTCACTTTATGTCCGTTGTCTCCTTGGAGAAGTATACTAGCGGGAAGAATTGGTGGGTTCTTGAACTCTATCTTTCTGCTTTTATGCTTGTCGGAGGGGACAACCAATAGGTCTACGAGAAGAAGAGACAGGAGTCTCCATGAGAGTGGCGGGTGGTCACTCCCACCCAAACCCTCTACGTGTACAGCCAGATGGACGGTCTGGAACCCTCTGCGTATAACTGATATCACCGACGCTCTACTTGGTGACGGACGGTCACCCACCGCAATCCGGTGTACAAAAAAAAACCATTTGTAAAATTAATAGCTCTGTAAACACTGAACACAAAACCAAAGGGATTCACCGGGGATGTCGTTAAGTTGTATTGGTCAGCGTTTCAAAAGTAGAACTTCAAAAAGGCACGTCGTAGTAGTTCCTCGTTTCGCCCTCACTTCACCCCAACCGATCATTATTAGAAACTCGGCTAGGCCATATATTGTTGGCAAATTATATTATCCTGAATGCAACCCCACTATCGTGGGAAAATATTAGCTCGGGCCAAAAGGGAAATCCCAATCTTGAAAGGAACTTCGCCAGACTTGGCCCGTTGCAGCCGTCTGAACGACGAGTGAATGGGGATGTGTGTCTGCGACCTACGGTCCGAGCCAATAACTATGGGGTAGGGTTAACCACTTCTTGATTGACCATCAAAGAGTTTACATAAAAAAAAGAAGATAAAAACAAGAAAATATATTTACATAAAAAAAAGGAAGTAATAATAAGAATTAAACATAAGAAAATAAATTAACTAAGAAAAAGGAGATTAAAAGGAAAACAAAAAAAAGAGAAAGCGCGAGGTAAAACAAAAAAAGAGGAACACAACAGAGCGGGAAGTGAGGAGGAAACAAGGACGAATTGAAGACTGACAGAGGAGGTAGTTTTACGGATACGGGCTCCGCAATTAGCGGTTCATTCTGATCTGTGATACCTTCTATACCCGGTTCCAAAGTAACGTTGTATTGTTGCCGCTTCCCGGCCTAATATTGTTCCTACTTTCTTGGAAATAAATCGCCTTTGTAACGTACTTCTTGGTTTTTTTCTTGCGTGATTTTCCTTTTGATTTCCATTATAGCATACTGCTTTGCACTTCCGCTCGAAAAAAGTACATGGGGCCTGACCTAGATAATTTTAAGGTGAAGGTTTCCACATATTTATTTTCCTGAAGCCAACCCAGCTGAGCAGCCAATTGGTTCAGCAAAGAATTTGCTGCCATTGCAAATTTCCCCAGGGTATTTTTCTTTTTCATTCCTGATCCCAAGTGACAGATCGTCATACGAATTTTAACCACCATATGCGTGGTTCGTTTTTTTTTTAATAGAACGTTTTTAAAGTTTTGTTTCGCCGGCAGTCCGGCAAGTGGCAATATTAAAGTTTTAATTAATCGGGGAAAATTGTACAACATTCTGACGGCCAACGTGGGGCCAAATCTCCAAACGCACGGAAACAAACAAGGAAAAAAAAAGTTAAAAAAAAAACATTGTCTGGTCCCATATCGTTGTGCACTGTGTGTCTTAGGGAAGTGTTGTTGTTTTATTGTGAATTAGTTACTTTGGTTTCATTTCTCTTTTAGGTAAAATTTCAAGCTTGTCATCGGATTTATCATCAGAGGTTTTTATCTGTAACATCAACGGGATTTCATATAAGTCAGACCTTTTAATTAATTCTTTTTGTAAGTGGTTCACACGAAGCATATATAGATTCATGTATATGTATAAATTTATACAAATCCACACACGTAAATATACTACAAATTAATATCACTTAATATTAATATACATAAATCTAGAACACAGTAATTGCGGTGCTTTTTTTGGTTATCTTGTTTTGAGCAAACATAAAAGAGTTTGCCAGTTCGGCTTCTGGAGCGTCGGGGGTCGATGGGTACTACCCAAAGGGATTACCCATTTACCTTCGAACAAGATAGCACCGTGGTTAGGGCAAAAATCTATGAAATAAAAAGTCTTCTTGAGGATCCACCAGTAGATCCGAAGTCTTCGGAGTACTTGAAGGTCCTCACGAAGATAGAGTGGGCCATGGCCAGAATAGATAGGGTAGATAAGTGCGCAGTCAAATGAAGATATTGCTGAAAGGGGCAATATAAAAAGTGATTTACTTCTGTGCTTAGGGCGTTTGACATCGGACGAGGACGACTAAGATGAACGAGAAGAAAAAGAAGACCAGGGAGGTAACTCGGCGGCGGCCTTTAGGACACCAATCCCATCACCCCGAACTATTTTTCGACCTCCACCCACCCCTCAACCACGACAGTTACCCCCTGCTACGGAATACAAGGTTATCGAGCACTGCACGGAACGAATCGAGAAGTGGGGCGTGAAGTTAACTGGAGAAAAGTGTGGTTCTTCAGTGAATTCATTCCTCGAACGAGTCGAAGAGCTTCGTGAGGTGCGCGGTGTATCGGAGACACATTTATTTAGGGCAGCAGTAGATCTTTTTACTGGGAAGGCACTTCTGTGGTGTGGGCGAATAGGGCGAATGTCGGTAATTGGCAGGAATTGGTTAGGGAACTTGAGTTGGAATCAATTCCACTGAATTACGATGATCTTCTCTTAGACTAAAACGACAAACGACGAACCCAGGGAAAAGAAGAAACTATCGGCGTATACGCCGCAACGATGGAAAACCTGTTTTGTAGATTATCTGATCCCCTATCCGAAAGAAGGAAATAAGCGATCCTTCAACGGAATCTCGCGCTGTTCTACCAAATGCAATTGGGCCTGGCCGATCCCAAGTCGGTCAGTGACTTGCTGGCGTTAGGCAGAAGACTGGAGACAGTGAGGGCAAGCGTCGAAACGTTCGCTCGACCTCCAAGTGCCCGCGGTCGTCATTTACTTAAACCTGATTTAGCTTACGCGGTGGTGGAAGAACCTGCCCGGGTTGCGGTTGTTTTTAGGAACAACCCAGCCCCTAGTAGTAGTAGCATTCGTTGTTTCAATTGTGGGGAAGGCGGTCATTTTGCGAATAGGTGTTCGCTTCCTAAGCGTTGCTATGTTTGCGGAAGACAGGGGGTCAGTCGTAGGAACTGTAGCAACTGTTCGGGAAATGCGAGACGGACTCCCGGGTCAGCAGGACAGGAGCCCCGTCGAAAGTAGGAGGTAGGTCACCTGCTGGGGACCAGTTGGCGGAAGAAGTTCGGGTAGGTTTCACCTTAGAGGCAAACGGGGGGGGGATAATAGGCCATACTTAGGGATTAGCATTTACGGAATTAAATTGATAGGTTTATTAGATTTAGGAGCATCGCGCACAATAGTATAAAGGGATGGTTGGGACATTTTGAAAAGCGTAGGCATAGTGTTAGGGAAAAGCAATGTTAGCTCAGTTAGGTTAGCAGATGGGGAAAGTATAGAAGTTTTAGGGGTCGTATCTCTACCAATTGTAGTGCAAGAGAAATCGGTGCTGGTGGAATGTCTTGTCATCCCTACACTGCCACATGTTATGATATTGGATGCAGATTTTTGGGAACTGTCCCGGATCTAAGATCTAACATGTGGAGCTTTTCGAGCCAAGAGTTTGTGGCCTCGATATCGGCCCTTCGGGAAAAGTCAGAGCTGGACGAGACCGAATTGAGGAGATTAGAAGCAGTGTTAGACAAGATGTTCGAAGC
Organism: Volucella inflata; assembly: GCA_928272305.1. Classification (NCBI taxonomy): domain Eukaryota; kingdom Metazoa; phylum Arthropoda; class Insecta; order Diptera; family Syrphidae; genus Volucella; species Volucella inflata. Next base: position 113,433,822 of record OV743716.1, on the reverse strand, counting down.
AATGCCGGAGGGTTTAGGTTGCACGAACTTGGTAGAGCATAGGATTAGGCCGTCCGCAGAACCGATTAAACAAAGGTATTATCCTGTCTCACCAGCAATGCAGGTACACATAGATAAAGAACTTAAGGAGATGCTGGAAGCAGGAGTTATTGGGAAATCAAGTAGTCCCTGGGCATCTCCAATAGTCCTTATTAAAAAGAAAGACGGTTCGTTTCGGTTCTGCATAGACCATAGGAAATTAAATAGGGTAACAGATAGGGATGCTTATCTACTGCCATATACGAGCGAAATACTTGTCCTCTTTGGATATTAAGTCGGCCTACTGGCAGATCCAATTCAAGCGAATGCCATTCGGCTTACACAACGCACCTGCGACGTGGCAAAGATTCATCGACAGCGTTCTCGGTGCCGATCTCGAGCCACACGTCCTTGTGTACCTAGACAATATCATCATCGTCACAAATTTTTTCGCGGAACATCTTGAAATATTGGAATAGGTTTTTAAACGGCTGTGTGGGGTAGGGTTGAAAGTTGGACGGGAAAAGTGCAACTTTTGCAGGCCGTCATTGAAAGTCTTGGGGTTGTTGTCGATAGAAACGGATTACATGTAGATCCGGAAAAAGTGGAAGGCATGGTTAAAATTCCTGTACAGAAAAACGTGAAGGAAGTTAGGAGTTTCATAGGGACAGTGTCGTGGTACAGACGGTTTGTACCAAATTTTGCGAATTTAGGTAGGCCCTTAAGAGATTTCTTAAAGAAGAGTAGGAAATTTTCTTGGACAAAAGATTGCGAAGAAAGTTTTAGGAAAGCGAAAGAGTGTCTGCGAGCGACCTTTTGTGGTGCAGACGGATGCTTCGGCCTATGCGATAGAACCAGTACTTTCGCAAAACTTTGAAGAAGGAGAGAAGGTTGTGTGCTACTTGAGCAAGTCGCTGAACAGATGTGAGAGGAATTACTCGACAACAGAAAAGGAGTGTTTGGCGGTGCTATGGGCGGTTGAAAAGTTATATCGAAGGTGTTCGATTCACGGTCGTGACTGATCACTACTCTTTGGTATGGCTGAACAATCTGAAGGACCCGCAGGGTGAACTAGCGCGTTGAGAAGTCCAGCTACAACAATTCGACTTTAACATCGTCCACCGAAAGAGTAAAGAACACGTGATGCCCGACATGTTATCGCGTGGAGTTCGGGCAGTGGCCGGGATCTCGGAAGCGGAATCGCATCCTTGGGTGGTAAAAATGATGGCTAAGGTTAAGGCAAATCCGCTAGTCTTTCCAGCGTGGGGAGTGAAGAATGGTCCCCTCTTTAAGTTTGCGAAGTCAAACCACGTGGTAGTACACAAAGATAGTAAGGAATGGAAGTTAGTAGTAGGGAAGGCAGCTAGATTAGGAATTTTGAAGGAATGTCATGATGGTCCGCTATCAGGACATATGGGGATTAGCAAGACTTACGCTAGGGTATTAGGAAAGTATTATTGGCCTAAAATGAGGTGCGATAGCACGAAATATGTTAAAAATTGTAAAGTTTGCCAACAGGTGAATCCAGTGAACGACAAGCCGGCTTGGTATTCCCACTCCCAAAATCGAATAGGTTTCATATGTATATATTGACTGTCGCTGACTATTTCACAAAATTGCCTTTACTTTTCACCTTGAGGTCTGCAACAGCAAAAGCGGTGTGTATGGAGTTAGAGGATAATGTGTTACTTCGTTTTAGTGTTCCTTCCGTTTGTGTCTGTGACAACGGTCCCCAGTTTAGGAGTAAGGAACTGGCGGCGCTATGGCAAGCCTGCGGGTCCCAACTTAGGTTTACCACTCACTATCATCCACAAGCGAATCTTGCAGAGCGCATTAATCAAATAATAAAAACAACTTTAAGAGCATTCGCCTCCGAGAATCATCGAGTTCGTGACACCCAACTGTCAAAAGTTGCATGGGCAATACGAACCGCGCAACATGAGGTTTTAGGCGTTACCCCTTATTACGCGAACTTTGGGAGGGATATGATCACTCACGGTAGGGAGGCTCCACCCGTTAGTGATCATCAAACGAGTAGGGACTTAGATTTAGGAGAGTTAGGAGAGAGATTTAGGGAACATAGGCAAGACATAGGAGACAAGCTTAAGGCAGCAACCAAGAAGTCTGTGAAAGCCTACAATCTCCGACGTAGAGACGCACAGTACCTACCGAATGAGACTGAATGGCGAGGAAACTTTGTTTTATCAGATGCCGCAAATTACTATGCAGCCAAGTTAGCTCCTAAATTCATAGGTCCTTATACAATCGTAAGAAGAGTATCACCGTGGACATATGTCTTAGCAGATGAGACCGGGAAAGAACGCAGCACGTGGCATTGTAAGGACCTAAAACCGTGCTATGACACAAATGATCCCTAAACCTAAAGCCCCAAGCAATGTAATCGTAAATTAAGGGTAATTTTGAAGTTTTTTGATAATGTTGAGCTGCATAGATTAGCTTAACTTTCGGATTTTTAAAGAATAAGGTCTGCATGTATATTTTCTTTTAATTTACTTTTGATTTCTTTTGTTTGGCTTCGCCTTAATTGTATTTTTATATGGGATTAAGACTGGTGTATTGGCCCTGATGTTCTTCTCATTCTTGCCCCATAGAAGCCTCTGGAAATGACTTAAGTTGCTTTGCAACGTTAGTATATTTCCTTGGAGGTAAGGGTGGGGTTTGTTGCGGTAAAATTCACCACAACAAGTTCCACCCTTTCCCGTTCCTTTCGGCCTCACTCATCCACATTCTTTCCTGTTGGTTCTTCAAAATCCTAGAAGGGCGGTGGGCAGCCATGGGTCCATCAGCCGTTGGTGCACCCTCCTAGTATCTTGAGGGATCAACTACAGCAGGTAGGATGGACGGTCCGTTGAAGTAACCATTTGGAGGAAGGAGCGAGGCCAGCGTCAAACGTTTTAGTGAACAAGAGCCATTCACAAAGTCGTCGGCTCTTGCCCTCGTATTGTGTTGTCTTTCCAATCGGGTAGTTTCCTTAGCCTTAGAAGGTATCTCCGCTCCATCACTGACTCTCCTGCCCGATCCACTTTTTGCCCCACCCGTTCACTTTATGTCCGTTGTCTCCTTGGAGAAGTATACTAGCGGGAAGAATTGGTGGGTTCTTGAACTCTATCTTTCTGCTTTTATGCTTGTCGGAGGGGACAACCAATAGGTCTACGAGAAGAAGAGACAGGAGTCTCCATGAGAGTGGCGGGTGGTCACTCCCACCCAAACCCTCTACGTGTACAGCCAGATGGACGGTCTGGAACCCTCTGCGTATAACTGATATCACCGACGCTCTACTTGGTGACGGACGGTCACCCACCGCAATCCGGTGTACAAAAAAAAACCATTTGTAAAATTAATAGCTCTGTAAACACTGAACACAAAACCAAAGGGATTCACCGGGGATGTCGTTAAGTTGTATTGGTCAGCGTTTCAAAAGTAGAACTTCAAAAAGGCACGTCGTAGTAGTTCCTCGTTTCGCCCTCACTTCACCCCAACCGATCATTATTAGAAACTCGGCTAGGCCATATATTGTTGGCAAATTATATTATCCTGAATGCAACCCCACTATCGTGGGAAAATATTAGCTCGGGCCAAAAGGGAAATCCCAATCTTGAAAGGAACTTCGCCAGACTTGGCCCGTTGCAGCCGTCTGAACGACGAGTGAATGGGGATGTGTGTCTGCGACCTACGGTCCGAGCCAATAACTATGGGGTAGGGTTAACCACTTCTTGATTGACCATCAAAGAGTTTACATAAAAAAAAGAAGATAAAAACAAGAAAATATATTTACATAAAAAAAAGGAAGTAATAATAAGAATTAAACATAAGAAAATAAATTAACTAAGAAAAAGGAGATTAAAAGGAAAACAAAAAAAAGAGAAAGCGCGAGGTAAAACAAAAAAAGAGGAACACAACAGAGCGGGAAGTGAGGAGGAAACAAGGACGAATTGAAGACTGACAGAGGAGGTAGTTTTACGGATACGGGCTCCGCAATTAGCGGTTCATTCTGATCTGTGATACCTTCTATACCCGGTTCCAAAGTAACGTTGTATTGTTGCCGCTTCCCGGCCTAATATTGTTCCTACTTTCTTGGAAATAAATCGCCTTTGTAACGTACTTCTTGGTTTTTTTCTTGCGTGATTTTCCTTTCGATTTCCATTACAGCATACGGTTTTGCACTTCCGATCGAAAAAAGTACATGGGGCCTGACCTAGATAATTTTAAGGTGAAGGTTTCCACATATTTATTTTCCGGAAGCCAACCCAGCTGAGCAGCCAATTGGTTCAGCAAAGAATTTGCTGCCATTGCAAATTTCCCCAGGGTATTTTTCTTTTTCATTCCTGATCCCAAGTGACAGATCGTCATACGAATTTTAACCACCATATGCGTGGTTCGTTTTTTTTTTAATAGAACGTTTTTAAAGTTTTGTTTCGCCGGCAGTCCGGCAAGTGGCAATATTAAAGTTTTAATTAATCGGGGAAAATTGTACAACATTCTGACGGCCAACGTGGGGCCAAATCTCCAAACGCACGGAAACAAACAAGGAAAAAAAAAGTTAAAAAAAAAACATTGTCTGGTCCCATATCGTTGTGCACTGTGTGTCTTAGGGAAGTGTTGTTGTTTTATTGTGAATTAGTTACTTTGGTTTCATTTCTCTTTTAGGTAAAATTTCAAGCTTGTCATCGGATTTATCATCAGAGGTTTTTATCTGTAACATCAACGGGATTTCATATAAGTCAGACCTTTTAATTAATTCTTTTTGTAAGTGGTTCACACGAAGCATATATAGATTCATGTATATGTATAAATTTATACAAATCCACACACGTAAATATACTACAAATTAATATCACTTAATATTAATATACATAAATCTAGAACACAGTAATTGCGGTGCTTTTTTTGGTTATCTTGTTTTGAGCAAACATAAAAGAGTTTGCCAGTTCGGCTTCTGGAGCGTCGGGGGTCGATGGGTACTACCCAAAGGGATTACCCATTTACCTTCGAACAAGATAGCACCGTGGTTAGGGCAAAAATCTATGAAATAAAAAGTCTTCTTGAGGATCCACCAGTAGATCCGAAGTCTTCGGAGTACTTGAAGGTCCTCACGAAGATAGAGTGGGCCATGGCCAGAATAGATAGGGTAGATAAGTGCGCAGTCAAATGAAGATATTGCTGAAAGGGGCAATATAAAAAGTGATTTACTTCTGTGCTTAGGGCGTTTGACATCGGACGAGGACGACTAAGATGAACGAGAAGAAAAAGAAGACCAGGGAGGTAACTCGGCGGCGGCCTTTAGGACACCAATCCCATCACCCCGAACTATTTTTCGACCTCCACCCACCCCTCAACCACGACAGTTACCCCCTGCTACGGAATACAAGGTTATCGAGCACTGCACGGAACGAATCGAGAAGTGGGGCGTGAAGTTAACTGGAGAAAAGTGTGGTTCTTCAGTGAATTCATTCCTCGAACGAGTCGAAGAGCTTCGTGAGGTGCGCGGTGTATCGGAGACACATTTATTTAGGGCAGCAGTAGATCTTTTTACTGGGAAGGCACTTCTGTGGTGTGGGCGAATAGGGCGAATGTCGGTAATTGGCAGGAATTGGTTAGGGAACTTGAGTTGGAATCAATTCCACTGAATTACGATGATCTTCTCTTAGACTAAAACGACAAACGACGAACCCAGGGAAAAGAAGAAACTATCGGCGTATACGCCGCAACGATGGAAAACCTGTTTTGTAGATTATCTGATCCCCTATCCGAAAGAAGGAAATAAGCGATCCTTCAACGGAATCTCGCGCTGTTCTACCAAATGCAATTGGGCCTGGCCGATCCCAAGTCGGTCAGTGACTTGCTGGCGTTAGGCAGAAGACTGGAGACAGTGAGGGCAAGCGTCGAAACGTTCGCTCGACCTCCAAGTGCCCGCGGTCGTCATTTACTTAAACCTGATTTAGCTTACGCGGTGGTGGAAGAACCTGCCCGGGTTGCGGTTGTTTTTAGGAACAACCCAGCCCCTAGTAGTAGTAGCATTCGTTGTTTCAATTGTGGGGAAGGCGGTCATTTTGCGAATAGGTGTTCGCTTCCTAAGCGTTGCTATGTTTGCGGAAGACAGGGGGTCAGTCGTAGGAACTGTAGCAACTGTTCGGGAAATGCGAGACGGACTCCCGGGTCAGCAGGACAGGAGCCCCGTCGAAAGTAGGAGGTAGGTCACCTGCTGGGGACCAGTTGGCGGAAGAAGTTCGGGTAGGTTTCACCTTAGAGGCAAACGGGGGGGGGATAATAGGCCATACTTAGGGATTAGCATTTACGGAATTAAATTGATAGGTTTATTAGATTTAGGAGCATCGCGCACAATAGTATAAAGGGATGGTTGGGACATTTTGAAAAGCGTAGGCATAGTGTTAGGGAAAAGCAATGTTAGCTCAGTTAGGTTAGCAGATGGGGAAAGTATAGAAGTTTTAGGGGTCGTATCTCTACCAATTGTAGTGCAAGAGAAATCGGTGCTGGTGGAATGTCTTGTCATCCCTACACTGCCACATGTTATGATATTGGATGCAGATTTTTGGGAACTGTCCCGGATCTAAGATCTAACATGTGGAGCTTTTCGAGCCAAGAGTTTGTGGCCTCGATATCGGCCCTTCGGGAAAAGTCAGAGCTGGACGAGACCGAATTGAGGAGATTAGAAGCAGTGTTAGACAAGATGTTCGAAGCAATGCCGGAGGGTTTAGGTTGCACGAACTTGGTAGAGCATAGGATTAGGCCGTCCGCAGAACCGATTAAACAAAGGTATTATCCTGTCTCACCAGCAATGCAGGTACACATAGATAAAGAACTTAAGGAGATGCTGGAAGCAGGAGTTATTGGGAAATCAAGTAGTCCCTGGGCATCTCCAATAGTCCTTATTAAAAAGAAAGACGGTTCGTTTCGGTTCTGCATAGACCATAGGAAATTAAATAGGGTAACAGATAGGGATGCTTATCTACTGCCATATACGAGCGAAATACTTGTCCTCTTTGGATATTAAGTCGGCCTACTGGCAGATCCAATTCAAGCGAATGCCATTCGGCTTACACAACGCACCTGCGACGTGGCAAAGATTCATCGACAGCGTTCTCGGTGTCGATCTCGAGCCACACGTCCTTGTGTACCTAGACAATATCATCATCGTCACAAATTTTTTCACGGAACATCTTGAAATATTGGAATAGGTTTTTAAACGGCTGTGTGGGGCAGGGTTGAAAGTTGGACGGGAAAAGTGCAACTTTTGCAGGCCGTCATTGAAAGTCTTGGGGTATGTTGTCGATAGAAACGGATTACATGTAGATCCGGAAAAAGTGGAAGGCATGGTTAAAATTCCTGCACAGAAAAACGTGAAGGAAGTTAGGAGTTTCATAGGGACAGTGTCGTGGTACAGATGGTTTGTAGGAAATTTTCTTGGACAAAAGATTGCGAAGAAAGTTTTAGGAAAGCGAAAGAGTGTCTGCGAGCGACCTTTTGTGGTGCAGACGGATGCTTCGGACTATGCGATAGAACCAGTACTTTCGCAAAACTTTGAAGAAGGAGAGAAGGTTGTGTGCTACTTGAGCAAGTCGCTGAACAGATGTGAGGGGAATTACTCGACAACAGAAAAGGAGTGTTTGGCGGTGCTATGGGCGGTTGAAAAGTTATATCGAAGGTGTTCGATTCACGGTCGTGACTGATCACTACTCTTTGGTATGGCTGAACAATCTGAAGGACCCGCAGGGTGAACTAGCGCGTTGAGAAGTCCAGCTACAACAATTCGACTTTAACATCGTCCACCGAAAGAGTAAAGAACACGTGATGCCCGACATGTTATCGCGTGGAGTTCGGGCAGTGGCCGGGATCTCGGAAGCGGAATCGCATCCTTGGGTGGTAAAAATGATGGCTAAGGTTGAGGCAAATCCGCTAGTCTTTCCAGCGTGGGGAGTGAAGAATGGTCCCCTCTTTAAGTTTGCGAAGTCAAACCACGTGGTAGTACACAAAGATAGTAAGGAATGGAAGTTAGTAGTAGGGAAGGCAGCTAGATTAGGAATTTTGAAGGAATGTCATGATGGTCCGCTATCAGGACATATGGGGATTAGCAAGACTTACGCTAGGGTATTAGGAAAGTATTATTGGCCTAAAATGAGGTGCGATAGCACGAAATATGTTAAAAATTGTAAAGTTTGCCAACAGGTGAATCCAGTGAACGACAAGCCGGCTTGGTATTCCCACTCCCAAAATCGAATAGGTTTCATATGTATATATTGACTGTCGCTGACTATTTCACAAAATTGCCTTTACTTTTCACCTTGAGGTCTGCAACAGCAAAAGCGGTGTGTATGGAGTTAGAGGATAATGTGTTACTTCGTTTAAGTGTTCCTTCAGTTTGTGTCTGTGACAACGGTCCCCAGTTTAGGAGTAAGGAACTGGCGGCGCTATGCCAAGCCTACGAGTCCCAACTTAGGTTTACCGCTCACTATCATCCACAAGCGAATCTTGCAGAGCGCATTAATCAAATAATAAAATCAACTTTAAGAGCATTCGCCTCCGAGAATCATCGAGTCTGTGACACCCAACTGTCAAAAGTTGCATGGGCAATACGAACCGCGCAACATGAGGTTTTAGGCGTTACCCCTTATTACGCGAACTTTGGGAGGGATATGGTCACTCACGGTAGGGACTTAGTAGGCAAGACATAGGAGACAAACTTAAGGCAGCAACCAAGAAGTCTGTGAAAGCCTACAATCTCCGACGTAAAGACGCACAGTACCTACCGAATGAGACTGAATGGCGAGGAAACTTTGTTTTATCAGATGCCGCAAATTACTATGCAGCCAAGTTGGCTCCTAAATTCATAGGTCCTTATACAATCGTAAAAAGAGTATCACCGTGGACATATGTCTTAGCAGATGAGACCGGGAAAGAACGCGGCACGTGGCATTGTAAGGACCTGAAACCGTGCTATGACACAAATGATCCCTAAACCTAAAGCCCCAAGCAATGTAATCGTAAATTAAGGGTAATTTTGAAGTTTTTTGATAATGTTGAGCTGCATAGATTAGCTTAACTTTCGGATTTTTAAAGAATAAGGTCTGCATGTATATTTCTTTTAATTTACTTTTGATTTCTTTTGTTTGGCTTCGCCTTAATTGTATGTTTATATGGGATTAAGACTGATGTATTGGCCCTGATGTTCTTCTCATTCTTGCCCCATAGAAGCCTCTGGAAATGACTTAAGTTGCTTTGCAACGTTAGTACATTTCCTTGAAGGTAAGGGTGGGGTTTGTTGCGGTAAAATTCACCACAACAAGTTCCACCCTTTCCCGTTCCTTTCGGCCTCACTCATCCACATTCTTTCCTGTTGGTTCTTCAAAATCCTAGAAGGGCGGTGGGCAGCCATGGGTCCATCAGCCGTTGGTGCACCCTCCTAGTATCTTGAGGGATCAACTACAGCAGGTAGGATGGACGGTCCGTTGAAGTAACCATTTGGAGGAAATAGCGAGACCAGCGTCAAACGTTTTAGTGAACAAGAGCCATTCACAAAGTCGTCGGCTCTTGCCCTTGTATTGTGTTGTCTTTCCAATCGGGTAGTTTCCTTAGCCTTAGAAGGTATCTCCGCTCCATCACTGACTCTCCTGCCCGATCCACTTTTTGCCCCACCCGTTCACTTTATGTCCGTTGTCTCCTTGGAGAAGTATACTAGCGGGAAGAATTGGTGGGTTCTTGAACTCTGTCTTTCTACTTTTATGCTTGTCGGAGGGGACAACCAATAGGTCTACGAGAAGAAGAGACAGGAGTCTCCATGAGAGTGGCGGGTGGTCACTCCCACCCAAACCCTCTACGTGTACAGCCAATTGGACGGTCTGGAACCCTCTGCGTATAACTGATATCACCGACGCTCTACTTGGTGACGGACGGTCACCCACCGCAATCCGGTGTACAAAAAAAAACCATTTGTAAAATTAATAGCTCTGTAAACACTGAACACAAAACCAAAGGGATTCACCGGGGATGTCGTTAAGTTGTATTGGGCAGCGTTTCAAAAGTAGAACTTCAAAAAGGCACGTCGTAGTAGTTCCTCGTTTCGCCCTCACTTCACCCCAACCGATCATTATTAGAAACGGATAATGATCAGGAAGTATGAACTCGGCTAGGCCATATATTGTTGGCAAATTATATTTTTCCTTTTTTTTGTATATTTTGAGAGGGACTGGTGTTGCATTGGGGCTGAATGCAACCCCACTGTCGTGGGAAAATATTAGCTCGGGCCAAAAGGGAAATCCCAATCTTGAAAGGAACTTCGCCAGATGTGGGAAATAAGAATGGGACGTACATGAGTGTGTGTGTGAGAGAGGGAAAGCCACGGTGGCACACATCAGCAAATTTGCGGAGTGGTGCACACAAAAGCCAAACTTGGCCCGTTGCAGCCGTCTGAACGACGAGTGAATGGGGATGTGTGTCTGCGACCTACGGTCCGAGCCAATAACTATGGGGTAGGGTTAACCACTTCTTGATTGACCATCAAAGAGTTTACATAAAAAAAAGAAGATAAAAACAAGAAAATATATTTACATAAAAAAAAAGAAGTAATAATAAGAATTAAACATAAGAAAATAAATTAACTAAGAAAAAGGAGATTAAAAGGAAAACAAAAAAAAGAGAAAGCGCGAGGTAAAACAAAAAAAGAGGAACACAACAGAGCGGGAAGTGAGGAGGAAACAAGGACGAATTGAAGACTGACAGAGGAGGTAGTTTTACGGATACGGGCTCCGCAATTAGCGGTTCATTCTGATCTGCGATACCTTCTATACCCGGTTCCAAAGTAACGTTGTATTGTTGCCGCTTCCCGGCCTAATATTGTTCCTACTTTCTTGGAAATAAATCCCCTTTGTAACGTACTTCTTGGTTTTTTTCTTGCGTGATTTTCCTTTCGATTTCCATTAGAGCATACTGTTTTGCACTTCCGATCGGAAAAAGTGCATGGCGCCTGACCTAGATAATTTTAAGGTGAAAGTTTCCACACATTTATTTTCCTGAACCCAACCCAGCTGAGCAGCCAATAGGTTCAGCAAAGAATTTGCTGCCATTGCAAATTTCCCCAGGGTATTTTTCTTTTTCATTCCTGATCCCAAGTGACAGATCGTCAAACGAATTTTAACCACCATATGCGTGGCTCGGTTTTTTTTATTCGAACGCTTTTAAAGTTTTGTTTCGCCGGCAGTCCGGCAAGTGGGAATATTAAAGTTTTATTAAATCGGGGAAAATTGTACAACAAGCTTGCCATTTCTCTATGTGAAACGGTTATTAGCAAATGCGAATGTTTAAATAATAATATAGAATATATATTTTAAAAGATTCTATTTTATTTTATTTGCGGGAAGAATTCATGTAATTACGAGTATACTTAGAACAAAGAAGATCAATCCTTTTTAATCATGCCGATAGGAATGATATTTTATTATTTTGCTTTTGAAAATTATGATTACCTGAGGTATAGTTTTGGATGAAATAAAACATCTTTCCCTAATAAACCATATCTTATATCTTCACTAAGTAATAAAACCCCGTTTATTGTCTGTACCATTCATTTTACACATTAGTTCCTTTAAAGATTAGTAGGCTCTTGCATTGATCTTAATTAGATGAGACAAGAATTGTCTTAGGCTCATTATAAGCTGGATTTCCGACCTGAACTCCACGCTTTAAAATATTTTTAGCGTAATGCGACCCACTATTCTTGTGTTGCTAGAGCTTGATTTGAACTATTTTAAGGCAATTAAGTTGATGAGCAGTTTGTATTGATGCTTCCGTTGTCCTACTTATGATTTCCGTTGCGGGAAGTCGCTTAATATGCTTTTTTCAATTCAGAATTTGTTTTTTGCTCTTGTGCGCATGTTTTAAATAATTTATTGCATCTTACGCAAGAAATGTTTGAACTACTAGAGGTTCTTCTTAATTTCGGTAGCATAAATGAAGGATTTTCTAAGCTTAATTTTAAATTTATATTACAATTAAGACTTAAGGAGCGAACAGTTTCCTTTTTAAGCATTTTTCCGGCAATAAATTCAGAAGAAAAATGATTTTGACAAACAAAATATTTCCTTCGCTCTTAAAATCGCATTCTTGCCTCCACAAATTACTCAAAATTAAATTTTTTTCATGTGAAGGACATGCAAAAATTTTCAGATCGGGGAATTTTCTTTTCAATATTTTACAAATTGAAAAATATTGTAAAAGAAAAGCGACATTGGCGGCCTTCTCAAAATATGTACATATGTATATGTACGATGTGTCTCCTCAATAAACATATGCACACAAACACACCACAGAGTACCAATCCACATAAACACCAGCTACAATCAGTCATTCGTATATGTTCGTTTGCAAGATTGATTGAGACGTAAAACAAAATAAAGGGTTGCAGCAAAACGAAATATGAAAAAGGGTGTAAATCGAAGTTACAATACACGGGAGGATGGTTGATATCCACGACTATACAACTTAAATAGTTTTATACCGAATTGATGCAACAACCCTTAAGATTGAGAATTTTATTGCCGTTGAATAAATGGTCTTTTTTTTTGCACTGCATGCGATATCTATATAACTTTATTATATGTGATGTAACTTTACTATACAAACTTTATTTAGGTGGCGCTAAAGTCCGGCGTGGACCTGGGCCTCAATCAACAAGCGTCTCTAGCTGGATCTTCCCTCGGGGACGGATTCGAAGACTTTTCGGACCAGAGCATTGGTGTTCATCCGCTCTACATGACCCAGCCATCTAAGTCATTGGATCTTCCCTCTTCTGGCTAGGTCGATGTCGTTGTACAGTCCATATAGTTCGCCGTGGTATCTCCTCCTCCACTCACATCAATGCAGACGGGATCGAAAATCACTCGAAGAATTTTGCTCTCGAAACAGCCAATAGCACCCTCATCTATTTAGATAATGTCCATGTCTCTGCGCCATAGATCAGGACTGGGATTATTAAGGTCTCATATTGGGTAACTTTAGTTATTTTAGAGAGGGCTTTACTAGTCAATTGCCTTCTTAGCCCAAATAAACAGCGATTGGCAAGAGTTATTCTCTGTCTGACCTCAGCGCTAGTGTCGTTGTCTGAATTAATAGCGGAGCATAGGTAGATAAAGTCCTATACTACCTCAAAGTTTTACCTGTCACGGGTGGCGTTCTGTCCGGGACGTCGGTGTTCAGTGTCCTTTTTTCTTGACAGAATATACCACCTTGATCCCGGAATTTATATAGAAAATTAAAGATACAAGTTTATTCATCTAAATCTATATTTTTCCCTTCAAAGAAATCGACTGCAACACACTTATCCTAGCGCTTGATCCAATCCTGAAACAATTATTATATTCGGTTTTCGGTATGTCCGTCAGTGCTTCCTGCGATTTTTCAATTTATGCCTCTCGGCTGCTGAAACGCATGCCCCTTAGTGGTTTTCTAACTCGAGTGAACAGAAAGAAGTCACAGGGAGCCAAATCAGGTGAATTCAGTGGCTGTTAGATGGTATTTGTTACATTTTTCGACAAAAAATTATTGTTGGTTATCGACCAACATTTCTTTTACTTCATCAATGTTTTTGTCGGTTTTCGATATCGATGGTCTGCCACTGCGTTCATTATCTTCGATTGACTCACGACCTCTTTTGAACAGCTCGTGCCACTGGTAAGCGACCGTTTTCTTTAGGGAATCGCTGCCGAAACACTTTTTTACGCAAAATTTAATACAAGTTCTTTGTTGCAAATTTAAATTCATTTCTAAAATTGTAAAAAATCGCCAACACACAGAGCGATAGATGTACTCTACGTAACTTTTGTAAAGATTTAGACGGAATATCAACAATAGATGTACCAACTTAACAAAAAAAAAAAACAGTACTCAAATCGGAACAATGGGAGCGCCACACGATCAAGGTGGTACTCAGCAGCATTTTCGCCGCTTCCGCCTCAATACTTGCAAAGGCGCAACCATCGCACTGCTTTCTTCCCATTATGTAAATATCGTCGTAATTGGACGGATTTTTTAAAGGTTGTGCCTCTTCTGTTTACGCGTGGGTTTTGCACTATTCTTTCAAGCACGATGTTCAAGAAATCGAATGACAGCGCGTCGCCTTGTCTATATTCTTTTTTGACATCAAACATCTCGGTGATTTGTTTACCGGCCTTGATGGAGCAACGTTCATTCTCCATCGTCACCCTGCATAGACGGACGAGTTCGGCAAGGATGCCAACACTAGACATTGCTCTAAATAGCTAGTCTTTGTAGATGCTGTCATGCGCAGCCTCAAAATTGGTAAATAGATCTGCCGTAGTGTCAATATTTGTTCGATGGTGAACTTTCCTGGCCTGAAGCTACACTGATACGGACCTATCAGGCTGTTGACGAATGGCTTTAGGCGTTCACATAATACGGCAGGTAAGATCTTGTACGTGATTTTAAGAACATTGATGCCTCTGTAGTTGGCGCAGTTCCGAGGGTCTCATTTCGTGAGGATCGGACGAACAATGCTGAGGTTCCATTCATCGGGCATATTTTCGTCCGACCATATTTTACAGATGAGTTGGCGTATGCTCCTTACCAAGTCATCGCCTGCCGCTTTGAAGAGCTCGACAGTCTGGCCGTCTGCTATTGCTATATTCAATACATCAAGGTCGGGTGGACGGAATTGTTGGACATCGTCGTGCAGATTGAAAGGTTGATTCTGCTGACAGCGGTACTTGTTTCGTCGTCGCCGTTATAAAGTCTACAGAAGCAATTTTTCCAGATTCTCAGCATCGACTGTGACCCTACTACGATGTTCAAGTGTTCGTTTCTACAGGCTTTGGGTCGGGGTTTGTGTCCGTAGAATTTTTTTCTAGCCTTTGATAAAATTTCCCCGACCTCGCGCCTGTCATGCTCTTTCTTTTTCGTCCTAAGAAGCCGGTGCTCGTCTCTTCTATTCTGCTCGTAGAGCTCGTGAGTAGCTCTTCTCTCTTTTTGCAGTGCTGCATTGCGTGCTTTTTGCTTAGCTGCATATGCTAGCCCGCATTCGTCATTAAACCAGGGTTGTCGTTGTGGTGTTCGAGTGAAACCCAGCACATCAGAAGCGGCATCTCTCTGATGATGCGTCGATCGCAATTGATCAGAAGTTCTCCGTATGACGCCTGAAGGAATGGGCCGCGCAATAAGAGGATGAAAAACTGCGACATCTACTACGGCAATTGCTATCGACGGCAAAAGCAGCGCTTATTTGGATGCGGATTTGTTGTCGGAGGCAAACTAAGACGAGAAGACCTCAGCTTCCGGCATGTGAGCGAGCGCCTCGTAGCAATCCGCATCAAGGCTAAATTCGCCAACATAAGCCTTATATGCGCGCATGCCCCCACAGAGGAGAAAGATGACGACACCAAGGATGCCGTCTACGAGCTTCTCAACAAGACCTACGAGCAATGCCCTAGCTATGACATTAAAATTGTCCTCGGTGATTTTAATGCAAAGTTAGGAAGAGAGGATATCTTTGGTGGAACAATCGGAAAATATAGCCTGCACAGCACCACCTCCGATAACGGATTCAGGCTAATCGACTTTGCGGCGGGGCGAAACATTGCCATGGCTAGCACGCTGTTCCCACATCTCGACATACACAAGGGGACTTGGAGAACTCCTGATCAATCAACAGTCAACCAGATTGATCACATTGCGGTCGACGCAAGACACTCCTCCAGTATTATGGATGTCCGTACGTTCCGAGGAGCCAACATCGACTCGGACCATTACCTTGTTGTAGCCAAGGTACAGTTGCGGATATCCCAAACTACGGCAAGACAAACTAATGCTGTGAGAAAATTCGACGTCAGACGGCTACAACCGCAAGAGATCGCCAAGTCCTTTTCCGATCGAGTGTCTCTTAATCTCTTAAGAGGTTCAATGCCGACAGCATCAAGCATCGAAGACCATTGGAAACACTGCCAAAACGCCATCAGAGATGCCGCTTCTGATGTGCTGGGTTTCACTCGTCCACCACAACGAAACCTCTGGTTCGATGATGAATGCCGGCAAGCACATGCAGCTAAGCAAGATGCATATAACGCGGCGCTGCTTAGAAAGACCAGAGCTGCTAATGAGCTCTATGAGCGGAAGAGGAGAGACGAGCACCGGCTTCTCAGGAGGAAGAAGAAAGAGTATGAGAAGCGCGCGATCGAGGAAATTGAGAGATGCTACTCCAGGAATGAGGTTCGGAAGTTTTACCAAAAGGTAAAAATAACATGCCGCGGAAACAAACCCCGAACCGAAGCCTGTAGAGATGAACAAGGGAACATCGTAGTAGAATCGCAGTCGATGCTGAGGATTTGGAAAGATCATTTCTGCAGACTGTATAACGGCGATGACGGACCAAATACCGCTGTCAGGCAGAATCAACCTTTCAACCTGGACGATGATGACCAACAGTTCCGTCCACCCGACCTGGATGAAGTGAAGATAGCCATATCGAAGCTTAAGTCAAACAAAGCTGCTGGAGCGGATGGCCTGACTGCCGAGCTCTTCAAAGCGGCAGGCGATGACTTGGTAAGGAGCATACACCAACTGATCTGTAAAATATGGTCGGACGAAAGTATGCCCGATGAATGGAACCTCAGCATTGTTTGTCCAATTCTCAAGAAAGGAGACCCTCTGAACTGCGCCAACTACAGAGGCATCAGTCTCCTTAACATCGCATATAAGATCTTATCCGCCGTATTGTGTGAACGCCTGAAGCCGTTTGTCAACAACCTGATAAGTCTATATCAGTGTGGCTTCAGGCCAGGAAAGTCCACCATCGACCAGATATACACACTACGGCAGATCTTGGAGAAGACCCATGAGCTTCGGATCGATACCCACCACATATTCATCGATTTTAAGGCCGCGTATGACAGCATCTATAGAGACGAGCTATATAGAGCAATGTCTAGTTTTGGCATCCCTGCCAAACTCGTCCGTCTGTGCAGGATGACGATGGAGAATGCACGCTGATCTCACCGAGACCTTTGACGTCCAGAAAGGATTTAGACAAGGCGATGCGCTGTCATGCGATTTTTTCAACATCGTACTTGAAAGAATAGTGCAAGACTCACGAACAAACACAAGAGGCACTATCTTTCAAAAGTCCGTCCAACTACTCGCATACGCCGACGATATGGACATAATCGGGAGAAAGCAGCGTGATGTCAGTGACGCTTTCGCGGGTATTGAGACGGAAGCGGCGAAAATGGGTTTAGCGGTCAATGAGGGCAAGACCAAGTATATGCTGTCAAGCAAAAAGGACAACCAACACCTACGTCTCGGACAGAACGTCACCCTCGACAGATATAACTTCGAGGTAGTTAAGGACTTTGTCTACCTAGGCTCCGCTATAAGTACAGACAACGACACCAGTGCTGAGATCAAGCGAAGAATAACTCTTGCCAACCGCTGTTTCTTTGGGTTAAGAAGGCAATTGAGTAGCAAAGCCCTCTCTCGGAAAACAAAAGTCACCTTTTATAAGACTTTAATAATCCCGGTCCTGCTCTATGGCGCAGAGGCATGGACATTATCAAAAATGGATGAGGGTGTTCTTGGTTGCTTCGAGAGAAAAATTCTTCGGGCGATCTTCGGTCCCGTCTGCATTGACGGTGAGTGGAGGAGGAGATACAACGACGAACTGTATGGACTGTACAGCGACATGGACCTAGCCAGAAGAGTGAAGATCCAAAGACTGAGATGGCTGGGTCATGTAGAGCGCATGGACACCAATGCTCCGGTCCGAAAAGTCTTCGAATCCGCCCCCGAGGGACAGCGCAGTAGAGGAAGGCCAAGATTCAGGTGGCGCACGCAAGTGGAAGAGGACCTCAGCCAACTTAGCGTGCGAAACTGGAGGCAGCTAGCCAGGGATCGAGCTGGCTGGAGAAGCTTGTTGACTGAGGCGGAGGTCCACCCCGGGCTGTAGCGCCACCTAAATAATAATAATAGTAATACTCCTCCAGCAGAATTTCATTGCAATTGCCATCAAATTCGAAACTAGGAATTGCAAAATTTGACTTTGCAGATTCATGAATCCAAATTTTTGAGAGAAATATTACATCAGGCAAATGGTTTGGATCAAGAGATGCAAGATAACCATAAAAAGTATCAAAATTCTGTCTCATGCTACGAATATTTTGTCGTACAGCTACGGAAATAGTATGAGACTCTAGATTTGAGTGATCAGTAAGTAACAATTTAAATCATTAAAAGATGCATTATTTAATTTAAGATTTCGGCTAGTGTTGAGAGGATTCGATTGTGAAAAGGAACTATTGAAATTATTGTCATTCATTCTATATAAAAGAGTTAACATTGGGTTTAGAAAAATCCTAAAAACAGACCCTTTTATTAGATCTATCACCTTCGCCCTTGCTTATAAACACTGAACAATTTCGTATTCAACGACATATGCATTTGATCTCATCCCTCAGTTCCTTTGCATTTATCCACAGTGACCGAATGTAGTTTGTTAGGCAATCGTTTACGTAGAGACGACTGATACTGTTGTTGTTGTTTTTGCTGTTGGGACTAAAGACATAGTATTATCCAGAATTAAGTTTTCTTTTTATTTCGAAGATTTGCCATTACATTTTTCATTTTTTTTGTTTTTGTCGTTTTTTTTTCCTTTTGACATGCTTAACAAAGCATTTCCCAATCTTGTTCTCTTCGATTTTCTCACCAACCAGCACCAGCATTAAGCAACTCAATTACCTTTCCTTTGCATTACTACCACAAACACCGGGAATACCAACAATGTCAACTGAACTTCCCTTTTCCCTTTGTTCCAACAGGTTGAGTTTAAGTTCTAATACGTGAGAAGATTATTTCTGTCTTCAAGACACTTTATCATCAAAATAGCAAAAAGAAAATTCTTCTATGAACGCTACAACATTGAACATATGCAGTCGATAGACGAACAACAGAACAAAATCTATCTGATTAAATTTAACAGAAACATTTAAAATGTTTGCACTCAGAAGGTCGACATACTCCGCTTCATTTACTATTAATTTTTCTGTAATAAAACAGCTGACCCCGTCTGCAAGGTAATGATCATTTAGATTGGTAAGGAAAACAAAACCCGGCAAATGATAATCGTTAATTTCAAATAGGTACAATAACAAATAATTATTAGGTACAATAACAATATGCGGAATGCAATGAAAAGAATGTAGGTGGATAGCAGAAGATGCAAAGTTTTCTCCCAAACTTCTAATATTCTGGTTTATGACAAGTAGTTTATGCAGTATGAGCTATTTGTAAAGAAATTATCACCATTTGTATAACTTATATCGAGGATAGAAAATTCATCATTTGTATCATTAAATTCAGGATTCATCAAAATTATAAAAGAATCATTAAAAGATCAAATCGAGATGACCACCCTCCTCCGTCCACACAAGTATTTGATTGTTTTGAAACCACACAAATTTATAATTTTTCAGCTTCCTTACTTCTTTCGCCTGCATGAACAGAGCCCGGGTGTATGACGTTAATGCATCGTTGATATAAATATATTCCGCTTTCCTTTCTGCCGCTGTTACTGCTGCTGTGGGCGTTTTCGTAATCAGTCGCGTTAAAAATTAAGTTTCAGTTCTTCTTCTTTTTCTCGTTTATGATCCGCTGCTTCATTGACAGATCTGTGAATATAACACAGATGATTGATTAATTATATGGTCTTTGGTTTTTATTCTTTGTTTTGCACTTTCTTCACGTAGCATCTCTCTATACTTGCATCAGTATCATTAATTGACAAAGCATTTTAGAATTTTTGCTGCGCCTTGTTGATTGCATTATTGCTGGTGACGTTTGGCAATTTCTGTGCTTTCAGCTCCGCATTTTCGGTGCTTAGCTCGCTGAGTGAAGACAAAAATCGATAATTTGTTTCCTCCAGCTTGGTTGACTTCAATTAAATCATTTGGAGAGTAAATGCAAATTCGGCTTCAATGTAAGTAGGTGTATCTGGATGCTCTGCGGTTGAATGACCTCTGCTGTTAGTTTCTTGGTCAAGGTTAGCAGAAGAGGATGGTGCATTTTCCTCTCTTGCGCCATATTGCTTTTTTTTAGGTTTTAACAGAAAGAAAAGACGACCTCGATATTTAAAGTGCACTAAACGTCGGTTAATTCAAAAATGACAGAAAGTATATAATACAGAGTAATAGAGATATGTAATTCAATATTTAGTTTATATGCGAGTGTAATATGTAGGTATTAAAGATATGAATATGCAAATGAAAATGTGTGTGTATGTATAGTTACGTTATATAAATCAAAGGTATGAATTTTAATAAAAACTAATAAAAAATAAGGTCATTAGTCTAACACAATTTAAATGTTCAGTTTTATCCAATGGCATATGGCTCATTTCGCAAGTTTGTGTATTTCTTTATTCAACTGTCCACATGAGAGAAATATCAATATGTTTGGATTTCGATTGTTGAACACTGTCTTAAGAAAAACGAAAACTGCTTTGATTGTAGCAAAATATAATTGTTGGCTCAGTTCTCTTACGGAATCGGATTCCGTGTAGAACCCTTTTCATGTGGATGACTTCTTTTGAAGCTTCGGATAGCGCCATATACACCGCTTCCATCGCAGAGTCATTACGTGGGGTTCAACATCCTCGTCTACGCTGCTATTCGGTGACATGAACTTTTCTTCGTCTTCAGAACATTAGTTGATTGATAATTTCTGGGTATCTTATTTAACCGATTGTTACTCTCCTTGTCGTCACCTTCCAATAATTTCAGCTCTTCAGGTTCATCTCAGGGTTCAGGTGGTAAAACTTGCTCGTGCTTTGCTTCAAAGAAATTTTTGCCATCTAGTCCATAATTTTTGGGGTTTATATATTCGAAGAACTTTACATCTCTCCTGCGTGCTACCTTCTTTGTTTTGACATCACAAAGTATATAGGCCTTCAGCTCTTGGGAATATCAAACTTATAGAAACTCGTTGCCCTTCTGATCAAGTTTCTTCCTTCCCGGGGAATTGTTTAGCGCTATAACTTTGTTTCCAAAGGATTGCAGCAAATTTCGCTGAGGGGTATTGATAGTTCCCCAATTGGCTATGCTGTTTATATCGGAATTTAATGAACTTAACGTTCCCGTTCTACAGCCAAAGAGCAGGGACGTGATTTCGGGAACGAATATGAGAAGCAGAGAGTACTGTCGTCAGCAAAGGAGTAAATTGGATTAGAAGTAGCAGATATAATTGAAGAAAATTAAAAAAGATTGTCTTAGATAGAACGACTTCCAAAATTTCACAGGCAAGTTCATGTGGTGGTTGAGTGTTGTAGAAATAGGGTAGGCACTGAGAGACTTAGTCAGGGTCTTGGAAAAGAGATGGTGGCGGAAGAGCCCTAAATGGACCCACGGCAGCACTCACATCCCAGAACAGGTTACTGGCTTTCTGTCCAACCGACAACTCTTCCTAGGGTATCAACAAATAGAACTGGCCCTCCAGATTGGGGGCTGTGCCGCCGCAGTAACTGCCCGGCCATGGAAAAAATTAAAAAAGTTACGAAGCAACAAAACACCTCGGATATGGATGGATCTATTGTTGACAACCCAAGCAAATTAAATAAGGTCAACTAACTTCGGATATGTTCGTGGGATATTAGGTCCCTTAACAGGCCATGAGCAGCCAAACAATTAGCGGAGGCCCTATACTGCTGCAAAGCAGACATAACCGCCATCCAAGAAATGCGATGGAATGGGCCGTGCAAAAAGAGTTTGAAAAACTGCGACATTTACTTTGGCGATAGTTATCGACGGCAAAACCAGCGGCTATTTGGATGCAGATTTGTTCTTGGACGCAGGCATTTCATTTCATTTCATTTAAAAAGTTTGTACAATACATTAAGATATTATCTTTTTTACTACTTAGTATTTTAATTTCAGATGTATGATTTTATTACAAACTTTAAACTAATTTATATAAAAATATTATGAAGAGGTAGGAAGAAAGGGATGGGTTTTGTTTTGTTGTGTGGAAAAATATAGGAGTATTGCACTTTTAAAATTGCAGGTTTAAGGTTTGTGGTTCTTGAAGAACGAGTGAAATTAAGCCTGCTAAACAATATACACAAGAGATATACCCGAGAATGAAGTGACAGAAGTAGCCACGTTCGCGGACGACACGGCTATTCTTGCCATAAACCAAACGGTAAGATCTTCGGCGATAAAGCGCCAACGGGCCCTAAATAAGTTGTTTAAGTGGACGAAGACCTAGAGAATCGTGCTAATTCAGACCAAGTCGACTCATGTCAATTTTACTAAAAGAAAGGTAAATAATTTACCTTCATTTATTAATTCTATAAAAATTCCTTATGAAAACGAGACAAAGTACTTAGAATAACTCTAGACGCAATGCTGAAGTGGAAATCACACGCTAAAAAGAAGAACTCGACATTAGGCTTAGAGAAATGAATTGGCTTGTTGGAAGACATTCCAAACTAAGCTTATATAACAAACTGCTTTTATATAAGCAAGTGCTTAAACCATGTTGAACGTATGGTATACAACTATGGGGTTGTACTATACCAAGTAACATATGTATTTTAAAAAAATTACTGAACAAAGCCTTAAGAGCAATCGTGAATGCTCCTGGTATCTGAGGAATAGCGATATTCACTTTGCCCTAGGATTTGCTACCTTTAAGACGAAGTAGCAACCTCTGCTCGAAATCATCGTATTCGTCTCGTGCATCACTGCAACCCAGAAAAATCCGGACAATGGACAAAACCAATCTTGTGCGTCGACTACGTAGAATAAGACCCTTCGACTTAGCGCCGTAAGCACAAACCGGATGAATTAACGAAAATAGTAGGTGCCTTCGCTGGAAGAAGATGATAGAAGATGGAACTACTTATTAAGGAAAATTAGTCGTAGTCCGGAAGAAAATGGGAGTCCTTTTAGTGAGTAGGAATCTCACAAAATTTACGACAACAAGCTGGACTCTTTTTCCTAGAAACCTCCTGCACTCCTTCGAACCCTTTTCCTCTTAACAGTTTTTCTTCCTGGGCAGCCATGGGCGCATCAGCCATCGGTTTATTTTCTCAGTATCTGGGAAGGACAGCATAAATAGGTACGATGGACTGACAAAAGCCCTAAGAAAAACCCAGCAGAACAGACGGGTGGCCTGCTTCAAGAGCGCAAAGAAAGCGCTATAGGTTTTGGTTGTTTTGCAAGGGTCCAACACGAAATAGCCGACTCTTGTCCCAAATGTTGTTTTGTCTACCCTAATGGGTAATCTCCAGCCTTAAGAAGAGCTAAGACATCAGCTTCATCCCTTCAACTCCCAACCGCTTGTGCTCCTGAACCCTGTCCTTCTGCTTCTATGCAGAACCCAAGATAATTTAGGGGAAATGTTCACTCGGGTGAAAAGAAATTCCCAGAACTCGGAAATTTCTCCGAGGGTCTGGATAGTGAAAGTGGCATACTTGGGAGTATGGAAGAGCGGTCTAGCGGAGCTTCAAGACATGGTCACACGCTTCAGCTAAGTAGCGGAGCCGTGTACATGTACACCAATCATTGGGCCTGCTAGAACCGATTGGATGAGACGGATGAATATGTGTATGAATAGTCAATGATCTGAGTGAACATATGTACAATAAAATCAGGGCGACCACTTCTTGGTTGACCACAATGCAGTAAGGACGTTTTCGGAAAGTCAAAGTGACAAAAAAAATACAAAAGGAAAAATTCATAAAGTAGATGGCAACGATTAGTTTAAGGCCTCGTAGAAGTAGCATCTTCCGACAGGTGCTGGTTCTTTAAATGACGAGAATGAGCCTCTGCAACCGAACATCTTGCAGCTCTGCTAATAAGCCCTACTTCACGCCTCCCCGTGGCGACATCTGGGAATCTCACTAGAGATTCCAAAATGAGAGTGGCAAATGGCGAGTTTTCTGCGCCATAAGCCAGGATTAGTGTCGGAAAAACAAAACAAGACCTTATCCGGGCTACTCCGACATATTTGGAGCTCAGGCCGGAAAGGATTTCCAGGACTTAGTCAGGGTCTTGGAAAAGATGGTGGCGGACGAGCCCTAAATGGGCCAACGGCAGAGCTCGCATCCCGGAACGGGTAACTGGCTTCGGTGTAACCGAACCCTCGTCCTAGGAGCATTTAAAATGGACCTGGTCCCCCAGGTTGGGGGTTGTGCCACCGGGGTAAATGCACGGCCATTTAAAACAAACATAAGTTACGAAGCATCAACAAGCCACTGTTGACAACCCACGCAAACGATTACGATTTAGGGACAATGAGCTTCGGATATGCACGTGGTCCCTTAATAGACCGCATGCCCCCACAGAGGAGAAAGATGATGACACTAAGGATGCCTAGCTATGACATTAAAATTGTAGCCGGTGATTTTAATTCAAAGCTAGGAAGAGAAAGTATCTTTGGTGGAACAATCGGAAAATATATCCTGCACAACACCACATCCGATAACGGATTCAGACTAATCGACTTTGCGGCGGGCCGAAACATTGTCGTAGCTAGCACGCGGTTCCCACATCTCGACACACACAAGGGGACTTGGAGAACTCCTGATCAATCAACAGGTTAACTACCGTTAATTTCTTTTTTCTTTCCTTATACCGTACACCAAATTGTTAGATACTAAGTTCCGAGCAATAAATATCTCTTTTTATTACGTACCTTCTTGTTTTCTTCTTATTTTGGTGTGAATCGATTTTTTTGTTTCAGTGCCCCTCGACGGTTTCGCAATTCCTTATCAAAAAGAGTGCGTGGCGCCTATATTTGGTACTTCCTTGTATTAGTTTTTTTTAACCATAAACCCACCCCTAGCTGAGCAGCAGCCTTAGCAGCAACCTGCTGCCTGTTGCAAATTTCCGCTTTGCTTTTGTTTGTTGGCGTCGCAATCCGCGAGTACCGATATAACTGTTATGTTAGCTACGAGTAAAAGTAAGCACTTGATACGTCCGTGGTTAACACAAAACTGGTTGTTCTTTATTGACAGTTTAATTGAGGATTAGAGATATGCATGCATGTATATAATGAGTTAGGTACATAGCGAGTCAGGGGTGTACAACATATTACATCCTTCAATTTTTCAAAGTTTAACATTTAACAATAGCCAGATAGTATTTTAGTTGGTTGAGTAAGTATTCGTAATAATGGTTTATAAATTGGAATTCAGTTATTTATAATCAAGAAATTATATATCTAATTAGAATGAATGGATGTATGTTCTAATCTATACTAAGTTTTAATAAATGAATTCATGCAGGTAAATTCAGTAGGTATCAACTTTTAGTATATAAATCCAATGGAGCATTCAATGTGTACACGTGTATCTGCTAACTGGTTTCACGATGGTAGTGGTGTTTCCATACAGCTTTTAGACAGTACTCGTTCCAGCGCCTGGTGGACTGGTGAGATTTAGTGGACTGGTGGAAGTTTGTTCATTTCCAATAGGAGCCTAAGTGGCAAGTGTGTTTTAACAACTAGGTCTCTTTCTGGAACGATAAAAGCATTTATTTATTAATATGCACGAAATTACGACGTATCAGTTTTCTATCGTCTGTTTGAATGCTGTAGGAGCAAGGAGCATTGGCCTTCATTTTAATTTCTCCGATTATCCAATCACGTACCCCTTTCTGTATGCATACCCCCTCACTGCGCAAGAACACCTCTCGATCCTTGCCATTGGCCTTAGTGTGGTGGTTTCCGTATCCTCGTTTCTTTAGTATCCTTTGACTAACATTTTCGACTACCTTGGGTCTTAATCAAGATTTTAGCATCGGAATTGTGGATCTTGTTAGACGGCTCATCAACCTCTAATTAGGTGATTGCATTCCATTGCCTCGTGTTGTATTTCTCAGGTTAATCAACGCAAGGTCGACATAACTATTGTCTTAAGTGCACCTTTTTAATTAAGAGTTTCTTCGCTTCCTGAACGTATCTCTCGGCCAGGCCATTCGATTGTGGGTAATAGGGACCTGATGTCTAGTGAGAAAATTCCCGTGTCTTTGAGAAGTCTTTGAAATCTTTGGAAGTGAATTGGGGACCGTTATCACTTTCAAGTGTAGCCGGAATTCCAAAAGTTCGGAACCAATATAAAAGGTGGCCTATTATTTCATTGGAAGTAGCTTGTTTCGCACGTTTTTAATAACCTCTTGCAGCTCTTTGTCCCCTTTTGTTTCCTCTTGCAAAAGTCTACATATTTCCTCCGAAACTTGCATTAAGGAATTAATTTGAAGTTCCTCTTTTCGTGGCTCGGATGTGGTTTTGGATTGGCTGCAATCCCGACTCAGTGCATCGGCCATTAAAATCTCTTTTCCATTTTTGTAAACTATTTTCCGTGAATATGGCATTACTTCAAATAATATTCTTTGTAATCGGCTTGGGGCGCAGTGCAGGGTTTTTTAAAAAAAAAACTATGGCTTGCTAGAATTTGCTTGAGCCTCCTTTTCAATCTGCGGATAGTTTTGCTGGGCAGAAGTAAGTGACTTTGAGGCGTAGGCCACAGGTTGGTCGATTTGTGTCAACACTGCTCCTAGGCTATGCTTGCTAACGTCCACTTGAAGTCTGACGTCGAGGCTTACGTCATAATAACGTAACACGGGTGTGCTTGAAATGATTTCCTTCAGCGTTTCGATGCTCATCTGCCCATTGCCAAGCAACACCCTTTTTAATTAGCTGGCGTAGGGGCTGAGTTATCTCAGATAAGCCGACAACGAATTTACTGACGTATGTTATCATACCTATGAACCTCCGTAGCTCAACGACGTTTGTCGGCTCCTTGAGCCTTCTAATAGCTTCAACTTTGTCTCGGTCTACGCGAATTCCATTCGATGTCAAGAGATGGCCTAGATATTTCACTGAGGACACACAGAAGATAAATTTTTTTTTTTAAGTTTCAGTCCTGCACGTGATATTACAGAAATAGCCTCTCTCGCTAAAGATTTCAATTCTTTTGCAAACGCGGCGTGTATCAAAATGTCATCCATGGACACTTCCGCATTTTGTAGGCCCTCAAACAAAATAGACATTGTTTCATGGAAGATTTCTGGGGCAGAAGCGAGCCCAAAGGGTAGGCGCGTATACGAATACCTACCCCAGTGTAAGTAATCCTTGCGTGCAGTAAATTGCAAGTGTAAGTAAATAGCGTAAAACATTTGGAATCACGTATTCTAGTTGCTATTTCTTCCGAGGTTCTTAATGGATGGTATCTCCTGACAACATTTTTGTTTTTGTTTTGTTTTGTTATACATACCCTGAGCTTACCATTTCTCTGTGGCTTCTGTAGTTTTGACTTAAACCCCTAGTTCAACCATTTTGTCGATTTCGTGCTTGACCTGATCCCGTAATGCATTTGGAATCTTTTTCGCTGGATGAATTCAAACAATTGGGATTTCTACCATGTCTATATTAGGTGCATTTTATTGGCAGGTCAGTAACCAGTACAGTAAAATTTAACATTACAAACAACAACAAGTCGAGTGCTGGCGATAAATAAGCGAGAGAAAAAAATAGAGAGCGTTAGATCTCTTTTGATCTGAAGTCAAACACATGTTTGGATTACGAGCGAAGTTAATTAAAAATTTTAGTTCCTTAAATACTACTTTACAAACAAAAATGTAATACTATAGGAGTATTCTATTACGTTTGGGCATTGCGACCTAATACTGTATTTGATATTTCAGGTGCGAACAAAACCCATACGTCAGCAGAATATTCGGTGGGAATAGAAATTTTAGTTGGTAAAATTGATTATTTAGCAGAATGGAGTGTGGGAACGGAATATATGGACAAAAGCCATCTATACATACAGTATGTATGAAAAGAAAGGAAATGGGAAAATTATAATGAGGCTTACAAGAAAAATACTTATTAAATAAAACTGGGGTTTAAACAGAGAGAAAAATACTTTTCATGTTAAATTTGTACATGTTTAAGTTTAACTCTTTTGTGAAATTTAAACAAATTTCTTGCTTTTGTTAACTTATTCTTAAGTTTCAGCGCAAAAAGAATTTTGCGCATACCTTCTACGAAGCGAATTCTATTTGCTCAGGCCTATTAACTACATGCGAGTTAAAAAAAACATTCGCAACTTTGCGAACCCACCCGCAAGCTTATTCAACAAGTCAAATGACGTTTGGAGTGAGTTAAATTGTTTTATTGGCATTGAATGCCGAGCTGGCTACTGACCTGCCAATAAAACGCGGTTATTGTAGATGAAGTTTCGAATACATCCCAGACCATTGAAAATCGAGTCATCGACATTCAGTTCACCCCTACGCAATATTAAATTTAACTCCTCGCAGGCTTTCTTGTCTAATATTGGAGATACATCCTCATTTACTTCCTTGAAATTGATACCGGTGTTTTGGTTTCGCACGATGCAGTCAGCCGCCACATCACTCACGACTTCTAGCTTGTTATGAGCAAATCCTACCAAACGTTAAGTGTTCGATGGTGTTAATCTCAACCCTAGCTGATCAATAATACCCATAGGAAGAACATTGCACTGCGCACCGGTGTCTAGCTTCATTTTAATTTTCTTTCCCCTTAATATAACTTCCTCAAACCAGACGGCATTGTCATCGTCTCCGACATTGCTAACTGCGTCTTTATATAAAAAATCAACCTGCGACGCACTACTATTAGCACTATCGTTGTCAAAATTGATATTATGTACCTCACTTGTGCTCTTTTTCCACTGACGACAACTACTCGCAAAATGCCCCTTCCTTTTGCATTGCCTACACACTGCGTTGAATTCTTTGCATTGTTGTTTGCCATGGTGATAACCGCAACGAGAACAATCGTACTCGCCCTTGTATTTGTCGTTGTTTACTCTGTTATATTTTTTATGGGCACGGCTATCCGATTGCTGATGATCATTATCGTTACTCCTACTACGACGTATGATATTTACCTCCTGTTCTTTATGTATTTGTCTTATGTTTTTGGTTGTGATTTCGCTAGCCTTGCATATTTTTATAGCCTGATTTAACGTTAACTTTTCATCCGATAACAGTTTCTCCCTAACTGTATCGTTAAACAATCCGATCACTATTTTGTCGCGCACCAGGTCATCTCTTAAATTCTCAAATTTACAATTCTGTGCTTGATTTCTAATTTTAGTAAGGAAATCATCAATCGATTCATTGTCTGCTTGTACGATTTTATTAAATGTATATTTCTCGAATGTTTCCCGAAGACTGCTGCAATTAGTTTCAATAATGCTCACCTGTTTTTTTTCCTCCTCTGTAAGACCAAAGGAATTAAATATCTCGGCGCTATCGGGTCCAATCGCCAACATAAACTGCCCTGTCTGCTGTTCCGGAGATTTGCTGAAATATTCCGCTGCAACCGCGTACCATTGGTATCGCTGCCTCCAGTTTTTCCACTTTGCCGACATATTAGAGTCCACGATTTCTAGATATCCCGGAGGTCTTGCAAAACTACCACTGCGGCTATCATTCGCACCACTAGCATTGTCCATTATTTCGATCGAAATAGCTCTTTACTATGCTATGTGAACGCTGAATTTATTCTACCGAGTTTATTCTGACACCATGTAATGTACGCTGCGAGTAAAAGTAAGCACTTGACACGTCCGTGGTTAATACAAAACTGGTTGTTCTTTATTGACAGTTCAATTGAGGATTACAGATATGCATGTATGTATATAATGAGTTAGGTACATAGCGAGGCAGGGGTGTAAAACACATTACAATAACCACCACCCGTGTGGTTCGCGATTGTTTTTTTCTCTTTTTTTGAGTTTTTTCTTCCTGTCGGCAGACCGGCTACCAATTTGTAGATTTTAATTTGTTTAATTAGGGGAAGAATTAAAGAAAGAAAAACACAAAAAGAAATTTTGCAACAATTGACGCCCAACGCGTGGGGCTTGTTCAACATGGGAAAGTGTCTCTTGTTGGATTCGTGATAATAGAAATACATAAGCATGTTAACTATCTTCGCAAAAAAACGATCCATCCCCGCTTAAGAGTTCATCATAAAAACTTCGTAGTACAGACTATGGCGTTTAGTGGTGGCTTATCTGTCGGTTGGTGAACAGACTTAAATTGTTTTGAAAAAAATTAGTAGGCGAATGTTTGACATTTTTGCTAATTCATCGGAAAATTCATCCGAAACGAAGAAAATATGATTTGGAAGCACTTTTTAATACCGTCTAAAAGATAGCAGATATAAATTGACTTAGCGTTGATCGCTTTGTTATTATTGTAATTAACATGCATATTACATTTTAAGCAGATAGCAGATTCGCGAAAAAACACGACTATAGATTAACGGGGGACTACATTGGATCTACTCCAGGTCGTAATCCAAGTAGGTTAAATTTGTTTGTTCTTACCGTGCGTCGTTGTTCCCATTGGTAAAAAATATTGCCAATCTATTCCTAAAACGTCATTGAGACATATAAATACAAAATACGAAATTCACTTAGTACCTACATATTTACATACATATTAACAGATTACATATTTACACATTTTCATAATTACATTTTACGAATTACACATTTACCTTACATATTGCATATTACATATTTCCACACTCAAATCATATACATGCGTACATCCAAACATATACATTGCCTTTGGTACATTTTTACTCTTCGTTTTGTCACAACATATTTACATATATAAATACATTGTTTTTTTTTTTGAGTGCATTTAACACAGTTGTGATCTTAGCAGTTCTCGTTTCGATTCCATAGCCTTCTATTGATTCTTTATTCTTTTCGATCGAAATCACTTAGGGCGGCGAGGTTCCTTGGGCGAAGGGGCTCATTAGAAGCAACAGACTCGTCGTACCCATTTACATTCGCAGAAGATTATGTTGCAGTGAAGGAAAAGATAGAGGGGATCGGAGATCTACTGAAAGACTGTTTTCGTAACCCGCAATCGTTGGAATACTTGAGAGGCTTGACGAAGATTGAAAGGTCAGTGCAAGGACTAGATCGATCAAAACCCGAAACCAATGAAGAAGTGGCAGGGCGGCTGACCTTTAAGAATGAGCTGATCCTGCTACTAGGCGAACTGACCGACGAGGAGACCGAGGACGAAGAGAAAGATGAAGCCGAGGAAGAAATAAAAGAGACTAACTCGGTTGGAGTTTTCAGAATCCCGATTTCTTCACCAAAATCTTCTGTTAGGGTCCCCCCACCCCACAGCCGCGATAACAACCTCTTACACAGGAACCTCCACTAATCGAGCACACCAAGGAGCGAATTGATAAGTAGAATATCAATTCACTGGAGAAATATGTGGTTCTTTAGTGAACTCATTTCTAGAAAGGATCGAGGAGCTCCGTGAGGTGCACGGGGTCTCTGAATCACTCTTGTTTATGTCAGCGGTAGATCTTTTTAGCGGGAAGGCGTTACTTTGATATAAGTGGTTGGGGAAAACCAGCACTGAATTGGTTGGGAAACTCAAATTAGAATTTCTATTACTAAATGAAATACGTAGACGAATCCAGGGTGAAGAAGAAACAATCGGCATGTACATCGCCACAATGACGTGTAGGTTCTGCGTCGACTACAGAAAGCTGTTCTCCCTAGACATAAAGTCGGCTTACTGGCAGATCTCGATGGAGGAAAAATGGAGACGATTCACCGCTTTCACAGTACCAAACAGCGGTCTCTTTCAGTTTAAGAGGACGCCACACGTTGCTTACACAAAGCACGATCGATTTTGCAGAGGTTCATCGGCAGCGGGTTAACGGCCGATTCCGAGCCGTTCGTCTTTGTGTACTTAGACCATATCATCATCGTCGCAAACTCAATCCAAAAGCACCTGGAAATACTGAAGCAGGTTAATGGAAGCAAGGTTGAAAGTCAGTCAGGATAAGTGCCATTTTTGTAAACCGTCTTTAAAGTTCCTAGGATACGTGGTTGATCGAATTGGGTTGCACGTGGATTCGGAAAAAGCGGAGAGTATGGTGAAGACACCATTACCCAAAAACGTGCAAAAGAGTAGGAAATTCATATAGACTTATGAATGTGAGGATAGTTTTAGGGAAGTTTAGTGACAGCACCCATTCCGACGTGCCCGGATTTTAATCGCCCCTATGTAGTCCAAAACGACGCGTCAGATTATGGGATTGGAGCTCTTCTCTCCCAGAGTTTTGGGGAAGGGGAAGAGGTAGTTTGATACCTTAGTAGGTTTCTAAAGAGGTTTCTAGACGTGCAATGGGCGATTGAGAAGTTGCTAGCGTACATCAAAGGTAGTCGATTTACGGTCGTGACTGATCATTATTCGTTAGTATGTTAAACAATCTGAAGGCTAAGCAGGGGAGATAAGCACTTGGGCAGTTCGGCTGCAACAATTTGACTCTGAGATCGTTCACCGAGAGAGGAAGGAGCATGTTGTCCCAGACATGCTCTCGCGGGGAGCTCCGGTAGTGACCGAGATCTCAAATGCGGATTTGGCCCCTTGGGTGGCGAGGCTGATCTCACTAGTTAAATCAAATCCACTAACACGCGTATCCAGCGTGGAGAGCAGAGAACGGTCGATTGTTCAAGTTCGTGAAAGCCAATAGGCTTATTGTACACGAGACCAACGATGAATCGAAACTTGTGGTTGGGAAAACAGATAGGATAGATATATTAAGGCAATGCCATGATAACCCACTCGTCAAATTATTAAAACTACGCTTAAGGCCTATATTTCAGAAAACCATAGGGAGTGGAACACACACTTATCAAAGGTAGCCTGTGCCATACGCGCATCTAGCACGAAATTTTAGGAATATTGCCGTTTTATGCTAATTTTCGAAAGCTCTGACCGTGGACGCCCATAATAAGGGAATTAAATGCAGGGGAGTTAGAAGACAGATCTATGAGTAGGGCTTGTCTTCTATCGCAATGAGGTCTTGTACAATAGGCCTAACCTAATAAGAGTGGACAATTTTGTTATTAAGTTGACTCGAAGGCACATTGCAAGAGCAATGACCTCGTCGAATAACCTGATCTCTGGGGCTTACTACCCCAATTATATGTATCACGAGATAGCTCGCTTTGACGGCTTTATTCCTCCAGAAGCGTTCCTCTATCCCGACATGAAAGGTCTGATCCAGGATAGATTAGCGGTGACGTTAATCTTCCATGTCGCTCGAACAGCTGCGGAGAGGCGACTTTACTACGATAGAGACGTCGCACACGGCAGTGCGGAGCGTCTCCGGTTCAGAAGGGCGTTAGGGAATCGCGACATGAGGGATGTTGCTCAGCAGCACCAACAATTTTGGTGGCTTGTTGAAGGAGCGGAATCTACGTCGTCGAATTCCTCTAGCACTAGTTAGCTTCGTTAAGTAGCAGGGTCGGCAGCCTAATTTTCTAGCCGTGGCTAGATATACAATATATATTGTATATATATATATACAAAAAACAAAAATACAAAAAAAAATTATAAAACAACAAAGAGATGGGTAACCTTCGGTTACTTCTTCTCACAAAAAAAAAAAATAATACCTAAATGATAAGATAATTTTAAGTAGCTTAAGTAGCCTAAGTAGATTAAGAATAATGTTAAGGTAGTTAATAAGTTTTAGTTAAAAAAAAAAAAAAATAAAAAAAAAAAAATAAATAAATAAAAAAATAAATAAATAAAAATAAAAATAAAAATAAAAAAAATAAAAAAATAAATAAATATATATATATATATATATGTAAGTCAATTTACTAAGTTTTTGTCATACAATTATTTTCTTATTTTTAATTAGGATGAATACAAATAATTTAAAAACTAAATGTAACGTCGAAAGACAAAATTTAATTGTTAGGTTTAACTTAGAGTGTCCGCATGGGGCCAGTAAGTTAGAATAAGATAATTTTAAGTTAATTAAGCTAATTTTTAAGCGTTTTTTTGTATAGCATGTAAGAGTTATTGAATTGAGTTGAATAAAAATGCATATTAAATGAAATGAAATGACAGATTTATGAGTTTGAGGATAGATATAGGGAAAAAGCTTCAAGCGGCAACTAAGAAGTCTGCGGAGGCCTACAATCTCCGAAGTAGAGATACCCGAACGAGCTTGTACGGCAAAGAAATTTCGTTTTATCGGACAACGCGAAATCTTACGCCGCTAAGCTGGCTCCTGAATTTGTCGGTCCTTACGCGGTACGTAGTACTGTAAGAACCTTAAACCGTATAAAGATCTATCTAAGGAAAAAGGCGGAAGTCCCAAGGCGTCTTATGAGTAGTATCAAAGTTAAAAGTAAAGCGGTTTTTTCCATTATAATTTTCTCATTGATTGTAGTTACCCTTTAAATTCGATTGTTTTCTTCTTTTTATTGTTTTCTTTTTGAATTGTTGAAATCATGTCTCGTCTGCGCGATAAATTTTATATCCGTGCCATGTTCATAGTTTTGCGGTCAAATTTCCGGAAACAGACTGGCATGTTGGCCACTGATGTCTCCCTAACCCAGTACAAACAGCGCCTAAGGAAATGGATTTCGTTGCTCTGCAAAGTAAGCACACTTCCTCGGAGGTAAGGGTCGGGTTTGTTGCGGTAAAATTTACCACAACAAGCTCTACTCTTTTTCCATGAAAACCTTCGTTTCCACCCCTTCGAACCTTTTCCCTCTTAACAGTTGTTCTTCCAAAATCCTGAGAGAGTGATGGTCAGCCATGGGCGCACCAGCCATCGGTTCACTTTCTCAGTTGGTAGGACAACATAAATAGTTACGACGGACTGTCAAAGGCCCTAAGAAGAATCCAGCAGAGCAGGCGGACGGCCATCTTCAAGGTTTTGGTTTTGCAAGGGTCCAACACGAAATAGCCGACCCTTGTCCCAAATGTTGTTTTGTATCCCCTAATGGGTAGTCTCCAGCCTTAAGTAGGGCTAAGACATCCAATCCATCCCCCCAGCTCCCAACCGCTTCACCATTTGTCGCGGTCCTTGTCTGTTATGTCCGTTGTCTCTATGAAGAAGCATATAAGCGGGAAGAATTGGTAGGTTCGTGAAACCTGTCTTTCTGCTTCTATGCTTGTCGGAGGGGACAACTAATAGGTACACAAGAAGGCGGAGACAGGAGTCTCTATGATAGTGACGGGCGGTCATTTGTATCCGAGCGCTATACGCCTGGCCACATGGACGGCCTGGAA
The DNA here is from genome assembly GCA_928272305.1 of Volucella inflata. Classification (NCBI taxonomy): domain Eukaryota; kingdom Metazoa; phylum Arthropoda; class Insecta; order Diptera; family Syrphidae; genus Volucella; species Volucella inflata. The sequence goes on along the minus strand of OV743716.1, from coordinate 113,398,639 downwards.
CCCTCTGCGTAAAACAAACCAACGGTAGAAGTTGTCTAGAGCCAGGCAAACCATCGTTATCGATGGTACGCGGTTTGCCTGCAACACTCTGCAACAAAACACAAACATAAAGACACAGGAGCAAATAAAGCACGAAACACAAACACTAAGGAAAGTAGACAACAACCAAAACACAAACAATACAAATCTTAGAACAAACAAAAAAAAGACATGTAAAGAATGGCACGCTATCTCATATTCCCCCTCCTTGTAGAGAAATGATTCCTTCTTCCTTCGCCACCAAGTCTTACAATTTCTATAAAAAAAAAAATTGTTGACTTGAGACCCTAGGTATCCCCTTTCTTTGCCTTAATTAAAGCAAACTTCCTTTGACACTTTGACTTGTCTAAGGGATAAACTGTGGGAAAAAATTGGTGGTTTGAACCCAATGAACCCAAGATAAGTTAGGAGAAATGAATGTGTGTCTGAATAGTTAATGGTCTGAGTGAACATATGTATAGTTGAATTCAGGGCGACCTCTTTATTGCGTTGTGGTCATTTAAATGTTAAATTTCAAAAGCGCAAGTCAAAGTGACAAAAAAAACTAAAGAATGGAAAAGGAAAATTTATAGGGAGAAAAAAGGATATACGAGTAGCAAAACAACAAGGAAAAATTTTAAAGTAGAGGAAGACAACAAAATATTAGAGGATTCCTGAAGGCTTAAGGAAGCGAAAATCAGGACAGGATAAGGGCGCAATAGGAAGAGACAGGGAGACGAAGAAACACGAACGAAGACGAGAAAAGAGCCAAGTATCATATGTATAGAGTGTTATAGCGTTGAAAAAAAAACATACTCCCACAAACCGAGAAAGAAAAACGGGACACGCGACCCGCTTAAGGTACCAATTTTCGACAGTTTGGGAAAACGGAAAATAGCGCCCCATTCCTAAGTGGTTTTATATGGTAGTTTAAATACCGTTAATTTTTAAATACTAAGTTTTGAGCAGTATATTTATATCTCGTTTTATAACAAATCTTCTGGTTTTCTTCTTATTTTGGAGTGAATAGATTTTTTTGCTTCAGTGCCTCTCGACGGTTTCGCAATTCCTTCTCAAAAGGATTGCGTGGCGCCTCTATTTGTACTTCCTTGTATTACCTTTTTTTAACCATAAACCCATCCCTAGCTGAGCAGTCGAAAGTGGCAGCGTTTGAGTTGCCTGTTGCAAAATTTGTTGTTGGTGTTGGAATCTGCCATTACAGATGTAACCACCACCCGTGTGGTTCACTATCATTTTTTTCTATTTTTTTGAGTTTTTCCTCCTGTCGGCAGACCGGCTACTAATTTGTAGATTGTAATTTGTTTAATTCGGGGAAGAAATAAAGAAAGAAAAACACAAAAAGGAATTTTGCAATAATGGATGTTGGAAAACAGGCAACAGTTGATAACATCTCATTTTAAATGACTTTAATAATGCATTCATATCTACTGATATTAATTAACCGAGTTCCAATTCTTATAATAACATCATTTTTGACTTTTCGACTTTTCATGTTGTTTCCGTAATTGATGTAGTAAATACAGTACAAAATATAAAATTCAAAGCTATAGGCGAAGATGGTGCATCTATTAAATTTTCAAACATATTCCTAGCTCATATCTTATGTTCTCTCACTGCTGCTCCACAGCTATGATTAAAATTCTTGACGATATTAGGACACGATATGATATGGACTATTTGGCGGTTCCGTATTTGCTTGTTTTCTCCAAGGAGTTTGATAGCGTGGATCGTAGGCTACTACGAGTATGTCAGAAGCTGAAGCTATTTTTCGGTTTCAGTGGAAGATCGGTGAGCCTAGTTCTTCAACTGCCTGATAATCCCCATCAAAGAGTAGGTCAGAAGGGTGCCTTTTTGGATTCGGCACTTTAACTGCAGGTTTGCCGCAATTTTTGGCCCAATCTTGTTCTGTCTCTTTATTAATGACTTACCTAAAATATATTTGAATGACCAAACACACCTTTATGCTTATGATTTCCAGATTTATATTTACAGACCCATCGGCCTTGGTCTAATCGTCAGGATTAATGATGACCTGTTAGATATGTGTAATTGGTCACTATGTAATGGACTGAGTATAAACCCAACCAAATCTCAACTTATCTTCAAAAGTAATAAACACATTAACAAGGGCAGAATACCACCAGTATTTCTAAACAGCTTAATTTCATTGGCACAGCTACTAGTATTGGGTACAAAATAAATAGTTCACTTTCTGCTGTTGATCAGAATTATTACGTTTTTCAGATTTGCACCCCTAAAAATGTACCATGTCAAATCGACCAATTAAAATACAGTCAATAGGAAGTTATAGGTGCCTGCTTGAAAGTTGTTCACATAACCTTTTATTCACAAGGAATGGGCGGCGTTATTTCACTTTGTCATTGTGAAATTACTCCGAATTTTGGAATTCTTCGTTACTACGCTCAGCGTTATTTCACGGCATCTTATCCACCATGTTTCACACTATCATACTTCAATTCTTGTGTTCGCATTCTCAATTAGCTAGGATTTTTTTTTAATAAAACATTGGATTTAAATTTATACTGTCTTGAAATACGAGTACGTTGTTGTAAGTTTATATTACGGAATAAAAGCTTAGCGCTGGTAATGTGTAGATGGCGGATCGACCGTCGTTCGATGGGGCCGACTGCGACGTGACACAAAAATGATGACGACATGACGAAAAATAACCTGACAGACTTCCACTGATATTTTCTCTTAAGGGTGGCGACTGGAGGAGCATCGTTTTAGGGACTACCATTTACATATTCGGCCAGAATGGTAGAAATTAGTTGCATTCAAGTGCGATAAGGGCTGGTTGGCCATCCTCAGCCAACAACATCTGGGTGATTTCTGATCGTAACGAGTTGTTATCATAGTCGGATACTGGGACATTTTATTTAGTATAGGGTTATAAGGAATAAGTTAACCAACGTTATTTTAACTATCGGGTACGTAGTCCTAGATGAGCATAGGCTTAGCTGGAATTAAGGTCGTATGTCCCTGTCTTGTACAGTGATAATATCACTCAAATGTGGTCTTGCTTTCACGTTTCCTCTTTTTCTCTTCATGACTTTTGAGTCCGTCCGTACAGTAGAGTAACTTTCTTTTACAATCCCTGTTTTTAATCGAATTTTTTTACGAGTTAAAAGGGCAAGTTGAGGATATATGAAGTAGTGGCACAAAACAAGGATGCCTCCATGGCTTACTACACTCCTTACAATGTAGCCCAACGTTTAAGACTAGGCGGCTATTTTTTTTTTCTTTTTAAAATTTTAGCTTTTTTATCCACCCTTTACTTCTTCAGGATTACAGTCTGATTATGCTTTTTGTTCCTGAGCAGAACAACTTCTGTCCACTCTTCAGCGGATATGCTAAAAGACTTTGTGAGGCAACAGAATGAAGGAAACTCGCTCCAACCCTTTCGATGATGAGGAAATTGATTAGGGCCCGTATCGAACTTTTGCAAGCAAACGACAAAAGTTTCCGAAAAACATACCCTACATTATAAAACTGATGAAAGCCGACCAACAGGGAGGCGCGAATTAGCAGGCGATACTTCAACATACATGGACAAACAGAGGACAACCAATTGACATACAATCCACAAGACGCGTACCCAAGGAAGACAGAAGAAAGCGAGGACGATTTACTGTCGAAGTTCGACGATAAAATGAGCACAATGATGACAACGTTCCGAAAGAGCATGGCCATCATGGGCGAGAATATAAGCTGTATCGAGCTTTCAGTTACCACATCTGACAAAGGTAACATGGCGATGACTAACAGATTCGATTCGACGAAAGTAGGGAACAAATTGCCTCCACACGATGACGGAGCTTACATGAACAGAAAACAATGTAATACTCCCTTGATGGGGATTGCCAGACACCAGGATACACCAAGATACTACTACTGGGACAAGGGTAGACGCGGCGATCCTCAAGTGGGGGATAAAATTTGACCGCACACCCAAGAAGATGCCGGTAGAAAGTTTCGTCTTTCGAATCGAAATACTGATGGTACTGAAGAAATCTGGGGGTGTGATCAGCTTGGGTACTAAGACATTAAAGCTGAGCTGATCAAACAATTTAGCGACGGACAAGGTGATCACGAAATTGTAAGGTCCATAATGGACAAGAAACAATTGCTTCACTAATCGTTTGATGATTCTGACGCCGAAATACAGTCGATACACGTGACCAATTGCATCATGAACTGGACAATAAGGACTAAGTCGTTACTCTCAACTTCGGTTGCTCCATGTGGAGTTTCCAAAACCTCCGCTTCTAGTGCAGAACGGAGAGCGAAAAGACTTGGAAACTATAGAACAAAAAATAAACGCCACGTGACCGAGACTGACGAACCACTTACAGAAAGAAGACTTACTATTCACGAACCCTATATATATATAAGACCAGCGAAAAGGCAGACCTACAAGCTTGATCGACCAACTAGAACCGAAAGAATGAACGTCTGCAAAACTGAGCCGACGAGAATAAATTTGATCGATCCACGGGCCTGTACTTCTGGATTCCACACTCTTACTTGCTTCAGTTGTCAGGGAAACCCGCAGATCGGTGGGAATGCCAGGGGTCATCCGTCGAAACCGAACACAATCTCGACAAACCACACCGGTATGTATCTGCTGTAGTTGAGAAAAATACAACCAACCTTTCAGGTTGAGTATTGAGTATACAAAAAAAGCGGACAAGTGCGAGTTGACCTTGCATGGAGAGGGTTCCGTATGCTGATTTCCATTTTATTAAAGAAATTTATTCTTATTCTTCTTAGGGGGCGCTACAGTCCGGGGTGGACCTGGGCCTCAAACAGTATTCCTCTCCAGTTAGCCCGGTCCTTAGCTAACTGCCTCCAGTTTCATATGCCACGTTTTTTGAGGTAATCTCACACTTATGTGCGAATCCTCCTGACTAGGTATAAGCCGCTGTACATCTCGTATTATTCGTCTTTGAATCTTCTCCTCCAAAGTCCGTCAACGCAAACGGGACCGAAAATCTTGCAAAGGACTCTTGAATGGACCAAGGATGTCTTCGTCTGCTTTTGATAAGGTCCATACTTCCGCTCCATACAGCAGGACTGGGACTATGAGTTTATTGTCTTCTTAGACGTTCGGCAGATGCTTTACAACTCAATTGCCTTCCAACCCCAAAGAAACACCGATTGGCAAGAGTAATCCTGCGTTTGATCTCCGATGGGATTTTGTGATCAGAGTTAATAGCAGAGCCGGGGTAGGTAAAGTCCCTTACCACCTCAAAGTTATAGCTGTCTATTGTGACGTTCTGTCCAATTCGTCGGTATTGTGTGTCCTTTTTTTTCGACAGCAAATACTAGGTTTTGTTTTCGTGTATCGCCAGACCCATTTTGGCCGTTTCCGTTTCTATACCCGCAAAAAAACCCATGACAGCTCCCTGGGATTTTCTTGGGTTTTTTTTTTCGGATCTGCCGTAGTGTAAAAATTTGATCGATTGTGGACTTTTCTGGCCTAAAACTACTCTGATATGGACCAATCAGGTTGTTGCGATCACACAATATGGCAGATAGGATTTTGTACGCGATATTAGGGAGACTGATTCCTCTGTAGTTGGAGCAGTTGACGGGGTCTCCCTTCTTGTGGACTGAGTTTGGATATTGCTGTCCTCACTTCGTTCTGGTCAGGCGGGCGGAAATAGGGGCTATCATCGTCTGGGATGAATGGATCGTTCTGACTGACAGCGAGGTGTTGGTCCTCCTCGCCGTTTTACAATCTTCCATATTCTCAGCACCGACTGTGATTCTGCTACGAGATTTCCATCGCTATCTTAACAGGTCTCACTACAGGATATTTTCCCCAGACACGTTCTCTTTACTTTTTGGTAAAACTTCGGTACAGTGTTCCTGGAGTAGCATCTCACAATATCCTCGATCGCGCGCTTCTCTTGCTCTTTTTTTTTCTTTCTAAGAAGCTGGTGTTCTTCCCTTCTCTTTCGCTCATAGATCTCACGAGCTGATCTCGTTCGTTTTTGCAGCGCCGCTTTATACGCTTGTTGTTTTTCTGCGTTCGCTAGTCGACATTCTTATTCAAATCAACGGTGGTCGTTTGAAACACAGCACATCATTCCCGGCCTTTGAGATTGCTTGTTGGCAATGCCTCCACTGTTCATCTGCACTAGTTGTTGCTGCGGTAGAACTAGTCTCGAGAAGTCGGGATACGCACTCTCTAAAGATCCTGGTGGTCTCTTGCGATTGTAGCTTTTCGACATCATACTTTCTCACTGTGTTTCGTTGTAAGTGAGTGTAAGTGAGCGTCTCATGACAATCCGCATTAAGGCAAAATTCGCCAAAATAAGCCTAATATGCGCATACGCCCCAACCGAAGACAGTTTATACCAGCTCCTTGACAAAACCAAAGAGCAATGTCCTAAATATGCCGTTAAAATTGTCCTGGGCTATTTCAATGCCAAAGAAGAACATCTTCGGTAGCACGATAGGGAAACACAGCCCACATGACATCACGTCTGAAAACGGACTCAGGCTTGCAGATTTTGTCGCGGGGCGCAATATCTCTATAGCAAGTACACGATTTCCTTATCTCAATATCCATAAGGGGACTTGCCGGTCTCCGGATTAACAAACTTATTATTATTATTAATTAATTGCTTTGGATTTATTGTGTTGCGGGAAAATTTTCCCGCAACAAGGCTTACCCTCTTCCCGATTCTTCTCCCTTCGCTCACTCTTTTCTTTGAGTGGGAAGACCGAGCTCTAGTGGAGGTGGAGGGCAGCCATGGTCCCATCAGCCATTGGCCCACCGACCACAGACCTCGGAAAGAACCCACATAGGTTTACGGGCGGTTATCCTCAGAGGAGGACGAGGTGGTTCGGTCGGTGAAGCCCTAGGGACGGTCCTTTCTAGCCAGACACCCCAACAGGATGATGACGGGTGGGGGAGGACGATCCCCGTAACTTACACCCCAACGAAAGCCAGACATTACAAGGCTTGAGGAGACAAGACGCAGCACATCCCGTGATCGATGTGGATGCTTACATTAAAATGTTTAAGGGGGAAGAGATGACGATCTCTTTCATAGCTACACCCCCAACGAGGGAGCTACGAGGAGCAACGGTGGTGTGCAGCCGGACGGCCAGTATAATAGACACATCCCAACGACGTACCAGCTGTAAAAGTTCGGTTCGATGGGTGAAGGGATGACGACCCCTTTGAAGCCAGCACCCCACCGATGGAGCACTAAGGGAGCAGCAGAGGCTGTAGGCGGACGGCCAAGTTACGAAGGAATATACAAACATAAACAAGAACAACAACAGTAACCACAAACAATAACAACAACCAGCGACAACAAATATGATAATATCAACAATAACAAACAACAACAATAATATAAGGGAATATACAAACATAAACAAGAACAACAACAGTAACCACAAACAATAACAACAACCAGCGACAACAAATATAATAATATCAACAATAACAAACAACAACAATAATATAAACAATAACAATAACATAATAAAACAAAAAGCAAAGCAACATACCAGGCGGGCAGAAAGGCCCACAACATAAAAAAAACACAGAAACCACCAAAGCAAAAAATTAAAATACGTTGTTGTAAGGAATGACCCGCTATTGGTCAGTCCCCCCATTCCCCCCAAATATGAACGCCGTCCACCGGAGTAAGTAGGGGCCCGGGGTAATATAGCACAGAGACACATATACTTAGCTTTGTTTGGGGTGGGGGTTTAGAGAATGGCTAGACCGGGGTATAATCAGATTAGGAGGAGGAAAGGCTGCGCCAGAAAGGGGGCAGAACCACCAGGAACACAAAAAGCTAAGTATAGTGCAGTGTAGTGCAGTGCAGTAGAAAAATCGTTTGTTTTTAATTGAAAAATACTCCGATAGGCCGCGCGTGCGTGGAAAATTCTCGGGAAAAGACGAGACACGCGACCCGTTAGTTTGTTTGTTTTAATCGTTCCGGACTGTTTTAAATAGCGGGTCACTCTAGCGACGAGTGTGCCGTTAAATTCTTCTTTGTTTCAATAAATCGTCGTGCTCCAACGGAGCCGTTATAATGCCTTGAGAAACCCGGTGTTTTACTTTTTTGTCGTGTTTCTTTTCGGGGAAGATTTTCCTTTCTTTGTTTTCCGTTCGTTATTATTTTTTTTTCTTTCTTTCGTTTTGGTTTCGTGATTCCAAGGGAAAAATCACGTGGCGCTCAACTACGTGTAGATTTTGTTTCCCAGGTTTAGCTGCCATTAAAGTGCTACCAGGCGTGTGAACGAACCCAGTGTTGGAACAGTTGGTTCCAAAGTTATTTTTGATTCGGGGCAACTGTGATTGTTGCCGGGGATCAAGCGTAACAGTTGGTTGTTAATTTTGTTTGTTTGTTTACTTTTATTTCAAGGTTATTTTTGATTCGGGGCAACTGTGATTGTTGCCGGGGATCAATCTTAACAATTGTCGCCCGACGTGGGGCTTTCTCAATTTTGTTTGCCGGTTATTTTCTTTTTGGTTTCTTCGTGAAGTTTTTTCTGTAATTTATCGGTTCGAGATAAAGAAAATAGTTCGCGGAAGTAGTTAGGGAAGTAGTTGTGTGTTTTTGTTTGCCCAAAAAAAAAAGGAACCTTGGATACTGTTCCTTACCTAATCTGCTTTTTTTTTCTAGGCCTGCAACAGTGCAACAAGTGCAGTAGTGCGTCAGGTGCAACATTGCAGCAAGAGTGAAGTATTCAGGGAACAGAAGCCGAGCAAGTACCTGTGGAGTAGAATAGAAGAAGCTGGTTTAGGATCCCTTATACCTGGGCAAGTATCAGGTACCCAAGTAGGTGTCCTTTTTGAATTTTTTTGACTTCTTTCTTCGAGCGGTTTTTTTTCTATATCCACTTCCTAGTGGAAATTGGCGCGTTTATTTTTATATACGAGTATTCCGAAGTGCGAGTTTTTCTTTTACCCACCCCTCAAGTGGGAAGACTTTTTAACATTAAATACAGACTTTCGACATAGACATAATTATACACGAAAAAAAAACGTATACACACACGGAACATTAACTTTGTTGAAACAATAATTTTGCTCGGCGAAACATACATACATATACATAAGTAAACAGAGAAATGCAAAAATACTAAACAATTATTACAACATTAATATTAATATACCTATTTACACATTTATACCAACTTACATATATATTTTAATATACATACATGCTACATATATACATTTTTACATATATTTACCTTAATATATTTATATACAAACATACATACATAAATATTTACCCTTTTTTAATATTGTTTGCGTGATTTTTTTTATTTATTTTTTTTTTCCTTTTGTGCATTTTTTTTCTCTCTCGTGTTTTGGATTGATTTTATTGGTTTTTTTATTTTGCAGTGTGACCAGAGAATTTCTGTTGGATTTCCATATCTTTTTTCCACATTTTGTGGTGATCCTTTTTTATACGTGTTTTTTCGGTTCGCTTTCCTTAGTTTTGAATTTTGGTTTTTCAGTTTCGTTTTTGTGGTTTTCATTTTTCAATTGCGTGGGGTTTGTTTTTACATCTGTGTTGAGTTTTTTGTTGGTTTTTTGTCTTCAAAGGTTTCAGTTTTGACAACGTTGGGTTTTACTTTGTTTTATTTCCTGTTGTTTTTTTAGGAGTTTCTCTCGTTTTCTTTCTTAAATAAAGATGCCGTTCGCGATCAACAGACTCTCTGTGGACGAGATGGCATACGAGATGGAGGCTCTCGGTCTTCCGATTGGCAACCTGGACGCCATGAGGAAGTCCTTGAGATCCGCTCGTATGCTGGAACGCAGAGGGCCCTTGAATTCAGGCCCAAATTCACATTTGAAGAGGACTGAGATGCTTTACTCGCTAAAATTAAGCAGATAGAAGAGCTCTTGGAAGAGCCTCCAAGTAATCCTAAGTCGAAGGAATACTTGAACGTTCTTACTAAAATCGAATGGGCTCTTAGTAGGTTGGATAGGGCGAGAGACACTTCTCCTGAGGAGATTGAGGAGAAGTGTACTTTCCGACATAGGCTAATCGTACTAGCCGGGGAATTGGCCGGCGGTACGGAAGAGGATTCGGAGGATGAGGACGAGGTAGGCGACGAGGACGAGCAAGAGCCAACGTGCTCGAGGGCTTAGGTTAAGAAAAAAACGAGGTTAGGTCCGTCGCTTTAGCTGACGGAAAGAGCATAGAGGTAGTGGGGGTTGTGTCTCTACCAACTAAGGTACAAAGTCGGTCCGTTTACATAGAATGTCTCGTTATCCCAGCGATACCACACACCGTGATTCTTGGTGCAGATTTTTGGGCACTATCGGGAATCGTCCCGGATCTAAGATCACGAGTGTGGAGCTTTTCGAGCCAACAGTCGGTTGCCTCGATTACCGCTATTCGCGAGATCTCTGAGCTGGACGTCGCCGAAGCTGGGCAGTTGGAAGCTTTGGTCGACGGTGTTTTTAAGTCGATGCCCGAGGGATTGGGGTGTACTCATTTGGTAGAAGATTAGGACGTCGGCAGAACCAATCAAACAGCGATATTACCCGGTGTCGCCTGCGATGCAGAGACATATTGATAAGGAGCTGAACGAGATGCTGGAGGCGGGTGTTGTCGAGAAATCGAACAGTCCGTGGGCATATCCAATAGTCCTTATCAAGGAGAAAGATGGGTCATTTAGGTTCTGCGTCGACTTTAGGAAATTGAATAGGGTCACAGATAGGGATGCTTATCCATTGCCATTTATATCAACGACATTGGATAAGCTTAGGGACGCCAAGTATTGGACGTCATTAGATATTACTCGTAAGTCGGCCTACTGGCAGATCCCCATGGAGGAGAGATCGCGCCCACTCACAGCCTTCAGGGTTCCGAACAAAGGCCTTTTCCAGTTTAAGAGAATGCCTTTCGGGTTACACAATGCGCCTGCTACGTGGCAGAGATTTATAGACAGCATATTAGGTGCTGATCTAGAGCCACATGTATTTGTGTACCTGGACGATATTATTATCGTAACAAATACATTCAACCAACACCTTAAGATACTGGAGGAGGTCTTTAAACGATTGTGTGAGGCAGGGTTAAAAGTTAGTCGGGAAAAATGTAACTTTTGTAGGCCGTCTTTAAAATATTTAGGTTATGTAGTAGATAGGAATGGACTTCACGTCGATCCAGAGAAAGTAGATAGCATGGTTATGATTCCCGCACCTAAAAGTGTGAAGGAAATTAGGAGCGTTATAGGGACAGTCTCGTGGTACACACATTTCGTGCCAAACTTCGCCGTTTTAGTTAGGCCTTTACCAGAGTTGTTAAAGAAAAATAGGAAATTCATATGGACGGAAGAGTGTGAGGAAAGTTTTAGGAAGGCGAAGGAATGTCTAGTTACGGCGCCCATTTTGACGTGTCCAGACTTCGATAGGCCGTTCGTAGTTCAGACGGACGCCTCGAATTATGGAAAAGGGGCCGTATTATCTCAGGAGTTTGAAGACGGAGAGAAGGTTATTTGTTATCTCAGTAGGTCTCTTCAGAGAAGTGAAAGGAACTACTCTACCACAGAGAAGGAATGCTTGGCCGTCCTGTGGGTGATTGAGAAGTTACGACCATACATCGAAGGGGTTCGGTTTACGGTCGTAACTGATCATTATTCGCTGGTGTGGCTGAGCAACCTTAAGGAACCTGAAGGGAGACTAGGTCGATGGGCAGTGAGGTTGCAGCAATTCGACTTCCAGATAATCCACCGAAAGGGGAAAGAGCATGTGGTTCCCGACATGCTTTCGCGAGGAGTCCCGGAGTTGGCTGGGATCTCAGAAGCGGATCAGGACCCTTGGATTAGGAAAATGATTGCGGCAATAGAAGCTAACCCGTTAGCCTACCCCTTGTGGAGAGTAGAGGGGGACAAACTCTTCAAGTTTGTTAAAGCTAGGAACGTAGTAGTTTATGATGATAACGATAACGAGTGGAAACAGGTAGTAGGGAAGCAAGGTAGATTAGGGATATTACAGGCGTGCAATGATAACCCAATAGCGGGTCAAGAATATATGTAAAGAATTGTAGAGTTTGCCAACAAGTTAAGCCGGTGAATGAGCGACCCGCTGGTCTGATGGTCGATAGGGTAGGTGTGTCTAGGTGTTGGGAAATGGTTTGTGTGGATCTGGTAGGCCCACTTCCCAAGTCCACTCGGGGTTACGCGTATATTTTAACTGTCGTCAATTATTTTTCAAAATTCCCTTTGTTGTTTCCTCTACGTTCGGCAACTGCGAAAGCAGTTTGTAGGGAACTAGAGGAAAATGTCTTTCTGTTGTTCGGCGTACCCAAGGTTGTCGTTTGTGACAACGGTCCTCAGTTTAGGGGGAAGGAACTTAAGGCGCTTTGTGACATTTATGAGGCACAAATTAGGTTCACGGCGCATTATCATCCGCAGGCGAATCCTGCGGAAAGGATAAATCAAATAATTAAGACAACGCTCAGAGCGTATGTCTCGGAAAATCACCGTGTTTGGGATTCGCAGTTGGCGAAAGTAGGGTGCGCGATTCGCACAGCCCAATACGAGGTGCTGGGGGTATCCCCATATTATGTCAATTTTTGGAGGGAGATGGTGACTCGCGGCACGGAGCTTGATGCCTCGAGGGATTATCTCCAGAGTAGGATAGGTAGCAAGGATAGTGTGATAGGTAGTAGGGACATCGTACCAGGCAGTGAGACCACAGGTACTATAGGTAGGGACTTAGATACGGAGAGTAGAGAAACACAATTTAGGGAAAGAGACATACCGGAGTTAGGTAGGAGATTTGAGTTGTTGAGGGAGGATATCCGTAGGAAATTGGCAGCGGCAGCAAAGTAGTCTGCGAAAGCCTACAACCTCCGACGGCGAGATGTCCAATATCTCCCGAACGAGTTAGTATGGCAACGAAACTTCGTGTTGTCTGACGCAGCTAATTACTACGCGGCCAAGCTAGCGCCGAAATTTGTGGGACCATTCAGGATCCACAAACGCGTGTCAGCGTGGACATACAGTTTGGTGGATTCGAATGGTCATAACAAGGGTACCTGGCACGCTAAGGACCTTAAGCCCTATAGCGATGAGCCAGAAGAGTCCTAAGTCCCAGTAATAGTAGAGTAGGCTAAAGGACCGTTTGGGTCAGAAGTTTGATTTTCATATTGTATAGGACTGGCGGTATTGGCCACGATGGAAATGTCTTTCCAACTAACCTTTGGCCTCAGGAAATGGTTTGCGCTTCTGAAGAAGGCAAACCCATTTTCTAGGAGGTAAGGGTGGGGTTTGTTGCGGTAAATTTTCCCGATAGGTAAAGTGATGACGACCCCTTTGAAGCCAGCACCCAAGCGATGGAGCACCAAGGGAGCAGCAGAGGCTGTAGGCGGACGGCCAAGTTACGAGGCAGTCTCCAACGAGAGAATATACAAACATAAACAAGAACAACAACAGTAACCACAAACAATAAAAACAACCAGCGACAACAAATATAATAATATCAACAATAACAAACAACAACAATAATATAAACAATAACAATAACATAATAAAGCAAAAAGCATAGCAACATACCAGGCGGGCAAAAAGGCCCACAACATAAAAAAAACACAGAAACCACCAAAGCAAAAAAATAAAATACGTAATTGTAAGGAAAGACCCGCTGTTGGTCAGTCCCCCCCATTCCCCCCAAATATGAACGCCGTCCACCGGAGTAAGTAGGGACCCGGGGTAATATAGCACAGAGACACATATACTTAGCTTTGTTTGGGGCGGGGGCTTAGAGAATGGCTAGACCGGGGTATAATCAGATTAGGATTATACCCACACAACCTTCCTCCTTCGTCCCAACACTCCATTGACCTTCGATCATACTTTCTTACTCCTTCGCGTTTGTTATTGTTTTGCAATTTTGTTTAGTTCGATGGGGGAAAATTAACCGGGGATCAGCAATGAGAGAAACATTGCTTCTCGCAATTTTCAATGTAATTCCATTGTCTAGGGAAATAGCTAGGCACAGCTAGGATCCACAAGCTCTCATAAACTCGCTCAGCGGAGTTCCCAGTTATCACTGGAAGCGGGAGAGAACTCAGTGTCTGAGGAAGTTTGCTAGCCGTGTAGGTGGAAACCCCGTTGTTGGGTCCACTAGAGCTAAATGAATGTGTGTGTGAATTGGTGTAAGAATGCGTGTGAGAGTCTGGCGAGAGTTTGTGGAAGGAAAAAAGATCTGGAAGTCACTTTTTTGACGACCAGCTACAGAAGAGGAGAGCTACAAGGTTTTTTTTATTCGTGCGATTTTTTTTTTATTTTATTGGGAATTGCGAAAAGCAATTTTTCTTTTGAGTTGTAAAAGTACGAAGAGTAGTTTTTAAAGAAAAATCGCGAAGTGTTCTTTTGAGGACAGTGGGAAAAAGGCGGATAAGGAGAAGGAACCTGAATCGGAATAGGAAAAGGATTGACAGGACGGAAGGGGAAAGGCTGCGCCAGAAAGGGGGCAGAACCACCAGGAACACAAAAAGCTAAGTATAGTGCAGTGTAGTGCAGTGCAGTAGAAAAATCGTTTGTTTTTAATTGAAAAATACTCCGGTAGGCCGCGCGTGCGTGGAAAATTCTCGGGAAAAGACGAGGCACGCGACCCGTTAGTTTGTTTGTTTTAATCGTTCCGGACTGTTTCAAATAGCGGGTCACTCTAGCGACGAGTGTGCCGTTAAATTCTTCTTTGTTTCAATAAATCGTCGTGCTCCAACGGAGCCGTTTTAATGCCTTGAGAAACCCGGTGTTTTACTTTTTTGTCGTGTTTCTTTTCGGGGAAGATTTTCCTTTCTTTGTTTTCCGTTCGTTATTATTTTTTTTTCTTTCTTTCGTTTTGGTTTCGTGATTCCAAGGGAAAAATCACGTGGCGCTCAACTACGTGTAGATTTTGTTTCCCAGGTTTAGCTGCCATTAAAGTGCTACCAGGCGTGTGAACGAACCCAGTGTTGGAACAGTTGGTTCCAGAGTTATTTTTGATTCGGGGCAACTGTGATTGTTGCCGGGGATCAAGCGTAACAATTGAAAGAAAAAGAACTGAATACTACTTTTTTATATTATTTAAACATTCTTTTTGAGTGATGTCGTTTAATTTAATAAAACCAACTTGTTAAGAACCTTTTCAGATAAATAAGTGACAAGCTTAACTTTAAAACACATGAAGAGGTGAATTAAAAAGAAATTCATTACATTAATATTTTTCCAGCATTATTTTTTTAGTGAACTGGCGAATCGAGAACTCAGGTTTCACCCAGTTCAGTGACGAGAATATGGCAAATAATGTCATCGCCAATGAAAGGGAACTACCCCCGTTCATCTCGAAGGAAGAACTCCAAACGATCTTCGACACAATTAGAAGTAAAAAATCAGTGGGAACCGATGGAATACCGAACATTGTCTTTCGACATCTCCCACTAGAAGCGGTGGACATTTATACCACCCTGTTTAACAATGCAATGAATAATGCACATTATCCAGCGCATTCGAAAATTGCGGTGGTAGATCCCATCCCCACAAGGGATAAAGACACCTCCAATCCGCCGAATCTCCGGTCGATCAGTTTCCTTCCAAATATCAGTAAGGTTTTCGAAAAAGTTTTCAATAGAGTCCTGACTAAGTGGGTTGAGGACAGAAATATAGTTCCGGATAATCAATTCGGTTTCAAGGCGGGGCATGATGTTGAAGGAGACTGTTTTATAACAGGCAACTCGATGCGAGGGTAAAGGTGATCTGCTACATGGCCCTTATTCGGCCTATGCTTGTATTTGGTTGTCCAGTGTGGTTCAAAGTGAGAGCAAGTCTTTTGGAAAAGATTCGGGTGTTTGAGAGGGCTTGTCTTCGCCTACACAGAACGCCAGAGCCTGAGTACATAAAATTCTATCGCAATGAGGTCTTGTACAATAGGGCTAGCCTAATAAGAATGGACAATTTTGTTATTAAGTTGACTCGAAGGAACATTGCAAGAGCAATGACCTCGTCGAATAACCTGATCTCTGGGGCTTACTACCCCAATTATATGTATCACGAGAGAGCTCGCTTTGACGGCTTTATTCCTCCAGAAGCGTTCCTCTACCTCGACATGAAAGGTCTGATCCAGGATAGATTAGCGGTGCCGTTAATCTTCCATGTTGCTCGAACAGCTGCTGAGAGGCGACTTAACTACGATAGAGATGTCGCACACGGCAGTGCGGAGCGTCTCTGGTTCAGTAGGGCGGTAGGGAATCGCGACATGAAAGATGTTGCTCGGCAGCACCAAGAATTTTGGTGGCTTGTGGAAGGAGCGGAATCTACGTCGTCGAATTCCCCTAGCACCAGTTAGCTTCGTTAAGTAGCAGGGTCGGCAGCCTAATTTTCCAGCCGTGGCCGACTTACATAGATTTAGGTAGGATTAGGATAGTTTTAAGGGGGAAAAAAAAAATAATAATAATAATAATAAAACAAAAATAAAAAAAAAATAAAAATATATTGCATGTATATATATATATACAAAAAACAAAAATACAGAAAAAAAAATATATAAAAACAACAAAGAGATGGGTAACCTTCGGGTTACTTCTTCTCAACAGAAAAATAATACCTAAATGATAAGATAAATTTATTTAGCTCAAGTAGTCTAAGTAGATTAAGAATAATGTTAAGGTAGGTCATAAGTTTTAGTTAAAAAAAAAATAATAATAATAAAAAAAATAAATAAATAAAAAAAATATATAAGTCAATTTACTAAGTTTTTGTCATAAAATTATTTTCTTAGTTTTAATTAGGATTAATACAAATAATTTAAAAACGAAATGTACGAAACGTCGAAAGACAAAATTTGTCCGCATGGGGCCAGTAAGTTAGAATAAGATAATTTTAAGTTAATTAAGCTTATTTTTAAGCGTTTTTTGTATAGCATGTAAGAGTTATTGAATTGAATTGAATAAAAATGCATATTAAATGAAATGAATGGGCATTATTCTTTTTAAGAAGACGTTTTAAAAAGTAAATAGGTTTTCTCGAAATACCCAGTAATCATATATAAAACAATGGCAATCATATTGAATAATATCTAGAACGCAGCCAATCACGAACGCATACAAAAAAGAAGTAAAACCAGTCTGTTTCCACCTTGCCCGTAAACATTCTACAACGTTTTACACTCTGGAGAGGGTGAAAAAAAAATAAACTCTGCATCACACGTAATTCTCCATAAGGTAAAACGACGGTATTTGGGGTTTGAACTCTCAAAGGGGGAGTTATCCTTCTTGTTATTATCTCGACGAGGAGTTGCAGATGCCTGGCCTTTTATTTTATTGTATTATTATTATTACTAAGTCGAATGAGTAGTACCAACAACGTTAATAATTTATCCAAACAACAACCTTTACATTCAAGTTAAAAAAAAAGTATTCTCCCATACATTCAAACGGTAAATGTACATAAATTTGTTTACACAATATTGAAAGATTTACCACCTTATGTTCAGACCGTAGATTTCTTCGGAGCAAATTAGCTGTGACAGACGGACAGACAGACACATGAGTGATCCTATAAGGGTTCCGTTTTTCATTTGGACGTACGGTATTCGTAAGTATATACCTTTACAAGCGGTACAATATGAGCGTGACGTTCGCAAAAAAAATGTTGGCGGTAAACGTTTTCTCTGTAATGAATGCAACCGGCCCCGTTAAATAGTGCGAATGCATATCTTTATGCAAAACAAAAGATGTGCAAGTTGCGACGTGTCAGTGGTAAGTATACCATCGTCTGAGATGGCTGCATATTTTGGCAAGGGTGTGCGTTGAAGTAAGTTAATTATTTTGTTATTTTTACACTAGATATTGGCTGTTTTCGCATAGATTATCTAAATACAGATAATAATAATATTTTGATTTTTATTGACACAGTAACGTTTTTATTTTGCGTGGGATTGCAGTACTTTTTTATCTGCCAAAAGCCAAGATTTTCAAATATTAGTTTTTAAAGTCTATGCGTATGGTTTTAGTTTTATTTTCGTTTCTAGGTTCAGTTTTTGAGGAAGAACAAATATCAACTCTCTCGGATATAGAAGAGTTTGATGAAGGTGAAGATGATTTTGACCCTAAACTGTTCCATAATATTGTCGAAAATACGAAGACATACTGGAGGAAACTCCTTCGCAAGCAGAACCAAGAGCATCCACAACAGCTCAAGCTAAACTTGATTCGACTCGACCACGAGTTTGTTCCAAAAAGAAGTCTACCTAGCGATCCGATACATGGAGACATACAACCTTCAGTGACAAGAACCGTTGCTATCCCCGCTCGCCCTCGGGACCCATCAGAACAATTATTGATTACATCCGTGACTATTTTGACGTGAAATTTTTCGAACTGGCTGCATTTTGCTGGAACTCATACCACCTACGCAAAAAAGGTTCAGAGCTTTGGAAAGTTCAACCCATTATTGACAGAGTTAGAGATGCCTGTGTTAAATTGGATAGGGTGCCTGGATATTCTAGCATGGATGAACTGATGACACTCTTCACTGGCAGGTGCGCATTAAATCATGGTGTGAAAAATAAGCCTCGTCCAACAGATCTAAAGAACTCCATCATTACCACCAGTAATGGGCTCATGATTGACTTCGAAATTTACAAAGGCGCTCAGACAATGTCTGAAGATACAACTTTAGGTCTTAGTCCATCTGCAGTCATTCATTTAATAAAGACTGTTCCGCCTACCAGCTGCATTTATCACGATCGGTTTTTCCCTTTGATAGAAGAGATGAACCGAAGGAATCTACACAGTACTGGTACCATAATGTTAAATAGAATACCGTGTAATGTTCCGCGGAAAAAGCCAACAGTTTGTAAGAGATTGCGACAATAAGTTCTAATGGCATCAAATTCCACTGTTGCTGATTTTGTCAATATATGGGATAAACCAATGAAATGTTACAAAGAGACTCCATCTCCAAGAGTTGTTACCAATTATAACAACTACATGGGTGGGGTCTACATTTTATATCAAATGATGGAATACTATCGTGCTTTTATAATGGCAATAAAATGGCCCTTTAAAGTTATAATTTATTTTATTGATTTAGCTGTGGTTAATGCTTGACTTTAACAAACTTCCAAGGCACAAGATAATGTCTCTCCTAGATTTCAGAATGGAAACACCTTATGTTAGGTTGAATACTCCAAGTCTGGATAGCGAAGCCGGAAATTAGCCTCCACCTTTAAAGAAAAAATATTGTTCATCTAGACCATCTGATTCTAAAAGATATGATGGCTACGAACATCTGCCTACATTTGACGAGATATCAGCACCACGTCCCTGCAGGCTGGAAATATGTATCTACTAAAGTAAAATTCGTTGTGTAAAATGCGATGTTTATTTGTGCCTATCACGAGGAAAAGATTGCTTCAAGGATTACCATTGTATACCTTGAAGTAATCTTTTGATGCAAGAAATTGACAATTTCTTTTCTTATTTATCTACTATTTGATTTACTACTATTATATGAGAAAAGTTGAAAAAGGTAGGGTTGTTGTTATTCAGTTTTTTGATGATCTTTTAACTCTTGAAAACTAATTTCATTTAAAAATAATGCATTTTTGGAATTTAAATAATAATATTACTTATAACAACAATCTTTAAATTATAACTGATGTTAATAATGATGTTTTCTGTACTTCCGTTAATGATAATTCCTTCTTTGTTGTACACCAAAACATACGCAGCCTACGGCAAAACTTTGATTTGTTAGTGTGTAACCTTGAAGCCTTTGGTTTTTTACCTGACCTAATATTCATTAGTGAAATATGGATTTATAATTGCGAAAAAGATGATTTTAACATACCGGGCTATAATTTATATCTAAATAGTAATGAAACATATGCGTCAGGTGGAGTTGGAGTTTATATTCGTGATTCTTGCAATGTTAAATGTCTTAATTTTAATAGTGCGGATGTAATTGAAGTGTCCGGCAAACTTTGTGGTGAAGTTTTTAAATTTATTTGTATGTACGGATTGCATTTTTTTTTATGTTCAAATGTTTGTCGCAGAATTCTCAATGTTTCTAAAAAACGAACGTTTGTCTAATGTAGTGTTCTTGAGTGACTGCAATATCGATATATTGTCCTCTAGCCATAAAATAGACACATATCTCTCAATGTTAGCAGAAAATGGTCTCTTCTTTCTTGTAGATACAGTTACCAGGACACGCGCATCTACTTGTCTAGATCATGTTTTTTGTCGCTTTTCGAAATATTCACTAAATCAGTGTTCTGGTATAACATTTGACCTTAGCATTACTGATCATTGCATGAGAGGCATCTTATTTAAAAATCCTTTAATTAGAAAAAAATCAAAAGCGTTTCCTCCTTCTAAAATTACAAAAATCAATTTTGAACTATTAAATATTGAACTACGCTCTGAAACTTGGCAGGAAGTTCATCTACAGGATAATGTCTCAGAGGCCTACGATACTTTCTTACCTAATCTTCAAAACTATGTGAGTATGTTCTCATATAGGATAACGCACAATAAAACCAAACAACATCTGAGGCCCTGGATTAATGGTCCTTTATTACGGAAAATAAAACTTAAGAAAAAATTAAAGGTAAAATACTTAAAACATCCACTTAATACGCCTTTAAAAAGTCGTTCTAAGGAGCTGACCAAACAGATAAGTCGTTGTACGAGTATAAGCATGGCCCGATTTATTTTTATCAAAGTAAAGTTCAAAGTGCATTTGGTAACCCTCGAAGAGAATGGCAAACTATAAATAACAACAGTTCAAACATGACTAGGCCCATTCTACTGTGAATTGATGGCATCACCACTGATGATCCAAGTGCAGTTTGTGATATATTCAGTAGACATTTCTCTACAATTGGTATGGTGCCTTTTACTAATATTGGCTCTTCGTACTGTAGTCATTGTACTAAATCTAATTTAGTCAACGACAGTGTTCATAGAACAAGCTTTTTCTTTGAAGAATTTACTGGCTTAGAAGTTTACAAAGTTATCAACTCCCTAAATAACTCGAATAAATGTGGCCATTATGGTATTTCAAATCGTGCGCTCAAAAACATTGCCCTTAATATTACTGAGGTATTTGCCATTATTTTCAACCAAAGTGTTTTTAGTGGAGTTTTTCCTGAAAAACTTTATCGTGCAAACGTGCTACCTCTATTCAAAAAAGGTAAGAAGAGTAACAAAAATAATTATAGGCCCATTTCGCTACTACCTTCAATTTCAAAAGTCTTTGAAAAAGCTATGAAAAACAGAGTGCTGGCGTTTCTAAAAAAAAAAAACATATCTTTTAGCAAAGCACAATATGGATTTAGGGAAGGTCTGTCAACAGAAGATGCCCTCTTGGAATTTTGCTCGTTTATTTATGCAGCTTTGGATGACAAGAAATGTTGTGCTGGACTCTTCGTGGATATAACCGAAGCTTTTGACATGGTGAACCATCGTATCCTGTTTCATCAACTCCACTGCATTGGTCTTCGAGGGTTTGCTTATGACTGGTTTGAGTCTTATCTAAAGGATAGATCCCAACAGGTCAAGATAAATAATACATACAGCAACCCATCAAGCATTAACATTGGCGTGCCTCAGGGTTTAGTTTTGAGCCCAATATTATTCCTCATTTACATAAATTCCTTATTTTGTCAACCTTTTAAAGGAAATCTCATAGAGTTTGCGGATGATCTTGGCATCGCTTATAGCACACCTAGTCTTCTTAATCTCTCTGCTGACATAAATTACGATTTATATGTTTTAAAAATGTGCTTTGTTGTGCACGAGCTAGTAGTTAGCCTAAGAGCTAAAGTTATGCACTTCAGTCTCTGTCGCGTTATATTTCAAGATTGTAACTTTATCTTCCATTCAAAAGACTGTGACAGACTCAAATTATCTAACTATCTAACAAGCGTATAAATATCTAACATCTAATATCTAAATATTTGAAAACAGTGTTTTTCGCTCTATTCAAATCGAAACTGCACTATGGAATCAGTAGTCTGCATTAAGAAGTATTTATAGATCTAACCTTTTTATCCATTCGCTGCCTATGCTTAGACCGCTGAGAATTCTACATCTAAAACATTTGTATTTTTACAAAAATTTAAAAAATTTTTTATAAGAGGAGGCGAAGTCGTATTTCGGAAAATCAAAATTTGCGAAGCAATTCAATGAACTTTCTTAACATTTCCGCTTTTCGCACTTCATCTTGTCCTTCTATTAACCCTTTCCTCGTTATACGAACTTATGCGTAACGAGTTTCCCATTTTTACTGCATCGCTGCTGCTCCGCTTATGGGGTTGGCTAATGTCGCAGGCCGCAGAACGTGTCTACATAATGCTCGGTCCTGGATCGCTTCAGTGGTTAGCCCCAGGCGTTGTTGCGCATTTGCCATCCGAGAAATCCAGGAATTCTTTTTCCGACCTTGTTTTCTTACAGTTGGAGTGACCGTAGTTGATAGTGCCTTTTTAACCGGATTTTCCGCAGATCTTCTTTGAACGTGACAATACCAGCTTATTCTATTCACCTCAAGCTGTTCAGTTACCGAATTCTTTATATGAAGACTTCCTCTTATACGCGTAGATCTAATGTAATCGCGTTTAGTGACTCCACTAGACATCCTTAACATTTTCATTTCCGCTGCCGTCATTTTGTTTATAAACGCTTCGTACATTGTCCAGCACTGTGAACCGTATATAAGAGCTGGTCTAACAACCGTGGTGTAGAGTTTCCCCTTTAATTTAAGTGGAAATTTTCGGTCGCAAAAGATTCCCGAATTTTCCCGTCATTTCATCCATCCCACACTCACTCTGTGGCTTACGTCGTCGTCACATTTCGCTTCCATGTTAACGATTGATCCTAAGTACTTAAAGATAGTGCTTTTCGGAAGAACTATTCCGTCTAACATTATATCCGGAACAGGTCGCAACGGATGCGCAAATGGGCACGTCAAATGCTCCGTCTTTGAACGACTTATTTTAAACCCGTTTCTCTCTAGCGCATTTCTCCATGAATCTAAGGCGTTCTGTAAATCTTCGACGTTATCGCTAAGTATAACTGCGTCGTCAGCGAAGAGAATTGACGTTACATTTGCTTCGCGCATGCAGTCTTTTAAAAGATAGTCGAATACTACGTTAAAGAGGAAAGGGCTAAGTACGCATCCTTGATGCACTCCGACATTAACTGGAAATTCTCTCGTTAGTCCAGCAGAGCTTTTAACCGCAGTTTTCACGTTTCCGTACATGTCTTGTATTACTCTAACATACGTTTCCGGTACGTTTTGAGACCTCAGCGCGGCCCATATGAGATCCCTAGGCACTCGATCGAATGCTTTCTCGAGGTAGATAAATACCATGTGTAAATCCTTAGACGAATCTCTGTCCCTTTCCATTATTAGTCGTAGGCTTTGGATAGCGTCCACCGTCAATCTTCCTTCAACAAATCCACACTGTCTATTATCGAGCTTTATTATTTGCCGAAGATGTTCGTTCAAGACTCTTTCGACGATTGTGTGTGGCATAATTGATTGATTGGTAGTTGTTGCATTCTCGAGTGTCGCCTTTTCCTTTGTATAATGGAACCAAGAAGCTATTTCTCCATTGATTCGGCATAGGTTGTCCACATTTTAATTTATTTAAAAGTTTCGATAGCCAATCGCTGCCGATTCTCTCCATCTTCGACCAAAACTCTGATGGAATGCTGTCTGGTCCCGCCGCTTTCCCCCGCTTCATTTTTCCGATTGCTGTACTTATTTCTTCGATTGGAAAGTCCGAAACTTCCTCCTCGAATAGACCATAGATAGACTGTCGGCACGATATCACGTGGAAACTGTTTGCTAAGCAACTCCTTGCAGTATTCAAGCCACCGGTCACAAATTTCCTTTTCATTTGTTGATAAGCGACCGTCTGGATTTTTTATGTATTTCGGCGAGGTTATTTCCATCGAATTTTTTCGCCGCTGTGCAGCGAGCTTAAAAATATTTAGCACTTTAGTATTGTACGACGTTTGAACTACAAAAAGCTCGTCTTCTGTCTGCCGATCGTGAGGATATTTGTTTCAACTCCTGGTACAGGTTTTCCGCTGCTGCCGCTCGAGTTCGAGCCAGGACTTTCTTTGCGATCTTTTTAAGATGCTCGTATTCAAGAGCCAGTCGAGCTTTTTCGATATCGTCGCTCCAATCGCATTTTGTCCACGCTTGGAATGCACTCTTCTTGTCGGCCACAGCTTGTTTGGTTTCGTCATTCCACCACCACGTTTGCCTTGCCGACGTGATGGTATTTCAATATAGTCCCCAGATGGGACATTGCGACTTTTCGCACTACACTACATAAAAACTTCT
This sequence comes from Volucella inflata, assembly GCA_928272305.1. Taxonomy (NCBI): domain Eukaryota; kingdom Metazoa; phylum Arthropoda; class Insecta; order Diptera; family Syrphidae; genus Volucella; species Volucella inflata. Next base: position 113,374,234 of record OV743716.1, on the reverse strand, counting down.
ACTCTATTATTATATAATTTAAAGGAAACTAATTATTTAATAACCTTCCTTCACATATTCGCGTAATAAGACACATCATATGTTTTTTAAATAAAGTTAAAAATTGGCTTTTTGGTATTAACCATGATGAAATCAATGTTTTGTCGGCCCAGTAATTAATAAATTTTTTGTTTTGATTTTTCTCCATATTTCTACTCTATTATATTCCTAATTTTGTATATACTGCATTGGTTTTCTGATTTTTGAAAATCTTATCACCAAACAAAAATCGTATTTTTTTTATTTTTGAGGTGACATTTTCACTATTTATCATCTTTAAATATCCACTACGTATTCATAGTTTAAGAATGTTTATAATCATAATTGTAAATACCAATGAATTTCTGTAAAAAAGCATTCTGAAATAAATAAATAAAAAAAAAGAAAAAAATAAAAATATTTGTACTTATAAAAATGAAAAAGTATTAATTTATTTTTAATAACTGAAATAAACAAATTAAAAAAAAGAATATATACACAAGTCTTATTTGATACATTCTGAATTACATAAGTGTCGGTGTCGAATCAATCCTGATTGTCACGATCGTGCGGGTTATTCATATAAATAAGTAAAACCATAGTGTTGGGGTGATAACTATCCCCTGCTGGTTTGCTTTTAACTCTTAAATCTCCTTTTTCTGAACAGGTCTTACCTCGCTGAGGTCAAAATCAAGGAAGCCAATATTGGCAATTACAAAAAGATGGCTAAGTGGTTTCCGATCTCAAATAGATTTGTACAGCGACATCTAACAATTCAATTTAAAATACAACAGGAATTTTAAAATGCGTTCATTGTCTTTGACATGAACATTGCCGCTGCAAAGTTACAAATTTCCGTTTTAATATTTAATTTTAGAAATCACTTTTACTATAAAAGATACATAATAAATTATTATATGTTTAAGTAAACAGAACAAACATTTTGAAATATGAAAATACAACAGGTAGCGAGCATCATTTTTTTATAATTATTTTTTAATCAGTGCAATATCCTAAGTTCTTAAGGACATATACAAAATTATATAAGATTAACAAAGTGTTTTCATTATTAATAAGTATTGGACATGAAGGAGTTCAATTTGAGAAGTTAATTTCAGATGAGTTAAGAGTTAGTCAATATGCACAGTTTCGTAATCGGACGCGTAATGACTCCATTCTGAGTACGTATATCGACCACGCGAACTGGATTATCAGGGCCTGGATAAACGTTTATAATCCATCCTAGACGCCATTAATATGGGGGAAGGTTTTCATCTTTGATTGCAACCAAATCTTCAATTGCTACTTCTCGCTGTGGGAACTTCCATTTGTATCTTTTGATAAGTTCTTTGAGATACTCATATTTCCATCGGCGACAAAAGTGATGGTGCAATATCTTTACCGCTCCCACCTTTGTCCACAATTCAATAAGTGGTCATCCAGACCATGCTCAAGGGGTCTTAACATGATAGTTGTTTGTCATTCATTAAGTTCAGAAGTGCTTCAATTTCGCTCTGCTTATTTATTTTCATTTATTTTTCCTGCCTAATTTGCAATAATTCGCACAAGCTATTTCTCGGTCATCGCTTTGTTGGTTATTGAGTAAAAGTGCCTAATAACCCAATTCTTATTCACCGCCCTTTGTATTTTGCTGACTCGATTTGTTTATTGAGTAAAAGACCCTAATAATATTAAATTTAACCCAATTCTCATTCACCGCGTCTTACGTAAATTTTCAACTGACCTACCCTTACTTCATCGTCATCATGTCTGAATTATGTGGAACTGCAAATTGCGTCTTAACAAATGATCCAAATGCTGTTATGGTGATCTGCAGTGGTCTTTGTTGCAAGTCGTTCCACGCCCTATGTATTGGCTTGAGTAAGAGATCCATCGCGTATTTAAGGGACTTTAAAAACAACTTTTTGTTCTATTGTGATGAGTGCAAGGACATCGCTCCGTCACACATCTTGCTTGCTATTAAGTGTCTCAGTGATTCGGTCAACAATTTTGCGGCGGACAACAACCATGCATTGAAATCGATTCAAAATCAATTCACCAAATATGATGACATTTTAAAAACAGTTGAAGACTTATCAATTTCCCTCGAACAATCTGCAAGCTATAATAAGAGTCAATTTAGAAACTTATCTATGCAGTTGACTCAAAATAGTGATTTAATTAAACGAAACGATAAACCCGAAATAAGTGAAGACTTAAAAAAACTGTATATCCCATAGTGTTAAATCTATAATTAAATCGTACATCCCCACAATAACAGACTCTTTAAGTTCTCTACGGTCTTCCCTCGATTTTCATCTCCAAAGTACGTCGCGAAAGAGCGTTCCCTCTCCTCCAAATAATGATCAGTTGCTCTTAAACATCATATGCCAAATGAGTGATTTAAGCAACGAGATAACCGAATCACGCGCGCTTTTAAACGAAATTGCTGATCACATCCGGATAGCTTCCAGTAAAATCGACGATATACCGGTGCAATCCCAGACTCTACCGACTGCATCATACAACACCTCGATTCTGACTGAGATGCTTGAATCTGCAGTAATGGAACCATCAACCCCAACAACTTCTTCTCATCCCACTCAAACAAAAACGACATACCCTAACTTTATTCGCTCCCATATTTTAAATCCCTCCCCATCTTCTAAGCTTGAGTCCCACCCTGATTCCACACAACCTTCGTTTTTAGACCCCATACTTCCTCCAAAGGCAAAGTTAACCAAGCACCTTATCGATTCAGGGGAAGATGGCCGGTATGTTCTCTCTCGACTACGAGACCGCAGACTATACGATAATGTTCATTTATATCTCGCATATCTTCATGATAAGCCAGACTCTGTCTGTATAGATGGTATAACAAAAATCAATGCAATGGTTTCCATTCTAATCACAATGATCTGCGGCAATTTTTTATACGTTTTCATGAGCAATTAGATATGACTCCTGATGATGTGGTTAATGATCTCTCCTCTTTTGCGCCTCACGTAAGTTCCAAACGCATACTCCACCTCCAGCGAACACGGTCTAATTTCAAAAACTACCATCCCTCCTAACCCACCACTCAATTCTTTGCCGAAGCCTCCCAAATATCTGTCCCTGTATTATCAAAATGTAAGAGGATTACGAACTAAGATCTCTGCTATATATCTTAATTCGCAGATTCTGCCCTACGACATTTTTGCACTCACAGAAACCAATCTCACCCCTGATATTAAGGATAATGAATTATTTTCCCAAGACTTTGATTTACACCGTGACGACGATCTAGATAAGGAGGAAAATTTATATGGCTGTGGGGTACTTCTAGCTATACACTCTCGTCTCGAGTCTAAACCCTTTCAAAAATAGTCCACTGCATTCTTTGAATTTGTTTGCGCTAGAATTCCTATTTGCAAGCGCAACCTATATATTTGCTGCTGCTATATTCGCCCCTCTCAACCAATTCAAGGTTACCAGCTAGCTGTTGATGCAATCGACAGCATATTTTATGCTGCTGACCCCAGCGACGTAGTTATTTTTTTAGGTGATTTTAATCTACCTAAGCTTGTATGGGCTCAGACTGACCAGTCCTACTTTACTGCAACAAATCCCACCTCTGATAAAGAAAACCTTTTCATCGACTGCCTTACTGACTCTGGTCTGTATCAATTAAGTGGTTTCACCAATAACATTGGCAGACAACTCGACCTAGTCTTCGCCACTGATACAGATAACTGCATCGTTTTAGAAAGCAGACATCTTCGTTCTAAGTTGGATAGTTACCATCCTCCCCTTTCTCTTACATTGGCGTATGACAATGGTCTTAATCGCGCTTCTTATGGGTATTCTTACAGTTTTATTTTTCATAGGGCTAACTATGCCGAACTGAATAACCTTCTCAGTATGGCCAATTTTGACTTTCTTTACGATAATCCCAACCTCACGGTTAACGATGCTCTCGCATCCTTCTATACCGAAATTTTCAAATGTCTCTCCCAATCCGTACCTTTTTTACCCAAAAAGAATCCCTCATCATCGCCACCCTGGTATAATAAAGAGTTGCGATCTATTCGTAATAAGAGAAATAAGCTCTGGCGTACTTACTTAATATCGCGTTCCGACATCGATTTCTTTTACTACCAGTCTGTCCAAATAAATTTCTCTGTAATTTGTCAAACTCTATATGACAACTATTTGAACCAAATGGACCGCACACTCATTTCCGACCCCAAGCGGTTCTTTCAGTTCACCAAAACTAAAAGTAAATCGGATAACTATCCATCATCTCTGAATTTTCTAGATAAGTCATCGGGCGATCCCCAAATTATAGCAAATCTCTTCGCAATTTTTTTTAGCCAAGCAAACCACCACACAAAGATGCAGGCGTATGCCTTTGTTAGACTACAACCTCGCCCTACAGAGCTTCATATAATAAAGGGGCCCGCAAAATCGATGCCCGTATTGACAAACGGTGATGAAATTTGCGTTCTTTCTATTGGTAAGGCACCCATTATCTGGGTTTGTACTATCTTTTTTTAAATAATGCAGGTTTTACACTATCGGACATGTTTCTTTACCAGGGTTTTCAATTTTGGTATCCAAAGTTCATTCCGAACCAAGCGCACTACCAATTGGTTACCACCATGAGTGGATATGTCATGCACCAATTTCACCAAAAGAGAAGCCACATTGGCTTGATAAGGAAGAATGATTGGGTATTTTTCGTTAAAAGACAACATACAAGCCTTCCACTTTACCGAAGGATTTTGTTTTAGTCTAAAGTTGGATTTAAATTTGCCAATGAGCTTTTTCTTGAAATAGGCTAAGTATTCGTTCTGAAAATAAAACCTTTGAGTCAGCCGAATAACCAAGTTCTTGGCGTAAGAAATTTCAGTTTGAGTTATGAGGTTAGTTGTGTAAAAGCAGCTGTTTCGAAATCTAGTACATGTTCTGCGGTAAAACCGTAAAATATAGCATATTACACGCAGTAACCTAGACTATCTGTCCACAGAAATAGTTCATAATTCGGGCAGTTAATCTCAGCTATGACCGTGCGAAAGAGTTTTGACAACAACACGGCACCACAAAGTTCCAATCTTGGTAAGGGGACGTGTTTAACTGAAGCTACCTTACTTTTGGAACATAAAAGATGGGAAGAAAAACTTTCTGAATCATGCTGGATTCGAAAATAAAAGGTGGCAGCATAAGATCGCTCAAGAGCGCCACAAAACCTGTGAATTTGTATAGAGTCATTCAGACTGTAATGAATCCAGCGTGGAATCTTTTGTATGTCAGGAAGTGCTAACAAAAACGTTTTCCTGTGAGGCAAAACGTTTGTCCCAAGGCGTCAAGTCAGATTTTCGCATTATGATTTTGGCAGCGATAAATAAGGGAGCCAATCATCCTGCAGGATGGAAAAGTTTTACTATTACTGAGAGTACAGCTCTTTTAGTAAACAATCGATCTTCATCTAATATTGAAAAAAAGAAGTGAAAACTATCAGATCGAGCGTTCCACTGAATCCCAAGAGTTTTTGATATATTGTACTTTTTTTTTCAAGTTTAAGAAAATCTTGGATGTAGAGATGCGAAGCAGGAAATTCTTTAATCAAGTCCATTTCTTCAAGGAAAATCTTGCCGAGCTGAGGGCATTTACCAGTTCTCTTTTTTACACCTGGGCTGCTGTTTCAACATCATGGGTTCCGGAAAGCACATCATCGACATAAAAGACATTTTTAAGAATTGACGAAGCAATAGGAATGGTTGATTTCACGTCATCAGCAAGACGTAGCAGTGTACGTATAGCGAAATATGGAGCGCAGTTCACGCCAAAGGTGACTGTCTTTAGCTCATAATCCTGAAAAGAATTATTACTATGATCAGATGTCTAAAAAAAGATTCGTTGATAAGATGAATGATCAGGATGAACAAGGCTCTGCCCATACATTTTCTCAATATCAGCGTTAAAAACGCAACGATATAAACGCCATTTCAAAACAAGTGTTGTTAAATCGCTCTGTAAAACTGGACCAATATACAACATGTCACTAAGACTATTTCCATTGCTTGATGGACTAGAAGCATTAAAAACAACTCGAATCCTTGTTGTCATACTATCTGGTTTTATAACCGCATGATGCGGTAGATTGTAAGTACTGGTGGTTTCTAATAAGGTCTTCGGATGAAACAGCCTCCATATGTCCAAGTTTGATACATTCTTGGAGCCCACTATGGAAATTTGAACGAAGGTCCTGATTTTTTTCAAGCAACTTTTCCGAACGATGGAGTTGTTTTAATGGCTTGGTTCCTTGAGTGACCCAGTGAAAGACTTGGGGTTTTAAATGGAAGACGAACTATGTATCGACCATTCGAATTTCGAGTATTTGTATCGGAGTAGAGTTTTTCGGAATATATGTCTTCGCTCGATTGGGGAGCTTTCTAAAATATTTTCTCAACTTCCCAAAATTTGGAAAAGTTTCACAAAAATGAGATAGAAATGTTGAAAAGGATTGTACATGCTCTTGCGAAAAGGGTCCAGAGAGATATGAAGGATATGAAGGCGACCTCTGAGCCTGTATCTAAGAGAGCTCGCAGCATAAATTTGCTTCCTAATTGATGGACTTCAATTAATGTCGTTGCTGAAAGAATTCTTTTGTTATTACTCGACAAATAAGATTGAACTTGGTATGAATTTGAATTCTCAGTGGACTGTATATTTGAAGAATGGTGAAGACCTTGTGATGGAGAAGGAGAGGTACTGGGAAAGATTACATGTAAAAGTGTATGGTGGTTTTGTTTACACTACATACATGTGTGCACACTTTTGCAATCTTTTTTTAAGTGCGTAGAAGAAAGGGAATTTGTGCAGTACCCTAAACAATTGACCTTAGAAATTCGATCACAACTACTCAACTTCAAAAAGGTTTGATATTGCCGGAGATAATGAGAACCCTTGCAAAGGTTGCAAATAAACTTATTTGGTTTCGATTGGAAAGCCTTTTGTTTTTCTTTATGGAAATGAAGATTTAAGTTTTTAGATTGGCCTTTGAATATTGATGTCGATTTGATGTCAGATACTGTTTCGAGCACAGGATAACGGCTAGATAAAAACGAATTCATTTCACTCCATGTCGGAATATCTCGTGGGTTCTAAATGGAATGTTCCCATAACGGAAGCGTATTTTCGGGTAATCGACTTGAACATAAATAAACAAGGATAGGATCCCAAGCTTCGAGAATCGATAAGCAATCATTGATCTCCCGCTGAAGATCCTTAATATATATATTTACGAGATTGTAATTGCGTTTAAATTAAAAAACTTTTTTAACTGACTGTTCACTAAATTCTCTATTCTCGTATTGATCCGACAATGCTTTCCATGCTAATTGAAAGCTATCTGCTGTTAAGGGAAACTTGAGAACAATGTCATTTGCTTCATTCTTGGTTTTGAACCGCGCATAATTTCGGGTGGTTTATATATACAGCGGTGAATATATTACTAAACGACGGCCAAGTGAGATAATCTCCATAAAATATCTCAGTGTCACAAGGTGAAGCCTTTATGCACTGTTCTGAATCAGGACTTGCACTGGATACACTTGGAAGACCGTATTCTTCGATTGTGTTTAACTTTCTCGTAGTTTCAATAATTTCACTTAGAGAATCTATGTAAGTACTAGGCAACTAATATTTAGCCTTTATAGCGTCAACAACGTCGTTTGTTTCGGAGCGCAAGCAATTGTTATACGATTTTTTAATATCGCTCCATAATGATTTTAGCTCGATTTTACGTGCTTCTAAAGAACTTAGTGACATGTCAACTACAGGAATTTTTTGAAAAGCAGACCGAAATTCAACCAGTTGATCTGCTGCAACGATAAAATTCCCTAGCTGAAACATAGTATTTGAATTTACACAAAACCTTGCCCCGAAAATAGTTAAGGGAGAAGAGATAATCGTTTGTATTTGTTACAGACCGATTAATGCATCACTCTTCACTTAAGGTTATGATAAAAGATTACATTCGTTCACATTTATGAACTTCAATGAAATTTATATCTATTTATATTTTGTTCTTTTCTTACATTCAAATCGCATTGATTATTTTAAAATAAGCACGCACGTGGTTTACAATTGTACCCTTTTGCACTTTTATTCGTCTCGTTTTCGGTTTTGATTTCCCAATTTGTTGGACTCAGTTCGGGGAGATCATAAGCGATGAGAATATTACAGCGACGAAATTCACAATTTGGAGTTGATTGATGATTGAATTTCCTTGATTTTTTTTGTTTCTCGTATACACGACGTATGAGGAACAAATTCAGAACTGGGTTAAGGCGAACAGATAATTCTAATTATTTTTGAGCGCGAGAGAGATCTCACGTGGTATGGATAGCTAGATATGTCATTTGCGTTGGCGATTGATCGATCACACCTCAAATTCCTTATATGCTGATCTTTGTTGGACTTTAGACAATGAGTTGGGGTAAGCCTCCGAAGAACTTCTAAGCTGACGGTGGCTTGGAGAGTGCTGGCCTTTTAAGCTGCTGAGATGATCTATTTAACGTACATTATGTGGATCTTCAACAATCTAGGAGTGCGCCCTACGCTCGAGAGATTATTTTTTAAAGAGAGTGTGATATACACATTCGATGATCGATAAAATCATATGTGTGGAGACACCGGAGTTTTTGCTACGATGCAGTCGAGGTGTATTTAAGGTCTTTCTCATGCAAATTTGATACTTTGCGAATGAAAATGTTGATGGGTATTTTAATAGACACTATCTGGCTTGAAACAACCAAATGTTGGGGTAATAACTATCCCCTGCTGGTTTGCTCGTTGATTGTTGTTTCGACTGAAAAAAATAAAAGAGGTTTTCGTTGGTTGATAACTCTTTAATCACCTTTTTATGAACAGGTCTTACCTCGGCGAGGTCAAAATCAAGAAGGCCAATATTGGCAATTACAAAAAGATGGCTAAGTGGTTTCCGATCTCAAATAGATTTGTACAGCGAAATCTAAAAATTCAATTTAAATTACAACAGGAATTTCAAAATACTTTCATTGTCTTTGATATGAACACATAAAATATATTTGCAGGGTCCTCTTGGCTCTAAATAATCAAAATACATAGTTTTTGTAAATATTGAGCTAACAAAATGTTTCCGGTTGTAAAGGAATATAGTATATATGTTAAGTTCAAGAGAAGAAAGTGCGAAGGAGAAAAATTATATATTTTGTATAACAATGTTTCAAATTTTAATAAAACTCTTATACTCCAACACTTCTACTTTCATTAATATTTAACTTATTTAAAATGTTAAAGGAATTCAGGTTAAGTACATTATTCAATCAGAAACTTATAAAAATTCAACTCGTTCATCAATAATGAAATCAGAAACAAATAAAAATTTAACTTGATGATTTGACCATTAAAATTCGCCTCACTAAGGTGTACAGAGCCATCACAATTCTGCTGAATTTCCAGCTCTTAGGAGTACCTCCTAATCGACATAGTTGGAAGCCAAGTCCTTACCGGTCCACAGCTCGTATGGTGACTAGTTGCAGATATTTACGCAAGTCCAATTTATTATAAATGCAGAGGAGTTAATTGCTCCAGCCCATAGCTTTGATACCAAGCTTCCTGCACGCAGCATCGTGTTGCCAGCTTTCACCAAAGTCCTCATGTCTCTCTCTGTTTTTTCGTTTTGTTGCGGACAATACGACACCGATGTTTGATGGAAAATGCGATGTCTTTGCACTATGCACTCGAAATCCTTATTTAAAAACTCCAAGCCGTGATCAATTCTTAAAGTTTTTAATATTGATCCGGTTTTGTTTCTGTGGCGACCTGCCGATGAATGAACTTGCAGCCGCATGCACTCCCAAAAGCATGCGGGAGTGAGTGTCTGCTGATGCTGCAGTGATGGCCGTGATGGGTCATGCCTGATTCACAATGCCGCGAGAGAGCAAGGCGAGAGCGATAAGGAATGTAGCGCGAGCTGCCAAATGATTTCCAAATAAAGGACATGTATGAAGTAAAACTCAATAGCGCGAGACTCGTTGCGGGGAGAGTACGATAACTACGCCGGTTTTTTTATAGAGGGCTCGAAAACAAGCAATTTCTGCTATAGGACGGGGGGTCTATCTCGCTTCGTTTAGAAGGTAGGAGCAGTTTTATTAAAAAATGATTTAAAATGAAAAAATTATTAAAAAACAACGGCAACACTTACAATAAAGTATTGTATCAGTTTCGAAAGTCAGAAACCTATTCCTCAACTTTAAGTTCCATCATTACTAACAATAGTACTGTACCAGTTTCGAAAGTCAGAAACCTATTCTTCAACCCTAAGTTCCAGCTATATTATTTGTATCAATAGTTTTTAATAAATTCGCATGCAAACCCAAAATTTTGATAAAAAAAATTTAAAAATTAAGTTTGGACCAATTTTTTTCAAAATTGTGAAATTAAGTGCTAAATTAGATTGCTGTGGTCGATGCCTATATCAATTTTGAATCGAACACGAAAAACCGAATGGATCTACGAGTATGTCGTCTAGTTTTTGAGAAAATTAAAAATTACCAACACTACTTTTTTATAAAATTTTTGTTTTTTTTGGTACTCGTATTTACGGTGATCTCACTTTGAGGATTAATTTTGATGAACCTATCATCTTTGTACGTAAAGTATTGCAAATCATTTAGCGTGACCCAGAATGCACCACGAGGAGGTAGAATTGCATTGCATCTCGCGTCTCAGTCAGTCAGTTTGTCAGTAAGTCAGTAGTTCGTTAGAAAAAGTCAAGTCGATTTTTAATGTAAAAAGGTATGTAAGTCTCGTCAATAAAATCATTGTCCGTACTGGTGTTACTGTCGAGTTCGTTGAGTTCGTCATTGATGGTGAGGAGCCGAGGTTTTTTTTTTGTCGGTAAAATACCTTCTAAGTTTTCACTGTGAACGGTGGGAGGGTCGAAGTCCTTTAATTGCAAACATTCACTCTCCTTACCATCGATAAAACATGTGTATACATTTTTTACGTCCAGTAAAAATTACATAATTTGGAAGCCCAAGTCGTCCTTATATTTTTTTTCAAGGCAGTATTTTCGATAAAAAAAAGTGCCATATATTGATGAAGGTGGTCTGTTGTGTTTCGGCATAAAATTATTGTTTTCAGAAGCTTTTTCTAATTCTCCAGATCATTAATTGTGTTGGTTGCATCGGTCTTGTTAACATATTCGCCTTTGCTGTGGTTCGTAATTTCATGTGTTGTGGAACTAGAGAATATTTTTTCAACACCTATAACTGGCACGCGCTGTCGGTAAAAATACGACTGGTGTTGGGGTCAACGTATTTATGGATGTAAGGCCACAAATCTTCCTTACATTTGGAGTTTACTTTAAAAACCGCCTGACCTTATCTTCTTTGCAAAACAACCCCAATACCACGATTGTCATTTGTTCAGTAATATGGCCTCTGTGTTTTTTCCTTTACGAAAGAAAAGTTTCGTCGATTTGTTCAGTTTTTTCTTTGTCGGCAATGTTAAAATCAACGTGCGACGATATAATTTCGGTTATTTCACGACAATAGTTAAAGTAATCTATTATAGTAGATTTGTTTAGTTCATTTTTATTGTCATGATGGCGCCAAGCGATTAAATGCTAATTTAAAAAAAATGATACCCAACAATATTTAAAAAAAACATAAAGTTGTAACTTAGGATTTAATTAATTTACCTGAAAAACCGTGTTCACAGGAATTTTGATCACAAAAGAGATAATTATCGCAAGATCTCGCGAATCTCTAGCCCATGGCAAAATGTGTTAATTGTACTCCTACGATTTTTGTCACCTTTTATTTTTAGAGCCTTTTCTTAGAATCGCCAACTGAACTTTATATTTTTGCATTTTTCCACTTTCATCCGTAAATTACAACACAGTGGGGGAGTTGATGTTTTATTGGGAATTAGACCAATTTCTTTTAAAAACGCAATGCTGTTTTTATTTGTCGACACCAAATCCGCAAAGGAACAAAATATTGAGAAGTTATTTAGTTTATTTAGAGGATGCCTAGCCGCCATTGCTTATTCACAATAAATAATACCCGATTCGCACTAAGGTTGAACATAGAATGACCTTTGTGAATATCAATAACTACACGCTTTACCACATGTGTATGAAAAACAAAACAACAGTACAAAAGTCACCCGTTTTTTCGGTTACATTTTTCATTATTATCGAGTGCATTATACATTACGCAAAGTACAAACATACATACTATGTAAAGTGAATAATATGCTACAACATTTGAACATGTGAATTTTCTATAATTTTGGAATGAGTACTGTAGGTGAAGAGTTTGATGACATAGGCGCCTGCCTGACGAAAAGCATATACCCCGAGCGGAGCAACAAAGTTGCGTGACCGATACCTGCCACTTGCGATAAGAGAGTTAAAATCCCTTAATCCCGTGAAGCGGGCCACCCGTGTACTCTTAATTAAGAAAACTTTTGATATCGACGCCTGCCATACGTTTAATTTATTATATTCATTTACTTACCTCAAGGCAAGACCATGTAAATGCCAAAAAAAAGAGAAAAAACATAAACAGTAATTTTCAATTTTCTCAAAAACTAGACGACATAAATCCATTCGGTTTGACACTTGGAGGGAGCGGCTGTTTGAGTTTTTTGACAAAAAACTTTTATGTGAGTTAAAAAAAACCTGTGAATTAAAGCAAACCAAACTCACTCCTCAATTGGTAGCTTGGTCTAATCCACCACCTTCAAAATACAACTGACACTTATTGTCAAAATAATCACCAACGAATATCCTTCAATTGTGAATTGATTGCACGATTTTGTAGCGGGAACAGGTAACAGCGTTTCTCGCATCGCTCTCTCGCGGCATTGTGAATCAGGCATCAGTTGTTGGCTGACGATAGACTAGTTTTGTTCGTAAATAAAGGAAATATCTATTGATTTGAGAATACAGCCTTTTTTTTAGTAATCAATCCACCGGTCGCTACATTGGCTACGAGGAAAAACAAAAGGTGTTTATCATGTAGTATTATTGATTACTATTATGGAAAAGAAAAGAGAGCGCGGGATATATATATATATATATATATATATATATATATATATATATATATATATGTATGTATATATATATATATATTGTTATTTTGTTTGTTTTTTGTGTGTGCTATATTTCGTTTCGGGTTTTTACACGGTTATGTGCAACTTATATAATCGAGGTTTGATATCCATTACAGATATTACACATTCCATTAAATTGAGGACGAAGTGAAATCTTTAAATTGACAGAAGGGGATCTACATTTAATTGTATTTGGGTAAGCAAATGCTAGTAAAGCTATGGGCAATTGATTGGGAATAATTGATTGATGAATAGCAAAGAAAGAATAAAGGTGAATTACATTTAATGGTAATTGGGTAAGCAAGTTTTTATAAAGCTATGGAGAAGTAACTAAAAATATTAATTGACTTATATTGAATTGCTGTAGGTGGAGGAAAATATTGAATTGTTGATCACTAAATTGCAGGAAGGAGTGAGAAAAGTAACTTACATTTAATTGTAGTTGAATAAAGTGAAGAAACATTAGGTTATTCACCATTCAATTGAGAGAAATAGACTAGAAAGAAATAAAAATTGCCTGGACGCATTAAATTGTGCGAACTTTGACACAGTTTTCTATTTACGAAAATGAGTGGAACAGGGGTAACAACTTTTCTATGCGACGTCATAGATAAGTCCTTAATCCGGTCAGAATGGGCTTCGAGCTTTTATCTTTTATCTTCAGGCAGAAGAAATTAACGATCCTAGGAGGAAAATGAATAAGCTATTGCATTGGGTGGGACTCGACTTCAAGAGGTTGTGTATAACATTCCTGATGATGTTTCTGTCATTGATACCTGAAAAAGAGGGAAATCTGAATAAATTTCTATTGCGACTTCGTAAACCAGGCGGCTATATGCCAGTTTGGGGAGACGATGGAAGAAATACGGAATATCAACCTAAAAGATAAATTGGTAGATGTTTGGACTCCTAAAGAGCTTAAGAAACGGCTATTGGAAAAAGAGCATGACCTGAAAGACATCATCGATATTTGTCATGCATATGAACAGATCAACAGCCAATCTGATGAGATGATGTTACCAACAACGTCGGCGAACATCAATAAAATTATGTTTAAAGGTTAGCGTAAATTCATAGATAAAGAATGGTGTAGATGTGGCAAGCGGTGGCTTCTAGGGAACAGTTCACATTGCCCCGCCAAGGATGTGAAATGCAACAAATGTGATTTTCTTGGCCATTTCGCTCGGAAATGCAAAACTAAATCTGGAATACACAAAGCCCAGTATTTCGGTAAAAGTGATTTTAAACGGAAAAAACCCAGTCCATCTGGGATTCGTTTTGTAGGAAAAGAAAACGAAACTGATTCCGAAACTGGAATGGATAAGTTACAAGCAGATGACTGTTTTGAAATAGCTGATGCGAAATTGGGGCAAATAATATGAGTCGATATATTAATTGCTTTGTCGGAGAATGCAAAATGGAGATGGTCATTTATTCTGGGTCCAGGTTAAATCTCCTCAGCGAAAAGGATTGGGAGCATCTTTGCAAGGAAAAAGCTACGCTATGGAAAATTCGAACCGAGTCAGAAAACTGATTTCGGGCCTATGTTGAGGATGATTTGCTCAAAATAAAGTAGTTTTCCAGGCCGCCATAAGCGTAGATAAGATTTCCGACTTTATTTCTCCATTCTATGGCACAGAGAATGGTAGACAATCACTGCTAAAAAACCCATACGGCTGTCGCACTTATTGTTTTCAAGTTAGGGCTTCAAATGAATCAAGTCCAAAACATTGAACCATTTCCCAAAACCAGGGGTATACATTTTTCCTGACTGGATCTAAAAAACGCTTATCATCAGTTTGAGTGGGACGAACACAGTCGAGAAATAACAACACTTATTACATCCAAGGGAGTTTATCGATACAAAAGATTATTGTTTAGGGTATATTCAGCGGCAGAGATATTTCAGAGAACAATTGAAAACATCTTAGCTTCAGGCAAAAATGCACTAAACAAACTGAGATGGAACATGATCAAAATTTGAAGGCGATATTAGAAGTTTTTAAAGATTTTGGTGCGGTGCTAAATGGCGGGAAATGTGTTTGGAATGCTCAGAAGTTTAAATTGTTGGGACGTATTTTGTCAGCAGAAGGGATACGTCCAGATCTAGGGAAGGTAAATATAGTCCTAGGGATTCGTCCACCGACCAACAAGAGGAAAGAAGAAATTTCTTGGACCTCGTTACTTATATGGGGAAATTTATTCGTGATCTTGGTGACATAATGGAACCACCACTGAGAAGCCTAACAAAGAATAGCGTTCCATTTGCTCCAGGATTACTCTTTCCAGAAATTAAAAGAGCAACTGGCAAGAATACCAACTCTTTCCGATTATAATCTTTGTGGCTTTAGGTGCGGTGCTTCTGCAGTTTGAGAATGGCCTATCCGAAGTCGAGTGTAGACATTCCCAAACTGAAAAAGGAAGTTCTGTATTGGTATGGGTTGTAGAGAGATTCTACTAGTATTTTGCAGGAGTTTATTTTGGTAACAGATAGACTATTTTCAAGCCACCAGGTTGAATTGGAAGATGGGTTTTACAACTGCAAAATTGAAATTTAAATTCATTTACCAAGCCTGGAAATTAAACATTGCAGACTGTACCAAATGGAAAAATTAGGTTTTTTCAACAAAGAATATGAACAGAATAATTGCGCTTTAATTCAAAAAGCATTACCGCGGGTAAAAATTCTGCAACGACATACATTCCCATTGCCCTAAGGTCACGTATTTTTGAATTGGCACACTGGCCTCTGGTTAAAAAAGACGTGGAAAAGTTTGTGAAAAGCTGTCCTATTTGTGCCCAAAATCAATGAAAAGGCGCACTCTCCAGAGAGTCCGTTGTTGTGCTTAGCACTGGATTTGCTGGGTCCTCTTCCAAATCATGACTATATTTTCGTCATTATTGATCATTGCACAAGATACTATGAGATTAAGTTCGAGAAGAGAATAACATCTAATGTAATTATTGACATATTGGACGAAATATTTGCTAGACTCGGATAATTTGTAAGTGGAGAGTTCAAAGAGTACTGCGTCTAAAACAATATTGAACTAATAACATCCCGACCATACCGGCCACAGGCTAATGGAGAGGTTGTTAATATTAACCGATCTATCCTAAAGAGGCTGCAGATAGCGGCATTGACTAAAAAAAGATATACAGAAATTTATTTTAATACATAATGTCACTCCTCATGGCACAACTTTAAAGGCGCCCTCCGAGCTGTAATTTAATAGACTGATCCGGCATAAAAATCCTTCCATTCATGATATTTCCGAAAACATTTTTGATTAAGAAGCTAGGGAGGCAGATATTAAGAAAGAGAAGGGAAAGCAGAGAGCTGGTAAAGACCGTATGGCAAAAAGTTGTGGGATAGGGGTTGGAGACGAAGTGTTGCTTCTAAACATGATTCTGCTAAATAAGTTAACAACTACATTCAGTCCAAACGAATTCAAGTTAATGGAACGGAGATGAAATGACGTATTGGCGAGGGCAAATAGCAAAATTTTGTGGTGGAACAACAGCCATTTAAAGAAAATAGTAGGTCCACCGGAATCAGGATCCACCCCTGGAGGACCAGGTAATGACGAGCAGTCCAGTTCAAACTTGGGCCCAGTAGAAGCGCAAATAGAATTGGAGACCACCAATCGGAAGCTGAAAAACATCGGAGGGATGTGTCGACCTGTCGATGAATAAGCATGCAGCCGCCTGCTCTCCCCAAAGCTCTCCCAACATCAGAAGACACTCACCGGCCGTGATTGGCTGGCGACGCGTGTGACTGTCAGAGAAAAGTTTTATTCATAAAAGTAAATAAAGGAAATATCTATTATTTTGAGAATTCAGTCTTTCTTTAGTGATCAATCCACCGGTCATTACAGTTTCTACAATAGTTAAATGATATATTGTTCCAAAAATTTGTAAACTTTATCTTACAATAGTGGAAGTAAATGCTTATTCACTTTGTCGCGACTACAGCAGTTCTATTGTGAATGACACCTTTTCAACATTTTCAAGCTTTGCGAGCCCACCTTTTAATTTCGCCTTTTCACATATATAATTTATATTGTAAATATTGTGCATCCGTGCGGCATCGGATAAAGAATAGTGCCGCAGTGCCTCCCAGCTTGTCGTAAGAGGCGACTAAATGGGACACCAATCATATACAGGCAACTATGACACCAACAATGAGCCTGTGACACTTTAACACCTTAAAACTTTCCCACAAGTTTGTATGCAATCAGTGGGTTCCCACGTCTGGAGACTACCGGTGGGGTAAAGAACAGTCAATCAATTCGAAATGAGCATGCAAGTGTCAAACCACTCAAACTTTAAACTTCATGGAAATGATCGCAATTAATAGCACTACCCCGCTGGGCACCACGATTGCGACGCACTCGGGTGATCCCAGAGCAAGCAGAAGTGCTTGTGTCAGAGCCCGACGGATTCCGGGGGCGGGCAAAATAAAGTTTCCAAAATATTTTCCTAAACTTCGGTTTGCAAGTTGGAACGTCGGTTCGATGACCTCAAAAAGTTTAGAACTGGAAGCGATTATGCGTCGCAGAACTCTACAAATCCTGTGCGTACAGGAAACGAAGTGGTGTAATACAGGAAATAGAGCGCGTTTTCTAGATTTAAAAACTAAGGCATTTAAGATGTTCTACCATGGAACGGTCAATGGACGAAACGGTGTTGGAATCGTTGTTGCAGCGGATCTTCTAAGCAACATCGTTGGTATCTTGAAAATAAGCGACCACTTGATGAGTGTTAAACTCGTCATACACAATGAAACGTGGAACATTGTTAGCGCGTACGCTCCACAAAATGGATGCGACCAATCGGAAAAAAATACATTTTGGTCAGAGTTCGGTAATTTGCTTAGAAATATACCTATCGATGAGATGCTCTTCGTAGGCGGAGATTTAAATGGCCACGTCGGAGAAACAAATGTTGATTATGAGGACTGCCACGGCGGTAAAGGATTTGGAACCAGAAATTCAGCTGGCGAAGACATCCTTGTAGCGTGTAGGGCGTACAGGTTAACCGTCTTAAATACAATGTTTATTAAACATCAACGACATCTCATCACCTATAGCAGCGGAGGCCACGAAACGCAAATAAATTATCACCTCTGCAAAATGTCGATGAGAAACCGTGTTAAGGACTGTAAAGTAATACTTGGAGAATCGCTAGTAAGCCAACACCGTCTGCTCATTACAGAATTTTTCACGGCGGAACCACCGAAAACACGGGCATCGTTTGGAAAGCCAAAAATCCGGTGGTATAATCTATCGAAGGAAAGAAGCGCAAGATTTATCGCACTGGCTAAAGAAGTACTTCACAATATAAACGGTATCGCAGACTCACTTAGCCCGCAAGAAATGTGGAACAGCATGCACGAGGAATGTATAACACTCGCAAAGTCCCATCTGGGGACTATATCGAAATACCATTACGTCGGCAAAGAAACATGGTGGTGGAATGACGAAACCAAACGATCTGTGGCCGACAAGAAGAGTGCATTCCAAGCGTGGACAAAATGCGATCGGAGCGACGATATCGAAAAAGCTCGACTGGCTCTTGAATACGAGCGTCTTAAAAAGATCGCAAAGAAAGTCCTGGCTCGAACTCGAGCGGCAAAAGCGGAAAACCAGTACCAGGAGTTGGAACAAATATCCTCACGATCGGCGGATAGAAGACAAGCTATCCAAGAAGTTCAAACGTCGTACAGTACTAAAATGCCAAATATTTTCAAGCTCGCTGCACAGAGGAGAAAAAATTCAATGAAAATAACCTCGCCGAAATACATCAAAAACGCAGACGGTCGCCTATTAACAAATGAAAAGGAAATTTGTGACCGGTGGCTTGAATACTGCAAGGAGTTGCTTAACAAACAGTTTCCACGTGATATCGTGCCGACAGCTGGTCTATTCGAGGAGGAAGTTTCGGACTTTTCAATCGAAGAAATAAGTATAGCAATTGGAAAAATGAAGCGGGGGAAAGCGGCGGGACCAAACAGCATTCCATCAGAGTTTTGGTCGAAGATGGAGGGGATCGGCAGCGTTTGGCTATCGAAACTTTTAAATAAATTAAAATGTGGACAACCTATGCCGAATCAATGGAGAAGCAGCTTCTTGGTTCCATTATACAAAGGAAAAGGCGACACTCGAGAATGCAACAACTACCGTTCAATCAAGCTTATGTCACACACAATGAAAATCGTCGAAAGAGTCTTAAACGAACGTCTTCGGCAAATAATAAAGCTCGATAATAGCCAGTATGGATTTGTTGAAGGAAGATCGACAGTGGACGCTATCCAAAGCTTACGAATAATAATGGAAAAGCACCGAAATTCGTCTAAGGATTTACACATGGTATTTATCGATCTCGAGAAAGCATTCGATCGAGTGCCTAGGGATCTCATATGGGCCGCGCTGAGGTCTCAAAACGTACCGGAAACGTATGTTAGAATAGTAAGAGACATGTACGGAAACGTGAAAACTACGGTTAAAAGCTCTGCTGGACTAACGAGAGAATTTCCAGTTAATGTCGGAGTGCATCAAGGAAGCGTACTTAGCCCTTTCCTCTTTAACGTAGTATTCGACTATCTTTTAAAAGACTGCATGCGCGAAGCAAATGTAACGTCAATTCTCTTCGCTGACGACGCAGTTATACTTAGCGATAACGTCGAAGATTTACAGAACGCCTTAGATTCATGGAGAAATGCGCTAGAGAGAAACGGGTTTAAAATAAGTCGTTCAAAGACGGAGCATTTGACGTGCCCATTTGCGCATCCGTTGCGACCTGTTCCGGATATAATGTTAGACGGAATAGTTCTTCCGAAAAGCACTATCTTTAAGTACTTAGGATCAATCGTTAACGTGGAAGCGAAATGTGACGACGACGTAAACCACAGAGTGAGTGTGGGATGGATGAAATGGCGGGAAAATTCGGGAATCTTTTGCGACCGAAAATTTCCACTTAAATTAAAGGGGAAACTCTACACCACGGTTGTTAGACCAGCTCTTATATACGGTTCACAGTGCTGGACAATGTACGAAGCGTTTAAAAACAAAATGACAGCAGCGGAAATGAAAATTTTAAGGATGTCTAGTGGAGTCACTAAACGCGATTGCATTAGATCTACGCGTATAAGAGGAAGTCTACATATAAAGAATTCGGTAACCGAACAGCTTGAGGCGAATAGAATAAGTTGGTATTGCCACGTTCAAAGAAGATCTGCGGAAAATCCGGTTAAAAAGGCACTATCAACTACGGTCACTCCAACTGTAAGAAAACGAGGTCGGAAAAAGAATTCCTGGATTTCTCAGATGGCAAATGCGCAACAACGTCTGGGGTTAACCACTGAAGCGATCCAGGACCGAGCATTATGTAGACGCGTTCTGCGGTCTGCGACATTAGCCAACCCCATAAGCGGAGCAGCAGCGATGCAGTAAAAATGGGAAACTCGTTACGCATAAGTTCGTATAACGAGGAAAGGGTTTATAAAAGGATAAGAAGAAGAAGACAGCAGTTCTATTGTGATTGTTGCTAACCGTGAAAGGGGGGCTACCTGGAAAATGAGTATCCAGAAGCATTTCGAATTTCAGAAGTTTCAGTGATTTTATCACAAAAAAAAACTCCAGGATTGACGCTTTACTGTCCTCACTTCTTTTTTATATGTTTTGAGGGATTCGTTGTATGAGTCCCAATCTGACGCTTTTCTTGAGGTTTTCGCTTTGATGAAGAGCCTCCTGCAACCATGTTTAACCAGCCTCAGTGTGGATGTCTACCAGTATGACTTTTTCTTGCCTCTAAATTTAATTAGAGGACAGGAGGCGGCCAGTGCTTGGCTGAGAGTCCTGTTTAGCGCCTCGCCTTTCGAATCAAGTTAATTGGTGTTGTCCGGGACCTTGAAAGGTCGGTTTATGGTGAAACGTTCATGAACCATGCCTTCAGCAATCCATGGTTATAAGATTATAAAGGTGTAATCTGCGCCTTTGGTTAGACGTAAAATGAGCCTCGGCCGCGGCCTTTTTGAGTGGTGGAGATTAATTTGGAGAAATCATAGTATCAATGCTGCAATCCTCCAAAGAAGCTATAGGTTACTCTCTTTATGAAGTTAGTAACAACGACATACCTAGCTTCAGAAAACTAATATTAGAGTCCGGCACTCTACATAATGTTGCCGGATTTTTTTTTATTTAACTACTCATTTCTTTATTTATTTATTTTTTTATATATTGTTTTTTTATATAAAGATTTATTAATTTATTTATTTGCTTATATTCTTATATTCTATTCCAGTCAATTACACTTATTAGTTATCTTATTTTCAAGTTTTGACTGTGATTTTTGTGTAGTTTTCGGTTTGAAATAAGTAATGTTTCTCAGTGAGTGGGATATTCAATAAATAGAAACGCTAGTCCACCTCCTATATATGTGTATTCTTGTACACATTAAGAATGCATACGATCACTCACACTCTGCTTTCGAGCCTGTTTCGTCAACATTTTAACAATATAGGTTATATGCGTATTTATGTCTCCTAAATGTGCCCAGTCCCATTAAATTCATTCCTTTTCCACATACACGATTTTTTGTAAGGAGGTGGGGTAAAATTTATTATTCAGAAAAAACGGTGTAAGGTCTAGACCATGTGGGAGCCGCAAAATATCGTATAAATGCTTATAAAAGAGACAGAAAAGTTATAACGAGAGAAATGAAAAGAGATAGACTACAAACAAGGTTTAAACAAACAAGATGAGAAAAGGCGAATATAACGAGGTCATTAGCATTTAGGGGGAAATTATAACCAACTGATGTTATTTAATGGTAGCGGTCTTCGACCGGGCGTTGGATCAACGGTTTAAGAAGCGATCGAATCGAAAAAGGAGATTGATCGAGGGTCTCTGAGTGCTGTTTGTGCGAAAGGCAAAAGGTTTCTCGACTTTGTTCCAACGGTTAGCGAAAAACCAAAAACCTTAAAAGGTCTAAGATTTGTTTTTACTCCGCCTTAATACCACTACGTGTGGATAAGACCACCGGGGGCTCAGTGGAAGCCTGTAAACTTTTACTCCTCCCTCCGCCCCTTCCAAAGCTACATCGCCTGCAAGAGGTGCTCCGAGGGACATCACACAAGAAGAAAATCCAACAAATACAAGTCCAACAATAATAACGTCGACTACAATAACAACAGCAATAGAAAAAAGAAGTGAATTACGCCTACTGACTGAAAGTAGTTACAATATTAAAGAATTTGTTTTTTTTTTTTACAACCGTACAGTTTAATTGTTTAATTTCGGTAAAGATTTAGATTTATATTGTCTCAGTAACTTGTACAGAGTAAAATTTGGATAAATATGAGTTATGAGTAAATTTTGTATTTGGGCGTAAAATAAGAATTGTTGTATTATTTTTTAAATCGTAGAAGGTGCTGACGCTAAAGCTACGGGGTAATAGTAATAATAATCGGTAGGTCATAGAGTTAAATTTTTCTTAATGTTGGCTACAAATTGAGTAGCTGGCCATCCAGTAGTTTTAGGAAAATAAAATTTGAAACAAAAACCAATTAAATAGGTATTAAGTTGTTTTTCATGTGATTTTTTTTTTAAGAAAAAATATCAATTTATAATGTCTTAAAACACTTTTTTATTGTTTTAATTATGGAATAAGAGCTTAGCGCTAGTGGTGTTTGATTTTTTCTTTTACAGGTGGTGACTGGGAGGAGCATCGTTCTAGTGGCCACCATTTACAGATTCGGCCGAAATGGTAGCAATTGGTCGCATTTAAGTGCGATAAGGGTGGGTTGGCCATCCTCAGTCAATAGCACCAGGCTGATTTCAGATTGTAACGAGCTCTTATCATTGTGTGGTACCAGGACATTTTAATCAGAGGGTATCTGCTAGATAGTCTAAGATTTGCATACGCTTAGCAAGATTTAAGCGCGTATGTCCTGGTCTTGCACAGTAGTGATGGCACTGAAATGGGGACTTACTTTTTCATTTCTCCTTTTTTATTTTGCACTCTTCTTCTGAGTCCGACGGTAAAGTAGAGTAATTGGTAAATATCTTTGTTTTTCTCTTTTAATGATATTTTGGCACGAGATAAGAGGGTAAGTTGAGTTGGGATGTATGGAGTAGTGGCAAGAACTAACCCCGTCCGACGTGCTAGAGCCCTGCAACCGCGAGCTCACCACTGCCACCTACTCCTGCATTAAGGATGCTTCCGTGGTTTACTATACTGTTAGGTAACCAAGCCTTCGAGATAAGCAGAACGTATTACGATTTTTAAGATTTTGCAGCGTTTGTTTTAGCTTATTTGAAAGGTGGTTCAAAAAGGTTTAATTCAGGGGAACCAGCGATCGTTGCCATGTCTTTTTCTTTTTTCTCTAAAAAAGCTTTCGATTTCGAGCGGGTATATTGTTTTTTTTTCTTTTCATACTGCTCTTTTTCTATAAACTGTGTTGTTTCACGCAGCTCTCTGAATGGCTTCCACGAACTTTTCAATTCTTCTCTTTTTTCTAAAGGAGTCGTAAGTGGGACACGCAAGGCAATATTTTCATTGCGATTTCTCCTTAAGCCGTACCAGTCTGTTTTTTCATTTGCTAATCAAGTCGCAAGGTCAATCTTCGCTATGCTCCGGCCGATTTTGGGAATCACTCGTAAGGGATCTGAGCAGATATCACTTTTTTACTTTGGTGAAGTATTTGGGGACTCCTTTTCCAATGAAAAAGTCGAGGAAATCAGGAACTTTGTTAGTCCGACTATTTAAGCTACTTGGGCTCATCTATTTGAAAATGCCTCAGATTTCTAAACATGCTTCATGAGAATTTTTCGCCTTTTTTTAAGTTCTTTGGCAAATTCGCAGCCTCGGTAATTCACTGCCTTTACGCGTGGGCTCCATTTTGATTGTGATACTTAAGATAGATTTGAACTCTTCAGGTGAGGGGATGGAATATACCCGAGATCAGAATGCCTGTAAGAGGCGACTTAAGGTCAAACATTTTTAAACAAATCTTAACAAAAATGAAACATGAATTGAACAGGTGGGACAGCAGGTAAACTAGTAAATCCCCCCTCTTCGGAGGTAGGGTCCATTGATTCTGGGGGGAACCATATATTGCTAAATTTATTAAATTTTGGTTCATATTTGTTGTTGGTTTTCTTAGATTTTTTAACAGTTTTGATTTTCTTGTAAATATAGCTTTTACTATCAGTAGGACGAGATAGCTTACGAGAAACCCGCGATTTTCCCATCGCTACCCTGAACGCCATCGTTGAGAACCGCTCGTTTGCTTAACTTGACTACAGTAAGGTAAACAAAGTTACAGATAGGGATGTTTATCATAAAAAGGATATTGCATAAGCCTAGGGGCGCAAAATATTTGTGCTTATTAGACACAAAGTCACGTACTGTCAGATCCCCATGGAGGAGAGATCGCATTCAATCACAGTCTTCACGGTTCATAATCAAGGCCTGTTCAGGTTTAAAGGAAAGCCTTTCAGGCCATGATAACTCATTAGCTAGTCACACGCAAAACGTTTGCGTGAGTTAGGTATTACGGGTCGAAAATAAGATCAGAAGTAACAACATATGTGAGGAACAGCAAAGTTTGATAACAACAGCGGTCAACGAAGAAGCGACCCGCTGGTCTGACGACTGTGAGGATAGGTGTATCAAGCTGTTTTCAAATTGATTATGTACATCTGGTAGGCACACTTTCCAAGTCCACTGTGTTTCTCATGGGTTGCTCTGTCTCCCCTGATGGGTGGTCTCCTGCCTTAATCATCCGC
The DNA here is from genome assembly GCA_928272305.1 of Volucella inflata. Taxonomy (NCBI): domain Eukaryota; kingdom Metazoa; phylum Arthropoda; class Insecta; order Diptera; family Syrphidae; genus Volucella; species Volucella inflata. Next base: position 113,349,266 of record OV743716.1, on the reverse strand, counting down.
TCCATCCATCCAGCTCCTATCCACTTTACTTTTTGACTCACTCTGTCAGTTATATCCGTTGTTGCTTTAGAGGAACACTTTGGCGGGAGGGACGAATGGATTCTTCCATTCTCGGACATCGGAGGTGACAACCAATAGGTTTCCCGAAGACAGAGTCAGGCGGATGGGTTGGAGAATTATGAACATATGACGAACGGTCATAGGACCAAATTAAATCCATAGAGCCAGGTACCCATACAACCCATACAAGTTGCGTGTAGCTGGGAGGAGCCATCAAGTCACTGACCGACTTGGGTTCGGCCAGGCCCGTCTACGTTTGGTTTGAACGGCGCGAGACTACGTTGAAAGATCGCTAATTTCTTTCTTTCGGATAATGGATCATATAATCTGCGAAACATGTCTTACATCGTTGCGGCGGGTCTGGGTCTGTCATTTGATTTCTTCTAAGAGAAGATCGTCGTAACTCGGCGCAAGAAATTCTAACTTAAGTTCCCTAACCAATTCCTGTCAATTCGCCCTAAACCACAGAAATGCCTTCCCAGATTCACCGCTGCCCTAAATAAATGTGTCCCCGATACACCACGCGCTTCGCGATGATCCTCGACTCATTAGAGGAATGAATTCACTGAAGAACCACACCTTTTTCCAGTAAACTTCACGCCCCACTTCTCGATTCGTTCCGTGCAGCGCTCGATAACCTGGTATTCCGTAGCAGGGGGTAACTGTCGATGTTGGGGGTGGGTAAATGTCGAAAAATAGTTCGGGGTGATGGTTGATTGGAGTCCTAAGGATCGCACTCGAGTTACTCTTCTGGTTTTCTTTTCGTTGTTGGTCCTCTTCAAATTCAAATTTGAGATTTAGCCTGTAAGAAAGTTTGGTGAATTAAAAGTATGAGGTGGGTGACTCGCTTCGCTCCCGAACAGGATTTTAACCCTTTCTTCCGCAGGGCTTAACCCCCTCATGCGACTTCGTCCCTCCGCTAAGGGTATGTCAACAACTGTCAGGCAGGCGCCTGGAGCTAAATAACTTTAAAACTTTTAACGGATTGTAACGATTTGTATCCGTACGAACGATCCGTAATTGATGAATGGGAGTAACAAACATAGCCGGTTTTGGAAACTGTAAAACGAAATAAGGCCAAATCGGAAATTCGAGTGCATTTAAATTTTGGTAGTCTATGGCAAACCTGAATAAAAAGAAGCTTTGCATGACCCCGGCAGGGGGTTGCAGGGGGCAGTATGCCCCTCCATACCTATTCCACTGTTTCTTGTAGAAAATTGTTTGGGCATTATTTCCTTTTGTATGTCGAAATAAACCCAAATTGGTCTTATTTCATTTGTACATCCAATTGAGAACTAAGGCCATTTTCTGAAATGAACTAACGCCACATGGCTTTAGTTCTTATTCGAAAGTGAAATAAAGCCATAAATGGATTAGGTATGGCCTTAAATCTCACTTAAATGAGAATAAACGCCATTTTGTCATTAATTCAAATGGCCTTCACGGCACCGATAACACGTTCCGACTTGCATCGAATCATGTTCATACATGATGCGCGGCAGTAGCGGTGCGTATTCGCGGTATTTGTCATTTGTTCTGAATTATTCTCGCGATTAACACGTATTGTTTTATATTTAAAAGATGGCATTGGAATTAAGAAGAAATAAAAAATGTGATTTCTTAGTTGGTGACGTAAATTATCAAATAACAGGCGCAAAGTTACCGCCTAATCGTCAAGTTCTTTCAGTACTTTTTTTAACATTCGCGAAATTAAATTGACTGTTAGTGAAAGCGCTAGTCTCGTCATTCGGGAGTGTATTATATTTTGGGAAAAAGCTAGAATCCCTACCAGAGCTATACCTAACTGTGTAAAAAAACTTGTGGATCTTTAAAAAAATTGTGAAAAAATACAAGATATTTACAAGCGCCGTGAGGAGGACTTTAAGAACAATGTAGATAATTTATTTGATATAGCACACGCTGAAGCTTTGGAACGGATGAAAATTGAAGAAGATAAGATATTTTTACAAAAACAAAGAGAACCAGGGCATCCAAGGTGTTTAGCGGGTGAAGACAAAAATTTAGCCGAAAAAGAAGAAAGGGCAAGGCAAAGGAAATTAAATGAAGAGAAAAAAAGATGTGAGCAAATGTGTTTCGGAGGTTTATCGTCATCTGCTTACGCAAGATTCTATTCAAACGCAAGGACATCACGATCAACTTACCAGCTCTGATGAAAGCCTTGAGGAACCCTTGGCATCCACCTCTTAAATGGTAAGTTCTGAAGCTACTACAAAAATAGGAAGGAAAAACTTAATAACGCCTAAGTTAGTAGCAGCTTTAGAGAGATGTCAATTAAGCATAAGGGATTCTGTCTATATACTTCAGGCTGTAGTAGAAGCACTAGATCTTAGCTGTGATGATTTTTCGAAAAACAAATCTTCTATTCAACGTATTCGCACACAGAGTCGAAAATCAAATTTTCAGAATCATGACAGAGTACCTCGATGACAAAGTACAAATAATGTGCTGTGACTCAACTGCGTCTAATACAGGACGATTGAAAGGAGCTTGTGTAGTTTTGGAACGAGAACTTGACAGGGAATTACTACTTTTTGCTTGCCGCCATCACGTTTACGAACTAGTTTTAAAACGTGTGTTCGAAACAAAAATCCACCAAGTCACAAGTAGCCCTGATATTACACTGTTCAAAAAGTTTAGAGACAACTGGAAAACTAATAATCCTGCTGCCATTGAAACATATACCGATATCGTCACACGACAACAATAGAGGATTTGTTGACATTTTATAGTCAAGAATTGCAAAAAACCATTGGACGTGCCGATTACCGGGAACTGATTGAACTATCTTTTATTTTCTTAGGAGGGGACAGTGAAAAAAAAACAAAAATTAGACCTCCTGGAGCGATGCATCAAGCAAGATGGATGGCTGGAGATATTTACTCTTTAAAGATATGTATGTTGCAATCTCAGTTCAAAATTAGCACCAATGATAAGCGAACACTTCAAGACGTCTATTTATTCATTGCGGTTTTATATGTAAAACCATGGCTTGGATGTAGTCTGGCGATTAAGGCACTAAATCAAGATTTGTGCTTTTTAAAGAGGCTTAAGGAATATGAAACTGTTGACAAATTGATCTCCAAAGCAACCCTGAGCATGTTTAGTCACCATCTTTGGTACTTGTCAGAGGAATTTGCCGTTTTATCGCTTTTAATGATGAAGTTAATGAACAAACCAAAACGAACATTGTAGTGAATTTCCAAAGAAAGAGTTTGTATGATTCTCGGAAGAGGTACATTCCATCTGAAGACGATATGTCTGATTACTTGTAGGAACAATAAACAGTACTATTTTTTATACCATTTTCAACAAATTGTTAATAATACTGACGTATTTATTGTTGCAGGAAAATCATTAAGTGATTTTGTGTCTGTCAAGAGCAGACATTTATTATCTCGATTAAAAATTGATAAAAACTTCCTCCAGAGACCCGTTTCTACATGGGATGAAGATGTTGCCTATTCAGAGGCGAAAAGGAAAGTACTTTCTTTAAGGGCAGTTAATGATACGGCTGAAACAGCTGTAAAATTTATGCAATATTTTCATGGTTAGATCACTGCAAACGAAGAGCAAAAGCAATTTTTGCTACGCTGCGTTCAGGAGCATAGAAACTGTAACCAGACTGTAAAAAAAGACCCTCAAACGAAAATATCTTGCCTGATCTGTAACTGTATCTTCTTTTAATAAATACGAGGGCGGGTCAATAAGTCCGTGACTTTTGGATTAAAACACAGATTTTTTGATAAAAAAATAATTTTATTTTTCAACGTAGTCTCCCTTGAGCTCTATACACTTTGTCCAACGCTTCTCCAATTTTTTTATCCCTTCCAAAAAAAATGATTTGTCGAGGTCCTCAAAATAGGCCTTTGTTTGCGAGATGACTTCATCATTGGAGTCAAATCTTTTTCCACCAAGCCATTTCTTCAGGTTTGGGAACAAGAAGTAGTCGCTCGGAGCCAAATCTGGAGAATAGGGTGGATGAGGGAGCAATTCATAGCCCAATTCATGGATTTTTGCCATGGCAACTTCACAAGCGTTTGTGGTCGACTGTGAGCAAACGCGGCACCCATCTTGCGGAAAGCTTTCTCATGCCCAAGTGATCATTCAAAATTGAAACCACTGAGCCATGCGAGATCCCTACGGCTTGAACAATCTCTCGCACTTTCAATCTTCGGTCGGCCAACACCATATCGTGAATTTTTTCGATTGTTTCGGGTGTAGAGACCTCAACTGGGCGTCCAGGACGTTCGGCATCTTCAGTGCTTGTACGGCCACAACGAAATTCAGTAAACCACTTTTTTACCATTGAAATCGATGGTGCAGAGTCCCCATAGTATTTATCAAGCTTAGCCTTGGTCTCGGTAATGGTTTTTTTTCGCAAGAAATAATGCTTAATAAGCACACAAAATTCACTTTTTTCCATTTTCTCCTCAAATTAGTGAGTAGTCTGATAAAAATAGCTGTCAAACACAAACTAACTGACGCAGCAAGTTTAAATTTTGACAGGAGTCAACTGACAGATGCCTGTTGACAGAAGCAGTGTTGTTGTTTCAGTAAAGAGGTCAGAAATTCAAAAAGTCACGGACTTATTGACCCGCCCTCGTATTTCATAAAAAATTTAATATTTCAATTGATTTGGCTACATAACAGCAATTTTCAAAATCTTCAGAGTACTGTCGGCACGGGTTAACGTTGACGTAGGAAGATGAAATTTTGTATTTAAGTAAGTCTGGGTAGTTTAAAAAGAAATAGGAGGCATGCATTTCGTTATCTGAACAAAAATTTTTTTCACCCATATAAGGGACACCCTAATGCATTATGTGTAGGAAATGTTTTTTTTTTGTGTAAAGCACTTAGAACACAAGAAATAGAAAGTCATTTACTTGAAGACTGTTAAAACTGAAAAAACGTGAATTTTGAGCTAATGATGCAGAATTATTCGTTTTATCATGCTTCATATTGTATAAAAATTTCATATTTATATCCAGCATAATCTCCCCGTTAGAAGAGCATATCCCGTAATTCATTTCATATACAGGGTGAGTTTTTTAACTTGAGACATCCAAATTACTCGAAAAATACGCAATATCGCGAAAAATGTTTCAGACAAAAGTCGCAAGGTTCTGAAGGGGACGTAAGATGGTGACCACGAGTTTGACATTGAGCCCCATTTTCAAGGTCAAACGAAGGTCACTTTTGATTTTTTTAATGGGAACCCCTATTTTTTGACAGATTCGTAATCTCCGTGAAAAATTACAATTCTTTTACATGGAACACTTTTTTCAAAAATGCGTACTTTTCCCGTCAGAGGGCGCCATAAAACTTAGGACATCAAAATTACCCGAAAAGTACGAAATATCGCGAAAAATGTTTCAGACAAAAGGCACAAGGTTCTGAAGGGGACATAAGATGGTGACCACGGGTTTGACCTTGAGACCCATTTTCAAGGCCAAACGAAGGTCACTTTTGATTTTTCAAATGATAATTCCCGATTTTCATTGCTCAGTCGTATTGCTCGTAGGCTTGTCATTTGTTTTTACCCAGAAACAACGACGTGGACGTAGCAGTATTTTGTTTCCTTCGGGGTGATTAATTAGAGTGGGTCCCCTTGCCTCCCACTGTAGAATCATTGAATTCTTCCCATTTCGACGTTTATTTCCCGAGACTATTTCAACAAATGCTCGAAAATGTGACCAATCACTTCAATACACTTGTCTATCCGCGCTCTAAATGAACCAGTTGAACTGAGAAGTATTTCTGGCGTAATCTTCCGACAAGCTTCAGTTATTCGTCTTTTCATGTCCTCACGTGTTGTTGGCTTTTTTCTGTAAACCTCACTTTATAAGTAGCCCCACAAGAAGAAATCAGGTGACGTAAGATCTGCAGACTGCACAACATTCCATCACAAGATAACGAATCGAATGCACTACTTAATTTCTCTTTTGCGAGTGGGTGCTTCATTCAAACAATACGAGTGCAACTGTTCATCTACACCGAGTACACCGAATATTTCAAATGATTCGATTGCATTGAATGGGTAGTGTGTCCCTCACATTATAGGGGCATGGCTTCAAAACCTTAAAATATTGTATAATACTGCAAGAACAGTGGTTTACACACGTAAGTTGCATTTTCATACGACAGACGGACCGACGAGCATATAAAAACAAAAATTAAACAAAAGATCCGACATGTTACATGTGTGCGTCTTCGATCGATTGGATATCACGATGATTCTTTTTTTTTGTTATTTATATACTTGCAAATAGGTTCTTGTTCCCGAATTCCGTCGCGTCTTTTATTTATTTATTTTATTTATTTACTTATTTATTATAGTATTCAATTGAGACCAATGCTGAGGATTTGGAAAAATCATTTCTGTGGACTGTATAACGGCGATAAAGAAACAAATACCTTTGTCAGGCAGAATGAACCTTTCAACTTGGATGATGTAGACCAACAATTTGTCCAACGAGGCTATGACAGGCCGACTACCGAGCTGTTCAAAGCGGCAGGCGACGATTTGGTAAGGAGCATACACCAACTAATCTCGAAAATATGGTCGAACGAAAGTATCCCCCTCAGCATTGTTTGGCATTCCTGCCAAACTCGCCCGTCTGTGCAGGATGACGATAGAGAACGCATGCTGCTCCATGAAGTTCGGTAGAGATCCAACCAAAACCTTTGATGTCAAAAAAGATCTAGACATAAACGGAAGAAAGCAGCATGATGTCAGCAGCGCGTTCGTGAGTATTGAGGCGGTTTAGCGTCAACGAAGACAAGTCCAAGTGTATGCGGTCAAGCAAAAAGGACACGCGACCTTTATGACAGAACGTCACCTTTGGCAGACATAACTTTGAGGATGCTAAAGACTTTGTCTACCTATGCTCCGCTATAACTTCAGACAGCGACACAAGCGCAGAAATCAAACGAAGAATATCTCTTGCCAATTGCTGCTTCTTTGGGCTAAGAAGTCAATTGCTTAACAAAGCCCTCTAACAAACAACAGAAGTTACCCTATATAAGACCTTAATAATCCCAGTCCTGCTCAATGGCGCAGAGGAATTCACATTTTCGAAAACGGCTCTTGCTGCTTCGAGAGGAAAATTCTTCGAGTGATTTTTGATCCCTTCTGCATTGATGGTGAGTAGAGTGAAGATCCAGCCACTAAGGTGGCTGCGTCATGTAGAGCGGATAAACATACCAATGCTCCGGTCAAATCTGCCCCCAACGGACAGCGCAGTAGAGGAAGACCACGATTCAGGTGGCGCACGCAATTGGAAGGGAACCTCAGTCAACTTAGCGTGCGAAACTGGAGGTAGCTAGCCACAGATCGAGCTAGCTGGAGACGCTAGTTGATTGAGGTGCAGGTCCAGCACGGACTCTAGCGCCACCTAAGGTCAAGTCAAGTTCTAATACTTTGACTCATTAAGAATAAAGTATACGGCTAGTCCGCATATACTTGCACAAATGTATGTACCTGATTGAATCGGTAAAATATATTTTAAAACAAGAAAAAAAATAGCTTTAGTTTTGATATACTCCATTATGTTTGTATAATCAAATCAGAGAACTGCAGTGAAATATGATATCTATGATGTTATAAGCCAAGTTCATAGGGAAAGAAATGCAATTTGCTTAGCAAAAACCTATAGCGCGTAGTTTTACAAAACATAATGTACAAACAAATAAAATAGAAACATTTACATAAATTACTCAGACTTACCAGTTTTTTAGAAATTCAATTGATCGAGAAGTGGCAACCTGCTATGATGACAAAGACTTTGAAAGTCTTCATAATTCCACTATGTGCATTTTAGATACACACATGTGGGCGCAAGTTAGACAAAGTATACTGTTTAGTGTGATTCATATCGGCTAGTGCTTTCCATTGCATTCAATAATAATTACTGCTAGTAATACCGTTTAATTGAATTTTGAAGTCTAAATCAAATACTCGTATATGTATTGATTTGAATTGTTTTTGTTGTGTTTATGTTTGAACTTTATTAAGAATTGCTTTAAGACGAAATTGTGCATACATCTTTTTTTTTAATTTTCTTACTAGTTGTTCATAAGTCATTATTTTAATTTATTTAATCTTCTGGTAGACGACAGTAAAAAATAGATTCAGTAACTTAAATCATTTCAAAGACTTCAATGATTTCAAAGAACTCAATGAATTCATATGACATCAAAGACTTCAAAGACTTCATTAACTTTAAGTGAATGCAATGAATGCTAGTGACTTCAAGATGAAATCTGGAGAGCCTTCAAAATGTTTGCATTTGTTAAATTTGAACAAATTTTTGTTAAATCATGACTTCAGAATGATTTAGTTGAATTCATTGAATTAAAACAAATCCACGTGATTTCATATGAGTTAAATGATAAAATAGTTGCACTAACTTACAGCTCTGATTTTAATTACCACATTCCTTGAAATCGCAGTCCATATTTCATATTTTTAATATAAGAGAAACAACTTCACCTTAGTACTTCAACTTCTAAAATGCAATAGCCATTCATTTTTGAAGTCTTGAATAAAAGCAATCAGTTTGAGTAATCAAAAGGCTGGAAGTCAATAAAATGGAAGTCTTTTTGATGGTCTCATTCTTAGAAGTCTTATCGAATTCGTTTGAAGTACTTTGACTAAACAGAAGTTCTTTTACTTCAATGAACTTTTTATTGGAACAGAAAATACATTTATTTTTTTTATAATATCTATTCATTGAATTTTACAAATGCAGCAAATCTGATATATTAAGAAAAATTTTAAAAGTAATCACATGTTTGGAGAAAAATGCCATATATGTATGTACATTCAATTTAAACAACATATTTGTTGTACTTATAGAACACCAGTTTTCACTTTCAGAAGCAACATATACTTATTTAATGAGTCAAGGGTTGTTAGTGATTGCGCCAGGTATGCGTCAAAAGATTCATCCTCCAGATGCACAACAGGACCCCAGGCATTAAAATCATCTACCGTTTCTTCTGAAAGATTGTAAAAAAATGATTCGTTTTAGAAAATAGCAGTCAACATAGCTAATGGTCTATATGCTGAAACTCAGAAGAATGTCCGCGGAAAACTTTAACAAATTTTATTTCTATTCAGTGCTGCTGGACACTTTTATACTGATCGGAGGGTTAATTTGCAGAGAGAAAATTTACCTTGTCTTCTGTTACAAGATTTCAAGTATCCCTTGCTCATAAATTTCAATATCAATAGTCCCGTTAACTATTTTTTTCCTAACACGTGTACCTCTCAGTAAATTTAGCAGAGAAGAAGTTTATAACAAACAGAATGACAAAGTTTATTCAACGTCATCTAAAGAAGCAAGAAAAGTTGTTCCGAGGGTTCAGCGTGGACACCATCCCGCTTCTGTAATGGTTTGGTGATTGGTATCGCATCAAGGTGTCATATCACTGCATTTTTGCGAAAAATGTGCGAAAATAGGGGCAAAACGATGCAAGAGTGGCTTAGATGAAATATTCCAAATTTTATCGCTGCTGCAGATTAGCCAGATTTAAATCCGCTGGAATACAGTTTGTGGTCAGGTCAAAAGGCATTCATGTTATTATTATTAAAAGTGTAATATACAAATAAAGTGTGACAACAAATACGCCCCCCCAAGATCCTCGGAAATGTTTCTACCACTGGAAACGGTGTCCTCGAGTATGTCAACTTTTAAAGTAAAACATATAAATTAAGTGACCAAGTAGGAATTACAATCAACATTGGCTGTGACTGTCGTACTGGTTTTTTTTTACTTTAAGAGCTGACCTTGCTGAAAGATTTGGTAATTTGTTAAAGTTTTCCGCGGACATTCTTCTGAGTTTCAGCATATGGACCATTAGCTATGTTGACTGCTATTTCCTAAAACGAATCATTTTTTTATAATCTTTTTTTTTGTGCATCTGGAGGATGAATCTTTTGACGCATACTTGGCGCAATCCTTAACAACCCTTGACGCATTAAGTAAGTAAGTAAGTTAATTTTGAAAAAAAACATTTTTTTAAGGCAAAACACACCCCTTCCATCGTCAGCCACTGTAGAACGACTATTTTCTCTAGCTGGCTTACTAAATGCACCAAAACGTGGAGCTTCAGACTCCAATTTCGAGAGTGAATACTGGTGTTCTATAAGAACAACAAATACTTTGTTTGAATTGTATGTACATGTATAGGATTTTTCTTCAAACATGTGATCATTTTTGAAATTTATTTTTATATTTCAGATTTGCTGCCTTTGCAAAATTCAATGAATAAATTCAATAAAATGAATGTATTTTCTGTTCCAAAAAATTAAAAAAAAGTGCAAAAATACGCGAAAAGTCTTTAAAGTATATATTCTATAATTGAATTTTCGAGGGATTAAGTCTTAAAGCTCGCAGACTTCATTGCAGTCAAAAGACTTCAATGCAGTCAAAACACTTTAATGGAGCCTAAACATTTCCATGAAGTCAAATGATTTCACTGAAGTAAAAGTACTTCTGTGTAGTCAAAGTTCTTCAAAACGACTCCAAACGAATTCAAAAATAATTCTAAGAATGAGAGCAATCAAACAACTTCCATTCTATTGACTTCCAGCCTTTGGTTACTCAAACTGATTGCTTTTATTCAAGACTTCAAAAATTAATGGCTATTGCAGTTGAAGCCTTTCAATGAAGTTTTGAAGTCCCGAATTCTAGTCCTGAATTCAATTTAATAAAATTCTCAAAAGAATGCGTTCTCTTGCAACTCTGAAAACTTTGTTTGCACTGAAAACTTTTAAAGACGTATACAAGTACTTATTTCAATGTGGGTGAGATAGGCACACTTATAGAAAACTGTTTTATTTCTGTATCAGAGCCCTTTAGATGGAATAGTTAAAGATCATAGACAAAGTACGTAAGAATAAAGAAGTTCCTGAACGATCTTATAAATGTCTAAATAAAAATAGACCTATAAGTCGAGAAATTTTAAACAAACACCTCCACCAGGTATTAATATACAGCCTTGAAAATATTAGGGTTCTAATAAACGTAAACTATTCAATGTTTACTTACCACATAAGGACAGAGCCCACGAATTATTTAGTGACTTTAGAGACAAAGTATTTAGAGCAGTGTCTCGACAAGGCATAGACCTCAAAATTACAATAGATATTACAACTAATACAGAAAATATAATATATTCAAACCAAGATAGTACTGATACAAACAGACTTTTTAAGTATTGCTTCGAAAATCGGAAAATTCGGACTTCGAGGGCACTGCAAACTTTTCTACCTGCATTAGAGTTAGTAAATAGCATAAGTGATGGCAATGACATCCTCCGCCAAAACTCCAAACCGGCGGATTCATATTCACAAGAGATTGATGATTTTACTAAAAAAATTACAAAGCGTATATATTTCAGACAGACTAACACCTCAATTGGCTGAGACCTTATCCACTAAAACATCTTTTAAAGGCCATAATGAAGAATTCCAACACTGATGCGGTGACTTATCATGAAGTCTACTCATTTCAATGACATGAATTAGGCAGTAGCCAAATTCGTAAATAGCTGAACTGAAGCCTATGACCAGCCAAATGCAATACTTCATATGAGAGGTATTCGCGGTAGAAGTTATTATCAAAACTACGAGTATAATATTCGAAATAATAATAACTATAATTATGATAATAATCGCAACAATAGAAATTATAAAATTGAAATTACAATACAAATAAAAAAATATAAGCAATACAATGTCAGAATGACGCAGCAAAGGTACGGAAAATGAAGGTACGGTAGGTACTCAATAGGTAACATAAAATAAGATCTATAATATAAATTTGAATTTAACGTCATTCATAGCACTGAAAACGTCATTAAGAAATTATACAAGAACATTTATAATCGATACAGGCGCGGATATTTGTACGAAACAACAAGCTTACACGGCATAGGTCAAGGAATAACGAACACATTCGATAAAGTCCACTCTAACTTAATATTTGAAAATAGCTCATGAATTTCATTTTGTTAGTGATGATTTTCCTATTCTATCCGATGGAATAATCGGTGTTGATTTCGTCAAGAAATATCATTTTTTACTGAACTTTGAAAAGGAACAGGACTGGCTGGTACTAAAGCCAGATGATTTTGACGCAATACCAATGTCATGCTCACTAAAGGTTGATGCAATAGCAATACCGGCAAGATCTGAAGAAATTAGACAAGTCAACAGCTAATGCAAAAAAAAAGAAGTGTTTATTCCACAACAACAACTCCAGAACGGAATATACATATGTGGTTAATACAATTACAATAATCACCAGGGGATCTCTCCGTCTAATAAACACAATAAATGAAAATGTACTGATACCCAATTTCATATTAAAAACAGAAAGTCCAAACGAATACGAAGGAGTATCAATATAAGATTACCAATCGGAAGACCTTATATTAAAAAAAACTGTTCAAAATTTTTCCAGACTTCATAAAGTCTGATTCGCACTCGAAACAGATAAAATAACTGTTTATAATTTTTACAAACAAATACAAATGGTGAATAAAATAAGAGAACACAAACATATATGCCAAATATGAACAAGAACGAGACAAGACCAACATGCATAATAAGATTTGTATTGTTCTGTAGTCGTCCCTTTGGTTCTAGTGGGACCTCTCCGGCAATTCTTCCAATGCTATTACTCGAAGTCGAGTCAAGTTTGTTTGTTAAGGTCTATGTGTTGAACTCTATTGTTTCTTCTTCTATTAAATTGTGTTGATCCATCCTTCGAAAACACAAGCAGTATGCGACGACTTAACATAATTTTGACAGCGTTGAATGTCTATCCAACAGCGTATCTATTAAACTTGTCCTCTCTGCTGAAATCTGATGCATTGCGGCTGACTTAGCTTCCTCCGGTCCTTCCCACTACAATTTGTTTCCGACGATTGTCAACAGAAGTACTCCACGAGACGCCAAGTCTCGCATGCCGTTGCGTTGGTAAGTTTTTGGATTTTGGACACTTGATTGGTTATGAACGTCTTCCATCTTGTAGCTGGAACTCTTATCCAGCACAGTATAGTTACTGAATCCATCCCAGCGCACGTGTTATTTGCTTCAATCTTGAGAACAGACACCATCGCGTGTAGTAGTTTCGCCAACATAACTGCTCCACACAGCTCTTACCGCGGCAATGTCACTGTCTCCAATGGAGCCACCTCCATAATCTTATTGGACCTTTCAGTATGGATCCATCGTGGGATTTTCGCCTCCGACAGGGCTGACAGGTCGCTGTACAAAACGGACCACTCCTGCCTTATTTCAGATGGGATTGGCGTGCCCCAGTCTAGACCTCGTCCGCACAATTGCTGCATGATTATTTTGGCTTTTACTATGCATGGCGATAGCCATCCCATAGAATCATATAATCTAGCAACGACCTTTTCCTGATGATTCTTCATTATTTCTTACCTCCAATGTAAAGCAGCGTCAGCGTTTTGACGTTGCTCTTCTCTTCCGACGAAACAGTATTTTTAAAGCTGGGATCAAGCTGTTGCCAAAAGATGCTTTACTCCTTGAAATTGACATTCTTCAACAGTATCTCCTCTGTGATGATTGATGTTGCCACTGGATACTTCTTTGCCTCATCGTTCGCCAATTCTAAAAGCACCCTGAACGCCAAATAAGGGGCTGACGCGGTATCGAATGTGACCGTTTTGAGACGCTAGATCATAAGCTGCTCCTCAGGATGTTCTCGCCAAAGTATGAGTTGTTAGTACGAATCTGTCGACGCAGATCCTGCGGTACATTTCTCCACGTCACCAGTGAAAGTATACTTGGATTTTCGCCACTTCAAGATGATGTCGATGACAGTTGTTTGTAGTTTTGGACCCGTCATCAACTCGTCATTCAAATAAGAGGCAAAAAGAGGTTTGAAAGATGCTTCGAACACAACCCTCAACCTTGTGGTTGTACTGGTTTCTTTAATGACCGAGTAATGGGGTATAAAATAATAAAAGGATGTGTTGAGTATTTCATCCGACGGATCGACTGGAGTCATGTGCCCGAACTGTATGTACTCCCTCATGCATCTCACATATTCTTTGCGTTTTTGGGGATTAGCTTGAAGATGCTTCTCTAACTGCATGAACTGCTTGATTGCACCCGATTGTGTTGGGCCTATAGAGATATACGATCCATCTTTAAATTGCAGACGAATCTTCACATATTCGGTCTTCACGTTTTCGGTCTTCCTGTGGTTCGTGTTTTTCAAAAGGTTCCTCTTCTATCTCCCAAAATCTATGTAGTAGAAGAGTATAGTCGAGACCTATCTGACTAAGGAATCTCTGCACAGAGTTCGGACTATTTGACGGAATCCTTCCAAAAAGCAATCATCCCATATGTGTGTGTTGAGCTATTGGACCCTGATTATCAGCGTTTCTTTTAATGTTCTCCAACAGAATTTCGGCGTACAGTTCACTAACTAATGGCAAATCCACCTTCGCTGGAGTGAAGAAAAATGGGTCTGCTAACTGTAGTCCCTCCAGCTGAGACCAATTTTTTCATTTGATTTGTTGGACCGGCAGAAGGCCAGTCAGTGCTTTCAAAACCAGAGCTCGCATACTGCTTGTGAACTCTGAAACAGTCGAGTCTTCCATGTCGCTCGAACAGCTGCGGAGTGGCGACTTAACTACTATAGAGACGTCGCACACGGCAGTGCGGAGCGTCTCCCGTTCAGTAGGAATCGGTAGAGAATCGCGACTTGAGGGATGTTGCTCAGCAGCACCAACAATTTTGGTGGCTTGTTGAATTAGCGGAATCTACGTCGTCGAATTCCTCTAGCACTAATTAGCTTCGTTAAGGAGCAGGGTCGGCAACCTAATTTTCTAGCCGTGGCTGACTTACATAGATTTATGTAGGATTAGGATAGTTTTAAGGGAAAAATAAAAAATAAAAAAAAATAAAAATAATAAAAAATAAAAAAAAAATAAAAAAATGTATATATATATATATATATTGTGTATATATATATATATACAAAAAACAAAAATACAAAAAAAAAATATAAAACAACAAAAACAAAGAGATGGGTAACCTTCGGGTAACTTCTTCCCACAAAAAAAAATATAATACCTAAATGATAAGATAATTTTAAGTAGCTTAAGTAGCCTAAGTAGATTAAGAATTATGTTAAGGTAGTTAATAAGTTTTAGTTTTAAGTTTTAAAAGATGAAAAAAAAAAAATAAGTTAATTTACTAAGTTTTTGTTATAAAATTATTTTCTTAGTTTTAATTGCAATTACGAGTAATACAATATAATTTAAAAATGAAATGTACTAAACGTCGAAAGACAAATTTTAATTGTTAGGTTTAACTTAGAGTGTCCGCATGGGGCCAGTAAGTTAGAATAAGATAATTTTAAGTTAATTAAGCTAATTTTTAAGCGTTTTTTTGTATAGCATGTAAGAGTTATTGAATGGAGTTGAATAAAAATGCATATTAAATGAATGAAATGAATGAATGGTGTGTTGTGTTGTGTTGAAGGAGTAAGCTGTGTTGGATACTAGGTTTGTGGATTTATATGAAGCAACATTTCTGACTTGGACAGTTCCTCTTGAAATAACTGTACGCCAAGCAATTCTCACACACTCGTATACTATACACAGCTTGTTTCCGTTGTGCCATATCCATTTTTTAAAATTGCCTGCAATCAAATAAAGAATGGTATTCCATCTCGCAAACCTTGCCAACGGTTTGCCTGTTTGAGGGCTCCCCTCTGGAATGAAGTACTTGTGTTTTTTTTCCATCCTTACCAGAAACTTTGGGGACGGTATGCTGCCCGAAAGCCTCTAAAGCCCTAAACAGGCACTGCGAGAAATCCAAGAAATCTTTAATGGAGGATAAATCTTTACTATTGCCCAGCTTTTCTGCTCATAACTGCTGCGCAGTGTCGGCTTGTTTCTGCAAAATCATACAAATTAGTATTGTGTCCCAGTGAGAAACAGGTAAGCCTTAATTTTCAAGTGCATGTATAGGGCCATTCATTTTCGCTTTCGAAAGTAAACCTAAATAAAACACACAGCGATAATTTTTTGATGAAAATTTTAATTCATTTTAAAGTTTGGACTTTGCCATTACGTGTAAAAAACAATATCATTCGAATTCGCATCATGCGATTTTTTGGAGGTGATTTTTAACCACTTCTTCGCAAATTTCGGGTGGTATCTCGGCTTGAGTAATGATGGTTTTTAATGCGTCTAGAGTTTGGGGATTATTCGCGTTAACACGGTCTTATGCGTAGACCCACAGAAAGAAATCGAACGGTATCAAATCGCATGATCTTGGTGGCCAATTGACGTCGCCAAAACATGAAATTACGCGACCAGGAAACTTCTCACGCAATAAAGCCACACTTGGTCGTGTTTTGTGGCTTGTTGCACCGTCTTGTTGGAACCAAATATCGTCCAAGTCATGATTTTCAATCGCCAGCCAAAAAAAATCGGTTCTCATTCGACCATATCGCTCTGAATTAACTGTAAACGTCCGCCCATTGGCTTTTCGAAGATATATGGACCAGTGACAATTTTCGACCGTAAAGCACACCAAACAGTCACTTTGTCTGGATGTAACGGCACCTCTACGATCACTTGTGGGTTTTATGAGCCCCATATGCGGCAATTTTGTTTGTTTGTTGAAGAAAATGTTGTTCGAAGAATCGGTGTTTATAGTCTGTTGTTCCAACACCCAAGAAGCGTATCTTCGCCGTTGTGAATGGTCAGCTGTCTTCAGTTGTTGCGTTAGTTGAACTTAATAAGGATGGAGATGCAGATCCAAATGCAGAAGGCGATATATTATTGTAAACGGCAAACATTCAACTAATATTATGATACTGCAAATGACAGCTGTGTTTGGCAGGTGCCAAATGCCAGCGCTACCCACTTGAAACAACGAAATGAATGACCCTGTATAATCTCTTGTGAAGTGTCTAATATACGTTTTATTCCAGCTTTGATTCCACTGATGCTCGTCTTAAGATAGTGTAATTCCTGCACCTCTAGAGAGACGCGTTTGTATGAATTAACTATACAAACATATCATGGAAGGACCTTTACGTCTCATAGTCCCCTGAAAACATCGGCATATTAATCTTCGGCAACCGCAAATCGTTCAATCTACCATGGTTGTCCTTTTCGTTGTTGTCCATAGAGACCGATGTGTTTGTCTTAACGGCACTATTGAACTTATCTACTTATCTATCGCATCCAAAACGTCAGCCCTATATTCTGAGTATATTTCTAAGAATTTGTCAAACGCTTCAGCTAAATCCGACCCCTTCAAATCCCCTTCCAATTTTTCACCACTACTATCTATTCATTATACTGGTCGGCAGTCCTTAAAGAGTTGTCCATCGTTGACAACCAAGTTTGCATATAGTTTTCCCTTTTCAACTTATTTGTAATCTTTTTTGAATTATGGAAGTAAAATTTATTTCCGTATGACATTTTTTTATTTTATTTTCAGATTGTATTTATACGACAGGACAAGCAATATTGCGGCTCCTGTTCTCTCTGGATGTGTGTTGTAGAACTGGCACAGTACTTCCTTCTTAGATGTATTATTTATGCGTATGTGTTGATTAGAGCACTCTTATTATTTTTATTTTTATAATATACTCGTATTATAAAATACGAGTATATTATTGAATTCTTATGGAAACTTTTAGATTTAAGTTGTTATGGACATTTTTAGATTTAAGTTTTTATGGAAACTAAGATTTAAGTTTGTATGGGCATTTGTACTATGTCTAAATGGACACTTTCAGTTTTGGGTTGTTATGTACACTTTAGGATTTGTATTTAAATTGACATACTTTAACAATTGAATTTTAAAATGGGCACTTTTAGATTTAATATGTTATACGCAATTTTTAATTTTAAAAGAAAAACTTTAAACGCTGCTTGTCTTAAGTTAGACTCAGATTACAACAAGTTTTTTAAATAAGTTTTTACTTTTTGTTTAAATTATTTATGATTTTACACCATTAATGGCTCGAATACCAAAATTTTCTACCGTAATTTTAAATAACAGCAACTAACTCTTGTTCTGTCCGAAACGTCAGTGTTCAGTGTCCTTTTTGCCTGACAGCATATACTTAGTCTTGCCCTCATTTACCGCTAGATCCATTTTCGCCGCTTCTACCTCAATACTTGCACATGCGAAATTGACATCACGCTGCTTTTCCAATTATGTCAATATCGTCGACGTATGCGAGTAATTTGAGGGACTTTTGAAAGATTGTGCATCTTGTGTTTCCGCGTGAATTTTGCACTATCGTTTCAAGTATGATGTTAAAATCAATAAATAAATGGTGTGTATCGATCGAAGCTCTCCAAGATCTGCCGTAGTGTGAAGATTTGGTAGATGGTGGACTTTTCTGGCCTGAACCCAAACTGATATGGATCTTACAGAATGTTGACGAACGTCTTCAGGCGTTCACACAATACGGCAGATAAAATCGTATATGCGATTTTAAGGAGACTTATGCCTCTGTAGTTGGCGCAGTTCAGAGGGTCTCCTTTCTTGAGAATCGGACAAACAATGCTGAGGTTCCATTCATCGGGCATACTTTCGTCCGACCATGTTTTACAAATGAGTTGGTGTATGCTCCTTACCAAGTCACTGCCTGCCGCTTCGAAGAGCTCGGCAGCCGGGCGGTCCACTCCAGCAGCTGTGTTGGACTTCAGTTTAGATATTGCTATCTTTACTTCATCCAGGTCGGGTGGACGGAATTTTTGGTCATCATCGTCCACGTTGAAAGATTCATTCTGCCTGACAGCGGTTTTTACTTCATCGTCGCCGTTATACAATTTACAGATGTACTTTTCTTATATTAAAAAAAGATCTAAGGACATCGAAATAACTGCAATGACTTCCAAATGACTTCAATGAATTCAAGATCTAAGACATCAAAATAACTGCAATGACTTCCAAATGACTTAAATGACTTCAAAATCACTTCAATGACTTCAAAAAGACTTCAATGACTTCACTAAAATCACAAATGATTGTTTTCATTTGAATGCAAATGCAATCAAATGAATTGAAAATCAATGACTTCAAAATGAATGGTGATTTTATGTTTTGAAGTTAAAGTATGTTATTCAATTCACATGATTGAAGTCAATACATAGAAGTTTTCTCTGTGACTTCAATGACTGACTACCTGGCGGTTACCACGTGGAGGTATTATAAGCATAACTGATGTGTAGAAAAGAGTTGCAACACTAGATATCGCCAGGTTGATATCTCTCAGTGCCTATCCAACGATGGACTATGGACTATAGAATGTTCTTACGCATTCCAATATCTTAAACAGGCGCTATTAAGTACTAACATTCTACAATACCCAGATTTGCAAGAGCAATACACATCAAGAGCATTCACTAAATGCGAAAGCAATAAATCCACAAATGAAAAAGAACTTGCTGCCATTCACTGGGCAATTAAGCACTTCCGACCTTACATATCACTAAGTTTTTGGGTTAAAAGTGATCACAGCCCACTATCTTATCTATTTTCAATGAAAAATCCATCTTCTTAACCAACACGCATGTGACTAGACCTAGAGGAATATGATTTTTCTGTTGAGTAATTGAAGGGAAAAGAAAACTATTTAGCAGATGCAATGTCGCCCATATAATTTAAAGAAATTCAGAATATAAAAAAGTCATCCAACAAAATATTAAAAGTAACAACTAGGTTGCAATGTTATAAAAATAAAGAATAACCAACAAGTAAAAGCATAAAAAAGTCGTCAGTAAAAGTTAAAATATACGAAGCGTTCAGTAGCAGGAATAAGAAAAGCAGTGCCAGGCTAGCTATAAGTGGCGTCTGTTTGAAAACTATAAAGAATAAAAAAGTAGTCATTGATGGCATAAATCACCTAATCACCAATGGAAAAACTGACCTGTATCAATTATTTCCACTACTTGAAAAAATAGCAAGTGATAATGGTTTAATAAACCTGCAGCAGTATCTAGGAGACAATATATTTGACAAGATCCAGATCAGTGACTATGAAGAAAACAGGAAAAGAGCTCCGAACAACATAGAAATCGCATTGGCGCCAGTCTTCACAAAAATTGCAAATGATGTTGAATGAGCACAGATTATACAAAGATACCATGACGATCCAATCTGGGGCGGCCACTCATCGATCACACGTACATTAAAAATAAACGACAGCAAAATCATTGGAAAAATGTGAAGAGGGATGTTAAAAAATACATTAAAAATTGTAACAAAAATCAAAGGAATAAATATCTGAAAAACATGAAAGAACGAGTGATAATAACGGATACACCATCAAATGTATTTGATTTGTAGTGCTAATAGATACCATCGAACCATTACCAAAATCAGAAAATGGCAATGCGTACGCTGGCAGAATAATTTGCGATTTAACTAAATATTTGAAATCAGTACCAATCACTAATAAAAGTGCAAAAACAATTTTATCCTAGTTTAAGGTCCCATGTAGAAAATAATCACTGACATGGGCACCGAGTATTACAACCAAATATTTGCCGAAATTTAAAACCTTCATTTTGTCGCCAACAAAAAACTATTAATCTTCACAGTAAACACTCGGGTATAGAAATATAACTCTCATATGTTTTGTATGGGTATTTTTTTTTCTACGTTCAATTTTGTTTTTTTTTTTTTGTGCTTTATGGTTTGACCTGCCATGGACGACGGTAATGATGCTGATTATTTACCCAAAAACAATTCTAAGGAATCGGATGCAGAGGTTGAAGATGTTATTGCGGAAATAAACGAGAGCAGTGACTCTGAAAATGGTGAAGCAGAATTGATCGCAAATGTTGATGAACTGGTAGACAGCGAAGAAGTGGATCAAGTTTTGGACGCATCTTATGTTGGTAAAGATCGGACTCAATGGAAGAAAACAAAGCCAAACTTGCAGCGTATGCCAGCGCATACGGACTTCTGATTCTTATTGGGAGCCACCGATCAAATTACGAAGCTGTTGATCAACATTGAAAAAGGAATGCTTTTCCGCTATATCGAGCAACTATATCTTTTCGGTGGTTCTACAACATAACGAGGCTTATTCGCTTTCATTTTGATGCCACGAGACAAGCAAGTGTTAAAACCTATTAGCGAGTTTTTCGAAATACTGAACGCAAATCTAAAGGACAATTTTAGGCAATACAGTTCTATAACAATTGATGAGCAGCTACTCACTTTTATAGGTCGCACCAAATTCACTCAATACATTCCTTTAAAGCAAATTAAATATGGGATCAAGATATGGTGGGCCTGTGATTCGGACAAGGCACATCTATTGAACTGGCGGATTTATACTGGAAAAATTGGCAATATCCGAGATAAGAATCAAGGCGAGCGTTTTGTGGAGTATTAAGTTGTTCCTGATAAAACCACTGGCAGAAATGTGACAGTGGATAATTTTTTCATATCTCTTCCTTTTAATTAACTGGGATGGAATCTCTCTGTTGTGGGCACCATGAAGAAAAACAAGCGCTGTATCCCTGTCGAATTCAATGCTTCGAAAACTAGAGAGGTGTTATAAACTACCTTTGGTTTTGGAGCAAAAATGGTGCTTCGCTCCTATGTGCCAAAAAAAAACAAGGCTGTCGTATTATTGTCTACCCAACATAATGATGATAGTATTTCTGGGCCAAATCTGAAGCTAGACATTATTCTAAATTACAACAAAACCAAAGGTGCAGTTGATACGATGGATAAGATGCTGTTTCAGTATACTACGAAAAGAAAAACAAATCGATGGCTACTAGCGATGTTCTTCAATATAATTGACACAGAAGGGCTCGCAGCTTACATAATTTTTACGAAAAATAACCCGTCAGGCAAACATAATGTCCGAACAAGCCGATGAAGGTAGTTTCTGCAAAAATTGGGTGAAAATTTTAGCATTCCAGTCATCGATAAAAGCGCTCAAATTCTTAGGGCTATGAGCCACTTGCCAACAAGAAGTGTATGTGAATGCATTCTAGGTATCTCTGTAAGAGAGCGATGAGAACCGCAGAATGTGCCGTTCATACCGGATGATTTGATAGACCGAGATGGATCTGGTCGTCTCATTCAAAAAGGCCAATGCTCTATGTGCTATAAGGAGGAAAAAGAAAAAGGCCTACTAGGAAAGTCAAATTAATAACTCGTAGAGATAAATTACACTCATCAACACATATAATCAAACAATTTTTTTATATATATACTCTGTGTATACATTTGTCTGTATTATATGTTACATAAATTTGTACTTATTTGCTATTTATTTGTGAAGTTTAAGAATTATTATTTGCATGAACACATGAAGAAATAATTTGCATACCCTTGTATGTACTGCCAAGGTAGTCAACAAAATAGTAAAAAATGCCAACTAAATTATCAAAATATCTTTTTAAAATGAAAAAATTGCACTCTCCGAAAGAACTCACCCTTTAAGTCACTGAGTAGGAGCCGTTTTAGATTCGTTTAATAAATCTCGGAGATATGCGAAATTGAAAATCGCGATCTACACCCAGGTATATACCGACAAGGTGAAGGATAAACTGCTAAACGTGGTAAGTGTTACCTTAACGACATACCATAACCAAACATTGGGAATTGTGGAAGGGAATCACAGGACATTTAATGAATACGTCCTATCGTACCTTTCAGACTGGGATGAGTGGCTAAAATACTTCATGTATTGCTACAATACTAGGCCATCAATGGTACATGGCTATTGCCCATTTGAATAAGTGTTTCGTAGTTCACCAAATAATTACGACTTTCTCTCGTTTGCACAAATAGATCAGTTTTGAGTTCAGTTTTAACTGCATTTTATTTTCTTTATCATTAACTCTTACATACTAACAAAAAATGCTTTAATTTTAGCTCTGTTGCAAAATTCTCTATTTTCTTATTTTCTTTCCCGAATAAAAAAAATTCTAAAATCTAGAAATTAGTAGCGGGTCTGCCAGCAGGAAGAAAAACTCAAAAAAATAAAAAAAATGGCGGATCCCAACGCCAACAAAGGAAACCAAAGGGGAAATTTGCAACAGGCAGCAGGTTAAGTGCTGCCACTTTTGGCTGCTCAGCTGGGGGTGGGTTTATGGTTAAAAAAAAATAATATAATATAAGGAAGTACCACATATTGGCGCCACGCAATCTTTTTAAAAGGAATTGCGAAACCTTGGCAGGAGACTGAAATGGAAACGGTTCACCAGAAACGTTAAACAAAAGGCTAGAAGTTACGTATAAACTGAAAATCTCTTTATTGCTCAGATCTTAGAATGTATCTAACACTAGGGTGTGCGGTATGCGAAGTTAGCGGGAAATTAACAGTAGTTACACTACCGGACATACTCGCATAAGACTGGGCCGCTATCTTCCGTCTTCCCGAACGGTCGAAAAGCTGTATGTTTAGCGGGTCCTGGGTCCTGTTTTTCTTTTTCGGTTTGGGGGAGTTTTATTTTTTTGGTTAACGCGGACGAATGCTTACCGGCATTTCACTCAACAAATCGGAAGAAGGTACTTATCTTTTTTTTATTGCTACTCTCCGTCTTCCTTCCTCGTCCAGGTTATTCCTTTTTTTTGTTCTTCCCCGTCCTGTCCTGTTTTCCCTTCCTTGGGCCTCCATACAATTTTCCTATAATCTTTCTTCTTTTTTTTTGACACGCTGTTTGTTCCTTTTTTTCACTGTATAATTTTCTATTAGTTTTTTCTTCTCTCTGACTTGTCTTTTTTTTCTCTACTTTTTTCCAAAAACCTCTTTTGGGCTCTACGGTCAACCAAGAAGTGGTCGGCCTGATTTCACATATATTCACTCAGGCCATTGACCATTCACATACATATTCGTCCGTCTCATCCAATCGGTTCTAGCGGGTTCAATAATTGGTGTAAATGTACACCACTCCGCTACTTAGCTGAAGCGTGTAGCCATGTCTTGGAGCTCCGCTACACCGCTCTTCCATACTCCCAAGTATGCCACTTTCACTATCCAGACCCTCGCGGAAACTTCCGAATTCTGGGAATTTCTTTTGACCTGAGTGAACATTTCCCCTTAATTATCTTGGGTTCAAACCACCCATTTTTCCCCAAATTTTATCCCTTAGACAAGTCAAAGTGCCAAAGAAAGTAGATTTGTTTTTACATGAGACCAAGAAAGTGGAAACCAAGTCAGGATCTAGGGTCTCAAGTCAAAACTTTTTGAAACTACGAGTATATGAGTTGGTGACGAAGGAAGAAGGAAACTTTTCATATACATATAAATTAACCCAGTGGACTTCCGTGCAGATTTGCGGAGGGAAAGAGAGAATATGAGATAGCGTCCCATTTTTTAAATTTTTTTTTTTTTTGATTGTTTTAAAATTTGTATCCTTTTTGTGTTTTGGTTGATGTTTTCTTTCTTTAGTGTTTCCGTCTCGTGTTTTGTTTTCCCCCTATGTCATCATGTTTGTGTTCTGTTGCAGAGTATTGGAGGCAGTCTGCCTGGTTCTAGGTAACTTGTCCGGATTGTTTGTTTTACGCACAGGGTTCCAGACTGTCCATCTGGCTCTAGGCGTATAGCGCTTGAGTACAAGTGACCACCCGTCATAGAGACTCCTGTCTCTGCTTTCTTGCCGAGCTATTAGTTGTCCCCTCCGACAAGCATAAAAGCAGAAAGAAAGGGTTCAATAACCCACCAATTCTTCCCATTAATGTGCTTCTCCAAAGAGACAACGGACGAAACGGAAAAGGACCGGGTCAAATGGTGAAATGGTTGGGAGCTGGAGGGATGGAGCGGATGCCTTAACTCTGCTTAAGGCTGGAGACTACCCATTAGGGAGACAAAACAACATTTGGGACAAGGGTCGGCTATTTGGTATTGGACCCTTGCAAAATAGATAGGACCTATAGCGATTCTCCTGCGCTCTTGCGGCAGACCGCCCGCTTGCTCTGCTGGGTTCTTCTTAGGGCATTTGACAGTCCGTCGTACCTATTTATGTTGTCCTTCCAAGATACTGAGAAAGTGCACTGATGGCTGATCCGCCCATGACTGCCCATCACTCTCTCAGGATTTTGGAAGAACAACTGTAAAGAGGGAAAAGTTTCGAAGGGGTGGAAACGAAAGTTTTCAAGGAAAAAGAGTACAGCTTGTTGTGGTAGATTTAACCGCAACAGCTTAAAATTACTTAACACTCTTATACTAACTTACTGGCCCCATACAAGCACTCTGAGCTACTCCTAATTCTGAAATCTATGTCTTTCGACTTCATTTACATTTTGTTTCGGATATTTGTTTTCTACACTTAAGGCTAAGAAAAAAATTGTTATGAAAAAAATGGACATAATTTTTTTACTTTTTAAAAAACCTTAATATCTAACTTAAAATAAACCTTAGTCTAGCTAACCCGCAAACACAATCCACACATACACACATATAGACGTTATACACAATAATATACATATATTTGTATATACCCTTATATATACTAATATAGACATATCTTTCTTAAATGCTAACCTAAACCTATGTAAGCTGGCCATCGCTATTTACAGAGCAAATAGATTGGTCATCTCTGCCTCGTCCGTAATTGACGGAAACGACGACGAAACATCTTCTCCATCATTCAACCACCATAAATGCTGGTGCTGCTGAACGACATCCCTCTTATCGCCATTCCCCACCGCCCTACTGAACCTGAGACGATCCAAACTGCCGTGTGCGACGCCTTTGTTGTAGTTGAGTCGCCTGTCCCCAGCTGTCCGAGCGACATGGAAGATTAACGGGACCGCCGATCTATCCTGGATCAACCCTATCTGATCAAGGTAAAGGAATGCTTCCGGTGGAACGAAGCCGTTAGAGCGCACACTCTAATGATAAAGGTGATTGGGGTAGTACGCCCTTATATCAGGTTATTCGTCGAGGTCATTGTGCCTTCGAGTCAGCCTAATTACGAAGTTGTCCACTCGTATTAGGTTCGCCCTGTTGTAAAGGACCTCGTTAGGATAAAATTTGTTGTACTCCGACTCTGGTGTTTTGTACAAGCGAAGACAAGCCCTAAGGCAAGCCCTCTCAAACACCCGAATCTTTTCCATTAAGCTTGCTCTTACATTGAACCACACCGGACACCCAAATACCAGCATGGGCCTGATAAGGGCCATGTAGCAGATTATCTTTACCCTCGCATCGAGTTGGCTGCTATAAAACAGTCTCTTTGTGAGGGCAAAAGCGCCATTAGCTGTGGCTAGAGCAGCATCTACATTTTTGTTAAAATACAGAAACTGATCTAGCCAGATCCCAAGGTATCTGACTACATTTCGACAGGCAAGAGGCTGTCCGTGTTGTCCAATGATCGAGAACTTTCGCCAATAATTTTTGGTATCCCTAGAGGCTCCAGACAACGGCGTTCTAAAAAGAATGGTTTCCGACTTCTGAAAGTTGATTTCCAACTGCCAGTCATCGCAAAATCGTCTTATCTTATCGAAGTTACGCTGTAAGAGAGTATTAGTGACCTCAATTTTTGGACCTGTTCTGTACGCTATCAAGTCGTCTGCGTATGCAATAGTATGGGGAAGTGAACCTATCAAGTCGCTTGTATAAATGTTGAATAGGATCGGCGAATTGACCGCACCTTGCTGAAGACCATTTTTAATTTGAAATATTCCAACAGAAGTCACATCACCATTTTTCACGATGAACTGTCTGTTGGTTAGCATATTATAAAGAATGTACAAGAGTGGTTTACTGATCCCCAGACTAGCCAGCTTGTAGAAAAGACCCTCTAACCATACAGTGTCGAAGGCCTTTTCCAAGTCAACTAGGCAGGCACCAGTACACTAGTTTTTGCCTTTATTCCATTGGATATCGGACACCAGTTTAGACGCGGCATGTGAGATTGCATGTCCTGCCTTAAAACCGAATTGATTATCGGGAACTATATGTTTGTCCTCAATCCACCTAGTCAGAGCTCTATTGATTACTTTTTCGAATACCTTACTGATATTCGGAAAGAGACTAATCGACCGGAGATTCGCCGTATTGGATATATCCTTTCCCTTTTTGGGGATAGGTTGAACCACCGCCGTTTTCCAATGCGCTGGATAATGTGCATTATTCATTGTATTATTAAACAGGGTGGTGTAAATGTCCACCGCTTCTAGAGGAAGATGTCGAAGCACGATGTTCGGAATACATCGATCCCCACTGATTTCTTACTTCTGATTGTATCGAAGATCTCATGAAGTTCCTCCTCCCAAATGAACGGGGTAGGTCATCCTCTCTGGCGATGACATCATTTGCTATGTATTCATCGCTGAATCGTTTGAAACCAGAGTCTTCGGATAGCCAGTTCTCTACTTCATTTCGAATGTAGACGTTGTGCACAAGGCGCGACTGTCCAGGTCATAATTAGGGCCAATGGTATCAGTGGCCTTGTGTACTTCCTGAAACATCGCCCCTATGGCCTCAACCTTCTCCTCGATCACAGTCGGCATTATCAGCGGCCTCATTTGAATCAATTCCTGCTATTGTCAGTATCCATTCGTTGTGTCTTTTCCGGGCTATTTTAAGACACTGAAGGTTTTGATTCTTTCTCCGAAATATTTTATTTATTTGCGGCAACATATTCGGGTTGCTGGTGTTTACAGCCCGAACCTTGTTCTTCCAATACAAACTTACAAAAATATTTTAAATCGACGACTTCAGTGTCCTAATCTCCGGGTCTTGTCTGTCAGTTAACTGTCCGTACAGGGTTTTGAGTCGTGACAAAAGTCTACTTTTCTGTCGGTGCAGTGCATCAATAGTAGGATTGCGGAACAAGTCTTTGTTAGTTGTACGTTGATGCCGTGGTATTGTAGTATCCATAGTTTGTTTAATTGTCTCGTCCATTTGTTTTAGGTATTTGTCGATCTCTTCGTTTGACAAATTCCTATTGGACGGTGGGTGGAGCGTGTTCGAGGAGAGTGCACGTAACAAGGTTGCGGAGAAACGTGTCCATCGAGTCTTACTGTAGTTGAATATCTTTGGACAAACTCCTCCAATTCCGCAATTTCGTTGGGAACTGTAATTTCGGTGCTAAAACGGCAATGGCCACTGTCATACACGAATGTGCACAGACAGTTTAACGTTTGTAAGTTAATACCTATCAGTCGTAAACGTTCGTCTTATAACACTCTGTGGAATTCTATGCCTTCTTTAATGAAGATCGCGACATCGCCTCCACGTTGGGAGTAAGGCCGGTTTCTTCTTTTAACAATATAATTATTGTACTCCAGTTCGTGCTCATCGGTTAGCTTGGTTTCGCTAGCGAAAAGCACATCAGGAGTTTGGTCTTGTAGCAATTTAAACATCGCGGCTCTTCGTTCGATCCTAATCAGTGAATTAAAATTCACCGCAAGGACCTTCAAAGTCTGTTCCACCATGTGCATACCCATTACGAGATGTGTTGCGTTAGGCCCGGCAGCAGAGCGTAGATCTGGTCCACCCGCTTGGCCTGTTCTTGTACCTGCTGTTGCAGCTGAGCCATCTGCCCTTGGATTGCGAGCAAGACAGCCAGCATGTTAGGTGAAGCTTCCGTTGTTCTCGGCATTGGCGCCGGAGAAGCAACAGTCGCTTGTTGTACCGTAGCCCCTCTACCTGACGCCATCTGGGCGTAGGAAATTTGGGACTGTTTGAAACCAACTTACATAGATCCTTGGTAACATTTATCTCAAGTTTGTAGGTGTTGATAGGAGCCACGTTCTCCTTCTTCTTCTGCTGCTGTTGTTGTTGTTGTTGCTGCTGCTGCGGTTTTTTCAGCTGTTGTGGTTTCAGTTGCGGTCTCTGCTGCTGTTGCTTTGTTTGCTGCAGTTGTTGTTTCTGATGCTGATGTCTTTGTTGTGGCTGATCCTGTTTTTGCTGTAGCCGTTGTTGTGGCTGCTCTTGTTGTTTTTGCTGGTGGTTCTTAAGTTGTTGTTGGTGTTCTTTAAGAACTTGTGTAATTGTATTTGTTTGATGTTGTTGTTGGGTCTGCTTTTGAGCTAGTTGCGTGTGCTGTTGCTGTTGGGATTGCTCTTGGCTTTCCCTCTTCCTTCTTACTATTTGCCTTTCTTTAATGGCTAGTATTCTTTGTTCCAGCACTTTGATGATACGATTTATGGCCTCTATTTCCTCGTCTTCCTCTTCAGATTCGGATGAAGCCAAAGAAGCGAAGCTATTATCTCTCAGATTGGGACTTTCGCCATCATCTAAGAAATATGGGTAGTCTTTTGTTACTTGCCCGGGACATGTATTTGCTGCTGTTGATGCTTCCCTCACTCCATCAGGTAACGTTTCAGCAGAATTTGGAAGCGAGGGACGTTGTACCAACTTGGAATTTGGCCTTAGCTTTCTCCTTCTCTTCGTCTTGGGTTCTGCCATGATTGCTGTTTGGCTAGACCCACTTGATGCCTCACCTGATTTGTCAGCCGGTCCCGCTATAGGCTTAGCGGACCGCTCTCCACAATCCATCACGTGATGTTGTTCACTCACTTTTAATTTTTTAATTTTAAAAAGCGCAAGAAAAAGAAAAAAAAACACTAGCGGAGGCCTGGAGTCGAACCCACAACCTTGGCTTGTCAACCGCGCACACTAGCACTTGGGCTAATTGGAGCCCTATAACCAATATGTCAGATATTGTTTCTATTGTTTTTTATTTGTAATTATCACTACTCAAACGATCCAAATCAGTCGATTCCACGGCGTTCTCAAGAATTGGGCATCGCTCAAACCACATTATGGAATATTTTACGTAAGGATCTTGGTTTACACCCATACAAGATCAAGTTGACTCAAGAATTGAAGGATGGTGCCACAAGCCACACAGCACACGTTACAATCGATTTGTTGAAAAGTAAGTATGGTGAGCGCGTTATCTCAAGAAATGGAACAGTCGATTGGCCGCCTCGTTCGTGCGATTTAACTCCGCTTGACTATTTTCTGTGGGGCTACGTTTAGTTATTGGCTTATTTCGGCCGAAATGTATGGCCGAGTCATTGACCTTTAAGTCCAACGAATTGACCGTTGCAAACGTGCCCGCTGTGGCCATATCAACGAAGTCGAATTCCATTCATAAATGTCTTTATTGTACTTCAAGCCTATAATGAAGTTTTTGAAATATCTCAAATGGCTTGCGTTTTATTTTAAAAAAAAGTTGTGAAGTCCGTATTGGAAAACCCTATATTTGTGGGTAGCGGTAAAGTTTGTTGTATATTGGTATTTCATTTTTTGTGTTTATTTTATATTTTATTTCACTTGTAAACATAGGACTGTCCCCTTCCTCATAAAATATTGATTTAAATGAATTTATTAAATATTTAAATTTATTGGTACCTGTTTTGTCTAAACGAGTTGCAAATACTTCGTCAGAAACTTTATTGTCAAAATATTCGTTGCAAAATATGTTCGAAGTTTCTAAGGAGAGGCATTGTTGCGCATAAGTCTCTTCTCCTTCATTAAAATAAATAGGTATGCTTGCATTATCTGTCACAAGGCATCGGTTTTTGTAATCAATAATTTTGTTAAATTTAAGTAAAATATTGTTCGCAACTACGAGTAGACCGTCCAAATAATCATGGAATCGGTGTTCTAAAAACCAGACAAAGAAATGTGGATGGTTGAATTCTTTAAATAAGGGAATTCTGTAAAAAACGTCCGCCTCTATGTTTCGGCCAAGGACACTTCGATTACTATTGCGGGGTGGTAATTTCCATTTAGGGTGGCACAAGTATTCGTTAACTATGCTGAATTCAGAGCCATAGTCAATAATAGATCTGAGGGACCTAATATGATTTTCTATTACTATATATGGGAGTTGTTTTGTTGGTCTAAGGGAACATTTTATTCATTAAGAGGGTCCATAGGGTCCTAATGTTTATATTACTTGTTTGATCATCGTGATTGACCGCTTCGTGAAAAATTTGTATTTTGTTGTTGACTACTCGTAGCTTGACTGTTATAGTTATTTTGTTGAAATAATTAAATGTTAACCTGCCTATTTCGAAAATTTTGTGCATGGAAATTGTTTTTTCTATCGTAAAAATGTTGGTCCTTATGACTGATGGTAACTTTCTAGTATTATTTTAAAAGCTTCCAAAACCAGACCTCAGGGTGGTTTCGACATAGAATTATTGTTTTCGTTAGTTCTGGTAAATTATATTTAAATGTCTCAAAAGCAATCCTATGGTTCGAATTTACTATATTTTGATCTAGGTTATTACTATTTAATAGCAGAGAATTGTAAGTTCTGCTTAAAAGACTGTTTATACTATTGTCTTATTTGGTCTATCAAAGCATGAGTAGATAACGTTTCCTCAAAATTACTTGCTAACATTTCTCTTATTTCCGGCCAGGTTTTAAGACGTCCATGCTTTTGGAGCTCACACCTAGCTGGCCCTACGATTTTGTCTTTAACATATGCCGTTAGAATTATTTGAGGCTTATCGTCAAATTCATTAAATAATGGAACCATCGAGTCAGTCCTATCCATTAAATCAACTGTAAAATCACAACCAGCGTCATATGGAGGGATCATACTAACTAATTCTAATATAAACTTTAACTTATCGGCTGGGCTTAGAATTTCCATGAATGGTGGATAATTTATTTCTTCGTTAGTACGTACCGTTAAGGCACCAGACTTCTGTGTTCTTTATTGCTGGAGATAGTGTCCCGTTGTGGAAATCCACGTTGATTGTTTTTTTTTTTATGCAGTTTGAATGTGAATGTAAACTGTACAGTCATGTTACGCAAAGCGGTTCACTAGCTCTTAGACGAAAAGTCACTGAACGAATGTATTTATGTATTTATTTATGTACGTACATATGTATGTATGTGGGCACGTTTCGGTCATTCATTGCTTTTTTTCTGTAGATCGAACACTTGTTGTCGAGAACTTCTCAATTTAATTTTTCTTCCGTCCGATTAATATACGAGTATTAAACTCATTTTTTTTTCGTTTATTAATAAATGATCGTAGATTGTAGTGTTTTTTTTTATCTCATTCATTTAAATGTGTTTCCACTTAATTTTAGTGTTGACAATCGATCAAAGAATACGGTTAGAATGTTTATTAATTGTATTTTCGTTATCTGTCACTAAAATACGTCTACGGATGTCACAACTAAGAATCAAACTGATCGATCCCTCCACCTAATGGAGGGCAGGCTGGAGAGAGCGAGCAGTTTGAAAGGATAGCGCACAAGTGGTGTTTGTATGTATGTATGTACGAGTAGGGAAGCTACAGCACATGTGTAACAATATATAAATGGATACATTATTTTTGAAGCAATTTTCATTTTATTAATAGTTCTTGTAATGTGTTCCTTAAATGTCAGTTACAGATATACTATATACCTAGATATTAAACGAAATTCTTCCATTCAACTTGGACTTCATTTAACTGAGGAATTGCCCAGGAAGAAAGCAAGTATTTCGTCTTCGCGTAAAGAAAATAGCTTGCAATTTTTCCTGATTCACTTTTATTTTCCATTTGTGCCGTGTTTTATTATCAATTATGATCTAGCTATATAGATCACACAACGAAAATAAAACAGTTCAGATCAGATTTAAGTTCTGTGTTATGGTAATAGTTTGACACTTATTTATTTGTCCATTGCAATTGCACACCTGAGTTTATGTTTTTCTTTTGAGTGCCAAGCTGCAACCGGATATTTTTTTTTTTAAAACTACAAACATATATTATTGTATTTTATTTGTATCTTTTATAAAATTAAAAACAAAATGCAATGCAGATAGGCAATGCTGGTAATAATTCATTAAGTAAGTATGCAGTCGACTGTATGTATTGTGCATATGCAAGAACACTGTCGTGTTCTTTAAGGAGCAAATTAATATATTTATTATCAACAGCTATTAACTAAAAATAATATTTTTTAGCTCATATTTCACGATTATATTGCTAACTACATGTTAGTATGTATGTACGTAGGCAAAATATTAATTTATTCGAATATAAAGAATATTTTCAAATAATATTTCATATTCTAATGTGGCATCATGGGCTTGATAATCGTCGACAGTTATACCAACTTTTGCGAATGAAAATGTAACCTATTGAGAAATAGCACGAACTAATTTTTGGATCACGAAAATTGATTCTGATTAAGGCCCGAGTTATTCACTCTCAATTAAATTTTAAATCAGATTTATAAATGGGAAATTATGATTTTTTAAAATACTCGTACTCGATTTATTCACTCTCGATTAGCGCAGTTATGTCAAATCCGCGGTTAGTTAAATGCCCATTTAGGAAATGGTGCAAATTATTCAGCCTCCATTAGCGGTGACAGATATAAAAATGGAGTTAAGACTACCCAAGATGTGCAGTACTTTATCATTTTATTTTAAAGTTAATATATCCGTTATGGTGTCATAAAGGTCATACAAAAAATTGCTTAGGGAAATAATCTCATCTCGCTTTTATACATACACACGTAAAATCTACCTGTTATTCATTCACTTATTCTGTCGATTGTCAATCGATTGCGATATCTTTGTGAAAGTGCGCTATGGAGTATTATCTTCAATATCCATTGGATTTAAGTGATGACGACGAAAATACACCTATGGCCGAACGTAAGCAATATTAAATGACAGAAAGTATAAATATGGACTATAGGGATGATGAAGATTTTTTCCAAGGATTTCGTTTGACCGAACCTGCAGTGGTTAAAGTACTTGCAATTATTCGACCAGATTTGGAGTACTCTCTATAACAGTAAACGTTTACATAACACAATATATAATAATTTTAATTGAACTGTCCATTCTTTTAAATCACGTTATATTCGACCAACTGCTCAATTGTTGGTTGCACTTCGATCAATGCAAATCTATGTTCTTAATCTCGCTGGGGTAAACATTGCTTCTGTATGCATTTTTTTGCTAAAAGTAACACTTGCAATTACTAAGAACCTCATCGAGATTCATTGTGATTCAATAAGAAGATAGCACATTCGACCGGATATCAGTTGCCCTACTGCTCTAGGTTTCCCCCAACTGGTCGCCTGTTACTTGTAAACCCTAATGATCATTTTTTTACGTTTAAATGATGCTGTAGGTCTTTGTCTCCAATTAATTACGTGCATCTATTTTCAATATTGGCGATGGCAATGGCGTGATAGTTAGCTCATTGGACTATCACGCAGACAGTCTGGGCTCGATTCCTGGCTGGGTCACCAACAATTTTTCAAATCGCCATCACCCTTTCGGCGGGCAATGCAAACTCCCGAAAGTAAAATTGCCTACGAAAGAGCTTCTAAGGAGTGCCGTTCGGACTCGGCGATAAACCGTAGGCCCCGGTCAGATATGACTAAAATGACAACATGAGCAACACAAATGAGTGTCAAGAAGCTAGGCCATGGCCCATACCGGGCTGCCAGCGCCACAATGCTTTTTTTTTATTTTTTTTTATTTTCAATATTTGCTGTATGTCATAAAGTGCACTGCATAAAACAATTCCTCTATCATATCGATGCAAACAATCCCTAGGACTTTTTAAATCTCATTTAAATCTAAATCTGCAATTACAAACGGACCATTTAGTTAATCGAGAGTAAATAAATTGAATTCTTAATGACGGATTTAGCTAAATCTCAACTACCCACATTTTAATTAAGAGTGAATAAATCGAGCCTAAAGGTGGGATCCTGTGTTGTTGTTGTGATGCACACAAATCAATGATCTATATGGATCATCGACGATAATAAAATACCGCTAATATCTGAGCAATATTTCCATAGCATATTGAAGATCAGCTTCTATTCTGGAAGCGTACTCATATGAAGACAATATTGCGGTGTCATCATTAAATACAGCAATTTCGCAGTCTGTCAATTCTGGAATATCTGTAGTACATATATACATTGAAAAGAGTAGGGGCGAGCACTGAGTCCTGTGGTACAAGCGGCGGGTACAAATGTAACACTTGACATAGTTCTATTCATACGCACATTAAAATAACGACCAGACAAAAAACTTTGTATTATTTTACACATACAATGGGGGAAGTGTAACTCGATCAACTTGTAAATAAGTCCTTTGTGCCAAACCGAGTCAAACGTCTTTTCAATGTCAAATAAAACCATGCCAGTTGACTTTACCAATAAGCGATTTGTCTTAACAGTATTACATATTCGTAGCACTTGATGAGAAGTGCTATGAAACTGCCTGAATCCAAACTCTTCGTCGGGTAAAATATTCCTATCACATATTGTTTTTTTATCAGTTTCTTCATCGTGGCGGCTGTGTCCTGGCACCCAAATGAGATGGACTTTGTTTGAGCTGGCTAACGTTACCAGTAGCTGAACGCAGTCAAATACTAGCTTAGATCTGATTTCATGTGCCCTGATTACAAGCAGTGCCGCCTTGCTGTCCGGTAGTATGTAGATGTTCTTATTTATAATTCATCTGTCTAAATTCTCTCGGATGCATAGCTCTATTACCTGAATCTCGGCTTGAAAAATGGAGTTGTTATCTTCTCAGTTGCTGTGGTCCGGGAAAGTTACTTTGAAGTTGTGAGTGAAGTTGTAATTTGGTAGACATCTGTCTGTAGAACTAATCCCAAGCAGTCGAGAACGACTTTCAGCGCTGCGGTTCGAGTTGTTCTCATAGCACCAGTAGTGCTAATACAAGCTAGTCTTTGTAGTATGTTGAGTTTTGCTTGTGCGGACTTTTGTTTTATTTTATGTAGTGTACATCCACATCATTTTGGGACTTAAGTCCCAGTTATTGCCAGCTACTCTTTTGCTTGTCCATAGTGAGGCCCTGTGTTTGTCTATTGTTTTGGAGAGGGGAGTATTCCAGGTGAGCTTTCATCAAGGGCAACTCCCAAGAATTTGACTTCTTTTGAGAACTCAATTGCTTCGCCTATAAGTGTGGGGTTTCTTAGTTGTTCCCGCTTTCTTCTTGGTGAACGCAACTTGACGCTTAGACCAACATTTTTGCACTAGTTAGTGACTAGGTTAAGTGCTTCCTGGGGGCGATCCGAGATGGTTTCTTCAAATCTCCCCCTGATTAGGATTGCAACATCGTCTGCATATCCGAGGATATAGAACCTGTCGTCGCTAAGTATTGTCAGTAACTCATTTACCACAATGGACGATAATAGAAGAAGAAGTACTCCCCCTTGGGGTATATACGCCCCATCTCTGATGTGCCTGCCCAGAATTTTAGTTTTAAGGAAAAATGATGTGAGACTAATCGGTCGGTAAGATTTTGGTAGTTCAGATGGTCTGCGCCCTACCTTGGGAATATATATTACTGAGACTTCTCTTCAGCTTTTTAGTATATATCCCAGTGCATAGCTTATTTATAAGATGTTTATGAGTGAAGGCAGTAGGTGTTGGATGCCCTTTCGAAGGAATACTGGAAATATTTTATCTTCTCCTGGAGCTTTGAAGGGCTTGAACGAGTTGAGTGCCCATCTGATTTTGCTCTCGTTGAGTAAGGTTCTAGCTCTCTTCCAGTTCTCACTCGCTACTCTGCTATTTGTGTACTGTTAGAGTTTTCTGGGAAGGAGGGAGCGATGATGGAGCCCAGGAAGTGTGTTTCGGCTAAGGGTACCGCCCGACCTTCTCATGAGTCCGATTTTGTTAGTATGCTATTTAGACAGAATTCTGTGGATTCGAGCACTCCTGCGAGTCTCACTGAGATTGTGGCAGACATTTTTTCATGATTCTCGTTTGGCCCTACTAACTTCAAGACTGTATGTGGTGAGAGATTCCCTATAGGTGTTCCACTCACCATTGCGATTTGCTTTATTGAACAGCTTTAAAGTTACCGTTTTCAACTTTGCGAGTCCTTTCTTCCATCATGGAGTTAGCTGATTGCCCGATTTTTCTTTTCTTAGGCAGGCTTGGTGAAAGGCATTTTTTATAGGTATGTTTAGGTTCTCGCATGTTGGATCTAGGCAATCGATATCTCTGATGTGATTGTTGCATCTGGCCAAGTTTTCCATAAGTATGAGATTGTATAGGTCCCAGTCTGTAGATCTTGGTTGTTTATACGTGCCGGAGTAGCAATTACCTAGAATAATGTCAAAACGAATTTGACGATGGTCTGACATCGAAGTTTCTGTTGAGACATGCCAGTTCGTGATAAAATATTTTATAAAGGAAGTGCTAAGAGTGAGGTCAGGGACTTTCTCCTTAATTCTATTTATAAAAGGTGGGTTATTCCCGTTATTTAGAATTTCAATTTTATGTCTCATTATGAATTCTAATGATGTTTGAGCTGCCCCAAGGTACGTGATGGCCGTTAGCGTCACAGCCTATGATTAGTTGTTTTTTCTTCCTGGCACTATGGTCCACTAGTCCCTTCAGTGGCAGAAAGTCCAGATCGGTACTGTCCCCATGTAGGTAAGGTGAGCAGAGTAAAACCTCTTTCTTACCACTGTCGGTGTCGGTCGGATATCTCGACTATAGCCGCTACCAGATCTTTGGTGATGAACTCTGGAATTGGGATTACTGTAATCTTATTATTTTATAAAATGCAAACTCTTGATGTCCCTTTATTTATGGAGTCGAAAAGTAACTCACCTGTTAGGCCCTTTATCTGATCCTTATAGCTGTATGGCTCCTGGATAAAAGTTACATCCATGTGATCCTGGTTAAATCTATGACCTAAAACCGCCGAGGCGGTTATCGCATGTTGCAGATTAATCTGGATGCACCTTAGTCCCATGTTGACATTGGGGGATGGAGCTGGCAGATGTGCCAGCATTAGAAGCTGGTTTGACCGTTGATGCTGTGTCTAAGGGTCTTAGCGTTGCAGGTGAGCCCTGTTTACGTGTAGAACCTTTTGCCTCCGTTACGATGGTCGAGCAGCTAGTGCCAGTCGGAATTCTTTTCGATGGCTGGCATTTATCCTGGGTAGTGTTGTCTCCGGTAGGTTTGGCAGTTTTTACCTCAAGCAGTCTTGACTGTGTGAGTGTTTTCAAATAAGTCGGTGCTCTGTCCTTTTACTCAACTGCAGCCGTGTTGATTTGGACTGTCCTAGGAAGTCATTTTACTCTTACGAGGATTTGTGGGAAGTTAAGGAATAATTTGCTTCTTTGCTTCATTATGCAATCTTTCGACTTTTCGGCAACAGAGAACGTGATTGTTGCCCTTCCACTTTTTTCTTTCTTAAGGCCCTTAGGATTCGCCAACCTTTGATTCTGTTTGGCAATCCGCGTTAGGAAGACTTTCTTGGGCAAGCTGTCGTCTGTGAAAGGAGAACTATGCAAGTGCGTAACTTGGGAATACCGTTGCCTGAGTGATACAAAGGCTTGCATTCGGCCAAAGTTTTATCCGCTTTACCGCTGACATGAGCCATAAATTGGTCTCTGTATCGCGGCAGGTGATGGATAGCCAACCATATAGTGGAGAGATTGCGATGAATTTTGGTGAACATTTGATGTCAAATCTGTCCACTTCTAACAGTGAGCTATTACGCACCAGCTGGATTTGTTGCGTCGTTAGGGATTCCATAGGGTGCATATAGTGCATGATTGCGACCTCGCTGCAGCATCTCTATAAGAGAGTCCCGATGTTGAGGGTTGACCCGCTGAGACCTCCTTACTTGTGGTTTTGACAGCCTCTGAGTGAGTTTTGAGGTTGGATCCCTCAGCAGGGTAACTCTTCTTGGGCGTCTAATTTTGTTTTTGTTTTCGTGACCCATGCTTGTTGACATACCTGCATTTGAGTCTTGGATTGGCTCTGAATGAGGTCAGTGTTTTTTGGGATTGCGATCTCCGCACCCGCAGAGCTCCCGTACTGGTGTAAGGCTGGTTACTATGAGAGGGTGGCCGGTATCTCATGCTCGAGATGCACATTTTTTGTTCAGTTGTCAGTACGTATTCCAAAACACCTGGACTTGGGACTTTGGGTTATGCTCTTGGTCCGCGGAGGTATGTTAACCTCTACCACACTGCGTGGCCACGCCCCTAATCAACCACATGGGGACGCGCCGGTTCACCTGAGAAGCACGTGTTTACCCGGCCTATGTACAATAAAAGACTATATCTTAATGTATGTACATCAAAAGACTATATCTTAATGTATTATATTTGGCTAAATAAATAAATATTGAAATTTTTCTTGTTGTTAATTTTCGTTTTTTTGTTTGCTCTTGCTAGTAAGACGATGAGCTACCGCGCTTTTTTGCCATCACCGCTACTCATACACACACACATATGGTTTTGCCAATTTAGCTGTTAGAGCAAAGGGAATCACATCCAGAGCTCTAATAGCCTCTTCTCAAATCCCCAGCCAATCACACTTGTTGGTAATTTTTGTAAGTTTTATTTGTTTTATCGTCCCAGTGATTGCTTTGGTTCGAGCCAAACCTCTGACCCGAAACCAAAGCCAAGGTTTTGGGAGCTACAATCAAGACTTTAGAAAAGGAAGTCTATTAAAACCATAAGGGTAAACATTCTTGCAGATATATGTGGCAGAAAACGATCGCGGGGAATTGTGGGCTTTCCTTTAAAAATGATTTAAGTTATGTTTTTCTTTGTAGGGATAGCGGATTCTTATAAAACTTCTTTTTCCTTTTAACGAACAATAAGTGTAGATTGGGCGCTCGGCCACTATTGTTTTTCCTTGGGGACCGGACATCTTCCACCTGGAGAGTCTAAAGTCAGTCAGCCTGGCTCCATCCTCGGGGTACCTCTGGAGCGGTAGGCAGAGCTAAGGAACAGAATCCAAAATATTCAGTGAATCCAGCCTGTGCAATGACTACCAGAGTGTGACAGGGGAAGAAAAGAAGGGTTTTCATGAATATTAACAATTAATTTCCCGTCTTTATAATTTACTGAGGTACTAAACAGTTGAAAATGGTGAAAATTTGTTTTTTGTGAATGAAACAATGAATTGCAACATTCGCATGATATTAATTGATAAACATTAAATTATTCATATATCTTGGTTCATTGTACCAAAAAGTGAGATCAGGCAGCTCTTTTCAATTGGAAAATTTGTCCTCTCTGATATGAAAAATTGAAGTTTGTTGAAGACGTATTAGATTTAAATAACCACAATTGTTGTCATGGATCCAAAAAATATGATGATCAAAAGAAGAAGTGATAAATTTGTATGAGTGTTTTTGGAAAGTTTTCATAATGTTTTTGATGTTCATAGTGTTTTTAAACATCGATTTGAATTTTTGCCAGATTCTGGGTCTTCATATAAAATCGCGGCCATTAGATTTTTAATGAAATCCGAAATCCTAACTATGATTCGTTAATGCTGTTATTCTCATATCAGATTGGTCAAGTGTGTTGTTTGTCTGCTTTTGTTTTTTTTTTGTTTTGGGCTTAAGCATAATGTATATTTCGCGAATATCTAAAAAAAAATTGTACGGAATCATTTGAGTTAGGCAAGGAATAGTGAATTAATAATGATTAATTTATATTAAAAGATTAATTGGTTGACTTCTCCGTTTATTCTTATGCAACAGTATCGATAGCTTATGCGACCATGTCGCTAATTTATTCACATGAGTGTGGTTACAGGTAACCAGACGATGGGAATATTCTGGTTCAGCAGAAGGCTTACCAAGCTCTACGATGATGGTTTCCGATGACGTGCAGCTGATTTGCTCGTGGAACGGAATGTTGTTATTTGCAGGATTAAGCATAATCGCACCTCCCTTTTTGGAAGAATGAATTTATTTCTAATACGATTTATTCTTAAATCTATTTTAAAATTTTATATTTGATTTATAAAATATAATAACTTCTTAAATATTGAGGCTTTAAACTTTTTTTTTTGTTGAACAATATTATACCTATATTTATTTTGTATTGTAACGTCTTAGTCGGTCTTTGTGCACAAGTGTGGTAATGTCGTTGTCGGCTTTTAAAAGAATGTCGTTCCCACCTTCTATGTTTACTATCCTATAGATATTATCTAATGTGTCCTACTTGTTTTACTTAGACAAAATCTCCTATTTCTATGCCTATTTTTGTTTATTGTGGGCCGTTTGTAATCGAAATTTTTATTCTATCTCGTATGCATCTATATTATTTATGGGATCTATTTGTGCAGTCGTTCATAGACCTCCGTGGAGTTTAGACGTGTTCGGCTTTTGTTTGAGTAGTATTTAATACAATTAAAAAACTATAGAAACAATATCAATATGTCATGGCAGAACCAAAGACGAAGAGAAGGAGAAAGCTAAGGCCAAATTCCAAGTTGGTACAACGTCCCTCGCTGCCAAATTCTGCTGAAACGTTGTCTGATGGAGTGAGGGAATCATCAACAGCAGCAAATATATCTCCCGGGAAAATTACAGAAGACAACCCTTATGTCTCAGATGATGGTGAAAGTCCCAATCTGAGAGTTAACAGCTTCGCTTCTTTGACGTCACCCGAATCTGAAGATGAAGACGGGGAAATGGAGCCTATAAATAGTAGCATCAAAGTTCTGGAACAAAGAATATTAACCATTAAAGAAAGGCAAACGGTAAGAAGGAAGAGGGAAAGCCAAGAGCGGTTCCAACAGCAACAGCACACGCAGCTGGCTCAAAAGCAGACCCAAAAACCACACCAAACAAATACAATAACACAAGTTCTCAAACAACA
The DNA here is from genome assembly GCA_928272305.1 of Volucella inflata. Taxonomy (NCBI): domain Eukaryota; kingdom Metazoa; phylum Arthropoda; class Insecta; order Diptera; family Syrphidae; genus Volucella; species Volucella inflata. The sequence continues at coordinate 113,307,563 of OV743716.1, read as the reverse complement.
CCAACAAAAACTTAAGAACCATCAGCAAAAACAACAAGAGCAGCTACAACAACGGCTACAGCAAAAGCAGCAGCAGCTACAGATGTCACATGTGTTTAACGTAGGTACTTGCCGTGAAGGCTTAAGCCTACGGTGCGTCTTCGCAAAACACCGCAAAACAAAGCGTTGATCAGCGCCCTTCGGTCGTGTGTAAGGCACGAACTTCCCCTTTGTTGAAGGGTCGAGGCCTATCTAACACCTCAGCCATTCTGTAGATCATGGCATCTGGTTGCATTGCAACTCCACATCGAATAGACCAATGATTCCGTAGCAATCAAACGGATGAGCACATGTCGTAGCAGGCTACGACATATGCTCAACCATGAGATGTCCAAGCACCATTTGCTCTACTCTCCCCGCGACTTTGGGTGTAAACCACAGCCACCACGATACTCCCACAAGGGGGCCAATTCCTAGGTCAGGCTGGAAACAAAAGTTCCAGGGGCCCCTGACCTCCCGTGGTACCAGAATATAGCTTCCGGTCGAGCTTCGCAACCTCGCGGTCACTTCCAGTTGGGCACCTCATTGCCCAGGACTGGCGGCCTTTAGTACCTCAATTTATACTACTCACAATCAACCCGCTAGCTCCCAACTCCGTCTTCTAAGAAATACTTCCCTTGCAAAGCTACAGGCTCTTTCGAACCATACGGTGTCGGTTAGAATTCCACTGACATCGTAGGTCTCACCATTGAAGGTGATGCCCATAGCATGCAAGTCCCTAACTTCCGAATAATTTGGATAAGAACGTGCAGCCAATCTTCATGGGAAGCTCCACATGAGCAATTCGCCGAGCCGCTAAACCCCCTTTTATGCAAAAATGCATTAAGGGAGCCATGCCCGGTCAACAAAATGCCCAAGCTGAGGTTAAAGTTCCGTTCAGGAAACTTCTGCTTGGTCAGCACATCCCTAAGAAAGCTGTAAGTAACCCTGTCATTTTCGCTAGCGTCCCATCTAGATATCACGCATGCGTTAAGCAAGGCTTTACGCTCCCTCCGGGATAGGCCTTCCACTTCCCTCTGGGAGACCCAATCTTGCTCGTTTAGCGGGAGACTTTTTCTGATCTTGAAGGCAATACCACGACGTATCGCCTCCAGATCGAGGGGTGGCACTCCCAACAAGACCTGCATTGCCTCTGTGGAGACAGTGCGGCACACAGGTAGGCAACCAATCAATGCCACTCTTTGGCAAGCCAAAATCTGACGGCAGCAATCATCATTCGTTGCCACATCGTACCATACCGACGCTCCATAAGTTGCAAAGGCAACTAAAAGACCGTCGTATATGACACGAACGGAACGCCTGTTAAGCCCCCAGTCAGATCGCAGAATGCGCTTCACTTGGCCTACAGCACACAACATGCGTTTCCGCATTTGCTTGAAATGAGGCATGAATTTCATGCGCTCACCCACCGTTATGCCCAAGTACTTGACCTCAGCCACACACTTAATGCTAACGGCATTCATGTGAATCAAAGGGTTCCGACGTCTCGTTTTCAATTTGCCCTTCAGCAACATTGAAACAGTCTTCTCCGTTGACACCTTGATGCCAACGCTTGCTCCCCATTCGGAAACGATTGAAAGAGCTCTTTCTCCTACTTGTTCCGCAAGAGCCCTGGACTGACCCTCAAGGATAAGGAGCAGGTCGTCTGCATAAGCGCAGCAACCACAGAGCTCATTCAAACGCCACAGAAGCGGATCCATCATCAGGTTCCAAATAAAAACTTTTCCAAGTACCGGAAGAAGGCTGATGCCCCGATATGATCCAGGATCAGACCTAATCTTATCGGGGGACTTCAGAAGCACAACCACCCTTGCCTCCCTCCAATCCTGAGGGAAGTAGCCAAAGGCAATGCACTTGCTATAAAGGCAAAGCAGGTATTCTGGAATAGCTTTCCAGATGGCTTTCACCATCTCTCCAGTTATTCCATCTGCTACAGGAGACCTCCTAGAACGAAGAAGTGAAACACCCTGCTAAACCTCTTCAGCCTTTAATTCCAGAGGGACCGGAGGCTCCTCAATAAAAGGGTCCTCAACGCGCTCCTCTCTCGGAAAGAACTGACCAAGCAGTGCAGTCAGGCATTCTCTCCATGTGGTTAAAACACTATTACCCACACGGATGCCTTCAATGTCAGCAGTCTTCTTTACACTCCTGCAAATCTTATACAATTTGCCCCAGGGATCGTCCCTATTTCCAGACACAAAGTTCCGCCAGTGAGCTTCTTTTGTGCTGAATATGAGTCGTTTGTACTCAGCGAGACCTCGCCGAAAGACAATGCCCAATTGAGCCAGGTTCTCAGCGTTGGCCGCACGAGCCCTTTGGAATCGCTTCCTTAGGTTTCGAACTAGCCTTCGCTTCTCAATCAAAAGACGGGTCCACCAATTTACCCTCTTTTGATTGGCCCTGCGGCTCCTCTCAAAGAGTTCATCATTAATCCGCCATACACATTCGTTGATGTGTCCGATTTGCCGGTCAATGTCTAAGCTGCCGTACACCTGAGGTGATACAGAAGCTACCTCCGCAGGTATACGAGCACCATAGACATTCCAGTTAGTGCCTCGCACACACCATCTCCTTTCGGGAACCGTGTCTCTACCCGCTGCTTCTTGAGTGATCTCAAACTGCATCAATGTCACTCTTGCCACCGTTGACCGCATGAAAAGTATATATCTCGCTCGGTTCGTTGATGACCTGGACATTGCGTGTAACAATCCAGTCGCCAAGGAGCCCCCCCCTGCGCCTGGTTCCGGGTACCAGTCGTAGTTCTGGATACCTTACTGAACCACAGAGGGGAGGTCGCATTGGCGTCAACACCGATTACGAGGGGTTCTGTGCCGGCTAGCAAAAACAAACCATCCATATACTGTATTTTTGGGTCGATTTCCTCACTGTACTTGCAGTAGAAGCTTGCAAGAAAGATTCTGCCAAACGTCCCTTCAATACTCACGCAAACTCCCCGTTCGCTAGAGAAAACAGGCACGCAAACTAAGTCAACATCCCTTACAATAATTGCGGCCTTACCTCTGGTATCAAGGAATACCCGCATTCCTGCAGGTAAGCCCCTAACACATCCATTAGAAGTATAGGGCTCTTGTACCAGGGCAATACCACAGTCCTGCCTCACCATTTGCACTCCTACATCGACCCCTACTGAAAAAGCGCCCTGACAGTTTTGTTGAACAATCCTCATATTAGTTAAGAGAATTGACCCTAGCTAGCAAAGCTTCGTGCATGGGGCAATCAGCCACCCCATGAGGTGCACAGCTGGCCGCCCTCTGGATGTGCAGTTTCCACACTGCATGGCCTACTTACACGCAACGGCCCTATGACCCTCCTGCCCACAACGGCAGCAGAGGTCAGCTTTGAACGGACACCCAGCCACACTGTGACCAAGGCCAAAGCAGCGACAGCACCCCCATCGGGCCTTGTATTCACTTACGGGGAATGAGGTGAGGTTGATATAGCACCTCCCAGCTTTTAGTAAGGCCTTAACGGTCTCACCAGAACTCTCCAGTACCACGTTTGTGGTGCCTTTCTCCAAAAAAGCCCATGGCCGTGAGACCATCTTGAATTCACTCTTTTCAGAATAATTCAAGCGGTGAAGATCCGCCAAAAACTCCTCAGGGGTAATGTCTGTATTGACCCCATGAACAATAACCCTGTCGCCTGGCTTTTGCGGTACCGCAGCTTTAAGGCCTATGACCCTGAAATTCTCGCTCTGAAGGAGCTTCTCCCTTTCGAGGGCTGATGGTGTTCTAACCAAAACGCTCCAGTTTTTGAGTTGCACCACCTAATGGGCCAGCTTTCTTCAGGGTGGTCATCACCTCATTGGAGGAAGTACTCTCCTTAATGCTGTTAACAACAACAGCCCAAGTGGGCGGGGGCACCTTGATAGATTGCTTTTGTGCACTAACGGGGGAAGCTGTAGCCTTAGCAGCAATTTGCACATTTTGTGCCATTTGCCTGGCGACCTGGGCAAAGCTGGGTGAACCAACGGCCGTGGAGGCTTTTGTGCCCACTTGCTTGATACAGGCACCTTGCTCATTTTCTACATGAGGAACCCTGGATGCCGTTAAGGCTTCATTTGAGCCCCTAAGGTACTCATTTTGGGCCACAAGCTGCCACACGATGCAGTCATACCTTGAGGCAACCGTCCTAACTTTAGTAGCCAGCTCAGGGTATACTGCTTTGCCGAAAACAGCATCAATCAGCTCAGTTCCAATGGACAACATCGCTTTCGTTAGTACACTTACATTTGTGATGTCAACTTTTTTGGTGACATCACCATTTTCCCCTCCCAAATTATTTTTTGTAAAATTTTCTCTTACCTTTTCATTTTCAACAGCGACCTCAATCTCCTCGTCGCTCTTTTTGCTCTTCTTCTTCCTCTTTTTTTTGACCTCCTTGAAACCAATGTCCTCGGCATTGCTCTCCTTGCAACTCTCGTCGCAGGTCTCTTGGGCTTTGTTTTTTATTGCCCTCTTCCTCTTAGCCCCCTCGGTGTCAATCTCCATATTGCTCACTTTAATATGGGTAATTCCACCCGCACTAATCACTTTCTTAATAGTATCTCAAAAGAGCACCTGCACTAAGTGCAACAAATATCACCGTATATCACGACCACAAGACCGTAATAAAACCCCAATAACTGACACCTGCACTGAAAAGTGCAATAAAATGACCGGAAATTACTTTCGAAAAGACGACCGCAATTAATGACCGTAATTTAAATACACACTCATTCTCTACGGCGACCGAAAATTATAGAAAATCGTCCGCACTCCGCAAAAAACACTACTGCGCACCTTGAGCCTCCGATAAACACATACAAACTTGAGGTAAATGCTACCAAGATACAGGCCATTGGTAATAATTTTAATATTAAGAGATTGGGGAACGATCGCCATGCCATCCACTGTAATACAGTGAAAGGCTGCGCGAAAGTAAAAGAGCTCTTACAGGAAACGACGACGGAGCACTTCTCATTCACACCGAAGTGGGAAAAGCGGCAATCAATACTACTGAAGGGGTTGGAACCGTCTTCTGATCCTGAGGGGATCCTGGCACTGCTCAAAGAGAAGGAGTGCGAAGGACTCAAGTTTGTGGGGGTAAAGCTATTTACCACAGCGACAGCAAGGCGGGAGAAACGGAGTCTGCCGTTCTTCCTGGTACAGCTCAGTCCCGAAAGCCATCTGGATAGTCTAAGGAGTACAAATGTCCTAGACTACCAGGTGGTTCATTGGGAAAAATTAAAAAGGAGCGAAGGCAGTATACAATGTGTATGCTGCCAGAAGTTCGGGCAAGCCGCGTCGAACTGCCAAATGCAGCCTCGATGCGTGAAGTGCGCAAAGAACCACAGTTCCGAGGAGTGCGGATTGGGTAGGGACGGAACATCCGATAGGATGCAGCTCTCGTGCATGTTATGCGGGAACGTGGGACACACCGCAAACTATCGGGGTTGTCCTAAGTTCGCCGACATTAAAAAAGCAAAACTCGCTTGGCAGCAGAAGGTGGAGGTCAAACGTTCACCTTTTAGGTTTCAAACACCAGCCATCACGTCCCAAATTTCCTACGCCGAAATGGCGTCAGGCAGAGGGGCTACGGTAAAATAAGCGACTGTTTCTTCTCCGGCGTCAGTGCCGAGAACAACGGAAGCTCCACCTAACATGCTGGCTATCTTGCCCGCAATCCAAGGGCAGATGGCTCAGCTGCAACACCAGGTACAAGAACAGGCCAAGCGGGTGGACTAGATCTAAGCGCTGCTGCCGGGCCTAACGCAACACATGTCGTAATGGGTACGCACATGATGGAGCAAACTTTGAAGGTCCTGGCGGTGAATGTTAATTCACTAATTAGGATCGACAGAAGAGCCGCGATGTTTAAATTGCTACAAGACCAAACTCCTGATGTGCTTTTTGCTAGCGAAACCAAGCTAACCGATGAGCATGAACTGGAGTACAACAATTATATTGTTAGAAGAAGAAACCGGCCTAACTCTCAACGTGGGGGCGGTGTCGCGATCTTCATTAAAGAAGGCATAAAATTCCACAGAGTGTACAAGGGAGAGCTACGCAGGTTCCGGGTGTTAGAGGCAGTCGTCATTTACATCCCACTCCGCAATGGAAAGCGGCTGTTCTTGGCCTCTGTTTATGCATCTGAGGCTTCACAATCCATCCTATTCATTACAGAGCTCGACACACTTTTTCGACTTCTGAGGCTGGAATCGGGGGAGAATTATTTTATAATCAGCGGGGACTTCAACGCTAGACACAGAGATTGGGGAAATAATTTGCCAAATACTAGAGGGGACATACTACTTGATTGGTGGGGTCGGCACGATGTTATGTACAGACTCGGTCTTAAAGCAACAGATAACCCGTCGTTTCCCAGAGACGAGTCTTATTTGGATCTACTGTTATAAGATGAACGTTTACGACTGATAGGTATTAACTTACAAACGTTAAACTGTCTGTGCACATTCGTGTATGACAGTGGCCATTGCCGTTTTAGCACCGAAATTACAGTTCCCAACGAAATTGCGGAATTGGAGGAGTTTGTCCAAAGATATTCTTACAACTACAGTAAGACTCGATGGACACGTTTCTCCGCAACCTTGTCACGTGCACTCTCCTCGAACACGCTCCACCCACCGTCCAATAGGAATTTGTCAAACGAAGAGATCGACAAATACCTAAAACGAATGGACAAGACAATTAAACAAACTATGGACACTACAATACCGCGGCATCAGCGTACAACTAACCAAGACTTGTTCCGCAATCCTACTATTGATGCACTGCACCGACAGAAAAGTAGACTTTTGTCACGACTCAAAACCCTGTACAGACAGTTAACTGACAGACAAGACCCGGAGATTAGGACACTGAAGTCGTCGATTTAAAATATTTTTGTAAGTTTGTATTGGAAGAACAAGGTTCGGGCTGTAAACCAGCAACCCGAATATGTTGCCGCAAATAAATAAAATATTTCGGAGAAAGAATCAAAACCTTCAGTGTCTTAAAATAGCCCGGACAAGACACAACGAATGGATACTGACAATAGCAGGAATTGATTCAAATGAGGCCGCTGATAATGACGACTGTGATCGAGGAGAAGGTTGAGGCCATAGGGGCGACTTTTCAGGAAGTACACAAGGCCACTGATACCATTGGCCCTAATTATGACCTGGACAGTCGCGCCTTGTGCACAACGTCTACATTCGAAATGAAGTAGAGAACTGGCTATCCGAAGACTCTGGTTTCAAACGATTCAGCGATGAATACATAGCAAATGATGTCATCGCCAGAGAGGATGACCTACCCCGTTCATTTGGGAGGAGGAACTTCATGAGATCTTCGATACAATCAGAAGTAAGAAATCAGTGGGGATCGATGTATTCCGAACATCGTGCTTCGACATCTTCCTCTAGAAGCGGTGGACATTTACACCACCCTGTTTAATAATACAATGAATAATGCACATTATCCAGCGCATTGGAAAACGGCGGTGGTTCAACCTATCCCCAAAAAGGGAAAGGATATATCCAATACGGCGAATCTCCGGTCGATTAGTCTCTTTCCGAATATCAGTAAGGTATTCGAAAAAGTAATCAATAGAGCTCTGACTAGGTGGATTGAGGACAAACATATAGTTCCCGATAATCAATTCGGTTTTAAGGCAGGACATGCAATCTCACATGCCGCGTCTAAACTGGTGTCCGATATCCAATGGAATAAAGGCAAAAACTAGTGTACTGGTGCCTGCCTAGTTGACTTGGAAAAGGCCTTCGACACTGTATGGTTAGAGGGTCTTTTCTACAAGCTGGCTAGTCTGGGGATCAGTAAACCACTCTTGTACATTCTTTATAATATGCTAACCAACAGACAGTTCATCGTGAAAAATGGTGATGTGACTTCTGTTGGAATATTTCAAATTAAAAATGGTATTCAGCAAGGTCCGGTCAATTCGCCGATCCTATTCAACATTTATACAAGCGACTTGATAGGTTCACTTCCCCATACTATTGCATACGCAGACGACTTGATAGCGTACAGAACAGGTCCAAAAATTGAGGTCACTAATACTCTCTTACAGCGTAACTTCGATAAGATAAGACGATTTTGCGATGACTGGCAGTTGGAAATCAACTTTCAGAAGTCGGAAACCATTCTTTTTAGAACGCCGTTGTCTGGAGCCTCTAGGGATACCAAAAATTATTGGCGAAAGTTCTCGATCATTGGACAACACGGACAGCCTCTTGCCTGTCGAAATGTAGTCAGATACCTTGGGATCTGGCTAGATTAGTTTCTGTATTTTAACAAAAATGTAGATGCTGCTCTAGCCACAGCTAATGGCGCTTTTGCCCTCACAAAGAGACTGTTTTATAGCAGCCAACTCGATGCGAGGGTAAAGATAATCTGCTACATGGCCCTTATCAGGCCCATGCTGGTATTTGGGTGTCCGGTGTGGTTCAATGTAAGAGCAAGCTTAATGGAAAAGATTCGGGTGTTTGAGAGGGCTTGTCTTCGCTTGTACAAAACACCAGAGTCGGAGTACAACAAATTTTATCCTAACGAGGTCCTTTACAACAGGGCGAACCTAATACGAGTGGACAACTTCGTAATTAGGCTGACTCGAAGGCACAATGACCTCGACGAATAACCTGATATAAGGGCGTACTACCCCAATCACCTTTATCATTAGAGTGTGCGCTCTAACGGCTTCGTTCCACCGGAAGCATTCCTTTACCTTGATCAGATAGGGTTGATCCAGGATAGATCGGCGGTCCCGTTAATCTTCCATGTCGCTCGGACAGCTGGGGACAGGCGACTCAACTACAACAAAGGCGTCGCACACGGCAGTTTGGATCGTCTCCGGTTCAGTAGGGCGGTGGGGAATGGCGATAAGAGGGATGTCGTTCAGCAGCACCAGCATTTATGGTGGTTGAATGATGGAGAAGATGTTTCGTCGTCGTTTCCGTCAATTACGGACGAGGCAGAGATGACCAATCTATTTGCTCTGTAAATAGCGGTGGCCAGCTTACATAGGTTTAGGTTAGCATTTAAGAAAGATATGTCTATATTAGTATATATAAAGGTATATACAAATATATGTATATTATTGTGTATAACGTCTATATGTGTGTATGTGTGGATTGTGTTTGCGGGTTAGCTACACTAAGGTTTATTTTAAGTTAGATATTAAGGTTTTTTAAAAAGTAAAAAAATTATGTCCATTTTTTTCATAACAATTTTTTTCTTAGCCTTAAGTGTAGAAAACAAATATCCGAAACAAAATGTAAATGAAGTCGAAAGACATAGATTTAAGAACTAGGAGTAGCTCAGAGTGCTTGTATGGGGCCAGTAAGTTAGTATAAGAGTGTTAAGTAATTTTAAGCTGTTGCGGTAAAATCTACCACAACAAGCTGTACTCTTTTTCCTTGAAAACTTTCGTTTCCACCCCTTCGAAACTTTTCCCTCTTTACAGTTGTTCTTCCAAAATCCTGAGAGAGTGATGGGCAGTCATGGGCGGATCAGCCATCAGTGCACTTTCTCAGTATCTTGGAAGGACAACATAAATAGGTACGACGGACTGTCAAATGCCCTAAGAAGAACCCAGCAGAGCAAGCGGGCGGTCTGCCGCAAGAGCGCAGGAGAAGCGCTATAGGTCCTATCTATTTTGCAAGGGTCCAATACCAAATAGCCGACCCTTGTCCCAAATGTTGTTTTGTCTCCCTAATGGGTAGTCTCCAGCCTTAAGCAGAGTTAAGGCATCCGCTCCATCCCTCCAGCTCCCAACCATTTCACCATTTGACCCGGTCCTTTTCCGTTTCGTCCGTTGTCTCTTTGGAGAACACATTAGTGGGAAGAATTGGTGGGTTATTGAACCCTTTCTTTCTGCTTTTATGCTTGTCGGAGGGGACAACTAATAGCTCGGCAAGAAAGCAGAGACCGGAGTCTCTATGGCGGGTGGTCACTTGTACTCAAGCGCTATACGCCTAGAGCCAGATGGACAGTCTGGAACCCTGTGCGTAAAACAAACAATCCGGACAAGTTACCTAGAACCAGGCAGACTGCCTCCAATACTCTGCAACAGAACACAAACATGATGACATAGGGGGAAAACAAAACACGAGACGGAAACACTAAAGAAAGAAAACATCAACCAAAACACAAAAAGGATACAAATTTTAAAACAATCAAAAAAAAAATAAATGTAAAAAATGGGACGCTATCTCATATTCTCTCTTTCCCTCCGCAAATCTGCACGGAAGTCCACTGGGTTAATTTATATGTATATGAAAAGATTCCTTCTTCCTTCGTCACCAACTCATATACTCGTAGTTTCAAAAAGTTTTGACTTGAGACCCTAGATCCTGACTTGGTTTCCACTTTCTTGGTCTCATGTAAAAACAAATCTACTTTCTTTGGCACTTTGACTTGTCTAAGGGATAAATTTTGGGGAAAAATGGGTGGTTTGAACCCAAGATAATTAAGGGGAAATGTTCACTCAGGTCAAAAGAAATTCCCAGAATTCGGAAGTTTCCGCGAGGGTCTGGATAGTGAAAGTGGCATACTTGGGAGTATGGAAGAGCGGTGTAGCGGAGCTCCAAGACATGGCTACACGCTTCAGCTAAGTAGCGGAGTGGTGTACATTTACACCAATTATTGAACCCGCTAGAACCGATTAGATGAGACGGACGAATATGTATGTGAATGGTCAATGGTCTGAGTGAATATATGTGAAATCAGGCCGACCACTTCTTGGTTGACCGTAGAGCCCAAAAGAGGTTTTTGGAAAAAAGTAGAGAAAAAAAAGACAAGTCAGAGAGAAGAAAAAACTAATAGAAAATTATACAGTGAAAAAAAGGAACAAACAGCGTGTCAAAAAAAAAGAAGAAAGATTATAGGAAAATTGTATGGAGGCCCAAGGAAGGGAAAACAGGACAGGACGGGGAAGAACAAAAAAAAGGAATAACCTGGACGAGGAAGGAAGACGGAGAGTAGCAATAAAAAAAGATAAGTACCTTCTTCTGATTTGTTGAGTGAAATGCCGGTAAGCATTCGTCCGCGTTAACCAAAAAAATAAAACTCCCCCAAACCGAAAAAGAAAAACAGGACCCAGGACCCGCTAAACATACAGCTTTTCGACCGTTCGGGAAGACGGAAGATAGCGGCCCAGTCTTATGCGAGTATGTCCGGTAGTGTAACTACTGTTAATTTCCCGCTAACTTCGCATACCGCACACCCTAGTGTTAGATACATTCTAAGATCTGAGCAATAAAGAGATTTTCAGTTTATACGTAACTTCTAGCCTTTTGTTTAACGTTTCTGGTGAACCGTTTCCATTTCAGTCTGCTGCCAAGGTTTCGCAATTCCTTTTAAAAAGATTGCGTGGCGCCAATATGTGGTACTTCCTTATATTATATTATTTTTTTTTAACCATAAACCCACCCCCAGCTGAGCAGCCAAAAGTGGCAGCACTTAACCTGCTGCCTGTTGCAAATTTCCCCTTTGGTTTCCTTTGTTGGCGTTGGGATCCGCCATTTTTTTTATTTTTTTGAGTTTTTCTTCCTGCTGGCAGACCCGCTACTAATTTCTAGATTTTAGAATTTTTTTTATTCGGGAAAGAAAATAAGAAAATAGAGAATTTTGCAACTGAGCTAAAATTAAAGCATTTTTTGTTAGTATGTAAGAGTTAATGATAAAGAAAATAAAATGCAGTTAAAACTGAACTCAAAACTGATCTATTTGTGCAAACGAGAGAAAGTCGTAATTATTTGGTGAACTACGAAACACTTATTCAAATGGGCAATAGCCATGTACCATTGATGGCCTAGTATTGTAGCAATACATGAAGTATTTTAGCCACTCATCCCAGTCTGAAAGGTACGATAGGACGTATTCATTAAATGTCCTGTGATTCCTTTCCACAATTCCCAATGTTTGGTTATGGTATGTCGTTAAGGTAACACTTACCACGTTTAGCAGTTTATCCTTCACCTTGTCGGTATATACCTGGGTGTAGATCGCGATTTTCAATTTCGCATATCTCCGAGATTTATTAAACGAATCTTAAACGGCTCCTACTCAGTGACTTAAAGGGTGAGTTCTTTCGGAGAGTGCAATTTTTTCATTTTAAAAAGATATTTTGATAATTTAGTTGGCATTTTTTACTATTTTGTTGACTACCTTGGCAGTACATACAAGGGTATGCAAATTATTTCTTCATGTGTTCATGCAAATAATAATTCTTAAACTTCACAAATAAATAGCAAATAAGTACAAATTTATGTAACATATAATACAGACAAATGTATACACAGAGTATATATATAAAAAAAATTGTTTGATTATATGTGTTGATGAGTGTAATTTATCTCTACGAGTTATTAATTTGACTTTCCTAGTAGGCCTTTTTCTTTTTCCTCCCTATAGCACATAGAGCATTGGCCTTTTTGAATGAGACGACCAGATCCATCTCGGTCTATCAAATCATCCGGTATGAACGGCACATTCTGCGGTTCTCATCGCTCTTTTACAGAGATACCTAGAATGCATTCACATACACTTCTTGTTGGCAAGTGGCTCATAGCCCTAAGAATTTGAGCGCTTTTATCGATGACTGGAATGCTAAAGTTTTCACCCAATTTTTGCAGAAACTACCTTCATCGGCTTGTTCGGACATTATGTTTGCCTGGCGGGTTATTTTTCGTAAAAATTATGTAAGCTGCGAGCCCTTCTGTGTCAATTAGTTCCAATGGACAACATCGCTTTCGTTAGTACACTTACGTTTGTGATGTCAACTTTTTTGGTGACATCACCATTTTCCCCTCCCAAATTATTTTTTGTAAAATTTTCTCTTACCTTTTCATTTTCAACAGCGACCTCAATCTCCTCGTCGCTCTTTTTGCTCTTCTTCTTCCTCTTTTTTTTGACCTCCTTGAAACCAATGTCCTCGGCATTGCTCTCCTTGCAACTCTCGTCGCAGGTCTCTTGGGCTTTGTTTTTTATTGCCCTCTTCCTCTTAGCCGCCTCGGTGTCAATCTCCATATTGCTCACTTTAATATGGGTAATTCCACCCGCACTAATCACTTTCTTAATAGTATCTCAAAAGAGCACCTGCACTAAGTGCAACATATATCACCGTATATCACGACCACAAGACCGTAATAAAACCCCAATAACTGACACCTGCACTGAAAAGTGCAACAAAATGACCGGAAATTACTTTCGAGAAGACGACCGCAATTAATGACCGTAATTTAAATACACACTCATTCTCTACGGCGACCGAAAATTATAGAAAATCGTTCGCACTCCGCAAAAAACACTACTGCGCACCTTGAGCCTCCGATAAACACCTACAAACTTGAGGTAAATGCTACCAAGATACAGGCCATTGGTAATAATTTTAATATTAAGAGATTGGGGAACGATCGCCATGCCATCCACTGTAATACAGTGAAAGGCTTCGCGAAAGTAAAAGAGCTCTTACAGGAAACGACGACTCATTCACACCGAAGTGGGAAAAGCGGCAATCAATACTACTGAAGGGGTTGGAACCGTCTTCTGATCCTGAGGGGATCCTGGCACTGCTCAAAGAGAAGGAGTGCGAAGGACTCAAGTTTGTGGGGGTAAAGCTATTTACCACAGCGAGAGCAAGGCGGGAGAAACGGAGTCTGCCGTTCTTCCTGGTACAGCTCAGTCCCGAAAGCCATCTGGATAGTCTATGGAGTACAAATGTCCTAGACTACCAGGTGGTTCATTGGGAAAAATTAAAAAGGAGCGAAGGCAGTATACAATGTGTATGCTGCCAGAAGTTCGGGCAAGCCGCGTCGAACTGCCAAATGCAGCCTCGATGCGTGAAGTGCGCAAAGAACCACAGTTCCGAGGAGTGCGGATTGGGTAGGGACGGAACATCCGATAGGATGCAGCTCTCGTACATGTTATGCGGGAACGTGGGACACACCGCAAACTATCGGGGTTGTCCTAAGTTCGCCGACATTAAAAAAGCAAAACTCGCTTGGCAGCAGAAGGTGGAGGTCAAACGTTCACCTTTTAGGTTTCAAACACCAGCCATCACGTCCCAAATTTCCTACGCCGAAATGGCGTCAGGCAGAGGGGCTACGGTAAAATAAGCGACTGTTTCTTCTCCGGCGTCAGTGCCGAGAACAACGGAAGCTCCACCTAACATGCTGGCTATCTTGCCCGCAATCCAAGGGCAGATGGCTCAGCTGCAACACCAGGTACAAGAACAGGCCAAGCGGGTGGACTAGATCTAAGCGCTGCTGCCGGGCCTAACGCAACACATGTCGTAATGGGTACGCACATGGTGGAGCAAACTTTGAAGTTCCTGGCGGTGAATGTTAATTCACTAATTAGGATCGACAGAAGAGCCGCGATGTTTAAATTGCTACAAGACCAAACTCCTGATGTGCTTTTTGCTAGCGAAACCAAGCTAACCGATGAGCATGAACTGGAGTACAACAATTATATTATTAGAAGAAGAAACCGGCCTAACTCTCAACGTGGGGGCGGTGTCGCGATCTTCATTAAAGAAGGCATAAAATTCCACAGAGTGTACAAGGGAGAGCTACGCAGGTTCCGGGTGTTAGAGGCAGTCGTCATTTACATCCCACTCCGCAATGGAAAGCGGACGTCTTGGCCTCTGTTTATGCATCTGAGGCTTCACAATCCATCCTATTCATTACAGAGCTCGACACACTTTTTCGACTTCTGAGGCTGGAATCGGGGGAGAATTATTTTATAATCAGCGGGGACTTCAACGCTAGACACAGAGATTGGGGAAATAATTTGCCAAATACTAGAGGGGACATACTACTTGATTGGTGGGGTCGGCACGATGTTATGTACAGACTCGGTCTTAAAGCAACAGATAACCCGTCGTTTCCCAGAGACGAGTCTTATTTGGATCTACTGTTATAAGATGAACGTTTACGACTGATAGGTATTAACTTACAAACGTTAAACTGTCTGTGCACATTCGTGTATGACAGTGGCCATTGCCGTTTTAGCACCGAAATTACAGTTCCCAACGAAATTGCGGAATTGGAGGAGTTTGTCCAAAGATATTCTTACAACTACAGTAAGACTCGATGGACACGTTTCTCCGCAACCTTGTCACGTGCACTCTCCTCGAACACGCTCCACCCACCGTCTAATAGGAATTTGTCAAACGAAGAGATCGACAAATACCTAAAACGAATGGACGAGACAATTAAACAAACTATGGACACTACAATACCGCGGCATCAGCGTACAACTAACCAAGACTTGTTCCGCAATCCTACTATTGATGCACTGCACCGACAGAAAAGTAGACTTTTGTCACGACTCAAAACCCTGTACAGACAGTTAACTGACAGACAAGACCCGGAGATTAGGACACTGAAGTCGTCGATTTAAAATATTTTTGTAAGTTTGTATTGGAAGAACAAGGTTCGGGCTGTAAACCAGCAACCCGAATATGTTGCCGCAAATAAATAAAATATTTCGGAGAAAGAATCAAAACCTTCAGTGTCTTAAAATAGCCCGGACAAGACACAACGAATGGATACTGACAATAGCAGGAATTGATTCAAATGAGGCCGCTGATAATGACGACTGTGATCGAGGAGAAGGTTGAGGCCATAGGGGCGACTTTTCAGGAAGTACACAAGGCCACTGATACCATTGGCCCTAATTATGACCTGGACAGTCGCGCCTTGTGCACAACGTCTACATTCGAAATGAAGTAGAGAACTGGCTATCCGAAGACTCTGGTTTCAAACGATTCAGCGATGAATACATAGCAAATGATGTCATCGTCAGAGAGGATGACCTACCCCGTTCATTTGGGAGGGGGAACTTCATGAGATCTTCGATACAACCAGAAGTAAGAAATCAGTGGGGACCGATGGTATTCCGAACATCGTGCTTCGACATCTTCCTCTAGAAGCGGTGGACATTTACACCACCCTGTTTAATAATACAATGAATAATGCACATTATCCAGCGCATTGGAAAACGGCGGTGGTTCAACCTTTCCCCAAAAAGGGAAAGGATATATCCAATACGGCGAATCTCCGGTCGATTAGTCTCTTTCCGTATATCAGTAAGGTATTCGAAAAAGTAATCAATAGAGCTCTGACTAGGTGGATTGAGGACAAACATATAGTTCCCGATAATCAATTCGGTTTTAAGGCAGGACATGCAATCTCACATGCCGCGTCTAAACTGGTGTCCGATATCCAATGGAATAAAGGCAAAAACTAGTGTACTGGTGCCTGCCTAGTTGACTTGGAAAAGGCCTTCGACACTGTATGGTTAGAGGGTCTTTTCTACAAGCTGGCTAGTCTGGGGATCAGTAAACCACTCTTGTACATTCTTTATAATATGCTAACCAACAGACAGTTCATCGTGAAAAATGGTGATGTGACTTCTGTTGAAATATTTCAAATTAAAAATGGTCTTCAGCAAGGTGCGGTCAATTCGCCGATCCTATTCAACATTTATACAAGCGACTTGATAGGTTCACTTCGCCATACTATTGCATACGCAGACGACTTGATAGCGTACAGAACAGGTCCAAAAATTTAGGTCACTAATACTCCCTTACAGCGTAACTTCGATAAGATAAGACGATTTTGCGATGACTGGCAGTTGGAAATCAACTTTCAGAAGTCGGAAACCATTCTTTTTAGAACGCCGTTGTCTGGAGCCTCTAGGGATACCAGAAATTATTGGCGAAAGTTCTCGATCATTGGACAACACGGACAGCCTCTTGCCTGTCGAAATGTAGTCAGATACCTTGGGATCTGGCTAGATCAGTTTCTGTATTTTAACAAAAATATAGATGCTGCTCTAGCCAGAGCTAATGGCGCTTTTGCCCTCACAAAGAGACTGTTTTATAGCAGCCAACTCGATGCGAGGGTAAAGATAATCTGCTACATGGCCCTTATCAGGCCCATGCCGGTATTTGGGTGTCCGGTGTGGTTCAATGTAAGAGCAAGCTTAATGGAAAAGATTCGGGTGTTTGAGAGGGCTTGCCTTAGGGCTTGTCTTCGCTTGTACAAAACACCAGAGTCGGAGTACAAAAAATTTTATCCTAACGAGGTCCTTTACAACAGGGCGAACCTAATACGAGTGGACAACTTCGTAATTAGGCTGACTCGAAGGCACAATGACCTCGACGAATAACCTGATATAAGGGCGTACTACCCCAATCACCTTTATCATTAGAGTGTGCGCTCTAACGGCTTCGTTCCACCGGAAGCATTCCTTTACCTTGATCAGATAGGGTTGATTCAGGATAGATCAGCGGTCCCGTTAATCTTCCATGTCGCTCGGACAGCTGGGGACAGGCGACTCAACTACAACAGAGACGTCGCACACGGCAGGGTGGATCGTCTCAGGTTCAGTAGGGCGGTGGGGAATCGCGATAAGAGGGATGTCGTTCAGCAGCACCAGCATTTCTGGTGGCTGAATGATGGGGAAGATGTTTTGTCGTCGTTTCCGTCAATCACGGACCAGGCTCACTAATGAGGCAGAGCTGACTTATCTGTTTGCTCTGTAAATAGCGGTGGCCAGCTTACATAGGTTTAGGTTAGCATTTAGGAAAGGTATGTATATATTAGTATATATAAAGGTATATACTAGTGTATGTATATTATTGTGTATAACGTCTATATGTGTGTTTGTATGTATTGTATATAGGTTAGGTAGATTAATGTTTATTTTAAGTTAGGTATTAAGTTTTTATAAAAATAAAAAAGCAAGTCCATATGCTAAGTTTTTTGTTACAATTCTTTTCTTAGCCTAAGTATAGAAAATAAATATTCCTAAACAAAATAATAATGAAGTCGAAAGACATGGGTATAAGAATTTAGAGTAGCTTAGAGTGCCTGTGTGGGGCCAGTGAGTTAGTATAGGATTGTAAAGTAATTGTAAGCTAGCATTTAAGTATTTTCTGTTAGAATGTAAGAAGTAATGGTAAGTAAAATAAAATGCATTTAAAACTAACTAATTTGGATCGTTTGCTACGGACGCCTGAACGACTAACCCGTTGTCTCACTGACATGGTGTTCTGGGCTAGATTAGCCGAGAATTAATGAATAGTTGGAGAAGAAGTCTCCGAACGCTTAGAAATCAATAAAACAATAAAACACGTAACTTATTTTTAGTGATCTTTATTGATGAAGAGGTGGATTCAACTGTGCCCATATGCTCTACGCACTTACCACGTAATCTCTGTACCTTGTAAAACAGCTGGTGTTTCTTTATATTGCATTGATACGCATATGATCATTGACCCTGCCTTGCATCTTATGTGCCATACTGCTCATTATGATGCACTAATATTGTTGCATTTGTTAACAATGCCCTCTACTTTATATTGTGGGAACGGAATGGATCTATCGCTAATTGCTCTCTGACTTCATGCGTTAACCGCACTCCCATTTCATTTAAGGTGGTTGGAGTGACCCCTTCCGAGTCTCTTGTGGATTTAGCGTAGGTGTGAGTGAGTCGGCATGTTCTTTGACCTGCTGCCTGTCATTCTTGTGACAGTTCTGCAGACCATTTCATGGTTTGTGATTTTTGTAAGCGTTGCAGGATATTTTGTGGCGGCGCGTATGCTTCGTTCGCGCTGCAGCAAGTGCGTGTGCGTTTTAACAACCCAGGATTACGTTTGAGTTAGGGGTGTGCCAGAGCGATGGAAATCTTGTTGGTAGCCAACACACGGCAACATCACACAACGAATATGATACATACAAAAGAGGTTGATAAGCAAATAAACGAAATGCTGCAACAAAAAATAATAGTCCCTAGCTCAAGTCCTTACAATTCGTCAATCTGAGTTGTCCCTCAAAAGGACAATAGGAATGGACATAAAAGTTGGCGAATTGTAATAGATTATAGAATATTTAATGACCAGACCATAGACGACCAATTTCCCATGCCCAGAGCGAAAACTACCTTTTCAACCCAAAGCGGACATTATAAGTTTCTGCGAATGCCATTTGGGTTGAAAAATGCCCCGTCGACAGATTGATGAATAATGTTCTAAAGGACTTTCTCAATAAAATGTGTGTCGTCTACACTCCTGTCTTTTCCACCAGTTTCCACGAACATTTGATTTCACTAAAAAACAATTTTCAAAGTCTTAAGGAAGCTAACTTAAAAATTCAAATAATTAAATGCTCTTATGCTGAGACATTCACCAACTATTTAGGCCACATTATCAAACAGAATGGTATAAAACCAGATCCAAATAAAGTTAAAGCTGTAGCCGAGATGAAACTCCCTACAGAAAAAAGGTACCAAACGATTTTTGGGTATAAATGGATACTACCGGAAATTTATTAAAGATTAAGCTAAAGTTGGATATATTTAATAAAGTATTTAAAAAAGGCTGAACAGGTTAATACAGCATATCCTCAATATCAGAAAGCGTTCGGAAATCTAAGGACATTACTTTGTACTACTCCGATTCTCAAAAGTCCAAATTTTGATAAACCTTTCGTTCCGACAACCGACGCTCCGGGTTATACCTCAGGAGTCAAAGTTATCACCCCATATGCTATGCTTCTCGCACGCTCAACAAATACGAGCGAAACTATTCGAAGATCGAGAAGGAACTTCTTGCAGTTGTCTGGGCGGTGAAGTATTTTAGAACATATTTATATGGGAGAAGGTTTAAAATATGCACTGACCATAAGCCTCTCGTCTGGATTAGCATTATCAAACAACTTAACAAGAAGCTATAACGGTGGAAAATCTTGGTCAACCAATACAATTTTGATATAGAATATCTGAAAGGAAAAGAGAAGTGCGTGGCCAATGGCCTTAGTAGGTACACTTACTTTACTCACTTTAAGTGGCGCTACAATCCAGGGTGGACCTGGGCTTCAGTCAACAAGCTTCTCCAGCTCGATCCCTGGCTAGCTGCCTCCAGTTTCGCCGATTCGAGGACTTTTCGGACATACGCTCTACATGACCCAGCCATCTCAGTCTTTGGATCTTCACTCTTCTGGCTAGGTTCATGTCGCTGTACAGTCCGTCGTTGTATCACCTCCTCACCGTCAATGCAGACGGGACATTTCTGATAATGTCCATGCATCTGCGCCATAGAGCAGGACCGGGATTATTAAGGTCTTATAAAGGGTGACTTTTGTTGTCCGAGAGAGGGCTTTGCCACTCAATTGTATTCTTAGCCCAGAGAAACAGCGGTTGGCAAGAGTTATTCTTCGCTTGATCTCAGCGCTGGCGTCGCTGTCTGTATTTATAGCGGAGCCTAAGTACACAAAGTCCTTAACTACCTCAAAGTTATATCTGTCGAGGGTGACGTTCTGCCCGAGACGTAGGTGTTGGTTGTCCGTTTTGCTTGACGGCATATACTTGGTCCTGCGCTCATCGACCGCTAAACCCATTTTGGCCGCTTCCGTCTCAATACTTGTAAAAGCGCCGCTGACATCACGCTGCTTAGAGGGTTCAGAAGCAGCCTATTTACGACGGACCAAGCATATATTCGAGAAAGATCTTCATTAACAAGAAGAGCCAGCTCAGAGAGCTCATTAAAGGGTTTCCCTAGATGAAGTTGAACATCGTCAGCATACAGATGCACAGATGTTTGCGTGCAGACTGATGGGAGATCGTTGATGAACATGCAGAATAATAATGGTCCAAGAATTGACCCTTGAGGAACTCCTTGAACTAAAGCTTTTAGAGAAGAAGATTTGCCGCCAGAGGTAACTCTCTGAAATCTTCCTGATAAATAACTACCAATAAGCCTGACAGCCCTATCACTGAAACCAAACAAGTTTTTTAGCTTCCCCTTTAGGATGTTGTGGTCTACCCTATCGAAAGCTTTCGAAAAGTCAAGTAGACAAAGAAGACTTACATAGCCCTTGTCATAAACCTGCCTTATTTCGTCAAGTAGGTTTATCATAGCTGTAGAGCAACTGTGATTTACTCTAAACCCTGATTGTTTCGGATACAACAAATTGTTAGTAGCTACATGGTTCAGAATTTGCTTCTCTAAGACTTTTTGATAGACAAGGTAGTATGCTAATTGGTTGGTAGTCAGAAGGGGAATTTGCTTTTGTTTTTTTGGCGATTGGAAGTACCCTTGCAATTTTCCAAGACATGGGAAAATTTGATGTGGTAATGCAAAAGTTAATAACATGAGTAAGATGACCGACAATTTGAGGTAATATAAGTTTAATAAACCGTATTGATAGACCATCCTCTCCAATAGCGTCAGACTTAACGGCCATGGTGCATTTAAAGACTTCATCTTCGCTCACCACTTCAAAATCTTCTAGTCTTTGCACAGAACTTTCCAACTGCACCGATGTGTGATAAGAATCAAGATCATTATCATGGAGTTGATTGCCTACGAAAAAGTTGTTAAGAAGATCTGGGTCGAGAGCACTCTGAGGGTTAAGGACTTTAGAGACGCCAATTTTTTGCATGTTTCTCCAAAGTGTTTTGGCGGGTAAAGAGGCATTAAGCTTTGATGCAAAGTAGTTCTTTTTAGATGCACGTATAACCAGAGTTGCATGATTTCGGGCTTGTTTAAATGCTTCCCAATTGACATTCTTTGATCTACGCTTCCATCTACTGTGCAATTTATTTCGAATCTTGATAATATTATAAACATCAAGATATTTTTTTAGAAATATTCAGACAGATACTAGTCTTTAGGATTTCGCACGTTAAATTGTTTGTTTAGCAGATTGTCACTTAGATTTTTGCTCACTTTTGCCGAACGAATTGGAAACACGTCTATTCAGTCAAAGCTGAAATTTGTAATTTTCCTTATTCCAAAAGTTTCAGGAAATCTATGTAAAATACTTCTCAATGAATACAAACCTTAGGGTTTTGAAATCCAAAGTTAGGCTTAAATACATAATAGACAAAAACGAAATGATAATAATAATTGAGAAAGAACACATAGATAAAAATTACCGGGGAATCACTGAAATGTTTTCGGAATTGAAACAGCAAAAGTATTAGCCAAATTTACAAGTTGAAATTCAAAAATATATCAATAACTGTGAGATTTGTAATATAGCTAAACACGATCGGCAACTTATTCGTGTCCCGATGAAAGTTACTTCAACGATATCGTTCGGAACAAAATGTATTTAAGAACCATCGATAAATTCTCGAAATATGCAACGATTCACCCTTTAGAAGATAGGAAATGGATAGAGATTTTGAGAACCATAAAAGAAAGAATACGATATTTGGGTAAGCTAAACAGACTCTTTTCTGATGGGGAGACTTACATAGTACACTCCGTTGAGCAATTCTTAAAAGAACAAAATATTAAGTTCCACAAAACAACTGGTTCTCTTAAAACTGGCAATGCGGATGTCGAACGATTGCATGGGACTCTGAACGAACATCTTCGGATCAAAAATGCGGCTAAGGATACTTCGGACCTAGACGAAAACTTGTTTGACATTATAATTATCTACAATAACACAATTCACGCAACTACAAAAATTAGACCTACAGATTTCATTTCTAAAAATATAACAGGGAAGAAGTTTTAGAACTTGCAAACAAATTCAAAATTCAAAAAGAGAATAGGATTCAAAAGACGAATAGCAATAATAAAACATCATATCTAAACCAATGTACGAACGTAGTGCAAAATCGAGCAGTGGGTAAAAATAAGCCTAAGTATAGGAAACGAGACCTTTGATATCCAGAAAGGATTTAGACAAGGCGATGCACTGCCATGCAATTTTTTCAAGATCGTACTTGAAAGAATAGTGCAAAACTCACGAGCAAACACAAGAGGCACTATCTTTCAAAAGTCCGTCAAATTACTCGCATACGCCGACGATATTGACATAATCGGGAGAAAACAGCGTGATGTCAGTGGCGCTTTCGCGAGTATTAAGACGGAAGCGGCGAAAATGGGCTTAGCGGTCAATGAGCGCAAGACCAAGTATATGCTGTCAAGCAAAAAGGACAACCAACACCGACGTCTCGGACAGAACGTCACCCTCGACAGATATAACTTTGAGGTAGTTAAGGACTTTGTCTACCTAGGCTCCGCTATAAATACAGACAACGACACCAGCGCTGAGATCAAGTGAAGAATAACTCTTGCCAACCGCTGTTTCTTTGGGCTAAGAATGCAATTGAGTGGCAAAGCCCTCTCTCGGACAACAAAAGTAACCCTTTATAAGACCTTAATAATCCCGGTCCTGCTCTATGGCGCAGATGCATGGACATTATCAGAAATGAATGAGGGTGTTCTTGGTTGCTTCGAGAGAAAAATTCTTCGGGCGATCTTCGGTCCCGTCTGCATTGACGGTGAGTGGAGGAGGAGATACAACGACGAACTGTATGGACTGTACAGCGACATGGACCTAGCCAGAAGAGTGAAGATCCAAAGACTGAGATGGCTGGGTCATGTAGAGCATATGGACACCAATGCTCCGGTCCGAAAAGCCTTCGAGTCCGCTGCCGAGGGACAGCGCAGTAGAGGAAGGCCAAGACTCAGGTGGCGCACGCAAGTGGAAGAGGACCTCAGCCAACTTAGCGTGCGAAACTGGAGGCAGCCAGGGATCGAGCTGGCTGGAGAAGCTTGTTGACTGAGGCCCAGGTCCACCCCGGACTGTAGCGCCACCTAAACTAAGTAAGTAAGTAAGTCCGTACCTACTTGAAGATGATAAGGCTTGTCGCCTTGATCCCTCTTGTGCCACCGTGTAGCACCTTTTTATTGTAATTAAATTCTTCCGGTATACCTGTTATAACCCTATCTATTTCTGCTATTGTTGTACTATTAATAGTTCGGTATTCAGGTTAACTCTTTCATAAATTTTAAATTTCCTACAATCTACCTTACTGGAATTAATAATACTTATCGTTGAGCCTATGTCAATAAGTCCTGTATATTTATGGCCGTCAAGTTCAAATCTGCAAGTATCTTATTTCCGAGGCCTAACTTAGAAAAAACGCTGGTTCAAAATTATGAACCTCTTCTTCTATTAAGGCTGCCCCTTCAATGGGTTCTTCACCTTTGTTTTCTTTGCGTAAAATTTGTCCTACATCCATAGGCTGTACGTGTTGTTGTGCGTTTCTAAATTGCCCTGATCTATTAAAAACCGGTTGGGTGTTTTGTCCCATACTTGAATTTGTTCCATGATTGTTTTGTTGGTACTGACCCGAGTTATTCTGGGGTGTATTCCTTTGGTTTTGCCTATTTTGTCCTACGTTTTCCATATCATTGTTATTGTTCCTATTCTGATAACCTGACTGAGAATGTTGGCTTTGGTAGACTGCTGGAATTGTCTTGTCTGCTAGGTTTTTGCATTTGTAGTCGGTCACCTACTAAAAACTCCTTGTCTAAATTACCTATGTATGTGTACAGAATGTCTTTTATTTCATGTAAAACGAATTTATCTTTAATGTCTCGTTACAGATTTCCAGACACAATTTGTTTAATTCTATTATCAAGCACTGTATAAAAAGTATCTTTAATCTGCTTTAACTTTTTTTGCAAATATGTTAATTAATTTTACAATTTTTTCTATTTGACAATTAAAATTACCCTTAAATATGTTATTTTCTTTGACAAATCCTTATAATTGACTGCTGGCCTGAAATGCTGCTTTAATAGTTGTTTTACGCCAAATTCACAAAGTTTTTTTAAATTAACAAATATGTTTTCTTAGTTTTAATTACGAGTATATCCAATGTAAAAAATAAAAAATAGAATTCTGAACGATAAGTCGAAAGACAAAATTTAATTGTTAGGTTTAACTTAGAGTGTCCGCATGGGGCCAGTAAGTTAGAATAAGATAGTTTTCTAAGTTATTTAAGCTAATTTTTAAGCGTTTTTTGTCTAGCATGTAAGAATCAATGAATTAATAATATAAAAATGCATTTAAAAAAAAAAAAAAAAAAAGTTGTTTTACGCCCTCCCAGTTTACTGGTTGGTTGTTTAGTAGAAGTTGCTTTGCCTTTCCGCCGATTTTTGTATCTAATATCGTCTGCCACAATTCATTTCGCACACTGTCCTCCACTCCATCTAGGTGAATTTGTACCATATTAATGAATTGCGTTAATTGATCTTAGTCGCCATTAAATTCTTTTATATATGCTTTTACTTTCATAATTGTTACGGCTCGGCTTTGCATTGGGCTTCTAGCGGCTAATGCTTCTAGAGCCAATGTTAGTCTTTCTACCAAGGCTGCTTCCATTTCTTTCTTAATTCTGTTTCCAAAATATTTTAATATTTTATCTCGGTTAATGTTGAGAATTTTTTTTTAATTTTTCTCTTGAGTTAGTAAGTTCGTCTTCTCCTGATTTGAAGCACTATTTTGCACTTATTTAGTTTTCTTATTTTGCTCATTCTTAACACGTTTTCGCACTTATTTTGTTTTCTTCTTTTACTGATTCTTAGCACTTTTTAACATTTAAAAGTCATAAATCGTTTTTCTTCTGCTGATTTTTAGCACTGATTTACGTTTCGTTTTGGGTTTTTTCACGTGAACCTCTTTTAACACTTTCAGAACACGCGTACTGCCCGTTCTCTTATGGGCGCCATTAAAATAATTATTCGCGAAGAGAATAAAAAAAAACCCAAGATACAACTTTTAAAATCAGAAAAGAACTTTTATTTTGACTGAAACTTACTAACGAACTGGTGACCATTTGTCACTCCCTTATATAAATTCTCATATTGCTAGCTCAGCTATCTTCGATGCAGAGCGTGTGAACTTTTGTGACATTGGACACTTTCTTTGCAACATTGTTGCTGATATTAGATTGCCATGCTCGCGAAAAGTGTGGAAAAATACTTTATATTAAAGTTATTTTGAAAATGAAAAAAGTGGATGATACTCGTATGTTAGATTTTATGGGGTACATAACCTCTCCCCCGTTAGATATTAAATTCTCCTGAATTTTTGGGACTATATTTTAAATGGAAACTTTGAGACCTTTGTTTTTCTTCTAGAAAATACAAATTAGAACAACGAATACGAATATAATAGCTGAGACAGCAGTATAAGTTACATTTTTATGAAATTCCAATATCTTTATATTTTATAGATTTTAAAAATTTTTAATGACAATGTCTTCAAAGTTTAATGATTTTGTAAAATTGAATATTACATCTTCATTGTAATAAAATCTATCTATAAGTTCAAAATTTTTGTTTTATTTAATATTTCGATTGAACAATTGTTAATTACAATTAAGTAATTTCCAGATAACTTTATTTTTCTTCCATTACAGTGCGAATTGATTTCTACCTGTTTGTCTAGATTACCTATTGCATTTTGATTATTGTTTTCTATTTGTTTGATGTGGTCCGAAATTTCTTGTCTGTCATTGTCATCCATTGTCCCAAATAGCCATTTCTCTGCTGTACCTATAACATTGATAAGCCCCCGTTTTTTCCACGCCTGTCTATTTATATACGAGTATTTATACATATATTTGCTTGTATATTCATTAATTTGTACCCATATATCTACAATAATTTTATGTTTATTTGTTTACTTATTTATTTATATACAATATATATATATTAATAAATATATATTTACATATTTTTTATTTATTTATATATATACATATATAAACATTTATTTATTAATTTATTTGTATTTATTTATTTATTTATTTATTTATTTATATTTATTTACATTTATACATGTTAATTTATTTATTCAATTATTTATTTGTGTGTTTATTTATTTATTAGTTTTTTTTTTAAGTTAGATTGAAGGGTTTTTCATATTTTCCTTCAGAATTGTTTGCTTATCCAGTCATATACCACCTTTAATAATGGGAGCGCCACACGGTGGTTATTCCGGGAACTTTCTGATCAAGGTACGAGTAGTATACCTTTAAAAAATTGAAATATAATAATTTTTCAGTAGTAAGACATTCCAAATGTCAAATCTCTGTAATATACTATATATTGTACGATAACTTTAATCACTATAATATTTTTATACGAAATAAACTATCTTTCTATCTAAAAGGAAACCTTTTGTATAATTTTCTTACGGCATACCCTGTATCCCTATTGGTTAAGTTAAATATACACCATAAATTTCCCATCATTTGTGTCAATATCGTCGGCGCATGTGAGTAATTGGACGGACTTTTGAACGATCGTGGCCCCTGTATTTGCGTGTGAGCTTTGCACTATTCTTTCAAGCATGATGTTAAAGAAATCGTATGACAACGCATCGCCTTTTCTAAATCCTTTTTTGACATTAAAGGTCTCGGTGGGATGTGTACCGACCTTGATAGTGTAGCGTGTATTCTCCATCGTCTTATTGCACTGACGGACAAGTTTGGCAGGTATGCCAAAACTATACGTTGCTTTGTATAGCTCGTCCCAAAAGATGCTGTCATACGCGGCGTTAAAATCGATTAATAAATGGTGTATCGATCTGAAGCTCGTGAGTTTTCTCCAAGATCTGGACTTTCCTGGCCTGAAGCCACACTAATATGGACCTATGAGGTTGTTAACGAATGGCTTCAGACGTTCCCACAACACGGCCGATAAGATCTTGTACGCGATGATAAGAAGACTGATGCCTCTGTAGTTGTAGTAGTTGTAGTTCAGAGGGTCTCCTTTTCTTGAGGATCAGACAAACAGTGCTGAGGTTCCATTCATAGGGCATACTTTCGTCCGACCGTATTTTAGAGATGAGTTGGTGTATGCTCCTTACCAAGCCTGCCGCTTGGTCAGGGAGTCCGCTTTAGCAGCTTTGTTGAGTTAGGTATTGTTATCTTCATCCAGTTCGGATTGACGGAATTGTTAGTCATCATCGTCCAGGTTGAAAGGTTCATTCTGGCTGACAGCGGTATTTGTTTCGTTGTCGCCATTAGACAGTCTATAGAAGTCATGTTCCAGATTCTCAGCATCGACTGCGACTCTACTAGGCTATTCCCTTGTTCGTCTCCACAGGCTTCGGTTCGGAGTCTGTGTCCGTAGCATTTTTTTTTTACCTTTTGGTAAGACTTGCGAATCTCATTCCTGAAGAAGAATCTTTCAATTTCCATGACCGCGCGCTTCTCATGCTCTTTCTTTTTCCTCCTGAGAAGCCGGTGTTCGTCTCTCTTCTTCTGCTCATCTCGCTTGTGAGCAGCCGGTATGTGCCACCCGGCATTCGCCATCACACCAGGCTTTTTGTTGTGGTGGTCGAGTGAAACGCAGCACACCAAGAATGACATCTCTGGTGGCCTTCTTACACTGCTGCCACTGGTCCTTGATGCTTCATGCTGGTGGCAAGGCATATCTTACGAGATTAAGGGAGACTTGATCTTGCGACTGTGGCAGTCTGATGTTGAAATTTCTCACAATATTAGCTTGTGTTGGCGTTTTTCGGGATATCCGCAACTGTACCTTAGCTACAACAAGGTAGTGGTCCGAGTCGATTTTGGCTCCTCGGAACGTTCGGACATCCATATTACTAGAGGAGTATCTTGCGTCGATCGCAATGTAGTCAATCTGGTTGACGGTTGATTGATCAGGAGGTGTCCAAGTGAATATAGAGATTGGAGCGCCGCGTGGTAGTCACGACAATGTTTCGTCCCGCCGCAAAGTCGTAAAGCTTTAATCCGTTATGGGAGGTGGTGTCATGCAGGCCTTATCTTCCGACAGTGCTACCATAGATGCCTTCTCTTCCTAGCTTTGCATTAAAATCGCCGAGGACAATTTCAATTCATAGCTATGGCATTTCTCGTAGGTCTTGTTCAAAAGCTCATAGAAGGCATTTTTGGTGTCGGCTATTGTTTGTAAATTTAGCGTTGATGCGGATTGCTACGAGGCGCTTGTTCAAGTGCCGGAAACTCAAGACTCCTTAGCTTAATCTGCCTCGAACAACGATTCTGCATCCAAATAGGCGCTGGTTTTGCCGTCGATAACAATCGCCGTAATAGATGTCGCAGTTATTCATACTCTTTTGCCTGACCCGTTTCATCGCATTTCTACGATACCGGTTAGGTCTCATGGCCTGTTAAGGGACCTAATATCCCACGTACATATCCGAATTTAGTTGACCTTGTTTAATTTGCTTGGGTTGTCAACAATAGATTCATCCGTATTCGAGGCGTTTTTTTGCTTCGTTACTTTTTAATTTTTTCCATCTCCGGACAGTTACCCCCAACCTGGAGAGCCACTTCCGTTTTTTGATACCCCTATGACGAGGCGTCAGTTGAATTAAAGGCCAGTTACCTGACTTAGTCTCAGAAATCTTTACCGGCCTGAGCTGCAAATATGTCGGAGTAGCCTGGATAAGGTCTTATTTATTTCGGGATTGTTTCCACCGTTGATTCCATCTGGAATCAGCATTTATTCGCGGTCCTGTTTATAGTGCTGCTATTTTTGTCTGCTGATCAATACTCGCAATTATAAGTTTAGCAGATCCAGTCCGGAAGGACATTGAATAGTACCCAGCGGTTACTACGTGGAGGTATTATAAGCACAACTGATGTGTAGAAGAAAGTTGCAATACTGGATATCGCCAGGTTCAAATCTTTCAGTATCTTCCCTGTTAATTTTGAACTTAAGTATTTTGAAATAAATTGAACCTCACACACTTTCTTCAAAAGTTAACAACAGAGTGAATTTTAGTTTTCTTGTCTTTAACATTTCATTTAACATTTTGACATTTGTAGACTTTATAACAGTTGGGAAATTTACGTGGAGAGTTGGAGACTTTTCCGAGAGATGAGAGAGATGAGATGGGCTCCAACATTCTCTCCCCGCAACAAAATAATCAATTTATTAAATTTTAAGTTAATAACAAAGCAAATTTAGAAAAATATAAAAAAAATGATATTAAATGTTTGAGTGCCAGTGATAAAAACGTTTGATCTCCACTGATGTACCCATGATGACATAGTTTGTACTTATTCTTCGTGTACGGCCATTTGCATTTTTGTTGCCAGTTTGTTTTCATTTTAGTTTCTCAAGAGGTGTGTGATTTGTTTTGTTTTTCTGGTGAGTAGACTTAAATTTAAGTTATATTATTTGATTAAGTATTGACAGACTTACTGTTGAACGTTAGATAAAATCAAAAATAAAAACTTTTTTTTTTTTATTAATACGAGTATGAGAAAAAGAAAGTGCATATATAGTTACGAAACGTAACCCGGCGGCTTGAATAAATTGAGTTACGTCACTATACGACATGTGTGCGATATAAACATGCCCTGGAGATATGTTGCTTGACTATTATGCTTATCATTATGTTGATTGGATGTACATACTCGTATATTATTTCGCATTATGTTGACAGCCAAATGTAAGCCAGCAGCTGTTGTCAGCCGGAATCTTGTTGATAAATTATATTTGTTTTGCCGTCGGAAAATTGAAATTGTACATAGAGTATAACGATCAGCAAAAAATTATAAAAATTATGTATTTTTTATCTGTAAGTTGTGTATATAATTGTGTATGAGTGTGTGAATGTATGATAAAAGTGTAATTTGTTTGATTTCCTTTAAGTTATTGTATCTTCTGATTGTTGATTGTTAGAGGGCAAGGGACATAATTTGTCGCGAGTGGGTTTGTCTGGTCCTTGATGTTTGTCGATAACGCGCGCTAATATCCACTTAAGTGGTGGTAGGCGTTCATCCTGGCCAGTACAAATTCTCCTATTTGAGGCTGTGGGTTGGTTTTATGTCATTTCGGTAGGTGTTGTAGGCGCGATAAGTATTCGGAGCTCAACTATTTCCAGAATACTTGATATAATCGTTGGATCCGTTGCCATCTATCCAAGGTTTTTATATCGCTGATATTCGGCTGTGGTATACTTGTTAGTGGTGCCCAATAAAAAAGTTCGCGGTTGTTAATGCGAAGAAGTCATCAGGATCTGTGGACATGGGGCAAAGAGGTCGGGAATTCACGCACGCTTCTATCTGACAGAGAAGCGCAGTTAGTTCTTCAAATGTGAAGACTTCTTGTCCAATGATGCGTTTAAGGTGGTATTTGATGGACTTAACGCCTGCTTCCCATAATCCTCCGAAGTGAGGGGAGGCAGATGGAATAAATTTCCATTTTGTGCCATTATTCGCTAAGGTTTCTGCGATCTTCTTCCAATCGATTTCTGCTTCTCGTAAGAGTTTCTGCAACTTATTTTTAGCTCCCACAAAATTGGTACCACAGTCGCTAAACATTTGTGACCACAGGCCTCTTCGTGCTGTGAACCTCCTTAATGCCGCAATGAAGGCTTGGGTGGTCATGTCGTTTACCAACTCGATATGTATCGCCTTTGTAGCCAAACATATAAAAACTGCAAAATACGCCTTGAAGTTCTTGGAACATCGGCCTTCCCCATGCCTTTACATCAATGGGGCCAACATAATCGACTCCCGTGTTTGTAAATGCTGGCGCAATGCGAACTGTTGGTGCTGGCAGATTACCCATTTTCTGTTGGAATGGTTTGGCTATAAATTGATAACATATAATACATGAATGAATCTAAAATCCAGTATTTGTTACCCGGATGAGATATGGTTTGCTGGATTGCTCCATGTAACGTCTTCACATGTCCGTTATAAATCAAGAGTTTCGTTAAATGATGGTTATCCGTCGTGGGATGTAATGTTTATAGTGGGCAGGTATAGTCCCATCCACTTTGTAAAAACTCTGGCCTATTCTACCAAGGTTTATTTGCTTCCAGTGCTGACGGCATCAAGCCTCATGAAGCGAGATCAGCTGGATTGAATTTGGTTGGAATGTGTTTCCAAATGCTGCAATCAGTCTACCTCTGAATCTCGGCAACACGGTTGCTTACAAAAGTTGTCCATTTTGATGGGGGTGCAGAAATCCGGGCTTATGTCGAGTCGGTTCATGCTATTCGTTTGACGTTGTTGAGGCTGAGTGCCTTGCATATATAGTCGATCAGTTTAGCCAAAAGGACTGCTCCACATAACTCGAGTCACGACAGTGATATTGTTTCCAAAGGAGCTACTTTGGTTTTGGAAATCAATAAGTGCAAGTGAATGTTGACTTGGCCATCCAACACTCGTAAGAATAAAACAGCTCCGTATGCTCTTTGAGATGCGTTGCTAAGGCCATGTATTTCCAGGTCCTGTTGCCTGTTGTGTGTTCAAATCCATCGCGGAATTTTGATGCGCTCGCTGAGGAGAAGCTCCTGGCGAAAGATGTCCCAAGTCTTCTTTAACTCCGGTGGTATTTGACTGTCCCAGTTGATGCCAAGCTTCCATTATTGCTGCATCCTGATCTTCGCTTTAACGATGCAGGGGGCAATCTCACCTAAGGAATCGAACAGCTTAGCGTTTGTCGATAAAACTGTCCTTCTTGTGATGGTCGAATAATCGAACTGAACATTTTGAAATGAAAACAAATACTTCAACGGGTGCAATTTTATTCCTAAGGCCTTGATATGTTCGGAAGATCCTTAAGGCAAATCAAAATCAACTTTTCGTTGGTTTTGTGGTATTGGATGTAAAACCAGATCTGAATTGCTTATCCATTTTCATAAGTGATAACCTGCTGACAATAAAATATTTCTTACTGTTCATCATGTTCATCGTCAGCTAATTGATTTAATGTTCTTAAGGCAACACAGAACTTGTGCCAAATATGACTGTTTTGAGTCTGAATACCTTAAGTGCGTCCTTCTTCCTGTCGCGCCAATATATAAGCTGGTAGAACGAGTCGCTGTGATTCATCCGGATCTGCCTGTACATCTTTTCTATATCAGCGACAAAGGCAAATTTGTGTGTTCTCCATCTCAAAGTATTATCTACTATGTTGTTTTGTATTTTAGGCCCGGTTAAAATATGTTCATTTAAGGATGTTCCATCCGAAGTTTTTGCCGCTGCATCAAAGACTACTCTAAGCTTAGTAGTCGAAATAGACTCCTTGAAGACCGCATGATGGGGAACAAAGTAGTAAAATGGTGTCTTCAAGATTTCGTCCGAGAAAACATCGACTTCCTCCATGTCATCGAGCAGTGAGTACTCTTTGAAGCATTTGGTATATTCGGCTTGAAATATAGGGTTGTGTTGAAATTAACTCTCCAGTTGCATAAACCTATGTAAAGCGCCTCCTTTCGAGAATCCAAGCCCAGGGCAACTCCTTCCTTAAGTGGGAGTGCTACTTCGTAGCATCCGCCTCGCATGCATTTGGTTTTTCTGCTCAACTATTGTTCGCAGGCTTCATTTTCATCCGTGTGGGGTGTAATAAATGGATTTTCTTCGGTTTCCCAAAATCGTATTAGTTGATTGTCGAGATCGAGTTTCGAAACAGAGCTCCTTACACTCCCTGTTGGATTTGAGGGGGCTCTAGGTAAGCAATTGGTAACGTCGCACTGTCACCTCGCCGTATCTCCGGCATTACAAGATCAGCGAATACATCGCTGCCTAAAAGTAAATCGAATCTCGATGGTTTGTGGAACTCAGGATCTGCCGGGAGTAAGCCGTTAGTGTGGTCCCACTTATTGAGTGCCAACTCTTCTTCTTCTTCTTATCCTTTTATTAACCCTTTCCTCGTTATACGAACTTATGCGTAACGAGTTTCCCATTTTTACTGCATCGCTGCTGCTCCGCTTATGGGGTTGGCTAATGTCGCAGACCGCAGAACGCGTCTACATAATGCTCGGTCCTGGATCGCTTCAGTGGTTAACCCCAGACGTTGTTGCGCATTTGCCATCTGAGAAATCCAGGAATTCTTTTTCCGACCTCGTTTTCTTACAGTTGGAGTGACCGTAGTTGATAGTGCCTTTTTAACCGGATTTTCCGCAGATCTTCTTTGAACGTGGCAATACCAACTTATTCCATTCGCCTCAAGCTGTTCAGTTACCGAATTCTTTATATGTAGACTTCCTCTTATACGCGTAGATCTAATGCAATCGCGTTTAGTGACTCCACTAGACATCCTTAACATTTTCATTTCCGCTGCCGTCATCTTGTTTTTAAACGCTTCGTACATTGTCCAGCACTGTGAACCGTATATAAGAGCTGGTCTAACAACCGTGGTGTAGAGTTCCCCCTTTAATTTAGGTGGAAATTTTCGGTCGCAAAAGATTCCCGAATTTTCCCGCCATTTCATCCATCCCACACTCACTCTGTGGTTGACGTCATTGTCACATTTCGCTTCCATGTTAACGATTCATCCTAAGTACCTAAAGATAGTGCTTTTCGGAAGAATTATTCCGTCTAACATTATATCCGGAACAGGTCGCAACGGATGCGCAAATGGGCACGTCAAACGCTCCGTCTTTGAACGACTTATGTTAAACCCGTTTCTCTCTAACGCATTTTTCCATGAATCTTAGGCGTTCTGTAAATCTTCGACGTTATCGCTAAGTATAACTCGTCACCGAAAAGAAATGGCGTTACATTTGCTTCGCGCATGCAGTCTTTAAATATAGTCGAATACTACGTCAAAGAGGAAAGGGCAAAGTACGATTCCTTGATGCACTCCGACATTAACTGGAAATTCTCTCGTTAGTCCAGCAGAGCTTTTAACCGCAGTTTTCATGTTTCCGTAGATGTCTTGTATTACTCTAACATACGTTTCCGGTACGTTTTGAGACCTCAGCGCGGCCCATATGAGATCCCTAGGCACTCGATCGAATGCTTTCTCGAGGTAGATAAATACCATGTGTAGATCCTTAGACGAATCTCTGTCCCTTTTTATTATTATTCGTAGGCTTTGGAAAGCGTCCACCGTCGATCTTCCTTCAACAAATCCACACTGGCTATTATCGAGCTTTATTATTTGCCGAAGATGTTCATTCAAGACGACGATTGTGTGTGACATAAGCTTGATTGAACGGTAGTTGTTGCATTCTCGAGTGTCGCCTTTTCCTTTGTATAATGGAACTAAGAAGCTACTTCTCCATTGATTCGGCATAGGTTGTGCACATTTTAATTTATTTAGAAGTTTCATTAGCCATTCGCTGCCGATTCCCTCCATCTTCGACCAAAACTCTCATGGTATGCTGTCTGGTCCCGCCGCTTTCCCCCCGATTCATTTTTCTGATTGCTTTACTTATTTCTTCGATTAAAAAGTCCGAAACTTTCGACTCGAACGAACCAGCTGTCGGCACGATATCGCGTGGATATCACGTGTTTGTTGAGAAACTCCTTGCAGTATTCAAGCCACCGGTCACAAATTTTCTTTGCATTTGTTAATTAGCGACCGTCTGCATTTTTTATGTATTTCGGCGAGTTTATTTCCGTCAAATTTTTTCGCCTCTGTGCAGCGAGCTTAAAAATATTTGGCACTTTAGTATTGTACGACATTTGAACTTCTGTATAGCTTGTCTTCTATCTGCCGATCGTAAGGATAATTGTTCCAACTTCTGGTACAGGTTTTCCGCTGCTGCCGCTCTAGTTCGCGCCAATACTTTCTTTGCGGTCTTTTTAAGACGCTCGTATTCAAGAGCCAGTCGAGCTTTTTCGATATCGTCGCTACGGTGGTTATTCCGGGAACTTTCTGATCAAGGTGTTATGTGTCTGATGTAATTGTTGGTGGTTGATTTGTGTGGAGTATCAGTGTACTGTATGCTATTGTGTGTGTGTTAATTAGAATAGTGTGAATTGAAAGGTGTGTGTGTATGATAGGGGTTCTGATTTGTGTGTGGCAGATTAGTAGGATGGTTGGAATGCAGAAGTGAATGATGTGGTCGTTGGCAGCAGTGACATCCCATTCTGCTGGGGCACTGATGCGTAGGGTGGCTGTAAGTTTAACAGTTTAAGCATACTCCTACCTTGCCTACAATACTTATTTGCGTACCTACATCCATTTTTAGAAACTTACTGCACTTGCGTAGACTATGAGGACCCTTACTGCAGATTTTGCAAGCGAATGGTTCAGTTTTTGTGTATTTGAGATAAAATGAATTTGTTTTATTTATTTCTGAAGACATTTTTGTTATCTTTTTTTTATAGGAAACACATCCCTGATGTTCTTGTTGATCAACTACTTCTGGTGTTCTTAATGTAGTTTCTAGGAAATCAGAGAACTCATTGAACGAAGGTAAATCCTTCCTATTGCCTAATTTTTCCTCCCAGAGTTGTTGTGTTGACGCTGGAGCTTTCTGCAACAAACAGTAAATTAGGATTGAGTCCCAATATTGAACTGGCAAGTCAAAATTCTGTAGACTCCGCAAGGAGTCTCTTAAGTCCCGTTGAGTCTTCTTGTTGAAGAGCTGACTGACTGAAAAAAAGCTTAAATTAGCTGTTAACGAGAATTCGCTTATGGTCGTATCGGGATATGAGAATTTCCCATGCCTTTTTGCAGTTTCCCTTATCAATGTTGAGATGTTGAAGTAGGAGTTCTGCTTTGTCTGATTAACTCGACTTCAGATAATGAATTTTTTGGCAAGAATGTATTATTGTGAATCAGGGAGATGAAAAGGTCATGGAATGTCCTCCGGTCTTGGTAGATCCCGGAAAAAACTGGGATATTAATTTTCGGCAACCTGAGTTCTTGTTTCCCTGATTGAGATATATTTTGCACAGAACGTACCGGTACTCCCATTGTTGCGGTTAGCTTGTCCATTGCATCTAAAAGTTCAGCTCTGTATTCCAGATAAATCTCCTTTATTTCTTCATAGATAACTTCAAGTTCTTCTACCTTGACGGTGTCTGATGAAATGATTCCTTCAACGTTGTATCCTGAACTTGCCTTATAGTTGCTTTCAAGAATTGTGATCCGTCCTGATAAATAATTGTTTGTCCTCTGATGCTCGAATCTCTTACAAAAATTGTTGTGATCTCTTGTGACAGAATGTTCTTCTACAGATTCTCAAACGAACCCATGATAAATAACTTGCAGGTGTGAAAACAAATTTTTTTTTTCAAAATTTAAAAAAACGTTTTAATTGTGACTGTACTTACAGATACTCCCAGAAAGGCAAGTAGTTGCACAGTTGTTTAAACAGGAGTAGTATTTGAAGCAGCACAATCACAACTGGGCCGATGATACCGGTACTGCGGTGATAGGTGGACGATGATGTTCAACGGGGGATGATGGTTGTTCGTTTTTTTTTTAATTTCAACTAAACTGTTTCAAAAAACTAAATTATTTGGAGAATATTATTATCCAATTTCCTTATTTTAACTTGTACAATATTTAAGATTATATTAACCGTCGCGGGAAACCGTTTGGCATTTTATAAAGAAAAAACTCACTGTCTATTGTCCATATAATACGAGTTATTTGATCAATAAAGTTAATTGAGAAATTGGAACATTAAAAGCCTCGAAGGACCAATGTTAATTTTGAACTTAAATATCTTGAAATAAATTAAACCACACACACTTTCTTCAAAAGTTAACAACAGAATGAATTTTATTTTTCTTGTCTTTTACATTTCACATAACATTTTGATATTTGTAGACTTTATAACAGTTGCGAAATTTACGTGGAGAGTTGGAGACTTTTCCGAGTATGTAGGTGGGCTCCAACAACCCAACAACCCAAGCACCCAATCCAACATTTAAATTCCTTCGTCCTTGCCAAATTCATTCTACTACCAAAATTAAAGCGTGTTGCATCTTGCCAACCATCCCCATCTCTTATTGGAGGACCAACACTATTCAAACTTTTTGAGAGCGAGTCCCGTTGTTTGGCCAGCTACTTTAGGTTTCAGAGAAGGATTTATCATCAACAGAGGAACCACACTCGCCTCGCGAAGGTTCAGCCAGTTTTGTATGAGACCAGCACATTAAGACCGCTGTCAGACCACCCAGAGCAAATGCGCAGGATGTAGAAGTGCCATCGCAGTGTTCGGACAATACTGAGGTGTATGCATACTTCAGAAAGAGGGGGAGGGGGAGACTAGGCAAGTCATCTGCGAGTGGCCCAGTGAGAACTTAATTCCGTCCGAAACTTCGCAGCGAAGGAGAGAACACACGAGCTCCCATTTCCTTTGTCGCCCGAGAAGCAATACGGGCGACATACTTCAACTGAAACTTGAAGAGCAGACCAAGGTAGAAGCCTGTGAAATGGAACGAGATAGATACAAAACATTCGTCAACGTTTAGCACAGTTAGGCCCATCAAAACGATTGAGGCGATTCAATTCAACTCAATTTTAATTTATTCAATTAAAGATGTACAAATTAGACTTAGTCTTTTATAGTATTTAAACATATGGATAATATACAAGATTTAGTTTAATGTTCATATTCAACATTGTGAAGAATAAGAGATACAGTTATCAGGAAAGGGATACAAAAGGATGGGAATAACATAGTAAAGAGGCAAGTAATAGTCTGCTGTTGCATTTTTATAGAATATGCTCAAAAATAGTAACAACAAAGAAAAGGCGCGAGGAGTTCAAATAGTTCGAGGAGGGACCATAAGGCTGTACGTTCTAGTCGAGCGACCAAGTTCAAGTTATTCAAAAAGATATGGTGGCGACTTGTTCTGAATCAGTTTTTCCAAGAAGATACAGCACCTAACATGCAAAAACTGCTGGAGCGTAAAACCAAGGATATTTGTATGATAACTGGATATGTGGTCGTGTCGACGAAGCCCATACACATACATTACCGTAGCATTGAAAGCCACCATAAGTTTATGCTGAGATAGGGAATCGAGTTACACGTGTTACGTGTAAGGACTAGAAAAAGCACGGTACACAAAAGGCTAATTTTTATGTTTTAAAAGAGAAAGGCTAGTTCAAAGTATCAAAGTATTGAGCTAAGAACAATATTAAATGGCAATTATTGTCTGATAGAGTGGAAGCAACTCGAAGTACAGGATACCTCAACAATCCCACCAAATCCTCAACATGACTTTTTGGGATATAGATCATGTTTACCTAATACAGTATTTTACCAGGAAGACGCCATGGTCTCTTAAGCCGAATGTTGTTTTAAACCACCCATTTTTCCTCTCTCACTTTTTTCAGGAAAGCTTAAAAAGAGTTCCATCTTAATAGAGACCCGCAGACCATTATGCGATCCATAACATTTCATTCACTGAGTTCGTGAGGAACCCTAACATCCGCCTTTTTCGATATTCCAAGCCCTATCAGTCTCTGCTAAACGGCAAATGTATTACGCAATGAAAGACCAATTATGTGCTCTTACTGTATTAGTACCGAAGCGAATTAAATCACGGATAGAACAAGACTGACTATCTATCGCTGAACTTTTGTTGTCATACGAGTACCTAGGCAACAACGCAGTAAGAGCTGTTCTCTAATTTGACATACTCGTATGTATGTGTATATATCCAGACACTACAACTTCCCCTAATTCGCTTATTTACTACTTCTCTGTATTCTTTTATTAATTTAACGAAATCAAAAAAATATTCTAATAATAATCATATAAATTATATAGTATATAAACACATGCATATACATCCCAAATTATCTTATAAACCATTAAATACAATTCAAGCGAGACCTTTATGGATATTTATCATATTTACATTTCACGGAATTGAACAATCAATATAAATTATATATTATATAAACACATGTATATATATCCCAAAATACCTTATAAACCATTAAATAGAATTCAAGCGAGATCTTTATGGATATTTATCATATTTACATTTCACGGAATTGTACAATCACTTCTTTCGTTAGAATTTATATTTCCTTCAGTCTGATCCCCAGTTTGGTTCTTGGTTTCATTTATGTTTATTTTGAGATCAACATCATTAAAAGTTTCGGGAACACATTTTTTAACTTTTTTACACAACCAGAATCTTAATTTATTAATATGTCGCTCTATATTACGTTTTTATTAAAAATTTCCACTAATACATTTTTCCTAAAATGCGATGTATTTTCCCTTTAACCCAACTGACTTTCCCTGGAATACTATAATCTTTTTCCATCACGAAATCATAAATTGCCAATCTTCGTTCTTTTTTCCTGACATAGTTTCTTTTTGGATTACCTTGCATTGCTTCTACTTTGGTCTTTAAATCACTTCCGTAAAGCTCACACTCCTAACTGAAAGGGTTAATTAAATCCAACCTTATTCTTATATTCCTATTGAACATTAACTGAGCATGAGAAAAACCTGTCGTGCTTTGAATGGAATTCCTATAATCTATTAGAAACGCGTTTAAGCACTCATTTGATGTGAACTTGGAATTTTTCGAACTGAACGCTTCTAAGACCCGTTATTACGATTTTTACACTATTTTTTGCCTGTCCGTTAATTTTCGGGTATCCAGGAGACGTCAAGTGCTCAATACCATTTCCGCTCAGAAATCGTTTTAACTCTTCAGAAATAAAAGATCCTGTATTATCGAATACAATTATTTTCGGCATCCCAATGCGAACGGTCTTGAAACTGGCTATGTTTGGCTCATATCGATATATTCAATCCATTTGGTGTGTGCGTCAACCATAATTAAAAAGAAATGCCCATATATGTGACCCATATAGACTGAATGCACCCTTTCCCACGGTTTTTCTGGCCAGTTCCAACATACCAGTGGGCATTTTGAAGGCTTATTTTTGAAAGGTAAGCACTCTTCGCATGATTTGGAAACTTATTCTAGATCTTTGTTGATTTAGGGCCATCAAAAATATGATCTCGCCATTCCTTTTATTTTTGGTGTATTAGTTTTAAAACTTCATACCTTAGGCGACTGGGAATAATTATTATTTATTCGAATCGGAAACTATGCTTGGCCAGCCATTTTGTACAAATTCTCGTACCTAACTAAGATCTCAAATTTCCTCGCTGGGTAAATTTCTAGTAGTCTGCCATATTTTGCTTCGACTAAATGTATTGGACTTCATAATTGTAACCAGAGAAGAAAAATGCATATCTTTGCAACGGGTTTGCAGACACAGCCGGAATACCCTTCTTTCACTGAAAATAGCTACCAGCGGTTTATTACTAAGGTAAGCTTCTTTCAAAAAAGATATTGATGTAAAAAAATGGGCTGTTATTATAGATAATTCACATACATATTAATTTACGAGAAAATTAACTGTTAATTTTGAAATTACAAAATAGCAAAATTAATGAAAATTACTCGTATATTAAGGAATTTATACATCAGCTCGTCAGCACACAACTCAACTCTCTGCTCCACTTCCTAGGACTCTTTCTTTATTCCCCTTTTTCTGCTTTCCATGTAAAAAGGGTTGCCACTTTCCGACATTGATGGTACTTTTTTATACCTGTTGGAAATCAAAGTCAATTCCTTAATATTCGTATAGCCCGTTTATTCGATCCGCTGGGATGGGTTGCTCCTTCCATTACCAAGGAGAAACTCATCATGCAGTTGCAGTGGGTCCGAAAACAGAAACAGCAAAACAGCTCACCAAATCATTCGAGAATTCCCCAGCCCAAGGATAAGGATATCGAAGCCATTCAAATACACCGGAAGCGACTACCCAGGCCCATCGACATAAAGACATGGAGGAGCCAAATGCTATAAGGGTTATCTCGCCATATTCGTCTGCCTGACTACCAAGGCTCTTCATCTGGTGGCAGTTACCGACCTTACCACTCAAGCCTTCATAGTAGCCTTCGGACGATTTGTGGCGCGAAGAGGACTTTGTCACCAAGTCTACAGTGAGTAAGGCATAAATTTTGTTGGAGCCGAAGTGGAATTTCGTCGGTTACTGGATAACGCTACCCACGATTGGAAGGAAATAGCTGAAGTTTTGGGAACTGAAGGATTTCAGTTCAGTGGGAGTGCATACCCCCAGTTTCCCCCCATTTTGGAGGTTTAGGGGAAGCGGGTCTCAAAAGTGTGAAGTACCATTTGAAAAGAGTTGTCGGGAATAGGGCACTAACGTATGAAGAGTTAGCCACGCTTCTAACTCAAATTGAAGCCTGTCTTAACTCTCGACCTCTATGCCCCCTATCAGAAGATCCTGATACCTTCCACGCCTTAAGTCCTGCTCATTTTCTAATCAGGCAAGAGATCCTCACTGTTCCAGAACTAGAGCTAGGCAACAAAAACCTTAACGGTCGGTAGAAGACAATTCAAATCCCTATGCAAAAGTTTTGAAAGATATGGCAAGGAGGGTACCTGCCACGGCTGCAACATAGACCCAAGTGGTTAAAGCAGCAACTACCGTTAAAAATCGGAGACCTTGTCCCTTTCAAAGGCGAAAGATTTCCACCATCAAGATGGAGTCAAGGTCGCAATATACAGGGTGAGTTTTTTAAATTGAGACATCCAAATTACTCGAAAAATACGCAATATCGCGAAAAATGTTTCAGACAAAAGTCGCAAGGTTCTGAAGGGGACGTAAGATGGTGACAACGAGTTTGACCTTGAGACCCATTTTCAAGGTCAAACGAAGGTCACTTTTGATTTTATTAATAGGAACCCCTATTTTTTTTGACGGATTCGTAATCTGCGTCAAAAATTACAGTTCTTTTACATGAAACACTTTTTTGTCAAAAATGCGTTCTCTTCCCGTCAGAGGGCG
Source organism: Volucella inflata (assembly GCA_928272305.1). NCBI lineage: Eukaryota > Metazoa > Arthropoda > Insecta > Diptera > Syrphidae > Volucella > Volucella inflata. The sequence continues at coordinate 113,265,116 of OV743716.1, read as the reverse complement.
CCATAAAATTAAAGACATCAAAATTACTCGAAAAGTACGAAATATCGCGAAAATTGTTTCAGACAAAAGTCACAAGGTTCTGAAGGGGACATAAGATAGTGACCACGAGTTTGACCTTGAGACCCATTTTCAAGGTCAAACGAAGGTAACTTTTGATTTTTCAAATGATAGTTTCTGATTTTCATTGCTCAGTCGGATTGCTCGTAGGCTTGTCATTTGTTTTCACCTACTGCGTTTAGCATAACCCAGAAACAACGACGTGGACGTAGCAGTGTTTTGTTTCCTTCAGGGTGATTAATTAAAGTGGGTCCCCTTGCCTCCCACTGTTGAATCATTGAATTCTTCCCATTTCGACGTTTATTTCCCGAGACTATCTCAACAAATGCTCGAAAATGTGACCATTCACTTCAATACACTTGTCTATTTTCTTTTTTAGTAGCCCCACAAGAAGAAATCAAGTGACGTAAGATCAGGTGATCTAGCAGGCCATTGCCCCGGACTCCCTCGTCCGAACCATCGTTGATAGTAAACATTGTTTAATACGACCCGGGCTACTTGGGAATAATTGGCTGGACAACCATCATGTTGAAACCACATTGTTTGTCGCAACTCCAACGGCAGTTCTTCTAGTAATACTGGAAGATGGTCCCGCAAGAAGTTTGCATACTTTTCGCAATTCAAGTTGCCTTCACTAAAATATGGACCTATTAATTTATCCCCAATAATTCCACCCCAAACATTAACATTCCAAGGATGCTGGCGTTCAACTTGCCGCAACCAAAAAGGGTTTTCGGTAGCCCAGTAATGCATATTTTGTCGATTGACCGTACCGTGATTGGTGAAAGTCGACTCATCAGACAATAACACCTTAGCGAACAAAAGGGGGTCTCGTTCAATTTGCTGATATGCCCGTTGACAAAAGGAAACCCGGTTGCAAAAATCCTCACTAGAAAGTTCTTGATGCATTGTAACATGATAAGGATGGTATTTATGCCGATGTGATATCTTACAGACAATCATCTGAGAAATTCCTGATTCATGACTTATTTGGCGAGTGCTAATGTGAGGATCGTGTGCAACGGCAGCTAACACTACTATTTCATTGTCCTCAACAGCCACCCTATCTGACCGATTCCTTTTCTTTGGTTGCACACTTCCTTCACCAGTGAATTGTTGGGTGACCCGATAAAAGGAAGCGCGCGATCGTATCTGGTCTGGGAAACATTGGGCGTAAAGAGCAACAGCACCACCGATGTTCCTTCCACTTTCTCCATAAATCAATATTATTTCAATTTTCTGTTGAATTGAAATAGCCTGCATTATTAATCTGCAAAACGTTACTTATAATAATCAGTTCCCCAAAACAAATATCGAACTTCGTGTGCCCCATTGAGGAATACGACTGAGCAATGAAAATCAGGAATTATCATCTGAAAAATCCAAAGTGACCTTCGTTTGACCTTGAAAATGGGTCTCAAGGTCAAACGCGTGGTCACCATCTTATGTCCCCTTCAGAACCTTGTGACTTTTGTCTGAAACATTTTTCGCGATATTTCGTACTTTTCGAGTAATTTTGATGTCTTAAATTTTATGGCGCCCTCTGACGGGAAGAGAACGCATTTTTGAAAAAACTGTTTCATGTAAAAGAATTGTAATTTTTGACGCAGATTACGAATCTGTCGAAAAAAATAGGGGTTCCCATTAAAAAAATCAAAAGTGACCTTCGTTTGACCTTGAAAATGGGCCTCAAGGTCAAACTCGTGGTAACCATCTTTTGTCCCCCCATCGCGTATTTTTCGAATAATTTGGATGTCTCAAGTTAAAAAACTCACCCTGTATATTCCTACCCCGGAGCTGACAACATAGTTGGGGTCGTAAGGATAAGAGCGCCAGCTGGTGAGTTTAAAAGGCCTATCACTAAACTCTGTTCACTACCAGTGAACAAACTGAAGACACAACACCTATCCACCAGAATCGAAATAAAAACACCAGACAAATCTCGCATATCACAAAAATCGACGATAAATAGCAAAACACACAAGCACTCGTTCATATATTTATTACATAGATATAACTCGCAATGCAACCAATGCACAAACCGATAACAAAATACAAGCACACAAGTCATTCACTAGCAATAGCATACACACATCCATATCAAATCCGATCTCCATTTACATCCGCGCAATACTCAACACACCACAAAGCCCCAAACTTGCAGGCATCAACACAAAACGCAAGGCACACAAAACACAACACGCAACACACAGCACACATATTCAGTCAATCAAAAGAAACATTAAAAAAAAAATGCATGCACTAAATCGTACAGATCATAATCCTCATGAATGAGAATTATAACAATAGAATTAAATTAATTCGACGAAAACATAAAAAAAAACCCATCCATATATACGAGTATATTTGTATACAACAAAAAAACACCGGAAACACCACACACATTTCACATTTACCACACAATAAGAGCAAGGAAATTATCAAATAATAATATGAATCTACTCACCTGAATTTTAATAACACAAAATAAAATATTAAAAACGAATTGAAAACCACGCACTTCACTCAACTGCACTGCCGCTGCTACTGTGATATTTACGCAATCTCATTCCTGAGGAGCATGAACAACGTAAACAAATGGGCAAGAATGAACGAACTCACATATAGCGTTGCTCGTCTACCGTATATGTGTCTATATATCTGTTGCACTTGTGATGTCCATTTACTTTACAAAATAATCCATTTTTTTTCTTGCATGTGCATTCGATCGAAAACGTAGTAGATTTCCAGCCCACAGGGGGTTCCATGCTGAAGAATATGACTTCTGAAAATTTGCGAACAGAGTTCACGGCCGGAGAGAATGTTGGAAACCAAAGTCAATTCCTGAATATTCGAAATTAATAAAATTTAGTCACATGTAAACGTAAGCAAAATATCCCATTTATGTATCATCATTGTATATGAAACTAATAAAACTATCATCAAGCGACATTTTTTGGCCGCCTAGGTGGCGAGCTCTCATTTCCCGCAAGCAAAGAAAAATGTTATTACTCTCTGAGAATGGAGTTAAAATGACAGGATGAGTGAGTGATGAGTGCAAAAGTAAATAAAACCTGTTTTGGGTTTCCATTCCACTCCGAATTTTAATCCACGTATTACCCAACTTAGTGGAATGATTTTGGCAAGGAAATGAGTAAAGAAACTGATTAAACGAAAAGAACTGTGTCTTAGAATATATGTATATGAAAATGTCAGCCTTTTCTTTCTTTCTGATAAATTAATATTTGAAACCCTTTCCGCAACAAATTATTAATTTTACAGAAAACGTTTTTGTTTGTTTTTTTCTGTATATCATAAGCAAAAGGGCGGTTTCTGGTCTTAATCGTTAATTGAGATATGTTTCTCAACGAATGAAAGCAGTTTTTGTCGTTTGCGATATTTTCGCTGCCTGGCTCTCAAATTTGTGAAAGAGTTTGTGGCGCTTACTATAAAATTAAAGACCAATAAAGGTTTTATTCGAAAACAAAATAACTTTTCATTTTTTTCTTTATGGAATAGAATAACACGGGACGGTCACCAAAGGACCGTCTGTACCTACATATATAGTATGTACCTATCTACAACCGATTCCTACAACTATAATTCAAATATTCGTTTCCACTTCACCCAATGAGGTAGATAGTCTATGCTTTTTAATAAGTACTAAAGAAATAAAAATATTCATAAAATAAATAGTAACTATCCATTAATAAAACAAAAAGAAGCTTCAATCAAGAGTTCTACGTGCCGTATTTTTGGAAATTGACTTTCAACAAGTATTTGCATACTTTTGACATAATGATCAAATGCTATAAAACGAATAGTTAACTTTCCAAATTCGGATGATGTGTCATAAGTGTTATACTCGTAAGCTCGTAATTTTATTAACAGAGCTTGTTCTCGAAATTTGTCTGTTTTGTCTATCATGAACAGAGTGCAGTTTTCACAATTAAGTTTCTAATGCAACTGAAAAGCTGCAAACCCGGCATAAAATGTAAGTGCCGCTTCTTGTAGCTTCTGTGAACATCCTTTGGATACAACTATTTCTGGCTCATTGGTATCAACATCAAACTCATCATCGTAACTATTGGTATGGTATTCGATACTGCTCAGAATATCTTTTCCCATAAAATGTTCTTCTACTGGAGCTTCAGTTTGGAATTCTTCATTCTCATCACACCTAAGATCTTCGCAATCAGCTTCGTGCAATAACGACTCAGCCCCAGAATCTTCGTAACTTGAATTTGACGGAGCCATTGAAAATAAATTTTCTTCAACATCAGTATTAAGATGTGTAATTAGAAGGAATTGCTGACGACACCGCTATCTTAGCGGTTGGAGAATCAATAGAAGACTCAACGGCGAAACTCAAGACTGCTTTAAATAAAGTCTACGAGTGGACAAAGATCTGGCGAATTACCCTTAATGAGACAAAATCTGTACATGTTGACTTCACCTACAGAAAGATAAATCACTTGCCCATTTCTATAAACTCGGTGTGTATCCCCTTTGCAAACGAGGCTAAGTATTTGGGAATGACACTTGACGCGAAGCTTAAATGGAAAACGCATGTTAGAAAGAAACGAAAAGAACTAGAGGCCAAATACAGAGAAATGTACTGGCTACTTGGTAAACATTCCAAGCTAAGCTTAGAAAACAAGCTGCTTCTTTATAAGCAAGTGCTAAAGCCGGTGTGGACCTATGGTATACAACTCTGGGGTTGTACTAAGAAGTCAAATGTAAATATAATACAAACTTTTGAAAATAAAGTGCTACGACAATCTGTGCGTGCCCCATGGTTTATAAGAAATAATGACCTGCATCGAGACCTCGGAGTTCCTTTCGTGGAAGATGAAGTCAGGAACTGCGCACGAAAACATAAAGTCCGGTTAAGCGGCCATATCAACAATACAGTCCTAGAAGTCTTGGACGAACGAAACATACTACGCCGTCTTCAACGAACTAAACCGTTGGACCTTGCGCGATAAATTGAAACCGCATTAAGAAAGCGGAATATGTAGAGTCTTCCATTGGAAAGTGTCCTACCAATCGTGACTAACTTATGAAATAAAAACTGCATGATAAGTTCTACTTAGTTGCGGTATTAAAATCAACAATGAAGGGAAAGTGTTTTTAGTGAGTAAGAATCTCACACTACTATGAGCACGCGCTTCTGATCCTCATAGTGTCTGATGGAAGATTTTCACCTGCCCTCGCCGGGAAAAAAAAAAAAAAAAAAAAAAAAATAGAAGGAATTGCAGGGCATTTTTGTTTGTAGTAACCCGCCAAAGCAATATGGCTTCTTCATCTTACCAGTAGATTCCCATAACGATATCCACTGCCTTGCAGAGTCTCGCTATGTAGGGTGTCGATTGGGTTGCTTGTATTTAAACTGTAACTGTTTAAATTATCGAAATATCATTCGTTTTGCTTAAAAAGGCAGCAATCTTCTTATCGGCTTTAGCTATAAAACAATTTGTTGACATTGCGTTGAAGACTCCAGCAGCAACATTAGCACTAAAAACTTGGGTAACCCATTTCACTGTAAATTTTTCAAAGTTGTTCGGGTTTATATGACCCTTGGTTAGCTTAAAGCATACTTTAAAGATGTTCTTAGAATCCTGTCCAAAAGTTTTGACAAGGATTCCCCATGAAACAATACATATATTATAATTGGATTTTTAAGCAAACAATTTCGCACACTTTTGAATAAGTGAGGGTAGTTATGTAGAAGAAAAATTCGTTGATTTTCGATATTGGAAAAAAGCTTGTTTTCGATTGTCCCAAGTAATTTGGTTTCAAAAACCGGCTGGTAAACTCATGGAAGAATGCCATCGATAGATTGTGCTTATAGATGGTAAACTAAATCCCGAGCTTACCATATGGGAATATAATGAAGGAGACTTATAAAAAAAACTTCAGACAAAAATCTTTTTCGCCACTGCAAGGAAGAGAAAAACACGTAGCAGACATAATGAGCGCAATTTCAGCATTCATGAACAAAATCTATTTATGTAAGAGGCAGTAAGAGGAGAACAATATTCAACATTTTCCTTCGTTTACTCTCCTTTTGGACGCTGATTACATTGCCGAGTATAATCCAACTCAACATTTGGGGCTATTCCATCAGCTAAAATCGGATCTCGAAACTCGTTTTGACAATCTGTTTTGTATGCAACCTCTCTTTATTTTTGTCAAAAATCCATTCATAAATATCATGTTTCAAAACTAGCTTCATTAATGCAAACTCATTGCTTCATAAACAAAGCGGAAGCTGAATTAGAAATTTTTACACTTCCCAGTGATACGAGTATCATTCTTAAAAGCGTAGAAAATAAAAGCGACGAGGTTTTCAAGCTAATGGATCCTGTTAAATACAAAAACATACGACACTGTGCACTCAAAATTTAAGCATTTTTCAGGTCAAAATCTCTATGTGAACGTGCCTGTTCTCAGAAAGTAAATTAAACTAAGTATAGAAGTATGTTCAGAAACGACAACGTCAAAAATTGTATGATTTTGGATTGCACAGAAGATTACCAACCACAGTTTAAGGAGCTATATGAAAACGTAAACAGCAAAGAATCACATAAAATTTGTGCTGTTGCAGTCTAGTTTTTTGTTGTATTATTGTTGTTTCTTTTTATCTCAATTTGTTCTTTTTTTTTTTTAAAAAACGCGGTGGTGCCCGCGTAGCGTGTCGAGGTTTTCAAAATAACCCATGGAGCAATACCAGTTGGGCACCACTGCTTTAACCAAACATCCCCTCTACGATCTTTAGGAATTGAAAAAAATGAAAAGGAAAATGTTCTTTTGATATCATCAAAATCTTTGTATGAAAAATGACAGAAACTGGCACTGCACTGCCAATGGCTCAGGCCGATGAGGTATTCGCAATGAACTAAATACACACACTCCTCCTAGACCCCACACCACAAGCATAGGTGAAAATAAAATATTATGTTTGTGTAAAATAAGCAAAAAGGAATGTGTTATGTGTGTATGTATTTTTTTTTTGAGTGGATTTCTTTCGCTTCATTTTCATTAACATTCAGATTTACGTGCAGAAGGATCGTATAGCTACCAAAACAACTGGCAGTGTAGGACTGCGTTGAGTTAGGCCGACGAGTTATTCACATTGCAAAGTATCTACCTTATTCGACATAATACGATGTTTGAGTGCATAGAGAGTTACTGACATGGGATTAGAGCGGAATTGTGTTATGCAATGCCTTATGAGTGCATTTGCATATGGAGATTGTTGAGGCAAAAGAGCGTAAGATTTTTGTGGTACTCAGCGAAGGGTGGCTACTTGGGCCGATAGAGACACCACCATCGATTTCCTTAAGTGATAGTACCATTAGTTTCATATACAATGGTATCATGCACTAAATTTCAAAACCACAGCAAATGTCAAATGTTAAATATTAAAGAAAACATTTGCAAATAAATTTTTATAAACCTTTTTAAGAAAGAAACCCGCAATAGTTGTTTTTATTGTCCGCAAGATCTCTTTTTTTTTGTTTGTACATATTTAACTGAATATTTATAGTCTCTCACTCTTATTACCATAAATATGCACCAATGCTGCACCTAAGCCCACAGGACTTGCATCTACAATCAGTTTTAATTGTAAGCTAGGGTCGAAATGCGCTTAACAGATGTCACGAGATATTTTTTCTTACCGTCGAAAGCTGTCCGTTGTTCTGATTCCCATCTAAAACGGTCAGGTAAGAGTTCATATAAGGCTGCTGCAATCATTGCCATATTAGGTACAAATTGCTATTCGGTCCAGCTGCTGTTGGCTGTTTTTTGCTGAAAAACTATAAGTAAATCATCGATGAATATTTTTACTCCAGGAATGCCAAACGATAATCTTTCCATATTCCTTTGGAAAATAGCTGGAGCAAATGCAACCCCAGAAACCAACGTCTTATACCTAAAAAGTAGAATAAAAATAGTTCCAACGGCGGAACGAACATGGAACGCTTCTTTTTCCTATCGGAACTGGAACGATGAACTCGGAACTATTAACATGATAAGAGAGAGACCCATCCTGCACACATATTTCATTCACGAAGCACGAAACGAATTGGCTGTACACAGTGCGTACATTATTCTTTGATCACTTTTATTCCACTCCAACCCCAGTGCGCACAAACTGTTCGAGCTTATCGCCACATCTATGTACATGTATGTATTCATTCACATTTTGTTTTTGTATGAGACATGTCTGGTTGCATTTATTTGTTTTCGTTTTGTCTGTAATGAGTTGCAAGGTTGAAGAGAAATATAGACATGTTTTCGTTCAGTTTGCGGAACGATAGGAAATGCTTCCGATGGTGGACATACTTCCAGGAACAATACAGGCCCAGAATGACCCAACTCTACTGAACACACCTTTTGTTTTGGAAATGGTTGTCAAATTACTAGATTCATCATCTAAAGCTAAGTTCAGACGATTGTCAGATCTGTCAATAAAAAAATTTTCTGAAATGTCTTACAACCGTGTGCGCTACAATTTTTTCTGACAATATTGTAAGAAACGTCATTGTCAGGTCATTGTCAGATAGCAACCTGAGAATAAAATTGTCAGGTATCTGACAACCGTTTGAACAAACAATTTTTATTAATTGTCAGAGAATGGAAAATTGTCAGACCCATTGGAAATTGTAAGAAGGTGTTGTAAATGACATCTAACAATTTCTCAATTGTCTGATAATAATTATAGAGGCGGAAGCGGTACATTTTAAGTTAGAGTGTGATTTTTGTGCAAAATTTATAACAAAAAAATGGATTCACGTTTCGTACATCTGTAGCTTCGATCTTAGTATCATCGCGTGACCTTTCCAACGAATGCAAAGTTCTGTCTCCAGTTGCTTCCGCGTTCCGCCAATTACCACCGATTAATTCATTGTTATCATTATAATGATCTAACGAATTGCTCGGCGCATATTTCTTTTTATTTGTTGCCATCAAGTAATTGTGGAGCAGACAACATGCAATGATGGGTTTGCGGAGCAATCGGAAACGGGCCGACATGATTCCGAAAACATTGTCTACTATTCGGCGAGCTCGACTCAAGCGGTGACTAAAAACACGCTGACCCCGTTGGCTAAATGGTTTCAATATATACGGCCGCAAAGCAAACGCATCATCTGCGACCAGAACATAAGGCACAGGCAAATTTCTACCTGGTAGTGGTTTGTGTAGTGGTAAGCTTACTTGATCATTATCAAGCGCTTGTTCAAATGTGCAGCGATTAAAATCACCAGCATCAGAAAATCGCCCATTGCGACTGCCGTCAATAAATAACAGTTCGTATTCGGCATCTTCAATGTCCATCCGTAAAAGGCTGTGTGTGCACTCATAATTATAAAAGATTCTTCCAACATTTGGTGGTGCGACCAGCACCACATGTTTTCCGTTGACTGCTTCAATGCAGTTTGGAAGCTGCCACAGATCGTAGGATTTTCTGGCAACATCATCCCAAGCCTGTGGTACTGTTAGTGCCTAGAATTAAAGGACATTTTCTGTTCAAAAGTATGTACATTGAACTACGTAGTAAAATAATTTTACCTGTAGATATTCGTCCACCAGCACTTTGTAAATGCATCCAGAACTTCTGGAATGATGGACGAGGTAATTGGGATAGGAATGCGGAACATGTAATGCAGAGACCGAAAAGAATCACCCGTAGCTATGTAGCGTAGAGTCAATGCAAGCCGTTCACCCGCTGAAATGCACTACATCGCAGTCATTTTTGTGTCAATTCTTGATCATCACTGTCTTCCAACACATAGGCAATTAAAATGGTAGTAAGCTGAATAATGCGTTCCATTTTATTTAAAATATTTCAGATATTTCATTTTCACTTTTCTCTACACACGATGAAACAACCTTTCAGTTTAATTTCTCTGACAATGCCTTCCAATGTATCAGACAATTTTTCATAAACAAACATCTTCCAATCGTGTGAACTGACAATTTTCAACCTGACAATATTTTTAGAAACGTCATTGTCAGAAAATTGTCAGCTCAATTCTATTCTATCCCATTAGTATTCTTACAATTTGATAAATATTCTAGGCCACCAATAAAATTATGATTTCTTGTTTCATTAACATCACTACTCACATTACACATTTTTCTCAAATGACCTTTCTGGTTACATATTTTACAAAAGTAATTCTTAAATCTGCATTGCTCCTTGGTATGATTCTTATATCCACAAACCCTACATTGTCTACTCGACGATGGACCGTTGTGAGCTGCCATTGATTTTGTTGTTGATGAAGCCTACTGTATTCTCCTGGCTGCTCCTCCTTTTGTAATCGAAAAACTCCTTCACCATTTAATCCATCGACCTTTTCCGTACCGTATTGTCCGAGCAATTTGGAGAGATTTTTCTAAAGAAAGAGCTACATCCGTTGGACTTTCTTTAAAAATTGTGGTATATATGTGATTAAATCAAGGATCCAGTGTTGCATAGTTTTAGGATCATACAAACTCTCCACGTTGGAGAGTTCAGTTATTTCCCCAGTTTCAAACCAGAAGTTACGAGAAAGAACTAGAACCCGACAAATGTGGTATAAATACAGGATGAGAAACTGCGGACGATAAGTTGATTTTTGGAAAGCGATGGAAAAGGACCTAAGTCTTACTAAGTGAAAGATAAGTGATTTGAATTGTGAAATAGAAGTGAAATTGTTTGTGAATTAATTAAAGGTTGTATTTACATAATAATAAATAGAGTGTTTTTAGAAACAGAATAACGTTTTATCATTTCGAACCCTAGCCGAAATATTACATTGGTGTCAGATGTGGGATAAAACTTATTCTGAGTGCTGTGAATAAAAAAAAAAAATAGTAAAAAAAATGGCACGTACATTGCTGGAGCTAAGTATACCCCAGCTGAAAATTGAGCTAGAGAAGCGGAATCTCTCCGCAGCTGGAGGGAAAAGTGATTTGATTCTTCGGCTACAAGAAGCGATCGAAAAAGATGGAAAGATCCTAAATCCATGTCGTTCGACGTAGAAGAAGAACATGTGAGCACAGGAGTTGACATGGACGTTATGATGGAATTACTCCTTGGATTGAATTCTAAATTTGAAGAACAGAAGAATTCTTTAGAAGAACAGAGGAGAAGTATGTATTCAAAGTTTGAAGAACAGAAGAATTCAGCAGAAGAACAAAGGAGAAGTATGGATTCAAAATTTGAAGAACAGAAGAATTCAGCAGAAGAACAAAGGAGAAGTATGGATTCTAAGTTAGAAGAACAGAAGAATTCCATTGTTGCCGCGCAGAAAGACACTGTTGAAGAGTTCAAGAATTCTCTAGAAGCGAAATTCGAAATAATCGATCAAAAATTAAATATGCACGAGGCAAAACTCGCAAAGGTTGGAACCGAATTCCAGGAACAGCTCGTGAAAGTCGGGGAACAGTTCGGGAAGGTTGAAAACAATATTGAGAATCTTGCTAAAGTACTAGAGAGAGTGAAGAAACAGAAGGTCCGAGAAATTTCTACAGACAGCCATAGAAGGAAAGAGATGCAACCGCCTCTTTTCGATGGCCAAACATCGTGGCCAATATATAGAAGACAATTTGAAGCAGCTGCCATGACCAACACCTGGGACGACGGAGAAAAGTCGATTGCGCTCACGCTGGCACTGAGAGGTACAGCTGCGGAATTGCTGCAAACCATCTCAGAAGATAAACAACTCAACTACGACGCTTTGGTTAAAGCCATAGAAATGCGCTTCGGAGATGACCATATGCAGCAAGTATACAGAGTCCAACTGCGCAGCAGAGTCCAGAAGAGGGGCGAAACACTTCAGCAGTTGCAGGCCGATATCGAACGGTTGGCGCATCTATCTTATCCTAATGCCGGAGAAGACCTTATCAACGAAATGGCTGTAGAGGCGTTAACCCAAGCGATTGAAGATAGGCAGTTGCAAATGGCTGTAAGAATGGCTGGAAAACGAACCCTTCCTCAAGGAATCCACCGCGTGAGAGAAGTGACAGCCGTGGAATGCTGCTGCCAACGAGCAGACGTCGTAGAGCGGAACAGTGTGCGTGGAGGACAAGTGCGTTGTTGGAACTGCAACAAAATAGGACATCTGCAGCGTGAGTGCAGGTCTCGTCTCCACTTAAACAACAGAGTTGTCCACAATGCGCTGCTAGGAGACGTAACGAAGAGGCATCTGGCAGGAATGACATCTATCCTGCAAGCAGCGCAACGTGAAGTCAACAGGCGGGAAACGTGTAAGAACCAACTTCGAGGGGCAGAAGTTGGTTTCTGGAATTGACGCCCCCGGGATCAAAATCCAAGTCTCCCAAACAAAACGAAGTAACAAGAGTCTTACAGTGGAGGCCCACATTGGCCAGAATAAATGCGTGGCCACCATTTTCACCGGTGCCACCGCTTCCATTATAAGAAGGGATATCGCCCATGATTCATGGCTGCACAATACCAGTAGCTACTGCTTGAAAACAGCAACAGGAGCGACGGCGGAGGTATATGGAGAGGTTCTTCTTACGATAAATCTGGCAGGACTAACATTCACCCACGTATTCCTAGTGGCATCATTGTAGTTGACTTTATGAAGGCGCATAATGTAGTGCTCGACATCGGAACTCAAGTACTTAAATACAGGAACGTTGAGATTCCGATGGTGTACGGGAATGAGAATGTTGCATGCCTTAGGACAGTAGTCAGCAAGGACGAGATCTTACCACCTTCCGCAGAGACACTTATTTGGGCGAAGCTGGAAGGTGATCTTGGGAGCCATCGATTCTATTTGATTGAGCCGGACTCTCAAAATCATTATCAGAATTACGTCGTAGGAAAGATGCTCGTTGAGCCGAAAGGCAAAATGGTCCCAGTAAGAATATTGAATGTGGGAAATAACAGCATTAAACTAAAGCCAGGACAATCGATCGGAGCGTGCGTACCGATAACTGCTATCACCAAGTAGTCGAAGGAAAATGCTGCTATATCTTTGCCATCAAGAAGCACAGCCGAGTTGAAAAGAATTATACTCAGGCAAACCGAGCTGAACAAGGAGCAACGAGCGATGGCAGAGGAACTAATCAACGAATTTGCAGACGTATTTGCCTCGCAGGATGGCGAATATGGCAGCACACATTTGGTACAACACCGAATAGACACAGGAGATGCAAGACCCATACGTCAACCTCCTAGGCGTTTACCATTAGCTAAGCAGACGGAGGTTGCAGATATGGTTTCGACTATGGAAAATCAAGGGTTGATTGAAGGCTCTAAGAGTCCGTAGGCATCACCCGTTGTACTGGTCAAGAAGAAAGACGGCACCAATGGATTCTGCGTGGATTATCGACAGCTAAATAATGTCACCAAGAAGGATAGCTACCCCTTGCCAAGGATTGACGACACACTGGACACACTGTCAGGAGCGCAATGGTTCTCCACACTTGATCTGCAGAGTGGCTACTGGCAAGTACAGATCCATCCGGAGGACCGTGAGAAGACAGCCTTCACCGCAGGAAACGGGCTTTGGCAATTCACAGTAATGCCATTCGGATTGTGCAATGCTCCGGCAACCTTTAAGCGTCTAATGGAACGCGTTTTGCTGGGTCTAACATGGAAAACCTGTTTGGTCTACCTGGACGATGTCATCGTGGTCAGAAAAACTTTTCAAGAACATCGAGATAATTTAAAGGAGGTGTTCTAAAGACTACGAAGTGCACAGCTAAAGCTAAACCCGAAGAAGTGTCATCTCTTTAGGCCAGATGTCAAATACTTGGGACACATCATCTCATCCGAAGGGGTAAGGACAGACCCAGAAAAGATCGAAGCGGTGAAAAATTGGCCAGTCCCAAGAGACAAACACCAACTGAGAGGCTTTCTGGGACTCGCTACCAACTACAGGCGGTTTGTGAAGAATTTTGCTGGGATTGCAAAGAGTTTGCATCAACTAACAGAAAAGGGAAAACAATTCAAATGGTCAAGTGAATGCGAAAGAAGCTTCAAAACTCTCAAACAACAACTATGTGAGGCCGCTAACTAGCGTACCCTACTCCAGGAAAAACATTTATTGTGGATGCAGATGCCAGTAACGTCGGAATTGGAGATGTCCTTTCGCAGATGCATGACGGGCAAGAGAAAGTTGTTTCCTACTTTAGTAAGGTGCTCTCTAAGCCGGAAAGGAACTACTGTGTTACCAGGCGGGAACTTCTTGCTTTGGTCTTAGCAACAAAGCATTTCCATAAGTACTTGTACGGACGAAAATTCATTCTTCGCACAGACCATGCGTCTCTTAAGTGGTTGCTGCAATTTAAAAATCCTGAATGATCCGCAAGGTGGATTGAACGACTCCAGATGTACGACTACGAGATACAGCATCGAAAGGGAAGCCTTCACGCTAATGCGGATGCTCTGTCCCGGCGACCTTGCCTGCCCAGATTGGCAGGAAATATCCAATGAAAGTCCCGAACAAAAGGCATACTGGGCATAGTGGGACTCGCTTCAAGTTCAAAATGGTGTTTTGAGGCGAAGGTGGGTAAGCTCGGATGGAAAGACGTTTGTGATGCAGCTCGTTGTGTCAAGGTCGAGAGTCAGTGACGTGCTAAGGGAACTGCACGATGGAGTATCCGGAGGCCACTTGGGAGTGAATAAGACGTTAGAAAAGGTGCACGCCAAGGACGATGTAGAAAATTGGTGCAGAAAGTGTGTCACCTGCGCCGCCAGTAAAGGCCCGAGGGTTAAAAATCACGGCAAAATGCAGCAATACAACGTTGGAGCGCCATTCGAGAGAATCGCAGTTGACATTGCAGGACCGTTTCCTGAAACCGAAAATGGAAATCACTACACTCTTGTTGATATGGATTACTTCAGCAAGTGGCCTGAGGCTTTTGCTATCCCTAACCAAGAAGCCAAAACCATGATCGTTTACAACTGGGTGAGCAGGTTCGGCGTACCGATGGAATTGCACTCGGATCAAGGGCGTAACTTCGAGCCTAAGATTTTCCAAGGGGTGTGCGAGCTACTAGGGATTAAAAAGACGAGAACAACACCGCTCCACCCACAATCGGACGGGATGGTAGAACGCTTCAACCGAACCTTGAATGAACACCTATCAAAGGTCGTTGGCGACAAGCAATGCGATTGGGATAGGCAAATTCCAATGTTTCTATTAGCCTATCGGAGTGCAGTACACAACACCACAGGTCACACTCCATCGGAAATCCTTTTCGGTCGAACAGTCCGGTTACCTAGTGAATTGATGTTTGGATCACCGTCGTCTGAAGAGAACAGAAATGAAAACGACTATGTCACAGACCTCAGACAGATTATTAGGGACGTGCCCCAAAGAACCAGGGATAAGATCAAGATAGCCAGTGACCGCATGAAGACGAGGTATGATGTCAAGGCGACCACAACGGGATTCCAGGAAGGAGATCTAGTGTGGATATATAACCCTCATAGACGGAAAGGCGTATCACCCAAATTACAGCAAGACTGGGAAGGACCACATAAAGTCGTAAAACGCATCAACGATGTTGCCTATCGCATTCAACGAGGAAGAGGCAAGATGAAAGTGGTTCATGTGGATCGAATACGTCGCTATATTGGGCAGAATGTCGAAGAGTTTGTTCGGGGCGAACAAGTTTAAGAGGGGGATATTGTGGTATATATGTGATTAAATCAAGGATCCAGTGTTGCATAGTTTTAGGATCATACAAACTCTCCACGTTGGAGAGTTCAGTTATTTCCCCAGTTTCAAACCAGATGTTACCAGAAAGAACTAGAACCCGACAAATGTGGTATAAATACAGGATGAGAAACTGCGGACGATAAGTTGATTTTTGGAAAGCGATGGAAAAGGACCGAAGTCTTACTAAGTGAAAGATAAGAGATTTGAATTGTGAAATAGAAGTGAAATTGTTTGTGAATTAACTGAAAGTTGTATTTAAATAATAATAAATAGAGTGTTTTTTAGAAACAGAATAACGTTTTATCATTTCGAACCCTAGCCGAAATATTACAATATCTTGCCTTTCTCTGTGCCCTTTTCCAAACCCATCACGAATTCGTCCCATCAAATGCTCTCCAATATCAGATTTGGTTATTCAACTTCCCACTCGTGCTGTCCATTGTTGAAGAGTCTCCCCATCTTCTTTACATAATCCATAAAATCTGTGTCGCTCTGCAAACCTGATGGCTTAAAATGCGCTTCCAATTTTCCTCTCAAGGTACGGAGTTAGAGTTGTTCTCTCGTTTCACATTGTAACGGTAAAATTTACCACAACAAGTTCTACTCTTTCCCTTCCTTCGGCCTTTCACTCATATTCTTTTCCGTTGGTTCCTCAAAATAATAGAAGGGTAGTGGGCAGCCATGGGTTCATCTGCCATTGGTGCACCCTCTTACTATCTTGAAGAATCAACCATCGCAGGTAGGATGAACGGTCCATTATGGAAGCGATCAGAGGAAAGGCGAAGAACAGCGCCCAATGCATTAATGTATATGAGCCTTTACCGAAGTTGTCAGCTCTTGCCCTTGCCTGGAGCCGTCACCCCCATCGGGTAGTCTACTTTACCTTAGAAGGCATCTCCGCTCCACCCTTTTTTTTCCTGCCCAATCCGTTGTTTTGGCAAACCCCTTCATTTTATGTCCGTTGTCTCCTTGGAGAAGCATATTGGCAGGAAGAATGATAAGGTTCTGGAACTCTGTCTTTCTGCTTCTATGCTTGTCGGTGGGGACTACCAATAGGTCTGCGAGAAGGCAGAGACAGGAGTCTCCTTGAAAGTGAAGGATGATCGTTTTAGTACAAGCGCGTCATATCTAGAGCCAGGTGTCCACCTAGTCTGGAACCCTTTGCGTGCAATGAGCCCCAGAATATTCAAAATTACTGACGCCCTATTGGGAAACGGACGGTAGCCCATCGAATCATCTTTTGTAAAAGAATAAATAAACAGAATTCATTGTAAAAGAAAGTTATTTGTAAGGACTGGACCCCCATTTGCGTGCCCCGCACAAACGAAACTTAAGACAAAAAGATTCACCGGGATGTCGTTGGTTAGTTTACATTGGGAAGCGCTCAGAGGTAGAACTCCTTCCAATAGGCTCGTCACAGAGTAGTTCCTTGAGGTCCAAGGCATGGTGGAACACTTCAGGAAAATTGCGAAGTGTTTTAGGAAATTAGGAAAGAAAGATAAGTACCCTTGTGTATTTGAAATAAATGTTTATATCTTGTTCTCCGGGGTGAATCCTTACGATAGGAAAACATATCGCATTTTAGTGTCGGGCCCCCCAACTAGCCTCGATTATAAAAGAAATCAATTTTATAACGTATATCAAAAAAGATTCTTTCTCTTTTTGGTGTGGTTTTCGGTCTATTTCTTTTGCAGCATACGGTTTTGCACTTCCGATCGGGAAAACAACGAAAGTTCTCCTAAATTGAAATTCGCTACCAACCAAAAGGTTCAGCAAACAATTTGCTGCCAGTGCAAATTTCCCTAGGACATTTTGTTTTTCTAAATAGTTTTTTTTTGTTTTTCCGGCAACATGGCCATCCTAAATATTAATTATTAGGTAGCCCGGGAAAATTGCGCAACAATTGACGCCCAACTTTTATTGTGGATGCAGATGCCAGTAATACGAGTATCGAAATTGCTGTCCTTTCGCAGATGCATGACGGGCGAGAGAAAGTAGTTTAGTAAGGTGCTCTCTAAGCCGGAAAGGAACTCCTGTGTCACCAGGCGGGAAATTCTTGCTTTGGTCTTGGCAACAAAGCTTTTCCATTACTGTACGGACGAAAATTCATTCTTCGCACAGACCAAGTATATCTGAAGTGGTTGCTGCAATTTAGAAATCCCGAAGGACAAGTCGCAAGGTGGATTGAACGACTCCAGATGTACGACTACAAGATACAGCATCGAAAGGGAAGCCTTCACTCTAATGTGAATGCTCTGTCCCGGCGACCTTGCAAATCTGATGGAAAACATTGCGCACGACAAGAAGAAAAAGATGCGGTATCCACCCAACGGCTAAGAGGTGAGACCAATAAGGGTTGGAGTGAGATGTCCAAAATGAGGATCCGGATATCGAGCCAATACTCTCTTAGAAAGAACATGAAGAAAAACCAGATTGGCAGGAAATATCCAATGAAAGTCCCGAACAAAAGGCATACTGGGCATAGTGGGACTCGCTTCAAGTTCAAAATGGTGTTTTGAGGTGGGAAGCTCGGATGGAAATCGCTTATGACGCATCTCGAAATTAGAAATTAATCGTTTGTCGCCAGAGGAGTTGACCTACGAAATGCGAGCTCAAGGTGTCTCCGCTCCATCAAAAAGGGGTGTAGACGCGATGCGTAAATCACTTCGCGCTGCTAGGTTGCTAGAGCGTCAACGGATTAAAACTATCGGTTTACTTTTGAAGAACATTTCAAAGATTAGCGAGATCGAAGATCTTCTGAAGGATCGGCCAACTGATCCGAAGTTGTCGGATTATTTGACGAAGATTGAATGGTCGATTGGTCGTTTAGATAGGGCTAAAGCAGAATCAGAGGAGGAACTAGCAGGTCGGCTCACCCTTAGAAATGCCCTAATTCTGTTACTAGGGGAATTGATGGACGAATTGAGTGAGAACGAAGAAAGAAAGAAGACAGAGTTACAGTGATTCATCGGGGGTTCAGCGGTCACCAGAACGAGTTTAAACCAGACATTAGAACGATTTTTAATTCCTCCCACAATGGAGCGGTGTCCAGAAAGGAACGAGAAATAGAACATCAAGTCTACTGGTGAACTTTGTGGTTTATCGGTAAACGCTTTTCTCGACGGAGTAGAAAAACTTAGGGAAGCACGGGGTGTCTCGGAAGAGTCACTCTTCAAACCAGCCATCGATCTGTTTGTTGGGAGGACGCTTATTTAGTTTAGGGCGGTTAGGGAAAATGTACGGAACTGGGAAACATTGATAAGGAACTCTGGATTGTCGGAACCTTGGACGGAAAGGAGGAAGCTAGGTATTTTATAAATGAACCTGGCTCCCTTCTATCAAACGCAACTAGGCCTAGTTGACCCAAAATCAGTGAGCGAGTTGGGGGCGCTAGGTCGTCGACTAGAGACAGTACGGATAAATGTCTCTTTATTCATTTAAAGAGCAGGAGCCGAAACCTGTTAGAGCCAGACCTAGCATACGTAAGAACAGGACTCTTCCACAAATTAGACAAGACCGGACAACTAGAAACACACAACTTCGTTGCTACAACTGTGCTGACCCTGGACATTCGCTAACACCTGTTCCGCTCCTAGTCATTGCTACGGTTGTAGGGAAATCGGGGTAAGGCGCAGGGACTATCGGAAATGTTCGGAAAACACAATGCGGACTTCTGGGTCAGCAGAACAAGAGCCTCGCGGACAAAAGAGGATAGGATAGCTGAGTTTCACCTTGGAGGCAAACGAAAGGGATAGCCGTCCCTACTAAGGAGTTCGTATATAGGGAATCAAGTTGTTAGGGTTCTTAGATTCAGGAGCGTCATGAATGATAGCTTGCAGGGATGGGTGGAAGGTTTTTCAGGATTTAGGTTTTGCGTTAGGAAAAAGTAGGACAAAATCTGATGGTGTAGGAATAGAAGTTTTAGGAGTTGGGACTTTACCAATCTTTGTTGAAGATTTGTCCGTATTTCTGGAATGTCTGATCATTGGTGCCAGACCAGACTCCAGTGGTGGTGTGAGCAGATAGCAAACCGTGTCGAAGGATGCAAGGTTGGGGGTAAAACCAACCACGAACGAGCTCTCTCAGGCGCCTGTTATACTAAGCCTTACCCAGGTATAGCGGCTCTGCCTGGGCTGACCTTTATTGCCCGCCTTACTCATGGGAACAGAGCCAATAAAAACAATGGAAAACAAAAAAGCAAAAATCTTAAAAAAAGCAACCAATCCTAGTCCAGGAAGAGTTAGAGGTGAGTGAAGGCGAAATATCGACTTCATCCACCTCCCTTCTGGCATGGGCATTGGAAGAAGCTGAGGATCAACGAGAACAATTCGATCCAGGAGCTCAGGCTAAAAAATTATGACTTGTTCTTCAGGGCAAAAGGTAAGTTTAGGACTTGCGTCCTTATCAAAATGCTAATAAAGGTATTTCTTTTGAATAATTTCAGCTCAGATCTGACTACGGTAATTTGTGAGAGGGAGTGTGGCAAACCACTTTGTCTGACCTCGGCCTATCTACTCTACGACTCTGAGGTAGTCATCTCAGAGAAGTTAAAGGGCTTGGCGAGGCAGAAAGACTGTATGCTGATGGTGGGCTGTGATGCGAGCGCCCATCAAACACAATGGGGAAGCGGAGACACCAACACAAGAGGTGAGTGTTTGTTTGATTTGTTTTTATTATCCGAACTCACTATTTGCAATAGGGGGAAATCACCCACTTTTTGGTGAAGAACAGGCAGGGGGTGATAGACATTACTCTTGCTAAGATACAGAAGGGCTAGATATCATTGATTGGAGAGTAGTCGGCGAAGCGTCAATGACTGATTACAGATGAATACGCTTCAAGGTGAACTTCCAGAATAGGGCTTGTAGTTTTCAAAAGAATCCCAGGAAAACTGATTGGGTCAAGTATACAGAAGTGGTAAACACACATCTGGTGACCCAATCAATCACCAGCGATAATATTGAAAACTTAGACAGGGCGGTGGGCAATCTAAATAGGGTACTAACGATGCCGTTCGAGAAAGCTTGTCCGGCTAACCGAGCACCTAAAAGGGCCCAGCCAAGATGGTGGAATAGGTCCTTTGAAGACCTATTTCCATATATAGAGCGAAGCTTTTCAAATTTGACAGTACTTGGAATGAGAACTGTGATTGCAAGAGGCAGTTCAAGTACCTAGTTAGGAAATCGAATAGGGCGTCATGGCAGAGGTACTGCGAATCTATTATGTGAAAAGACGAAGTTTCGATGTTACGCAAAATGCTTTCAAAAGAAGCGAACGTCCCTGGCTTCTCAGAATTACGGAACGTGGGCTTAAGGCAGCTAGGATGTCCTGGTACCATTGGTGCAAACCCATTTCCCTGGATCCACACTATCAGCTGACTCCGGCTTCCCACGGCACATTGACGACATCAATCTTTCCCTCTCCGAAGGGGAGATTGGTGTTCTAACTAACAAGGAAAAAGTATGGTAGGTAACTCGGTCCTTTAAACCATATAAATCCCCTGGCCCGGAAGTAGTATTCCAAAAAAAATATGGGAATTCTGAGAAACAGTTTAAAAACAGGTTATATTCCAAAAGTATGGAGAGAAGTTAAGGTGGTTTGTATACCTAAAGCCGGCAAGCAAGAGCACATAACAGCTTCAGACCAATAAGTCCGTCATCTTTTATGCTTAAAACCCTTCGGAAAACTACAAATTAACGTCCTTGAACGTATCAAAAAGGACTAAGAGAATTTTGGGAAGACAGACAGTGCTCGTTTAAAAAGGGCAAATTATATTCAAACTCGTATTTCAATACTAGACGAGCAAATGGTTCAGGTAAATAAAAACCATGAACACATCATGGCAGATGAGGGCAAAACTGATTGTGAGCCGGATTGTGTGTTAGTGCTGATACTTGATAAAATCTGCGAATCGTTTGCGGATTACAAAGCAGATTTGTTAGATGCATAGAAAAAATAACAGTTGTTAAAGCTGCGAAAACGGTTCAAGTGCATCCCAGTTAACGGCAGATTCCAAGGAACGAGGCCACGATGAGCTGCGGTTGCCGGTCGTGGACAATATTCCAACGTTTTCTGGCAGTTACGAAACATGGAGGTCGTTTTCATGCTGCATTAATTCATAACAACCAATCTTTAAGCGATGTCCAGAAGCTTCATTATTTGAAGTCGTCGGTTAGCGGTGAAGCAGATCGTCTTCTACAGCACTTGGCTATAGATCAAAACAATTATGGTCCAGTGTGGAAGATTATGACAGAGCGCTATGATCATAAAAGAGTGTTAGTTAATGCTCAACTGAAACTTTTATTTAATCAACATTCAATTACCTCTGATTCATCGGCCAGTAGATAGTTGGGATGTAATTTTTATTTTTGTTATTTTGCAAAAGCTTTCGAATAATACACAGCAATTATGGGAAGAAAAGCTAGGTTCAAGTAAGGAATTGCCATCATTCAAGGAGTTTGCCGAATTTTTAGAGTATCGGTTTCGTACTTTAGAAGCAGTAAGTCCCAAACGTGCCAGTAGCAAATCCGAGCAGCGTAGATCAGGAACGAACAATGATTTTTATAGCCAGGAGGAGTCAAAAAGGCAGGTCAGTTGTAGGGTGTGTCAAAAGGGTTTACATTCGCTTAGGAATTGTGATAGGTTTTTGCAAATGGATGTGGAGCGTCGGAGGCTAACTTTGCGTAGAGTGAAAGTGTGCGAGAACTGTCAACCAACCATCGACACAACTCTCTGAAAATTCTGGGAGATCGAAGAAGAACCATTTCCAAGGTATGAAGCTGAGGAAGAAAACGAATATGAGGCACATATTATAAAGAAAAACATAAGATTATCTGGTGGTCGGTATCAGGTTTGTCTACCGTTTAAGGATAACAAATCTCCCACCATGGGTCCAATACGTCACGGTGCTTTTAAACAATTTTTACACTTGGAGAGGAGATTTCATTGTAACCCAGCAGTACTTAAGGAGTGTTAAAATACCATGAAGGAATATTTGACACTCGGTCATATGTCTCCTGTAAATGAGTCATATTACGTTCTTCGAACACCACATCATTATTTTATTCCTCACCACGCAGTCATAAAGGAGTCCAGCACAACAACCAAGCTGCGAGTGGTCTTTGATGCGACATTTAAAACAATCGGTGATACATCACTCAACGACCACTTGATGATTAGACCTAAGATGCACAAGAACGTAATTGATATCATAATGAGATGGCGGTTATACAAGTACACATTTACAGGATACGTTGAGAAAATGTACCGTCAAATTCAAGTCAGTACACATGACTCCCACTATCAACACATATTCTGGAGAGAACAGTCTGAAGAAGAAATTAAGATGTTTCGAATACAAGGTGTAACGTTCGGCACCGCGTCGGCGCCTTACCTCGCGATTACAGTTTTCCAGAAGTTAGCAGACGACGAGGCCCACAGGTTTCCGTCAGCAGCACACATTTTGAATGAGGAAACCTACGTCGATGATGTCATCAGTGGTGCATACAGCATTGAAGAGGCCTAGGAAAAGTTGAAAGCTGTTAAGGAACTGTTGGAGACAGCAGGATTCCATTTACGAAAGCACGTTAGCAACTCCAACTTAGTACTTCAGCACATTCCAGAGGATCAGGGCGGGATTAACTTCACCATTCCATTTGATGAGAGTGTCAACGTGAAAACTTTGGGCATAAGGTGGTTACCAGCACTTGATGTTTTTTCATTCCAGGTCGCAACCATAAGTACTGAGAACATCACTAAACGGTCGGTTCTCTCCTCCATAGCCAGGCTCTATGACCCGATGGGTTGGGTTTCACCTTGTATTATCAAGGCAAAGATGATAATGCAGCAACTATGGTGGAAGAGATCTGATTGGGATAAACCATTACCTTCAGAACTGGTGAACGAATGGTTGAGTTTCTCTAAGGACTTATACAACATCGAACGCATCCACATTCCTCGTTGGATCAACACCAGCAAGCAGATTAAGATGGTAGAAATTCACGGGCTTAGCAATGCTTCGGGGAAGGCATATGCGGCTGCAGTTTGTTTACGCGTTCTTGATAAAGATAGCAGAGTTTACATGAGGCTGCTTTTGTCCAAAACATAGTGGCACCACCTAAATCAAGTACTCTTCCAAGATTGGAAGCTATGGTGCTAGCAAGGCTTTTAAAGGAAACAAGACGAATTTTAGAGTTGGACAACTCTAAACAACGGTGGCATGGAC
Source organism: Volucella inflata (assembly GCA_928272305.1). NCBI lineage: Eukaryota > Metazoa > Arthropoda > Insecta > Diptera > Syrphidae > Volucella > Volucella inflata. The sequence continues at coordinate 113,241,140 of OV743716.1, read as the reverse complement.
GGATTCCCTTATAACGTTATGCTAAATTAGAGCTCATTCATCGCTCTTCGTATGCAACGGGGTTTCCCAAATTCAACGTTTTACAAGTTGCGCGATATGGAAACATTTTGCCTCACAGTTTAATCCGGCAGACTTAGCGTCCAGAGGAATGAAAGCAGAACATATCGTTGACAACGAACTCTGGTGGCAGGGACCGGAATCCTTACGACATCGGTGGGACGCACCATTACCAGAACAACCGCACGTCCAAGAAACCCAACAAGAAGAACGTCCAACGAAAGTCCATCATCAGGTCTTGGAAGAAGGAGTAGTAGAAGCCTTATTACACAAATATTCAACACTATCCGGAGTAACTCGCATAGTGGGTTACTGTCTGCGACTGAACAAAAAACAGCACCATCGGCCTAATGACATCATGCTTTCTTTTTTTTTTCTTTCCATGCACAACAAAGGATGTTTCCAGAGAAATCTAAAGTAGGAATAGACAAGGAGTGCTACGAGTTGGGGGTAGGCTCCGTAATGCAAACCTGCCATTCAACACTAAACATCCTATTCTGCTAATCCATAAGCGACCATTAGTACACCTCATAATAAAGGAAGCACATGAGAAAACTCTCCACGGAAGTAACTAAAGGATCCTGGCGTATATACGTCAGAGGTTCTGGATATTTCGGCTGAGGACCATCGTCAAAAACCTTATTTTTAAATGCAACATTTGTTATAGGTTTCGTGCGAAGCCCTTAGAACAGCTGATGGGCAGTCTTCCAACCGCCAGAACGACGATATCCAGACTTTTCACATACGCTGGCGTGGACTAAAACATGGTGAAAACATGGAGAGGTAGGAACGCGAAACAGTATTTGTATGCATGGCGACAAAGGCGTTCCATATCGAGCTCGTGAGCGATATGACAACACAAGCGTTCATCACCACATTCCGACGCTTCGTGTCAAAAAGAGGACTCTGTCGAGAACTGTTCAGCGATTGCGGCAAGAACTTCATTGGCGCAGACAATGAGCTTCACAAATGTCTCCAGGCAGCCAAGACTGAGTGGAAGACAATAGAAAAGTCACTGACGAATGAGGGCACAAAATGGAATTTCATTCCACCTGCTTCCCCACACTTTGGAGGTCTATGGGAAGCAGGTGTGAAATCGGTAAAGTTTCACTTAAAACGAGTAGCTAGGAATTCAACCCTGACGTTCGAGGAGCTCATCACACCTCTAGCTCAGATAGAAGCATGCCTTTACTCCAGACCATTATACCCACAATCAGTTGACGTCAACGACTTACAGCCAATAACACCAGGCCAAATCCTTATCGGTTCACCACTAGTTTCACCACCACAACCATATTACGAATGATGAAAATGAGCCACCTCGAGCGATGGAAACGAGTGAAAGCGTTATTACAATCGTTCTAAAGATGTTGGAGTTGCTTGTCGCAACTGCAGCAGAGACCGAAGTAGATGAAAACATCAAACGACCAAATCAAGGAAGGCGATTTAGTTCTCATCAAAGATGAAGATGCCACCTCTCAAATGGAATATGGCCAGGATAAAACAGCTTCACCCTGGTCCCGATAGTCTGGTCAGAGTGGTGACATTAAAAACAGAGACTGCGGAACCAAAACGACCTGTAATAAAGATATGCCCACACATCAAACGCTGACACAACACAGATTTAATACAGGCACACAACAACACAGACACCTATCTACTTGCTTTAAAACACAGACTCTTTAAACCCAACACTACACGAAATAACAATAATTTCACCCTCAGCGGAACCGTGATTTTGTCGCCAAATGGTCGCAAGATCTCGAGGAGGCAATCACGTCCGCCAAGGCAAAAACAACCATTTTAATAAAGTCAAAAAACTAAATTACATATAACACTCAAAAAGGGGGCAACAATTACGGGAATGTAAGCAACGGCACAATACTACACAATAGTAAAATAGTCCACTCAAACATAATATCCACTCAACTTTCATACATACATCTCATTCATCAAGGCAACAGCACAATATAAACAGCACAACCAAGTTAGTTCGATCAAACCACTCAGTAATCATATTTCCATTCATACACATGCACATACAGTCCACTCACTCGATCAAACACAAATTCCCATTCATGCTCAGAAATCATATCAGATCAACACACCCACACACACTTACGTAGTTCAAACAAAACAAAACACTTTCGTTAAAACCAATGCAATAAGCAACATTTAGAAGATAATATAAAGAAAGAATGAATAAAATTCAGCCATTAAACTTACCCGAAATCACAGCAACAAATTCAACAGAAAACAAAAAAAATTAACCGAAATTTACACCACGCACTTCACTTCACTTTACTTGAATTAAACCACAATTACGGAAGTTGTACGAGTAGTATGTTGACAATGAAAAAAGGAGATAGGCAGCAGGATCTGCATTGCTCCAATGTTGTTTTATTTGTTTGTCATGTCCTCTCATTCACGTCTCTCATTCACGTCTATAAGTGTGCATTATAAATTGTTCTAATGTCATTTATTTTCTTACATGAACATGAATTCAAATTGCCATAAATGGTCAGAACAACTGAAGACGGCAGCATCCAGGGACATTAACAATTTCGAACGCTGTTCACGGGCGGGGAGAATGTTCGGAAATCAGTAAATTTAAAATAACAAAATTTGTAAGAATTACAATAAAATATAAAATATTACGATAAAATATATACGAGGGCGGGTCAATAAGTCCGTGACTTTTGGATTAAAACACAGATTTTTTGATAAAAAAATAATTTTATTTTTCAACGTAGTCTCCCTTGAGCTCTATACACTTTGTCCAACGCTTCTCCAATTTTTTTATCCCTTCCAAAAAAATGATTTGTCGAGGTCCTCAAAATAGGCCTTTGTTTGCGAGATGACTTCATCATTGGAGTCAAATCTTTTTCCACCAAGCCATTTCTTCAGGTTTGGGAACAAGAAGTAGTCGCTCGGAGCCAAATCTGGAGAATAGGGTGGATGAGGGAGCAATTCATAGCCCAATTCATGGATTTTTGCCATGGCAACTGCACATGCGTTTGTGGTCGACTGTGAGCAAACGCGGCACCCATCTTGCGGAAAGCTTTCTCATGCCCAAGTGATCATTCAAAATTGAAACCACCGAGCCATGCGAGATCCCTACGGCTTCCACAATCTCTCGCACTTTCAATCTTCGGTCGGCCAACATCATATCGTGATGTCACAAGCTCGTTCCAGAAACATCTGGAAATACTGAAAGTGGTCCTCAGATGGAGGTAGGTTTGAAAGTCGGTCGGGAAAAGCGCCATTTTTGTAAACTGTCTTTAAAGTTCCTAGCATACATGGTTGATCGAAATTGCATGTGGATCCGGAGTGGAGAAATATAAAAGAGGTTAAGAGTTTTATAGGAACCGTGTCTTGGTATAGACGCCTCGTACCGAATTTCGCTGTATTGGTTAGGCTCCTTAAAGATTTACTAAAAAAGAATAGGAAATTCATTTGGACTAGTGAATGTGAGGATAGTTTTAGAAAACCCAAGGAATGCATAGTGACAGCACCCATTCGAACATGCCCGGATTTGAATCGCCCCTTTGCAGTCCAAACCGACGGGTCAGATTAGGGGATTGAAGCTTTTTTTCTCCCAGGGATTTGGGGATGGGGAGAAGGTTATTTGTTACCTAAGTAGATCCCTTAATAGGTGTGAGCGCAACTATTCTACTTCGGAAAAGGAGTGCTTAGTCGTGCTATGGGCGATTGAGGAGTTTCGAGCGTATTACGAAGGTAGTCGATTTACAGTCGTAACCGGTCATTATTCGCTGGTGTGGTTGAGCAATCTGAAGGATCCGCAGAGAAGATTATCACGTTGGGCAGTTCGGCTACAACAATTCGCTTTTGAGATCATTCACTGGAAGGGGAAGGAGCATGTGGTTCTTGACATGCTTTCGCGGGGAGTCCCTGCAGTGGCCGAGATTTCGGATGCGGATTTGGACCCTTGGGTTTTAAAGATGATCTGGCTTGTCAAGACAAACCCCCTTGCGTATCCAACGTGGAGAGTAGAGAACGGTCGTTTGATTAAATTCGTGAAAACCCGAAGGGTGGTTTTTGCACGAAAACAACGACGAGTGGAAGCTAGTAGTAGGGAAAACAGAATGGAATATTTTGAAACAATGCAATGATAGTCCATTAGCAGGACACATTCGAATTAGGAAGACTTTTGCCGGGATAGGGGCAAGTGTTATTGGCCAAATATGAGAGGAGATATAACCAGCTATGTTAGAAGCTGCAAAGTTTGCCAACAGGTGAAACCGGTTAACGAAAAGCCGGCTGTTCTTATGACGGAGAGAGTAGGGACTACATCACCTTGGGAAGTAGTGTATGTAGATTTGGTTGGTCCACTCCTAAGGTCGTCGATGAGCTTCGATAATATCCTCATGGTCGAAGATTATTTTATCAAGTTCCCTCTTTTTTTCCCTCTGCGGTCGGCAACAGCAAAATCTGTGTGCAGAGAACTTGAGGACAATGTCTTCTCTTACTTGGCGTCCCAGCGGTAATCGTCTGTGACAATGCTCCCCAGTTCCGTAGCAAGGAACTGTCCATTCTATGCAAGTCTTATTGATCACGCCTACATTATCATCCGCGTGTTAGATTACGCCCCTCGCACCGATCTTTCTGCGTATGTTTGCAGAGAAGAGTACTCAAGCGGAGAGAAAGAAAACACTTTGGTTTAGAACGTTATAATTTATTTAGTTATCTTTTTATAGTAAAAGGCGCGCTGTGTTTCCAAGGGGTGCGACCTTTACTATTAGGCGTATATTTGTACTTACTTCTTTTAAGTCTTTTTACAATTTATAAAATTATAAAGGCACGCTGTGTAACTAAGCGCTGCGACCTTTACCATTTGGAGTATTTTACGATCTCTCCATTTATTCTTCCCAACCACTGCCTTTTATACAAATTTCGTCGATAATACTTCTAGCACTCTTTCGCAATAGCCTCAGTACAAAATAATTTCCATAATTCATTTCCCACTAATCGATTTGAAGATTTAGCATTTTTGACTTCTTTGACCTAAGTGTCCCAGTCAGTTACCCTTCCGCGTGGACCTATTTATAGTTCATTGGCGATACCACGATCGTTCGTACGATCGGTCGGTAATTTGATCCATGTAACGTACAATAGTTTGCTGCCGCAGTGCAACGACACTCGTTGCTTGCCCTGTGTTGTTATTGTCGAATGGGCATTTTGACTTTGACCTATATAACACACTTCGGGGTGAATGCGTTGAAGTGTCTTTGTTTACAATTTTCCTTTTCGCTTATGGCAGCTTAAAGTGGATTTCCCACTGAGTTTTGACGTTGGTGTGGGTTTGTATGAGAGTCACTTATTCTGGAAGTGATAGCATGAGAATAACTTATTATGGATTTTGTGTCTCGATGGTGGGTATGATGTACTACTGCTATTGGAAGATACAAGGGTTGCTTTTGGCTATATTGAAGATGTACTCGTAAGTGTTGCTTATGGGGTGGGAATATAGTACTATAGCGTAGTGTAGCGGGGTACTGCACCCCATCACTCTATTAAGAAGAAAATTACTACCTTGAAGAGGTTAATTTTCTGAGAAAAGTGGCAGTGGGTGTGAAGATTTTACGTTACAAAAATTTTCTTAGTTTCTAACATTTACAGTTTTGGACCTTAAGTGTGTTTTTCTTTCTTTTTTTTTTCATAAGGTAATTGATTAGATAATTCTTCTTTTTGCTTTTTTTTTTACATTTGATTATCTTACTTTCTAATACATTAAATATTGGATATTTTAACGTATATATATGTACTTTAATTATGATTTTTTTTTGTATAGATAAACATTACAAATTTTTAGTTGTTATTTTTTTTGTATACATTTGGTCATCTTATTTTTTAATACATTTATTATTGGATATTATATATACTATACAGGGTGAGTTTTTTAACTTGAGACATCAAAATTACTCGAAAAATACGCGATATCGCGAAAATTGTTTCAGACAAAAGTCACGAGGTTCTGAAGGGGACATAAGATGGTGACCACGAGTTTGAACTTGAGCCCCATTTTCAAGATCAAACGAAGGTCACTTTTGCTTTTTTATTGGGAACCCCTATTTTTTTGACAGATTTGTAATCTTCTTTCACATGAAACACTTTCAAAAATGCGTTCATTTCCCGTCAGAGGGCGCCATAAAACTTAAGACATCAAGTTACTCGAAAAGTACGAAATATCGCGAAAAAAATCACAAGGTTCTAAAGGGGACATAAGATGGTGACCACGAGTTTGACCTTGGGACACTTTTGCAAAGTCAAACGAAGGTCACGAGTGCTAATGTGAGGATCGTGTGCAACCCTGTTTATGTACATGACTAATTTGATTTTTTTTTTTTCTATACATTAAACATTTTGATTTTTTTTTTTCGTACATTTGGTTATCTTATTTTCTAATACGAGTAGAATAGTTTTTCTTTATTTTCTATTTATAATTCTTATATAATTTTTGTTTTTTTTGTCATTAGATCTGATTTTATACATTGATGTTTAATTTTAATTCTAATTATTCGATATTTTATATACTTTACTTACAATATATGATAAGGTTATTTTGTTTTTTTTTCATTGATTTACGTTATTGAATATTTATCTCTTTACTTTAATTTGAGGATAGGATAAGGGTATGTACATATATCATTACTTGGGGTGTTGTTGTTAATTTGTCCAGTTTTTTCATTTGACTCATGTTTGAGTTTGTAAGATTTATGTATATTGTTTGCGGAAGGCCATTATTAGTATTGGTCCCATAATTGTGTAAATTAGGATATAGTAGTGAGCATTATTTTTTCTATAGGGAAATGTTTTGATTCTTCTATTTTTAGATCGTTTATTGATCTTGAAACGAGCTAGAACTCATTTTGACTTGAGTGTCTTATTATTGCTGTTTTAGTTAAGTTTAGGGTGTAAATGAATGAGTTGGATAGGAATTTTGAGATGTTCAGGGGAGAAACGAACGAGTTGTTTATAACTGACGATTTTTCGTCGTAGGCGTGCTAGGTTTTCAGGTAACAATGTCCTGACAATGTTATTATTGCCGGTTCTTGGAGGGTGTAAAGGTAATATTATTTTGACATATTTCGTTTGCCACATATGGTTCAAGGGACGAGAATAACCATCTTTGCGGATGTATTTGTATCCATATGGTGGTTTCATTTTCTTGTTTGATTATACAAGACTTGTGAAGATTGAGATTTCACATTGAAATCTGGATTTCACATTGTGGATTCGAGGTATCGGTGTCGAATAAAGAGTGAGTTATGGGGCATAAGAAGTTTTCATTCTGGTTTTACAGGTATTGAGTTCGTTTACGTTCAATGTTCAAACCATTCTTGTTAAAGAAGAAATTTTGTTGGAAATTATGAAGGCTTAGAGACGGTTTGTTAATCGAGGTTGGAGTTTTTGGGATTTTTATTCTTGGAAGGATTGAAGGTTGTTGTTGTGGATCACTTTGGTTCTTTTTCCGGTTTTCACTATGGAGTTCTCATTGAAAAAGTTTGTTCCTTTTGACATTGTTTTTTAATAGTACCTTATCACCGATATTGAAAATGTTGGTAGTCGATTTTTTATCAAAATATTGTTTGGAACTTTCCTTTTTCCTCTTCAGCATTTCCCTGGCAGCTTGATATCCATAGTGTAACCGTGCCCTTAATTCGTTCGCATAGTTTTCATAATTGTATGAAAATCTCGGCTGCTGTGTAAGCTTGCTGGGGACGTTTGCTGGATATCCATAAGGCAATTCATAAGGTATGTAGCCAGTGCTTGAATGCGGAGTTGTGTTATACACAAACATTACGTATGGAGTCCATGTATCCCATGTAAGAGGATCTTGATTGACGTAGTGACGTAGATATTCAACTAGCGTCCTGTGACTGCGCTCAAGTGCTCTGTTTGTCTGAGGATGATTAGGTGTAGTGTTCAGTTTTTTGACTTTCATCAGTGAACACATTTCCGTAGTCATTTTGCTTAAGACATTGGCACCTTGATCTGTTAGTAGCGAGAATGGGATGCCATGTCGGCACACAATATTCTCGAAGAACACTCTTGCGACTGTCGGAGCTTCCGCATTTGGTAAGGCATACGCTTCGGAGCATTTAGTCAAATCATCTTGAAAGGTAAGAAGATATTTATGGTCCGTATAACTACTTGGTAAAGGTCCAAATATATCTATAGCGATCCTTTCGAATGGCTTTGAACAAGCCATTGTGATCTTCAAGGGTAATGGTGGGTTTTTTCAGCTTTTGTTTATCTGACATGAGGCACATTTTCGAACGTACTCAGCTACGTCAGCTGCCATTGTGGGCCAATAATATTTGGATTTGATCCTTTTTAATGTTCGGGTGGCTTCTTGATGTCCGCCGAATGGTGGGTCGTGATATTCAACGAGTAATTCACATATGTTCGTGGGGTCCGTTACAATTATCCTGCTATCCGTATAAACTGCTATTGTAATATCCAGAGTTTGAAATGTTTTTTCGAGAAGGTCTCTGAAGATTAACCTCTGATTGTTCCCTATTGGGGGAAGAGAAAACACTATAGTCTTAAGACATTCCGTTGTACATGTATTTTTGATGTTGTTCAGACAGGATGTCACAATCTTTTCGTCAGACTGACTTCTGATCGGTATTGGGAGAGTGACAACATGAATAGGTGCTTGCTTTTTCAGTGCTAGCGTAGTGCTTTTCCCTGCTTGGGGTTTCTTAAACTGAGGAGAATTGGATTTCAGGATCTCTTCGTCAGGTGAGTGTATTAAGGGCAAGACTATGACCTTATATTTGGCTAGTTTGTCCGCAGAAATTGATCCCGTCTGTTCATGCAGAACGAGACTGGAAAGAACTTGAATTTCTGGTGAGTTAAGGCTTTTGGTTTTTGTTTTGTTTTGACTACGGATAGTTACACGTACAGCGTGTTGCTTAACGCTTTCTTGCTCGATTGGTAAGCGAGTTAATGCGTCTGCGCTTGCATTGTTTTTTCCCGCTTTGTAAACAATTTGATACTCATATTCATCGAGTAGAATTCTCCAGCACGCTAGTCTTGACGTTGGATCTCTAAGGTTCATAAGCCACTGCAAGGGCATGTGGTCTGTACATATTTTCAATTTGCGCCTGTATATGTATGGACGGAATTGTTTGATAGCGTATACTATTGCTAATAATTTTTTTTCTGTAGTACTAGTTTCGGCGTCGTTCAATGTTCGGCTGGCGAAGCAAATTGGCTTGTTTTGGCCGACTAATACTTGCGATAGGATGGCATCTAATCCGTTATCACTGGCATCCGTGATTACAATAAAGTGTTCCTTGAAATCTGGATAAGATAGGATAGGAGGTTATATTAATTTATTTTTTAAGGATTGGAATGCTTCGTCGCAAAATGCATCCCGTTAAAAATCGATATTCTTTTTCAATAGTTTAGTTCAGGGCTTTGCCAATGTAGAAAAATTTCGGATGAATCTCCTGTAGTAACCTACGAATCCTAAGAATGATTTTATTCCCTTTACAGACTTGGGTGTTGGGAATGTTTTTGCCGCTTTGATTTTTTCGGGATCTGATTTGAGACCATGTTCTGAAATGATATGTCCTTAATACATTAATTCTTTCTTTAAGAAATTACATTTGTTGGGCTGGAGTTTTAGGTTATTTTGACGTAACCGATTAAAGACTCGAATTAATTTGGCGTTGTGATCTTTCAAATCGTAACCGTATAAAATGATGTCGTCGACGTACACGAAACAGTCGAATCCTTGTAGACCCGTTAGTACTGTATTCAGCAGTCGTTGAAAGGTTGCTGGGACGTTTCTCAGGCCAAATGGCATACGATTGTATTCGTAATGTCCATAAGGGGTACTGAATGCCGTTTTGCACCTATAATCTTCGTTCATACGAATTTGATGAAATCCGTTTGCCAGATCGAGGGTGCTAAAATATTTTGCTCTGCCAAGTTGGTCCAGTATATCCGTGATGTTGGGTAGCGGGTATGCATCAGCTATCGTTTATTCGTTCGCTCCGGCGAAATTCTACCACCAATCTCCAACGCTTGTTGCCTTCCTTGTCCGGTTTCTTAGGAACCAGAAGCAAAGGGGAGTTCCACGGGCTTACACCAGGTTGGATTATTCCTTCCTGTAGCATTCCGTTCACCTGTCTGTGGATCTCGTTCCTGTTTGCATCAGGGAGTCGATTAGGTATCACGTATAGTGGAGGCTTATATTGGTCAGCTATGATTTTATGGCTTAAAGCTTCTGTACACGAGAGTTTGTCGCCTTCAAGAAGGAATAAGTCATTACAATCTCTGCAGATATTGAATACCGTTTCTTTTTCTTCCCGGTTGCAGGTCTATGCCTGACTTGAGTTTGTCTAGTTTGCCTTTGATCTTGTCATTGGGGTTATAAGTTACCATGGCAAAATTGTCCAGGGTGTCCCACTCGATATTGATATCTTCTGTGTTTAGAACTTGTTCCTTGTCTAAGGTATTCATCATTAGAACTTTGATTTTCGCATTGTTGGCTCAAGTCAGGCTATCGCCGAAGAACTTGCTTTTTATAAATTAATTCATCTCTTTGTTTTATATCATTAAAAGGAATTTCCATTACTTTTTGAGATCGGAGTTTTAGCCTTATTGTTCGACTGGTGACCCTTTTTTTCTATTTTATTGTTTATAATTGATTTTCTCTTTTTACTACTATCTGCCTCAGTCTTAACTGCTAAGCTCTCTTTTGACCTAGTCTTACTATTATATGCTGGGACATTATTATTATTCTCCTTGGTCCTTACTGCTAACTGCTAAGTTCTCCTTGGTCTTACTGTTGCTCGGGAGTTTCTTCCTATTTTCCTCGGTCTTAACTGCTAAGTTCTCCTTACTTTTACTGTTGGCCTGGAGTTTTTTCTTACTTACCTCGTTGTTTGTTCCGTTACAAGCGGTTGATTTAAAAGTGGCTAGGTTCAGGCTTGAATTCCGTGAATCACCAGATCCGATCTGTAGACAGTCGGTATCGGGTATCGATTCCCATCGAGACTGCATGTGTATCAAAGCGATGCCTAGTTGGCAGCCGGGGTTAATTGTGGAATCGACAAAGTTCGTATGGCCAAGCTTTTTTCCGTTGCTTCTAGTGTTGATCAAACTGGTGGTATTGGATATACCTTGGGTTTTCAATGATATTTGAGGCTATCAGCGCAAAAGTGGTGTAACCCCAAACTATTTCATTAGGAGCGAGTGGCGATTTTAAATTTGGTAAATATTTATTTTAATTTAATTTCTTTTGTGAACATTATTTTAAATGTTTTTTGAATACAAAAAAGTGGCTTACACTACTTTTGTATTGATAGTTGGTAATGTAAGGAATGTATGTAACACCAGAACAGCAACCAACAAAAATTGTGGGATACACCACTTTTGCGCTGATGGCCTCATTTGTCTTTTAGAATAATCGATGTGACATTGAAACTTGTAAGGAGATCGTTTCCAAGTTTGCCATCGAATGATAGGTTTAGGTGGCTAGGTACCACCTGAAATGAATGCTCTAGCGGGATCGGGTATTCTTCAGTCCTTAGTTCTGTAGTTCCAACTATTTCTCCTATAGTTTCAACTGAATCACCCGCTATCGGGGTTAAGTACATCTATTTGGTTTTGAAACTTTGGTCTCTGTTTTTGTTGACTTGACTATGCTGATTTCAGCTCCTGTGTCCAGCAAGAACGTTGCCGAATATTTGTCCGAAGAACTAAATTTTACTCGTATCGCTGGCTCCTCATATTCAGGACAGAATGATACGAGGGTAATTAATTTAACTAGTGGATGTCGGCTTGAGTCTGTACTCGGGATAGATTTTCGACTGCATCTTCCCGACTCGTCCCGTTTCCCATGTTGGTTCCGTTTAGAAATTGCTAGTTTCTATAATGGCTTGTGCCTAATTGCCTAACTTCGTGGGGGGCGTTTTGCGAGTTTGTTTGACCGGTGTCAGGAGTGTTTCTACGAAAAGAGTTTTGTTTGAACAAAACTCCGATGCCTATCAGAGGTGTCCTATATACTTCTGCGCGTTGGTTAGGCTTTCTGCAGTAGCTACATTTCAATACCTGCATCTTTTTCTTCATATTTTGTTGAGCGAAATTTGGAAAATTCGTGTTTTGGTAACACGTGGCAGAAGAGTGTCCCACCTTGTCGCAGGTTTGGCAGACGGGCTTATTATAAACTACTTAAGGGTTTCTGAAACATGTTGGGGATGTGTGCCGTACCTTATTGCAGGTTTGAAAAATAGGCCTAGAAGAGGTTGCCGTTTTAGTGGACTTATTGCACGAAGCTTGAGACGCCGTGGTCCGCTCGAGGCGAGCCAAATGCCCTTCCGCGTATGAGACTGCTCGTTTCAGGTCCTTTGGTCCGTGGGAACCAAAAATTTTAGATTCTGGTTCCTTAGTCCATCCTCAAAAACTTGGATGGCCAGACGATTGTTTTCGTCGGCTAGGAACCGTCGGATAGCTTCGTCGTTGGTGGTGGCGAAAGCAGCGGCGTTCAGGGAGGTCAGTAATCGACTGATGTGATCACCGAGTTCCCTAATAGATTCACCTGCTCTTTGTTACACTCTCAACAATTCGTTCTGCACCGATGACCGCGGTTGAATTGTTTCTCCAATTCAGATACTAGATCGTTCCATTTATTAAAGGATTTTAGTTGGACAAGCTCGAATGCTGGTCCTTGAATACCAGTTTTCACTAGCTCTAGGAAAAGCTTGTGTTTTGGTTCTGTCCTAATAGACGTGAATAGGATATTACCGCACGCAATGAATTTATTCAACTCTTCCGGATTTCCGCTGAACGCCGGGATCAGGTTGTATACGTCGTTAAGACTGGTTTTATACTCTGACATGTTGGTGTCAGTGACTGAAAAATCGTTGTTGGGAAAAGGTAAGTAGTTAAAAAGTTGTAGAATAGCAGCCTGCTTACGAGTGGTAATATTGTAGGGGGAGGAGGAACAGCATTAAGGTGTAATATGTATGTATGTATAGAGATGTTCTTATAATTACTAGTTATTCTAAGCTTTCTTTTTTTTTGAATGACAATAATTGGTATATAATATAAATAATATAATTAATGATTACTTAGATTTTTCCTGATACTGCTGCTCCTGTTTCTGCCTTGTTGTTATGTTTTGATGATTCGCTTTCATGCTTCGTTTTGATGGTTCGCTAGATAGTTTGCCAGGTAGGCTTCGCTCCCTAGAGTTGGTAATAATGACCTGGCCTTTGACATTGCCCAATTTTTGCCTCAGGCGTACAATTCTGGAATTCGCCAGGTCTTACGTGTTATGGGACTTTATACACTTTTTCACTTTTTCACTTTTTTACTTTTTCACTTTGACTCCTGGTGTGTAGCCCCAATACGCATCGAGTTCAGTTTTGACTCGTAGTTGGTAGAATGATCCATTCGTTACGGGTATCCCACCGCTGCCACCAATTGTTCGATTATGCATTTCGTACCGTGCTTTCTGCGTATGTTTGCAGAGAAGAGTACTCAAGTGGAGAGAAAGAAAACACTTTGGTTTAGAACGTTATAAATTTTTATTTAGTTATCTTTTTATAGTAAAAGGCGCGCTGTGTTTCCAAGGGCTGCGACCTTTACTATTTGGAGTATTTTACGATCTCTCCATTTATTTTTCCCAACCACTGCCTTTTATACTAATTTCGTCGATAATACTTCATGCACTCTTACGCAATAGCCTCAGTGCAAAATAATTACCATAATTCATTTTCCACTAATCGATTTGAAGAGTTAGCATTTTTGACCTAAGTGTCCCAGTTAGTTACCCTTCCGTGTTGACCTATTAATAGTTCATCGGCGATACCACGATCGTTCGTACGATCGGTCGGTAATTTGATCCATGTAACGAACAATAGTTTTCTGCCGCAGTGCAACGACACTCGATGCTTGCCCTGTATTGTTATTGTCGAATGGGCATTTTGATTTCGACTTATATAACACACTTCGGGGTGAATGCGTTGAAGTGTTTTTGTTTACAGTTTTCCTTTTCGCTTATGGCAGCTTAAAGTGGATTTTCCGCTGAGTTATGACGTTGGTGTGGGTTTGTGTGAGATTCACTTATTCTGGAAGTGATAGCATGAGCATCACTTATTATGGATTCTGTGTCTCTTTGATTGGTATGATGTACTATTGGTACTGGAAGATTCAAAGGTTGCTTGTGGCTATATTGAAGATGTTAGTGTTGCTTATGGGGTGGGAATATAGTACTTTGGCGTTGTATAGCGGGGTACTTCACGCGAATGCCTGCAATCTCCGATACTCAGTATCTCCCGAACGAGCTTGTCTGGCGAAGAAATTTTGGTCTTTCTGATTCCGCGAAATTTTATGGCCCCCTAAATTTATCGGTCCCCTTGGACCTATATACTAGAAGACGATGCCGGTTAAGAACGTGGTACATGGCACTGCAAGGACCTGAAGCCATATATCGATTTATTGGGTTCAATCGTTATATGGCTTCAGGTCTTACAGTCTGAAATCGCAATACGAAAATCAATTGAATATTAACATGTTGTTTATAGTATCGGTTGAGTTAAGTTTATATAGGTTTTTGAGTTTATGTTTTGAATTTTTGTTGCGCATTTGCTGACAGCTTGTTCCCTGGATTCTTGTAACGGATATTGTTTCACTCCAAAGGTACGAGTAGCATTCAATCAAAATCTTTCCTTCAACTTTTTACATTCGCGTGTAAAGACTGGCAGGTTGGTCACTGGAAATGGCTTCTTTGCTTAGCATAATAAGCAAATTTCCTTAGAGGGAAATGTTTGTTGCCGTAAAATTTACCACAACAAGTTCGAATCTTCGACGTTTCACTTACATTTTTTTCCGTTGGTTCTTCAAAATCCTAGAAGAGTGGTGGGCAGCCGTGGGTTCATCAGCCACTGGTGCACCCTCTTAGTATCTTGAAGAATCAACCATCGTAGGCAGGACGGACGGACGGACGGTCCATTACCCCAATAATTGATCTTACGAGAAATATTAGCTCGAACCAAAGGGAAATCTCAATCTTACGGAAATTTTCCCCAGATGTGGGAAATGAGAATGAGACCTTCATGGGTGTGTGTGTGTGAGAGTGGAAGCAACGGAGGTCCAAGGCATGGTGGAACAGTTCAGCAAAATTGCGGACTGTTGCACACAAAGACCAAAATAATGGCCCGTTGCATCGGTATGAATGGTTGTAATGATGGGACAGGGTTAACCAACATCAATAAAATTAAAGCCAGTTTTGCAAACAAAAAAAGAAAAAGCGAAAGAGAAAAAAAAATCGAAGAAGAAAAAAAAGGAAACAAAATTCGAACGTTTAAAAAAGAGAGAAGAAAAAAGAAGGAAGAAGCCCAGCGGGAAAAATGGAAGAAACAGTGAGAAGGACACAAGGAAGAACTCAGGACTAAAAAGGGGAAGACTAGGTAGTAGTTTTACGGGCAAGGAAAAAAAAACACTGTGGTGTTATCAGCCCGGTGTGCGCCATGGCCTAGCTTCTTGACACTCATTTGTGTTGCTCATGTTTTCATTTTTGGCACATCTAAGTTGGGCCTATGGTTTATCGCCGAGTCTGAATGGCACTCCTTAGAAGCTTTTTCGTAGGCAATTTTTTTACTTTCGGGAGTTTACCATTGCCCGCCGAAGGAACGGGCAAGGAACGTTCTGGAAAATTAGGAAAGAAAGATAGATACCCTTGTGTATTAGAAATAGTTGTTTTTATCGTATTCCCAAGGGTGAATCCTTTATATAGAGAAACATGTCGCGTTTTAATGTCGGGCTCCGCAATAAGCGGTTCAGGCTATTTGGTGGTACCTTCAGTACCTTCCTTATATTTATATGTATATTATCAAACAACCCTCGATAATTAAGAAAATCCATTTTATAACGTATACTAAGAAAGATTCTTTCTCTTTCTGGTGTGGTTTTCGGTCAATTTCCTTTTCAGCGTGCGGTTTTGCATATCCGATCGGGAAAAAGTGCATGGCGCCTAGCTTAAGCAACGAAAGTTCTTTTGAATTGGAATTCGTTACCTATTTAATTCTTGAACCTATCTCAGCTGAGCAGCCAAAAGGTTCAGCAAACAGTTTGCTGCCAGTGCAAATTTCCCCAGGGCATTATTTTTTCTTTCCATCCCAAGTGACAGATCATCACACGGGTATTAACCACCAATCATGTGGTTCGGTTTTTTTTTGTCGTAAATTGCATGATTTTGGTTATTCTTAAAATTTTTTTTTGTTTGTCGGCAACCTGGCCATCTTAAAAAGAAATCCTGGTCGACAAACCCACCGACTTTCCAACAACTAACTTGGAAATGTTCCCCTGGAAATGATATCGGCACGGTTCTGTTTAGTACTTGCATGCTTTCACACTACTGCCGGTAGCTCACTTTGTATTTAAGGTACCCAACTAGCCACAAAAACCTCCCATGTGGACGGATGTGCAGACAACTAACACAGAACTATTGCTGAGTGTGTCGATAGTAAACATTTGGACTAAGTTTGGAATAATGTTAACAAGAAGCCATACCAACAGCTCCGCTACGCACAATCCTTACCTAGAAATACATTCGGTTTTAATTGGAGCAACTCGTGATTTTGCATTTAGTAATTACTGGTGAATTTGATCATACTCATACTTGCCCTTGTGTGGTGTTACCTTTACTATCGGGTTGTGTCCTTAGCCTTAAAAGGCATCTGCGCTCCATCCATGTCTCTCCAGCCCGATCCGCTGTTTTGCCCTACCCGTTCACTGAATGCAACCCCAATGCCTGATCGGAGGAAAACATTTGCTCGGGCCAAAGAGAAATCCCAATCTTGAAAGAAATTTTCTCAGACGTGGAATGGGACTAACGGACACTTATGTGTGTGTGAGAGAGGGAAAGCAACGGAGGTCCAAGAAACCGTGGCACACTTCAGAAAATATGGGAAATGTTGCACACAAAAACCAAAAATTGGCCCGTTGCATCTGTTTGAATGGGGATGAATGCAAATGTATATGTGAGTCCTACAGTCCGAGCTAATAGCTATGGGATAGGGTTTACCACTTCTTGGTTGGTCATCAATAAGTTCAAACCGAATTTAAACAAAAAAAAAAAACGAAGCGAAAAACAGTAACAACAAAAAGCAAGGAAAAAGTGTGACCGGTTTTTTTTAAAGAAAAAAAAGAAGGCGGAAGCCTAGAAAAACATAGAAAGAAACACAGTGAGGAGAAAAAGCGGAAGAACTCAGGACTACAAAGGGCAAGACTAGAAGGAAGTTCTACGGGCAAGGAACTTTCGGGAAAATAAGAAAGGTAAGAAAAGTACCCTTGTGTATAAGGGATAGTTTTGTTGTACATCGTGTTCCCCGAGGTGAATCCTTTTCGGCTATTCAGGCTATTCTGTTGTACCTTCAGTACCATTCTTCGAAAAAAAACATTTTGTTGTTGCCATAAAAAAAACAAAACAAAATATAAAATTCATTTAATTAAGAACAAACAATATTTCAATTAAACAAAAGTTAAGTTCGATTCAGTCAAAAAAAAAAACATAAAAATATCACATAGTTAAGAATATAAAGCATGTTGAAAATAATAAAAAAAAAACGAAATATATCAATTCAATTGTTAAGGTCACGAATAATAATATTAAAATTGTACTATAAATAATACAATTATTTCAGATTGTAGCTGGAAAGATTAATATTAAAGTTTTATTTTTTTCGGCAGCTGGAAGTTGATGCTAAATTGGTAGGATCAGGTAATTTAAGCTCGACGATCTATCGTCGATCAGAGTTATTTGTCCTTCGATAAAAACTTACATTAAAAGCTGTATCGCTAAACTTTTTAATTATTTTCCCAACATAAAATAACTTGCTACCTTATATTTCCCTGAAACTTAAAACATAGCTTCCAATTTTTAACGATATTTGATCATCATCTAATGTATTGGTAGATTCTGAAATTTTGTTTAACTCAATATCGGAAAAACTTTTATTTTCCATGAAATTTCCTACCGAATCATCAGATTCGGCATAGTGTATGTCAGCATTGTCACTTTCAGATGATGATATATCAGCCTTTTTTCCCCTTTGGTTGTTTTTGCGTGAGTTTGAAAATTTTATAACTCGTTTCGTAGCCTTAATTTTTATTTTAAGGTCTTTGTCCTTTTTATTGGCTTCCCGTCTGCGTGCTCTCTCTTCTTGTCTTGGATTTGCTGAAGAACTGGTGAAAATTCGAGACGCTCCACTTCTTTCTGTTATTATCTCAACATGTAAACGTGATATAAAACGCAATTTTTCTACTGTTATGACTTTCGGATTATGTGGCGAAGAACTTATGTTGTTGGTATTTTCATGACGTGCTAGGACTTTTGAGGCATCTGGCAAAGAACAGTTTATGTTTTGTGAATTTTCTAAAGCAAATTCTTCCTCTGCGATAAATTGAGAGTTAAAAGGGTATATTCCAGTAGTTCTAAAACCGTTAGTTATATTTTCACTCGAAAATGATTTCTGAAACGGTTGATTTGTTAACATTGCTATGTCCCAAATAGTGATCCGTTTTCCATTACTTGCAGATATAAAATCATTAAAGGACATCCGCAACATTTTTTGAAGTAACCAAGCACAGCCACATCTCAGATCGTTCGTTCTTTTTGAAGACCTGACTGGATCAGTTTTTACAGTCTTTACAACCACTCTTATGATTGAAATCAATTAAATGCAAGTCTTTAGTATTACACTGCATTCATTGAAGTCACCTTGAAGTCTTTGCCATTCACTTGAAGTCAACCACATTCAGTTGAAATCTTTGGGACTTCAAAAATTTTCGATGAAATCTTTGATGGGCTTTTAGGTTTAGAGGAAGTTTGGTATGATGTGTAGTGGGGAGTTGAGGCGGGGTTGGGGATGGGGATGGAGTCGTACCAATACAAAGGAAACAATTAATAAAAACGAAGTAAATGAAGTGGAGTATTATATCTCAAAAATGCTTTCTTCAGGGCTGGATATTGACAGAGGAGTTCTATAGATGTCGATAAATGAATAATATTCATTATCTACATGATTATTATTGCATGATTCTAAAAGCTGATCTGGAATGTGAATAAGTGAAGTAACCGTTCCATACACCATTCCTCTTACGCTGGAACTCAGTTTCGTTCAGCTATTGACTAGCAAAATAATTGTAAGAGATATATAGTCCAACCTGTTGTTTTTATGATTACATTTCACAATTTATCTTGAACATGTCAGGTGGACGGTATTACGCTTTGAACAACATAGACAACTTAGGGACTTTATATTAAGACGATCAGATGTGGGTGGCGGATGGGTGGGGGGTAAGTGTAAGGGGGAAGGGTACCCTTTTTAATGCTTATGCCTTTTCTAATGTCATTAGTTAAGTAATGCATTGCTCCCAACTTTGATCAAGATAGACAAATAAAACATGAAAGACAGATTATTTTGAAATGTATTATAACTAAATACAAAATACCTGCTTTATAATTTTAAAATAATTGCTGGATAAAATAAGCTTGTTCCCATAATTTTTTTTATTGATTTGTCTGGTAGTTGTGACAATTGTGCTTCTGCTTCACTACTATTTATTTTGCTGGCCGAACATGTTCTTTCGTTTCCCAACCTTTGGTGGCTTACGGAAGGTTTATCATCTAAGAAGGGCCCCATGCGATTTGAAACTTGGGTTCCAAAAAAAAAAATTTGGATCAGCCTCCTAGTCATCGGATGAAAATTCATTTTCTGTTTCCATATTCAAACCTTGTTCACCACAAATTTAAGTTAATATGAAACAACACAACACTTTCGCGCCTCTGAAGTTAAGCAAGTGATAACGAGAGAAGCGATAGGAGCGCTGTACATGCAGTGTGATCTCGAAAGAAGAAAACAATTTTCTATTCGCATATGCTCTCACGAATTTTACGTGCATCTTTCTTGAATATATATTTTGCATATTTCACACATACAATAGCATCTCTTCGTTTTCTGATTTGTATTGGTATGACTCAGAGATTTGACTGGGTTCAAATGATTGCATCATTTGCATTTTTCTAAGATCGTATTTATTTGGGAGTTAAATTAAAGTAAAGTTTTCATTGGCATTAATCGTCGTCATTAATCGACCCGCCCCAAAACACCGTATCCATCCATTCTCCCCTCTCCCCACTATACATCGTACCCCACTCCCTCTAAACCTAAAAGCCCATCATACTCCATATAAAAGTGCAATTAGTCATTCTTCCCGACTTGTTCAAGCTTGCTCACACGCTGAAATCCCAAAGACTCCAACGAAAACGCTTGAAGTCTAAAAGATTTCATCAAAAATTCCTAACGATTTCAACTGAATGCGGTTGACTTCAAGTGAATGGTAAAGACTTCAAAGTGACTTCAATGAATGCAGTGTAGTTCTAAAAACTTGCATTCAATTGCTTTCAATCATAAGAGTGGTCGTAAAGACTGATCCAGTCAGCTCTTCAAAAAGAATGAGAGATTTCAATGCTAAAGTCTAACTGAAACCTGACAAACGCTTCTTTGTCCTTTTTGGGCAAGCACCCGTTATACTTTCGAGGTATCCACCACAGTCGTTATTCCTGATTCATATAGGTTATACATATCTTTTGGGAGAAAGTCTTGTTTATACATATACTTCTCGAAGATTCGAAAAATAAATGCCAACGGCTTTTCTGTTGAGTGCTTTTACCCGCGAAACACTGATATTTTTTAGTTTACGGAAAGTAAGGCTTTGATTTCTTTTTGAAAACCCATATAGGCAACCCTCAGAAGCTTGTTTAGATTGTTGCGGTAAATTTTCCCGCAACAAGGTTCACCCTCTTCCTTGTTCATATCCCTTCGTTCCCTCTTTTCTTTGAGTGGGAAGACCGAGCTGCTCTGGCGGAGGTGGAGGGCAGCCATGGTCCCATTAGCCATTGGCCCACCGACCACAGACCTCGGAAAGGACCCACATAGGCTTACTGGCTATTGATACCCTCAGAGGAGGACGAGGTGGTTCGGTCGATGAAGCCAAGGACGGTAGGGAGACTCACCACGAACCAGGAGCCCAGGGTGCGACAGGAGGTCCACCAAGATCACCGTTAGACGGGAGCCTCGCAAGGGGCTGTATCAGACAGGGTGTCTGAAAGTCATCGACGGGTGGGGACGGGCGGTCCTTGTAAGCCAGATACCCCAACACGATGATGACGGGTGGGAGAGGACGATCTCTGGAGCTTATACGCCAACGACTGCCTTAGACACAAAGCCTCCAGGAGTTCCACATCCTGCAATCGATGTGGAGACAAGAAGCATCACATTTCGTAATCGATGTGGATGCGAACTTCGAAATGTCCTTGGGGGAAAAGATGACGATCTCTTTTTTAGCTACACCCCCAAACGAGGGAGCTACGGAGGAGCGACGGTGGTGTGTAGGTGGACAGCAAGAATAATCGAATACATCCCAACGACGTACCAGCTGCAAAAGTCAGGTTCGATGGGTGAAGGGACCCAAGGGATCAGCAGAGGCTGTAGGCGGACGGTTACGAGATTACGAGACAGCCTCCAACGTGGGAACATAAAAACATTTATAAGAATAACAATACAGCAATACAATAAATAACAATAATCAAAACAATACCCCACATCAATAATAATAACAATAACAACATAATAATAATAACAACAATAACAAACAGCAACAATAATATAAACAATATCAATAAGATAATAAAAACAAAAACCATAACGAAATACCAGGCGGGCAGAAGGGCCCACAACAGAAACAACCAAACACTAGAAATAAAATGCAATTATGTAGGGAATGACCCGCTATTGGTCAGTCCCCCCAGATCGGAACGCCGATCCACCGGAGCAAGTAGGGACCCAGGGTAAATTTGCACTAAGACACGTATACTTAGCTTTGTTCGGGGCGGCGGTTTAGAGAATGGCTAGACCGTGGTATAATCAGGTTAGGATTATACCCACACAACCTTCCTCCATCGTCCCAACACTCCATCGACCTGCGATCATACCTTCTTTCTACTTCGCGTTTGTTTTGATTGGCAGTTTTGTTTAGTGCGATGGGGGGAAATTAACCGGGGATCAGCAATGAGAAACATTGCTTCTCGAAATTTTTCCATTTATTTCCAATGTCTAGGGCATAGCTAGACATAGCTAGGACCCACAACCCTTATAAACTCGCTCGGTGGAGTTCCCAGTTATCACTGGAAGCGGGAGAGAACTCAGTGACTGAGGAGTTTAGTGTGAGTGGGAACAATTGTAATGTATTAGAGGCCTAGTTGGACACGGGAGCACACACTAGCACAGTTTGCTAGTTGTTGGGTCCACTAGAGCTAAATGAATGTGTGTGTGATTGGGTTTGAGAATGCGTGTGAGAGTCTGGCGGGAGTTTGTGGAAGAAAAAAAGATTTGGAAGTCACTTTTTTGACGAACAGCAATAGTTGAGGGTCAGAGGGAGTTTTTTTATTCGGCCGACTATTTTTTTATTTTAATTGCGAAGAGCAAATTTTCTTTTGTTAGAAAAAAATAAAGTAAAGACAACAAAAAAAAGTAGAGTAGACTCGCGAGTTCTTTGGTGATGAAGATAGGAAGAAAGGAAAAAAGTAGAAAGAAGAGGATTCGTTGGCGGGATTGAATAGCAGGAGTAGCAGGACAAAAGAATTAGAGGCACTGTGTCAGAAAGGGGCACAGAACCACCAGAAAGGAAAAGCTAAGTATAGTGCAAATAATTAAATTATAGTGCAGTGTAGCAAGTCGTTTTTTCTTTTGTTGTAAAGTGAAAATTAAGACTCCGGTAGGTCGCGCGTGCGTTTCTATCTCGAGAATAGACGAGACACGCGACCCGTTAAGTTTTTCTTCTTTGTACGTTCGGGACTTGTTGAATAGCGGGTGACTCTATCGACGAGTGTATTTCGATTTATCTTTGTTTTCGTGGGTTTTTTAATTTGTTTACTATAAATTCGGGCACTTTCAACTTGTTTTCGCGAAATTTTGTATTCGGTTCGTATAAGAATAAGGGAAGCAGTTTTTTTGTTTGTGGTTTTATTTTAGAATTTTTGATACTTGTTTTTGTGTGATACTTGTTTTACATTTCGGAGTGCAAATTTTATTTTACCTGCCGCAAGTGGGAAGTTTTTATAAAAACATTTTACATATAAACATATATTCACATATAAATATACGCATTAAAATATGTAAAGAAACATATGCAAATAAACATATCGGGCCGGACACACGGAATTTAACATTTTTGAAACAATAATTTCGGCCTTTTAAACAAACATTCAATACGTATATATACAAATAAACATCTATACTATACAAACTTACATCTCACGTATACCTACACATATACACCTACATATATCAATTTTTCGGGTGTGGTATATTATTATTTATTGCATATTCATAGCCCAATTTTCGAAAGAAAGCATGCGTTAAGCCAAAATGATGAAAAGCGGTTTTTTAACGTAAGCGACGAGTTACTCTTCTTGGACCTTGTTTTGACGAATATACGTCAATTGATTGAAACTTATTTTCATTTTCGCTTTCCGACCCAGATGATCGTCTGGGTCGAAATGGGTCTGACTTATTGATTCTGTAAGGTCTAACGTGTAATGTTGCACTTTCTAGCCGCAGATGAAATACTTTCATTTCTCTTCAAGTCGTCGGTTACTGCCTTTTTTATCGATTCCTGATTTATATTGACCCTGTTTGTTTTCTTTTTATAATTTCGAACCATCTACGTAGATAAAAATACCATCACAATAATATTTTAATTTCGAGGCACATTCGGCATCTGTTGAAAGTTCCCTAACATCAAATGCTGAATCTCGGCTTCTCAAATCTTTTTCTTTGTACACATTTCTACTACTTTTAATCACAGTCTAACTCTATCTTTATATTTAATTGCAAAACAGATTATACCATCAGGCCACAAATTGTATTTAATACAGTTAAATTGACTTTAAAAATCCCTTATTTACATTCAATACAAAATAACGAGGGAGAGCAGAAAAATGGAAAACATGGTACAACTTCGTAGGGCGCGAAACTACAAATGTCAAATTTGGACTGTGCTCATGTTTTCAGTGGTGGATGGGCTTAGCGCTATCATCTTTGCCTAATTCAAAGTGCATCACATCGAAAACGCCTTTGACGAGTGTGCCCCGATAATGAATGTGCCTTGGCTTACCATACCCTGTCGAGGTAAAATATCTGGGAGTAATTCTTGATAAAAGGCTGAATTGGAACTCTCACTTAAACAATAAGATAACTAAAGCTACTAATGCTCAGTGGGCCTGCCGTCGTATGTATGGAAGCACATGGGGGATCTCTCCAAAGATCACTAATTGGATCTACACAATGATGGCCAAGTCCATCATAACGTATGCTTCTGTAGTACGATGGACTAAGGCCGCACAATAAACCGCCATCTTTAAGCTCGAAAGAGTACAGCGTCAAGCATGTCTGTGTATTATCGAAGCCTTTCGGACCTGCCCCACGGCTGCCTTAGAAGCGATAATAGGACTAATGCCGCTGCACTTTTTTATCAACAAAGTGGCTTTATGCAGATCAGCATGTATGGTACAAAACAAAGAGCTAGATTTTTGTAACCATCGGGATCTAAAGATCTTGCTCTCGGAAACACCAGGACTTGTCATAATCTGCGCGGTAACAGTCCACCTTCTAAACATTATGCGTCAACAAAGGATACTCCACTGAAATTCCCAGCATATAAGCATGTGTCAGCAACAACCCACCAAACAGCCAAAACGGTATATAAGGATGGTTCCAAAATGGAAACGGGAGTGCAAGCTGGTACACATGGACCAAACACAAATGTATCAATTGTTATGGGAAAGTGTCTTATTGTATTGCAGCATAACACACCATTTAAAAATGCGCAAACCTTATCGGCAACTCTGGTATCCAAGCCGCAAGCATCCATATATTCGCGGAGCTATAGCAGCTATAAATGCTCTTAACTCGCATATCTCTGACTCCGAGTCAGTCATGTATTGCTTCAAAACCCTCCCAAAATTGATGGAAATGAAAATTTCGACGAACTGGCCAGAAAGGGCTCAGACACTCCTTCTAACGGACCTGAACCCTATCGCTGCACTCCCAAAAGTGCAGTCAATCTAGCTATAAATAGCTGGGAGCATTCGAAATGCATCTCATTTTAGGACAGGCCTAAGACAAGCCAAACGAGCCATCCGGCCTTCATAAAATGCCAATCGATGTCTAAATCTAAGTCAGCACGATATCAGAAATCTGGTATAGTACCCGACAGGACATCACGGTTTAAGATGTCACCTCTACAAAATAAGGAAAACTTTTCCAAGAATAGATTTCAACCGATACCGCCGGGCTCTATCTGTAGCACATAGATGGTCATCTTCGGACCGGTATGTAGAGTAGGAACTGGATTCCACCTGTATCGTGGCGCCCAGGGAATAACTGGAAGAAAGGAACATGTACAAAACAAGAAAACGCAGGAAGACAAAGGAGTTAAGCAGACAACAAGGGCACTAAGTGGAGAGGATAATTTTTGGGGCCTTACTTGCACGCAACTCAAGTAAGCCAGCTCATTGGAATATCATGAAGAGTCTGGGTTCGATTCCTGGCTGGGTCACCAACAATTTTTCAAATCACCATTACTCTTTTGGCGGGCAATGGCAAACTCCCGAAAGTAAAATTGCCTACGGAAAAGCTTCGGACTCGGCGATAAACCGTAGGCCCCACTCAGATATGATAAAAATGACAACATGAGCAACGCAAATAAGTGTCAAGAAGCTAGGCCATGGCCCATACCGGGCTGCCAGCACCATACTGTTTTTTTTTTACTTGCACGCAACAATGCCTATTCTTAGAGGTTTGTTGAAATCGACATCGAACGAGTGGTTTGGTTTTAATTAGATCGGTGGTCACAAGTAGTTCCAGATATGTTTTAAATTCAGAAATTGTCGATTTGTCTTTCTATGCAGCGCCGCGTTATATGCATCTTGCCAGCTGCATGTGCTTGCCGGCATTCATCATCGAACCAGGAGTTTCGTTGTGGTGGACGAGTGAAACCCAGCACATCAGAACCGTCATCTCTGATGACGTTTTGGCAGTGTTTCCAATGGTCTTCGATGCTTGATGCTGGCGGCATTGGACCTCTTAAGATATTAAGAGCCACTCGATCGGAAAAGGACTTGGCGATCTCTTGTGATTGTAGCCGTCTGACGTCGAATTTTCTCACAGCATTCGTTTGTCTTGTGGTAGTTTGGGATATCCGCAATCGTACCTTGGCTACAATAAGGTAATGGTCAGAGTCGATGTTAACTCCTCGGAACGTACGGACATCCATAATACTGGAGGAGTGTCTTGCGTCGATCGCAATGCGATCAATCTGGTTGACTGTTGATTGATCAGGAGTTCTCCAAGTCCCCTTGTGTATGTCGAGATGTGGAAACCGCGTGCTAGCCACGACAATGTTTCGCCCCGCCGCAAAGTCGGTTGGCCTGAATCCGTTTTCGG
This sequence comes from Volucella inflata, assembly GCA_928272305.1. Taxonomy (NCBI): domain Eukaryota; kingdom Metazoa; phylum Arthropoda; class Insecta; order Diptera; family Syrphidae; genus Volucella; species Volucella inflata. The sequence goes on along the minus strand of OV743716.1, from coordinate 113,214,528 downwards.
AGGTGCTATATTTTCCGATTGTTCCACCAAAGATACCCTCTCTTCCTAGCTTTGCATGAAAATCACCGAGGACAATTTAAATGTCATAGCTCGTAGGTCTGGTTAAACAGCTCATAGAAGGCATCCTTGGTGTCGTCATCTTTCTCCTCTGTGGGGGCATGCGCATGTTTACGAATTTAGCCTTGATGCGGATTGCTACGAGGCGCTCGCTCACATGCCGAAAGCTGAGGACTTCTTGTCTTAATCTGCCTCCGACAACAAATCCGCATCCAAATAAGCGCTGCTTTCGCCGTAGATAGTAATTGCCGTAGTAGATATCGCAGTTTTTCATCTGCTTTTTGTCCGGCCCATCCCATCGCATTTCTTGGATGGCTAGTTGTTCGGCTGCACGTGGTCCATTAAGGGATCTTACATTCCACGTGCATATCCGAAGCTCATTGTCCTTAAATCATTTCGCGTGGGTTGTCGTTTCCTATACTTTCCAATAATTCCAAAAGCTTTTGAAGTGAGTGGCCTTTATTTCCTCAGTATTCAAAAAATACTTCTAGCTATGTTGTGAAAGGATATCAGTACCTGTTCCTTCCTCTGTTTTCGATCCATCTGCAAAATTGCAATTTCATTTGGCCTGATTACTGCATTTTTCTTGCCAGTCTTGCAGTTACGTATTTTTCCTGCACTATTATTACCACGTCATCTGAGTATGCCCTGGCTCTTAAACGCATTGTATTTAGCTTTTTAAAGATGTCCTTGAAAACCAATACCCAAAGAAGTGGCGATATGACTCTTCCTTGAGAGGTTCTCCAGGTTACAGACATTCGAACCGAGCTCTGTGCAATGAAACAGTTGATTTTACCCCTTGGAAATATGTTGCAACCCCAATTTTTATTGCCCTGTTCAATACTTGCTTTTAATTGCGCTGCCTTAACGTTATTGAATGCTCCTTCTATATCGAGGAACACCATCATCGCAAACACACCGAAGTGTAGACTCCTTTTAATTTTTTCCACCACATCGTGCAGAGCGGTTTCTTAAGATTTCCCTTTCAAATATGCATGCTGTGGCTCAGTCAAAAAGCTATTACTACATCTAAAACGCTCTAGGGTTTCAACCATAAATAATGGCAGACTTAGTAGTCTGAAATCTTTTGCTGTTATATGCCCGTGTTTGCCAGCTTTAGATATCAAAACCACCTTAAGCAAGCTATTGGAATGTATCCTATTTTTAAACTGTGTCCAAAAATTTGCATAATTTTTTTGGGTTGCTACCTCCAGTGCTCTCTGTAGCATAACAGGTATAATACCATGCGAAGTAGAAGTTTTCCAAACTTCTTTTCGTTTATTGCCGCAGTCAGGTTAACTGAGCTGTAATTATTTTTGTAATTATTATTCATCTTCTTAACGAAGGGGTTGTTGGAATCGCAATCTCATATTTTGCTCCTTGCGCTTATCATTACGAAGCAAAGACCCTGCCTTTTTGTATGCGTTCTTTGCACACTTAGCAGCGGTGATGGAGGCGGCAAGTACAGCGGCCGCACCAGCTTTTCCCACTTTTTCCATCCCAGTAGCATTGGCCTGATTTTTTTGGTTTTTGGAGGTAGCTTCGGCAGCGAATGTTCTAGCTGCTGTGACTACCCCTTCCCAGGTCCTACCTTGTGTATCAGCGCCGTGAATGACAGCATACTCACCGATGATATCGCTGTCGTTAGTGAGAGTTCTTTCGAACTTCTTCCTTACCAGGAGGGAGGTGTATGAAGTCGATTACTCGCTATTGAATTAATTTTTGTTAGTTTTGTTTTCCATTTGAATTTGGTTCCCACAAGTAAGACCGGAAATAGAAGGTCAGTCTAGGCAGCGCTGCCATACCTGGGTTAGGCTAAATAGAAATGACCTGTACCAAGGCGCCTAAGAGAGCTTGTTCGCGGCTGATTTCACCCCCAACCTCGCATCCTTTCGTATAGTTTGTTAAATACTCACACCACCACTGGAATCAGGTTTAGAAATTCCTAGTTCAGCATTGCAACTTAAGCCTCCGCACTTCCACGTTGAAGTGCCTGCCGCGCAGAGGGTGATTAACAATATATCATGCACTGCTAACGCAGTGGATCTTATTTATTGTTTATGATCTTCATTACTTTCAGGTTCACGTACACGACGATCGTTTTAAAAACTTGATAGTGGTAACGGATTCTCCGAATGCAGTGATTTGGATTTCTTTACTTTCAGTATTCAACATTGGTGATCCAAAACTTTAGTGTATTCATTGGGGCACGGGAGTTGATTATAATCAACCTACCCTTGCCATTTTCCTTGCGTTTCTTGGTCCACTCTATCTCATACTAGATATATCAGTATGGCATTGAGAAAGTCTTCATAGCTACCTATCAACAACAAAGCTGTAAGTTGAGTAATAAAACTATCCTCCAGCTGTCATAGAGACAAGGCACTGGCCTTGGAGAGTTAGGGTACTTCAAGCAACAGGTTAATATGTTCTCGTAAGGTTAAACACTTGTTGCCAAACCCCTTCTTTAATCTTTCTAATGACTTACTATAATTTGTACTTCAAAGCACAAATTTTTTCACAGCTTCTAAGGCAGGCCCTGACAAATACAGCTTTAAATGATTTCTGGTAAGCTATCAAGCGAATCATTATTCTCAACCAGGTTTTTAATTAATTAACTTTAATTTTGGATTAGTTCCAAACTTGAATAAGTAACAAACTGGCTCGTGATGAGAAACTTTTCTTTACTTCTGCTCTCCAGAATCTTAGCCTGGTAACAAACGTACAACTCTTCCATTTTCCTTCTTAAAGCACCATTTCCTCCTTCTTTATACCAACCTCACAATTGTGAGTTTTAAAATTAGTTTTGAAAATCTCCAAGCGACAATCTACTTCTGTTGCAGATAACGCTTCATTTTTGGTGGCAACACAGCTTTTTATGCGCGTTAAACTTCCCTTTTTTGAGGCTCTCAAAGCCTTCATCTCCGATAAATTGTTTTCACCACTTACAGCTGATTCACCGAAGTCCCATTCTTGCTCTTTGCTAACGTTTGAATATGAGAATTTTAACGATTTTCTAATCTGTTTTGCAATGAAATAAAATGGATACTACATAAGCGATAATTTATGAACAGAGACAAATATATTGAATCTTACAAAAGACAATTTCTCCTAATCTATTCAACGACTCTGTGCCATAAGTAAAAGTTGAAAGTTAAAAGTACACACAGCAACCAAGATTTCCAACAACACTCTATTCGCAAAGCAATGATTTCCAAAAATGCAACAACCTCAGCAACAAAATTTCATCAGTATCAATTTGGTAGTATTAGTTACTCGCCTGAAGCTTTTCACCTTTCGTCTTGATTTAAACAATACAATTCACACCATTAAGCTGAGTAATTTTGACGCTTATCTATACAGGGTGTCCCATAATCGTTACAGAGAGAAACTATGGGTTCCTGAGGTCATTTAAAGTCGAAAAATTTAAGAAGTAATTTTCTCGTTTTCAATTTATTTTCGACTCTTAACAGTTTTTATGAATTTTGGTCTCATTTTTTTCGATTAGCTCTTCTTCGCCGAACATATGTGGCGTGATCCGAAGAAGATTTTCTTTTTTCATATCTAACTTACGAAAATATTTACAAATGAGTTTTCAAGAATGAACAGTCAGCTTAAATACCCAAGTCAAAAACCCGATAGTTTAGTTTAGTGTAAACCCAACTTTTATACCAATCTGCATTTTCGGTACTAAGAGCGATTGCAGTTGGCTAAACTTCTGTTGTTAACCGGAAGTATTTAAGGGAATGCAACGCTACACGCGTTCTTTTTGTTCCATAAGCTTTCTTCACATTTGCATCGAACATTCACCAAATTTCTTCTGCATTGCTCGTCTCCTTTAGTGTGGTGCAGAAAGAAACATTAGTTATATTAATACAAGTGAGGTTTTAATTATTCCGCTCGTTGTGCGCGCTCTTGAGACAAAAGACAAGGGGAAACATCAAGCGATAAAATGAACCTTAGGAGAAAATATGCCTCTCTACAAGTATTCACTTTTTTTTTGTGCGAGTTGTTAGACGTACATAATACGGGTGAAACTACCTCCCTGGAGAAAGAAAAAAATAAATAAAAGAGGTTCTGACAGCGCATGCGCCATCTGATGGTCTTAATTGCCACGACAAGCTGGAAGGCATTGCCAGGACTACTTAAATGCTAAATGGTTATTACTTACTTTAGTATGTATATATATATATATATATTACGATATATGTCCAACACATAACCTATATTTCGAAATAACCTCAATTTCCAAATCAGATCGGACTAACAAAAAAAACATGCAGTACTACCTGAAACATCATATAATTACATAATTCAATCGTCATACACTTATCACATTCTTTACATTCATCAAATTCATCACCTTCATCATTTTACCAAAAAAAAAAATTCATTTGCTTCAATCAAGTGCATAAGCCTATTAGCTATCATTGAGTGACATTGATCATTGAACAGTGTTAAAATTAAATTTCTATCTAACAAACTTAAATTCATTTTCATATTCAAGTAGATTTTTTTCTTAATTCTTAAATATCAATTTAAAATACGCTAACATGTAGTGGTTAAAGCATGACCTTTAAAGGTACCTATTGAATAAAAGCTTACCAAGCCTATCAAATCTGAATTATCTTTAAAATTCTTTTATTATTCTTCATTTTTATTTATTTCTTATGTCTTGTAATTAATATTTCATATAATTTTTTACAAATTCAAATAACTTTTAAATAATAAGAAATAGATTAACACTCAGTATTTTAAATAAAATAGAATTGAGTGACATCCATTACATTAATAAAATAGGAGTAATAAATTATTTATGGGTGGGGTGCCCCTTTTTTATAAAACAAATAATAATTCAAAATTTAAAAGCTTACAATCAAAAAACAAAAAGTGGTGGAGAAAGAAAAATATATTTAAACCAAATCGTCAAAAGCAAGAGATTCAATTTGATTAAAATCAAATGTAAAAAGCCAGCATTTTACTCTCTTTAGAAAGGTGACGTAAATGATATTGTTCTAGTGGAAGCAGGAAGTTTATGAAACAAACGAGTAGATAAAATAGTACAATATAAAAATTACGAAATGCAGAGATTCGAAAATAAGGAATGGAATGAGTGCAATACAGGTTTCCACGGAGATTGTGACTAGAAATTAAATGAAAATTACGACTTCATATAGAACATTTTCAACACCTTAAAACAGAACAAATGACGTATAGGAATAATCTTCAGGTAACAGAATAACGGAAAACTAGAATGTCTAGCAGGTTTACGTCAAATTGTTCTTATAACATATTTTTGTAATATCAGCAATGATTGAATATTACTTAGATACACACCGCCCCAACAGGCAATTTCATATTGAAGTCTAGATTGGAAGATGCCATAGTATAAAGTCTTTAAAAGACTGATTGAACAAACGTTTCGCATATAATAAAAATGACGAAGGATGTATCGGAAGTAATTTTTTAATATATTAATATGGTTAACAAAGCTCATCCTAGAATCAAGGGTAAGTCCCAGATATTTGAACTCAATAACTTTCTCTACAATCAAACAATTTTTACTACATTTTATATTACCATTATACGAGTGACCGGAGGAATCAGACGAACGAGCATGATTGCGGACAGGAGCTTTTACCGAAGTTGTCGGCTCTTGCCCTTGTGTGGTGTCGTCTTCCCCATCGGGTAGTCTCCTTTGCGTTAGAAGGCATCTCCGCTCCACCCATCTCTTTCCTGCCCAATCCGTTGTTTTGGCCCACCCCTTCATTTTATGTCCGTTGTCTCCTTGGAGAAGCCTATTGGCGGGAAGAGTTGGTGGGTTCTTGAACTCTGTCTTTCTGCCTCTATGCTTGTCGGAGGGGACAACCTCTAGGTCCGCGAGAAGGCAGTGACAGGAGTCTCTTTGGTAGTGACGGACGGTCACTTTAGTAAAAGCGCGTTACGTCTAAAGCCAGATGGACCGTCTGGAACCCTCTGCGTGCCATAAACCCCAGAAGATTGAAAACTACTGACGCCCTATTCGGTAACGGACGGTCGCCCATCGAACCCCAAATAAAAAATTGTAAAAGAAATATAATTGTAAGGACTGAACCCCCATTTGCGCGCCCCGCACTTACGAAATTTAAGACAAAAGGATTCACCGAGACGTCGTTGGTTAGTTTACATTGGGTAGCGCTCAGAGGTAGAACTCCTTCCAATAGTCTCGTCATATGAGTAGTTCCTTGTTTCGCCCCCACGATACCTCATACGATCATTATCAGAAATGGATAATGATCAGGACATATAAACGCGAGTAGGCGGTATATTGTTTGGCAAATTATCTTTTTCCTTTTTTCATCTTTTGGGAAGGACTGGTGTTGCATTGCGACTGACTGCAACCCCAGTGATTGATCGTAAGGGAAATATTAGCTCGGACCAAAAGGGAAATCCCAATCTTGAGAAAATTGTCCCCAGATGTGGGAAATAAGAATGAGACCCTCAGGGGTGTGTGTGTGTGAGAGTGGAAGCAACGGAGGTCCAAGGCATGGTGGCACACTTCAGCAAAATTGCGGAGTGTTGCACACAAAGACCGAAAAATTGGCCCGTTGCATCCGTATGAACGGTTGTACGAATGGACGTATGTGTGAGACCTACAGCCAATACCGATGATATAGAGTTAACCACATCTTGGTTGACCATCAAAGAGTTTAAAAGAAGTTTGGCAAAAAAAACAAACAAAAAACAGAAAAAAGCGAAAACAAGAAAAAGAGGAAAAAGTTCGATCGTTTTTTTAAGAAAAAAAAGAGAAGAGAAAAAAAATGAAGGAAGAAGCCTAGAGAGGAAAAGGGAAGAAACAGTGAGGAGGAAACAAGGAAGAACTCAGGACTAGAAAGGGGAAGACTAGGAGGTAGTTCTACAGGCAAGGAACTTTCTGGAAAATTAGGAAAGAAAGATAAGTACCCTTTTTGTATTAGAACGAGTTGTGTATATCGTGTTCCCAGGTGTGAATCCTTTAAAAAAAAAAACATATCGCGTTGTAGTGTCGGGCTCCTCAAGTAGCGGCTCAGGCTATTTAGTGGTACCTTAAGTATCATCCTTAAAAAAAAAAAACATTTTGTTGTCGCCGCTTTTCGGCTGTTAGCTTATCAACCAATCCTCGATTAATAAAAAGATCCATTTTATAACGTATACCAAAAACGATTCCTTTTCTTTCGGGTGTGGTTTTCGGCTTATTTCTTTGCTGCCATTACAAATTTCCCAAGGGCATTTTATTTTTCCCCTAAATCTCAAGTGACAGATCGCCACTTGGAGCTTTAACCACCACCCCCTTGTGGTTCGGTTTTTTTGTAAGATTCTTGTATTTGGTTTTTTTTAAATAGTTTTTTTTGTTCTGCCGTCAACCCGGCCATCCTAAATATTGATAACTGCCGATAGAATTGTGACCCATTCGGGAGAATTTTGCAACAATTGACGCCCAACGTGTGGAGCTAGTGGAAAACGCTATTATCAGGGAAGTGTGTCGTTCTTTGTGTCTTTCACTCTGTTCGGTGTTCTTTCACTTTCGGTTTCATATTTGCAGGGACAGTGGGTCAGCTTGGAAATAAAATAACACAGCAAACAACGAGATCCGTTGTGGAAAATTTCTAAAGTATCGACAAAGCCAAATTGCAGATCGACGAGGGAAGTTATTGGATTTACCCAGGTCGTAGGTACCCTGGGTTGCAAGTAGGTTTCATTCGACGACCCACGAATTCACTTTAAAAAAAAAAAATTTCAATTAAAAAAAAAAACAAATAAACAAATCAAAATAAATTTTTGCACATATTGTACTTTTTCAACAATTACATATACCTAACACATTTGTTGATACATATATTAAGTACTCATATATACACATATACATATATTTAGTACTCATATATATAGAAATATACATATTTGTTTTGACATATATTTATACATATATTCATTACCCGCATTTAATATAGTTTGTTCTGACATTTGGTTGGGTTAGTTTCGTTCTTTTTATATTTACATATATATATTTTCACATATATTTATACACATTCATAACCCGCAATTACATAGTTTGTTCTGAAATTTTTTTTTTGGGTTCGTTTTCGTTCTTTTTTCTACTGTCCTTGAACTTTCAGGCAAACAGCTGTTTAAGAACTTCGGTGGATTTTGATTTTGATTTCTCGGTAGTCTTGTTTTGATCTAATCAGTTTGGTGTGGTTACATATCTTGTTTGGAGTGGGTGAATGATTTGTGTGATCAGTTTACCAGCATATTTAGCATGTCAAAATTAGAGATTAATCGTTTGTCGGCAGAGGAGTTAACCTACGAAATCCGAGCTCGAGGTCTCTCCGCATCATCAAAAGGAGGTGTGGACGCGATGCGGAAATCACTTCGGGCTGTTAGGTTGCTAGAGCGTAGGGGCTCAATGGGGTCAGCGGATTTAAACTATCCGTTTACTTTTGAGGAAGATTTTGACGCCGTCAAATCCAAGATCAGCGAGATCGAAGACCTTCTATAGGATCGGCCAACTGATCCGAAGTAGTCGGATTATTTGAAGATCCTGACGAAAATTGAATGGTTGATGGGTCGTTTAGATAGGGCCAGGGCAGAATAAAAGGAGGAAGTAGCAGGTCGGCTCACCCTTAGAAATGCCCTAATTTTGTTGCTTGGGGAATTGGACGAAGAGAGTGAGAACGAAGAAGAAGAGGAAGACAGAGGTACACCACAAGCAAGTGGTTCATCGAGGGTCCAACGGTCGCCGGAACGAGTCGAATACAGACACGTAGATCAATTTGTAATTCCTCCCACACTGGAGCGGTGTTCTGAAAGAATCGAGAAATGGAACGTCAAGTTTACGGGTGAACGGTGTGGTTCATCGATAAACGCTTTTCTCGAACGAGTAGAAGAACTTAGGGAAGCACGGGGTGTCTCGGAAGAACACCTTGAGCCTTTGAGACCTATTTTTAAGATAGGACCCAAACCGACACAGGATACATCCACGAAACCAGCATTCTCTAACTTTTTCAACAAAAGATTGTGATCAACCATGTCAAAAGCTTTGGTGATGTCAATAAATAGTCCTGCGGTAAATTTTCTACCATCAAGGTTTGACATAATTTGGAAACAGAATTGTAAAAGCGCATCTGCCGTTGATTTCCCTTTCTGAAACCCAAATTGATTTGAATTAAAGAAATTAGTCTTAGATAAGAAACTCACTATTCTATTTTTCATCAGTTTTTCAAAGATTTTACTGAAAACTGGAAGTAACGAGATCGGTCTATAGTTACCAATTTCAGATCCAGAACCTTTTTTAAGAAGAGGAATGACATCGGTAGCTTTAAGATCGTCGGGGAAGATCCCTTCAAAAACACAACGGTTATAAATAAAAGACAAGACATCAACCAAAAAACATGCAATCTTTTTAAGCGTTAAATTTGAGATACCATCACCACTACATGTTTTTGAATTAGGTAAGGACCCAATAACATTCAAAATCTCCAGAGGAGTAATGGGTTGAAAAACAGAAGTATTTCAAATAGGACAAATAGGGCAAACCGATTTGACAGGACTCGTTTGTAGACTGGAGGCAATATTGACAAAATAACAATTAAAAGCATTAGCCATAACCAGTTTGTCATGCACTTCAGAGTTGTCAAGTAATAAAAAATTGGGTTTTTGAGATGTAGTTGATTTGTTTAGTAGGCTATTTACAGCTTGCCATTCGTACTTCAAGTTTCCCTTTGCTGATCTAAATAAATCACGGTAATATTTGTCACGACACAACGAAATTTCTTTTTTCACTTTGTTGTACAGTTGCTTTTATTGACATTTGAAATCCGAATTATTGGGATACTTTTTACACAAGATCCTCAGTTTATTTTTATTCCTAATTTTAAACATTAAGTTGGCCGATATCCATGGCTTCAGTTTTTAAATAATTTTTTGGGAGGAAAGGAGTAAGAACAACAAAGAATGTGCCTTTTTTCGAGAGCCAATAAGCAATGAATAAGCACTAGATGCATTATTCGAAGTATATACAATTTATTATCCCAGAACTCATAACATAAATTATTTTTAAATCTGAGAAAGTCGATTTACAGAGTTAGACAGTCTACAATTTTTGTCTTTATTTAATGTCACTAGGAGTCCTGTCATAGCATGGTCAGTAATATTTAAGTCAAGCACACACTTTTCGCATTTGGTCATAACATTTCTAAATCGTCCATAAATGTGGTCAAGACACCTGCCAGAAGCAGCCGTGGTCGGCTCATTTATATAGGAAACTAGACCGTGTGACGAAAGTAACGAAAAATAGCTGAAGATTGTATCGTTTGAGTCAAGGTGGTTGATGTTGAAATCTATAGTAATAATTAAATTTGATGATTTTTCATTACTTAAAAGACTAGAAAACTCGCTTATAAATTACAACACATTGAACATATGCAATCTGTAAACACAGAGGAACACAAATTTATCACAATTTATTTCTATAGATAACGACCCCACTTGCAGCGTAATTTTCATTTGTTCTGGGAAAAAATTCATAACCAGGTATAAAGTAATCATTTTTTCCAACTCGTAAATCCAAATTTCAGACACGAAAACAATTTCAGGTAAACAAGCAAAGGAGCCCAAATGAGAAACAAGGGACGAGAAATTTTCTCTCAAACTTCTTACGTTTTGGTGTACATTAAACAATTTGTCGTTACAAAGAGAACTATTGGTAAAAACTTTATCACAGAAAGAATCACAAGAATTAGAATTAGGGGAAGAAAAGTCATCTAATAAGTTAAATTAAATTAAATTAAAATACTTTACTTAGACATTCAGTTCAATGAAATAATTCACTACAGTAAGTAACTTTAAATTGTGAAACAATTAGTATTTTATTTTCCACATATACCTATATAAATATACATATACATAACATAACACACAATGAATTTCGTATATTGATTTTTTTTTACTCCATGATATTTTGAAGTATGACATTGTGCTAAGCCCTTTATGTACGTTGGAATGATCGAGTATTGAATTGTTTGAATATAGTAGATAGGGACTATTTCAGCATAGATTAAGGATGGAGTAGTCATGGTGCAATTGAAGATTCCGTTGCTGTGGGAGGGTTCCTCTTGGCTTTATACCACCTAAAACACCCCAATAAGTTTAAAAATCAAGTTCATATAACTCACTTTTCACCTTTTCAATAGTCTAAGACCTTAAGTCATCAACTTTATTTGTTTAAATTTTCTTTATGGCACGATAATTAAGTAAATTTCAGAAAAAAGTAGCAAGATCCCACCCATCCGACGAGTTAACACCGCGCAACCGCAAGCGTGTCACCTGCTGCTATCAAAGAAACTGTTACTCCAACATCCACATACCTCTGCGAAACATAACTATGGCGCCCAAAAACGTGGGTCTCAAGGATACAAAACAGACATCCATACAGATGTATTGATATCTGTTGGCAACGTGATATTACTTGTGGAACATTGGAACAAAAAAAAATTTGATCGTTTTGGCATTAGATACCAACTGTCAAATTTCCTTTCTTCCTTTATTCCTATATTTCTTCCCCTTTTTAACTTGAATTCCTTATGGACTAGACGTATAATAAATGGATTAAAAATTACATACAATGCTGAGTATTATTTAATAATTATTGCCTTTATTATATTCAATGTGTTTGCAAAGGATCACAACAGTGGCGACGATGAAAAAGAATTAAATACTCGTAGATTTAAATTAATTATTATTATATTACAATTCTTAATTCAATTTCAAACATGGAGGAAACTTTCCAGAAATTACTTCACCAAATAAAAGAGACGCAGCACAGCGACAATCTCGCAATGCAGTCGTTTGTAGCACAACTAATATCACATAAGAAATCCAATTCAAGCACCAGTGCAGATACGGAAAACAAAAGTCCGGAATTTATAATGGAAGCACTCGCATCAAATATCACAGAGTTCAGCTCTGTCATGGAAAATAACCTATCATTCGACACATGGCTTGCTAGATATGAAGATGTTTTTGAAATAGATGCATGCAAATTGGACGACGCAGCCAAGGTCAAGCTTTTACTGAGGAAACTCAACTCAAACGTTCAGAGTAAATATATTGTGGTATATATGTGGTTAAATCAAGGATCCAGTGTTGCATAGTTTTAGGATCATACAAACTCTCCACGTTGGAGAGTTCAGTTACTACCCCAGTTTCAAACCAGAAGTTACCAGAAAGAACTAGAACACGACAAATGTGGCATAAATACAGGATGAGAATGTGCGGACGATAAGTTGATTTTTGGAAAGCGATGGAAAAGGACCTAAGTCTTACTATGTGAAAGATAAGAGATTTGAATTGTGAAATAGAAGTGAAATTGTTTGTGAATTAATTGGAAGTTGTATTTAAATAATAATAAATAGAGTGTTTTTAGAAACAGAATAACGTTTTATCATTTCGAACCCTAGCCGAAATATTACATTGGTGTCAGAAGTGGGATGAAACTCATTGTGAGTGCCGTGAAATAAAAAAAAAATAAAAAAAATGGCACGTACAGTGCTGGAGCTAAGTATACCCCAGCTGAAAATTGAGCTAGAGAAGCGGAATCTCTCCGCAGCTGGAGGGAAAAGTGATTTGATTCTTCGGCTACAAGAAGCGATCGAAAAAGATCGAAAAGATCCTAAATCCATGTCGTTCGACGTAGAAGAGGAGCTTGTAAGCACAGGGGTTGACATGTCTGCCATGATGGAATTGCTCCTTGGATTGAATTCTAAGTTAGAAGAACAAAGGCGAAATATGGATTCTATGTTAGAAGAACAGAAGAATTCCATTATTTCCGCACAGAAAGACACTGTCGAAGAGTTCGAGAATTCTCTAGAAGCGAAATTCGAAATAATCGATCAAAAATTAAATATGCACGAGGCACAATTCGAGAAGGTTGAACACAATATCGAGAATCTTGCGAGAGAACTAGAGAGAGTAAAGAAACAGAAAGTCCGAGAAATTTCTACAGACTGAGCGAGAAGGGAATAGATGCAACCACCTGTTTTTGATGGTCAAACATCGTGGCCAATATATAAAAGACAATTTGAAGCAGCTGCCATTACCAACAACTGGGACGACGGAGAAAAGTCGATTGCACTCATGCTGGCACTGAGAGGTACAGCTGCGGAATTGCTGCAAACCATCTCAGAAGATAAACAACTCAACTACGATGCTTTGGTTAAAGCCATAGAAATGCGCTTCGGAGATGACCATATGCAGCAAGTATACAGAGTCCAACTGCGCAGCAGAGTCCAGAAGAGGGGCGAAACACTTCAGGAGTTGCAGGCCGATATCGAACGGTTGGCGCATCTATCTTATCCTAATGCCGGAGAAGACCTTATCAACGAAATGGCTGTAGAGGCGTTTACCCAAGCGATTGAAGATAGGCAGTTGCAAATGGCTGTAAGAATGGCTGGAAAACGAACCCTTCCTCAAGGAATCCACCGCGTGAGAGAAGTGACAGCCGTGGAATGCTCTTGCCAACGAGCAGACGTCGTAGAGCGGAACAGTGTGCGTGGAGGACAAGTCCGTTGTTGGAACTGCAACAAAATAGGACATCTGCAGCGTGAGTGCAGGTCTCCACTTAAACAACGCAGTAGTCCACAATTCGCTGCTAGGAGACGTAACGAAGAGGCATCTGGCAGGAATGACATCTATCCTGCAATCAGCGCAATGTCAAGTCAACAGGCGGGAAACTTGTAAGAACCAACTTCGAGGGGCAGAAGTTGATTTCTGGAATTGACGCCCCCAGGATCAAAATCCAAGTCTCCCAAACAAAACGAAGTAACAAGAGTCTTACAGTGGAAGCCCACATTGGCCAGAATAAATGCGTGGCCACCATTGACACCGGTGCCACCGCTTCCATTATAAGAAGGGATATCGCCCATGATTCATGGCTGCACAATACCAGTAGCTACTGCTTGAAAACAGCAACAGGAGCGACGGCAAAGGTGTATGGAGAAGTTGTTCTTACGATCAATCTGGCAGGACTAACTTTCACCCACGTATTCCTAGTGGCCGATATATGCGACAAGTGCATCATTGGAGTTGACTTTATGAAGGCGCATTATGTAGTGCTCGATATCGGAACTCAAGTACTTAAGTACAGGAACGTCGAGATTCCAATGGTGTACGGGAATGAGAATGTCGCATGCCTTAGGACAGTAGTCAACAAGGACGAGATCTTACCACCTTCCGCAGAGACCCTAATTTGGGCGAAGCTGGAAGGTGATCTTGGGGGCCATCGATTCTATTTGATTGAGCTGGACTCTAAAAATCATTATCAGAATTACGTCATGGGAAAGATGATCGTTGAGCCGAAAGGCAAAATTGTCCCAGTAAGAATATTGAATGTGGGAAATAACAGCATCAAACTAAAGCAAGGACAATCGATCGGAGCATGCGTACCGATAACTGCTGTCACCAAGTTGTCGAAGGAGAATGCTGCTATATCTTTGCCATCAAGTAGCACAGCTGAGTTGAAAGGAACTATAATCAGGGAAACCGAACTTAACCAGGAGAAACGAGCGATGGCCGAGGAACTAATCAACGAATTTGCAGACGTATTTGCCTCGCAGGATGGCGAATATGGCAGCACACATTTGGTACAACACCGAATAGGCACTGGAGATGCAAGACCCATACGTCAACCTCCTAGGCGTTTACCATTAGCTAAGAAATGGTTTCGACTATGGAAAATCAAGGGTTGATTGAATGCTCTAAGAGTCCGTGGGCATCACCCGTTGTACTGGTCAAGAAGAAAGACGGCACCAATAGATTCTGCGTGGATTATCGCCAGCTAAATAATGTCACCAAGTAGGATAGCTACCCCTTGCCAAGGATTGACGACACACTGGACACACTGTCAGGAGCGCAATGGTTCTCCACACTTGATTTGAAGAGTGGCTACTGGCAAGTACAGATCCATCCATAGGACCGTGAGAAGACAGCCTTCACCGCAGAAAACGGGCTTTGGCAATTCACAGTAATGCCATTCGGATTGTGCAATGCTCGGGCAACCTTTGAGCTTCTAATGGAACGCGTTTTGCTGGGACTAACATGGAAAACCTGTTTGGTCTACCTGGACGATGTCATCGTGCTCGGCAAAACTTTTCAAGAACATCGAGATAACTTAAAGGAAGTGTTCCGTGTTCCAAAGACTACGAAGTGCACAACTAAAGCTAAACCCGAAGAAATGTCATCTCTTTAGGCCAGATGTCAAAAACTTGGGACACATCATCTCATCCGAAGGGGTAAGGACAGACCCAGAAAAGATCGAAGCGGTGAAAAATTGGCCAGTCCCAAGAGACAAACACCAACTGAGAAGCTTTCTGGGACTCACTACCTACTACAGGCGGTCTGTGAAGGATTTTTCTGGGATAGCAAAGAGTTTGCGTCAACTAACAGAAAAGGGAAAACAATGCAAATGGTCAAGTGAATGCGAAAGAAGCTTCAAAACTCTCAAACAACAACTATGTAAGGCCCCTGTACTAGCGTACCCTACCCCAGGAAAAACATTTATTGTGGATGCAGATGCCAGTAACGTCGGAATTGGAGATGTCCTTTCGCAGATGCATGACGGGCAAGAGAAAGTTGTTTCCTACTTTAGTAAGATGCTCTCTAAGTCGGAAAGGAACTACTGTGTTACCAGGCGGGAACTTCTTGCTTTGGTCTTGGCAACAAAGCATTTCCATAAGTACCTGTACGGACGAAAATTCATTCTTCGCACAGACCATGCGTCTCTGAAGTGGTTGCTGCAATTTAAAAATCCTGAAGGACAAGTCGCAAGGTGGATTGAACGACTCCAGATGTACGACTACGAGATACAGCATCGAAAGGGAAGCCTTCACTCTAATGCGGATGCTCTGTCCCGGCGACCTTGCAAATCTGATTGCAAACATTGCGCACGACAAGAAGAAAAAGATGCGGTATCCACTCAACGACTAAGACCTGAGCCCACTGACGGTTGGAATGAAAGTGAAATGTGAAACGCCCAAAAAGAGGATCCGGATATCGAGCCAATACTCGCTTGGAAGGAACACGAAGAAAAACCAGATTGGCAGGAAATATCCAATTAAAGTCCAGAACTAAAGGCATACTGGGCACAGTGGGACTCGCTTCATGTTCAAGATGGTGTTTTGAGGCGAAGGTGGGAAAGCTCGGATGGAAAGACGTTTGTGATGCAGCTCGTTGTGCCAAGGTCGAGAGTCAGTGACGTGCTAAGGGAACTGCACGATGGAATATCCGGAGGTCACCTGGGAGTGAATAAGACGTTAGAAAATGTGCGAGAACGTTTTTATTGGGTGCATGCCAAGGACGATGTCGAAAATTGGTGCAGAAAGTGTGTCACCTGCGCCGCCAGTAAAGGCCCGAGGGTTAAAAATCACGGCAAAATGCAGCAATACAACGTTGGAGCGCCATTCGAGAGAATCGCAGTTGACATTGCAGGACCGTTTCCTGAAACCGAAAATGGAAATCACTACACTCTTGTTGATATGGATTACTTCAGCAAGTGGCCTGAGGCTTTTGCTATCCCTAACCAAGAAGCCAAAACCGTGATTGAGCAGATCGTTTACAACTGGGTGAGCAGGTTCGGCGTACCGATGGAATTGCACTCGGATCAAGGGCGTAACTTCGAGCCTAAGATTTTCCAAGGGGTGTGCGAGCTACTAGGGATTAAAAAGACGAGAACAACACCGCTCCACCCACAATCGGACGGGATGGTAGAACGCTTCAACCGAACCTTGAATGAACACCTATCAAAGGTCGTTGGCGACAAGCAATGCGATTGGGATAGGCAAATTCCAATGTTTCTATTAGCCTATCGGAGTGCAGTACACAACACCACAGGTCACACTCCATCGGAAATCCTTTTCGGTCGAACAGTCCGGTTACCTAGTGAATTGATGTTTGGATCACCGTCGTCTGAAGAGAACAGAAATGAAAACGACTATGTCACAGACCTCAGACAGATTATTAGGGACGTGCACCAAAGAACCAGGGATAAGATCAAGATTACCAGTGACCGCATGAAGACGAGGTATGATGTCAAGGCGACCACAACGGGATTCCAGGAAGGAGATCTAGTGTGGCTATATAACCCTCATAGACGGAAAGGCGTATCACCCAAATTACAACAAGATTGGGAAGGACCACATAAAGTCGTAAAACGCATCAACGATGTTGTCTATCGCATTCAACGAGGAAGAGGCAAGATGAAAGTGGTTCATATGGATCGAATACGTCGCTATATTGGGCAGAATGTCGAAGAGTTTGTTCGGGGCGAACAAGTTTAAGAGGGGGATATTGTGGTATATATGTGATTAAATCAAGGATCCAGTGTTGCATAGTTTTAGGATCATACAAACTCTCCACGTTGGAGAGTTCAGTTATTTCCCCAGTATCAAACCAGATGTTACCAGAAAGAACTAGAACCCGACAAATGTGGTATAAATACAGGATGAGAAACTGCGGACGATAAGTTGATTTTTGGAAAGCGATGGAAAAGGACCGAAGTCTTACTAAGTGAAAGATAAGAGATTTAAATTGTGAAATTGTTTGTGAATTAATTGTAAGTTGTATTTAAATAATAATAAATAGAGTGTTTTTAGAAACAGAATAACGTTTTATCATTTCGAACCCTAGCCGAAATATTACAATATCAATTACATTCTTCCAAGGCACTCTCGTGATTTCAATTTCAAAGAAACTATTGAGAAACTTACACAGTTGTTCGGTCTTCAGACATCGCAATTTAATTTGAGGTATAATTGCCTACAGCTCACAAAAGAGGCTTACTGTGACTTTATTACATCAGCAGGCATAGAAACATTGTGAACAAATCTTAATAAATAGTCTTACTCTTGATCAATTCAAATGCTTGATTTTCATTATGGGAATGAAATCTATGTCCGATTTTGAAATTCGCACCACAATGTTGAATAAGGTGGATAGTGGAAGTCCTACCATTACGTTGGACGTTTTATCAAGAGAATGTCAAAGATTAATTAATTTGAAAACAGATACAGCACTGATCGAGAACCCAAAGATTGACGCTCATGTAAACCGGCTTACCTCACTTACTTTAGGTGGCGCTACAGTCCGGCGTGGATCTGG
This sequence comes from Volucella inflata, assembly GCA_928272305.1. Lineage (NCBI taxonomy): Eukaryota > Metazoa > Arthropoda > Insecta > Diptera > Syrphidae > Volucella > Volucella inflata. The sequence continues at coordinate 113,196,303 of OV743716.1, read as the reverse complement.
GCCTCAGTCAACAAGCTTCTCCAGCCAGCTCGATCCCTGGCTAGCTGCCTCCAGTTTCGCATGCTAAGTTGATTGAGGTCTTTTTCCACTTGCGTGCGCCACCTGCATCTTGGCCTTCCTCTACTGCGCTGTCCCTCGGGAGCGGATTCGAAGACTTTTCCGACCGGATCATTGGTGTCCATGCGTTCTACATGACCCAGCCATCTCAGTCTTTGGATCTTCACTCTTCTGGCTAGGTCCATGTTGCTGTACAGTCCGTACAGTTCGTCTTTGTATCTCCTCCTCCACTCACCGTCAATGCAGACGGGACCGAAGATCGCCCCAAGAATTTTTCTCTCGAAGCAACCAAGAACACCCTCATCCATGTCCATGCCTCTGCGCTATAGAGCAGGACAGGGATTATTAAAGTTTTACAAAGGGTGACTCTTGTTGGCCGAGAGAGGGCTTTGCTACTCAAGTGCCTTCTTAACCCAAGAAAACAGTGGTTGGCAAGAGCTATTCTTCGCTTGATTTCAGCGCTGGTGTCGTTGTCTGTATTTATAGCAGAGCCTAGGTAGACAAAGTCCTTAACTACCTCGAAGTGATATCTGTCGAGGGTGACGTTCTGCCCCAGGACGTTGGTGTTGGTTGTCCTTTTTGCTTGATAGCATATACTTGGTCTTACCCTCATTGACCGCTAAACCCATTTCCGCCGCTTCCGTCTCAATACTTGCGAAAGCGCCATTGACATCACGCTGCTTTCTCCCAATTATGTCAATATCGTGGGCGCATGCGAGTAGTTGAACGGACTTTTGAAAGATAGTGCCTCTTGTGTTTGCTCGTGAGTTTTGCACTATTCTTTCAAGTACGACGTTGAAAAAATCGCATGACAACGCATCGCCTTGTCTAAATCCTTTCTGGACATCAAAGATCTCGGTGAGATCTTTACCGACCTTGATGGAGCAGCGTGCATTTTTCATCGTCATCCTACACACACGGACGAGTTTGGCAGGGATGCCAAATTTAGACATTGCTCTATATAGCTCGTCTCTATAGATGCTATCATACGCGGCTTTAAGATCGATGAATAGGTGGTGGGTATCGACCTGAAGCTCATGGGTCTTCGCCAAGATCTGCCGTCGTGTGAATATCTGGTCGATGGTGGACTTTTCTGGCCGAAAGCCACACTGATATGGATCTGTCAGTTTGTTGACGAATGGCTTCAAGAATTCACACAATACGGCGGATAAAATCGTATATGCGATGTTAGGGAGACTGATGCCTCTGTAGTTGGCGCAGTTCCGAGGGTCTCCTTTCTTGAGAATCGGACAAAATATGCTGAGGTTCCATTCATCGGGCATACTTTTGTCCGACCATATTTTACAGATGAGTTGGTGTACGCTCCTTTCCAAGTCATCGTCTGTCGCTTTGAAGAGCTCGGCAGTCAGACCATCCGCTCCAGCAGCTTTGTTGGACTTAAGCTTCGATATAGCTATCTTCACTTCATCCAGGTCGGGTGGACGGAATTGCTGCTCATCATCGTCCAAGTTGAAAGGTTGATTCTGCCTGACAGCGGTACTTGGTCCGTCATCGCCATTATATAGTCTGCAGAAATGATCTTTCCAAATCCTCAGCATCGACTGCGATTCTACTACGATGTTCCCTTGTTCATCTCTACAGGCTTCGGTTCGGGGTTTGTTTCCCTGGCATGTTATTTTTACCTTTTGGTAAAACTTCCGAACTTTATTCCTGGAATAGCATCTCTCAATTTCCTCGATCGCGCGCTTCTCATGCTCATTGTTCTTCCTCCTGAGAAGCCGGTGTACGTCCCTCCTCTTACGCTCATAGAGCTCATGAGCAGCTATGGTCTTTTTTTGCAGTGCCGCATTGCATGCTTTTTGCTTAGCTGCATGTGCTTGCCGGCATTCGTCATCGAACCAGGGGTTTCGTTGTGGTGGACGAGTGAAACCCAGCACATCAGAAGTGGAATCTCTGATGGCGTTTTGGCAGTGTTTCCAGTGGCCTTCGATGCTTGATGCTGGCGGCATTGGACCTCTTCCGAGATTAAGAGACACTCGATCGGAGAAGGACTTGGCGATCTCTTGCGATTGTAGCCGTTTTACATCGAATTTTCTCACAACATTAGTTTGTCTTGGCATAGTGTGGGATATCCGCAACCGTACCTTGGCTACAACAAGGTAATGGTCCGAGTCGATGTTGGCTCCTCGGAACCTACAGACATCCATAATACTGATGGAGTGTCTTGCGTCGATCGCAATGTGATCAATCTGGTTGACTGTTGATTGATCAGGAGTTCTCCAAGTCCCCTTGTGTATGTCGAGATGTGGAAACCACGTGCTAGCCACGACAATGTTTCGCCCCGCCGCAAAGTCGGTTAGCCTGAATAAGTTATCGGAGGGTGTGTTGTGCAGGCTATATTTTCCGATTGTTTCACCAAAGATACCCTCTCTTCCTAGCTTTGCATTAAAATCACCGAGGACAATCTTAATGTCATAGCTAGGGCATTGCTCGTAGGTCTTATTAAGGAGCTCGTAGAAGGCATTCTTGGTGTCATCTTTCTCCTCTGTGGGGGCATGCGCGCATATGAGGCTAATGTTGGCGAATTTAGCCTTGATGCGGATTGCTACGAGGCGCTCGGTCACATGCCGGAAGCTGATGACTTCTTGTCTTTGTCTGCCTCCGACAACAAATCCGCATCCAAATAAGCGCTACTTTTGCCGCCGATAGCAATTGCCGTAGTAGATGTCGCAGTTTTTCATCTTCTTTTTATCCGGCCCATCCCATCGCATTTCTTGGATGGCAGTTATATACCAAAATAATAAACAATAATTGAAAAACTGAACCAAAGACACCATGCTGGTTCTGTGGCAGCATGCACTATTCCCGCGACTGTTCATGCTCAAAACACAAATGTAAACAATGCAAGGTCGTAGGTTGCAAAGAAGGATATTGTCAAATTGTAAAAAGACAAAAACGTGTAACACACAAGCCAAATGGATGGAAAACAAAGAAAAGGCACAACAACAACAAAGCATTTCAACCTCAATCCAATAGCATCTTCATAAGTAACAAAATTAATCCATCTCACCGAAAAGATGTCAGCATCAAAAAAACATTGTCCTGCAATTGGACACAGCATCTGACATCACCATTATATCGGAGGATAACTTTTACAAAATAGATGCACCAAATACCGAAGAGGTTGTACACACAGCGAGAAGTGCAATCGGAACATTACCACTATCGTTTCAATTTGGTTGTAATGTCAAATTTAGAACGAGATGCTTTGTCACTCCAATAAACAACTTAAATGTCATGGGACTTGACTGGATTGAGGCACTTAATTTGGACAACAAGCCAATCAACGCAAGTTGCAATGAAGTCACCGCTGGAAAATTGGAAAGTTTTGATATATCTATTCCAAAAAATGAAGAAACCCTGGGTCTCTGCAACAAAACAAAAGCGCATCTTATTACCAAACCGAATGCACAACCAGTTTTTCGTCCGAAGAGACCTGTTGCTTATGCAGTTAAAAATCTCGTTGAAACAGAGCTGCAGCAATTACAAGACACCAATGTGATATCACCAATAAATTATTCAGATTGGACTGCTCCTATCGTCGTCATAAAGAATTCAAATGGAAACATACGCATCTGTGCCGATTTTTCTACGGGTCTAAATAATGCCCTCGAAAATTATCAATATCCGCATCCATTACCAGAGGATATATTTGCGAGACTCGTCAATGCGCAATTCTTTAGTCACATCGCTTTATCAGACGCCTTTTTACAAATTGAAGTCGATGAGGAGTGGAAACAGCTGCTGACTATCAACACACATATAGGACTATTTCGATATAACAGAATGGTGTTCGGAGTCAAAACTTTTCCATCCATTTTTCAACAGGTCATGGATCAAATGCTTGCTGGTATGTCAGGCGCAGTTGCATACATCGATGACATTTTTGTATCCGGAACCGACTGGGATGATCACAATCGAAATTTGCATGAGGTCTTGCGTCGTATCCAGAACAATGGATTTAAGCTGAAGTTTGCAAAGTGTCACTTCTATGCCCAAGAAGTTAAGTATCTCGGGTATGTCATTGATAAGCTTGGACTTCATCCTGATCCGGAACGTGTTTCAGCTATGCACAACATGCCAGAACCAACTAATGTTTCGAAACTTCGGTCATTCCTTGGAGCCATAAGTTTTAACGGCAAGTTTGTGAGCAATATGCGACAGCACAGAGGACCATTGGATGAGTTATTAAAGTTGAATACTCGACCTGAAGGAAATTTTATCATCCAACCTATTCCAATGCATTACGATCCAAGCAAAAATGTAATTGTCGCAGCAGATGCATCTTATTATGGCCTGAAATTCACGAATTTCCCGACGGATCCATGAAAGCAGTTTGCCATGCATCATGATCGCTCACACCAACTGAGAAATCATACAGCCAAATTGAAAAGGAAGGTATAGCACTCGTGTTTGCAGTCACTAAATTCCACAAAATGATTTTTGGCCGAAAGTTCAAACTGCATACTGACCATAAGCCGCTTCTTGCTATTTTCGGTAAAAAGACAGGAATAGCCGTTCATCAAGCCAATAGAGTTCAGCGTTGGGCAGTAAAACTGTTGGCGTACGATTTCGACATAAACTTCATTTCAATGAAAAGCTTCGGTGATGCCGATGTGCTATCACGCCTCATCAATAAAAGTATCCAATTAACATAAGACTTTGTAATTGCATCGATAAAGATGGAACAAAAAGTAAACCAAATTCTTGCAGATAGCCTTGAAAAGCTGCCAGTTACACACCAGATGGTAAGGTCTCAATAAGCAAAGGACGATATACTTCGCCAATTATTTCATTTCATGACTAAAGGATGGCCAAATGAAATTAAAAGCAACACTGAACTTAAGTTGTTGTAAAACCGCAGAGAAGACATCAGCATTGTCGATGGATGTAACATGCTAGGACAACGGGTCGTTATTCCACATCTGTATAGAAAACGAGTTCTAAAACAATTTCATCGCGGGCACTTTGGAATTGAAAGAACAAAAGCAATCGCCAGAAGTTTTGTTTATTGGCCAAACATTGATTCTGAAATTAAATCACTTATTCAAAACTGTAACAGTTGTATGTCCGCAGCCAGGATGCGTACTAAAACAATTCTTCAGCCATTGCCCAGACCAACGGAGCAATGGGAACGGTTTCACATAGATTACGCCGCACCGGTAGATGGATATTATTTTCTCGTCTTAGTGGACGCATTTTCAAAGTGGCCCAAAAAAATTCCAACGAAGTCAATTACAACTCAACGTACAATTGAAATTCTCAGTGAGATATTCTCCCGATTTGGACTACCCAAGAAAATTGTATCAAACAACGGTACCCAATCTAAAAGTGCTCAGTTTCAGCAGTACATGGTGAAAAATGGCATTGAACATCTTTGTTCCAGCTCGTACTATCCAATGTCTAATGGACAGGCTGAACGTTTTGTAAATATTTTGAAACGGTCATTGTTGAAACTAAACACCGAAGGAACAACGATTCAAAATCTTCAAACTTTTCTGCAAACAAATAACACATCCAGTTTAAAGTCACCAGCTAAAATTATGTTTGGTAGAAACATTCGCATAAGACTGCAATGGCAGAACAATTTAATCGAAAATTTGGTGAGAAGAGGACAACATTCAAGAATCAAGACCTAGATTACGCCAGTGAACGCTCTAGTAAAGACAATTTTCAATGGAGCCCAGGATAAGTAATTGAGCGTATTGGTAATGTTATGTATAACGCTTTATTACAAAGTAGCAGATTAGTTCGTGTTCATGTCAATCAACTTCGAAGACGTCACTGAAGATACTTTTATGGAACCCCGTACTAAGAAGTCATGGGACAAAGCATTGGACGTGTACGAATGTGAATCGGCTCCATCATCAGACAACAACACCAGAGAAAATGACACCAACTCTAGGCCTGCGTTAAACGACTCCGTAGCTACTTTAGCAACTATAGCACGTCGCACTCAACGAATACGACGACCAGTGGACAGATTTGTACCGGGTTAACATTATTATCATTCATTCCTGCGTAATCAAATATAATTACTGTATATATGTATATAAATATGCAACTAGAAATCTCAAAGGGGAAGGTGTTGGCAACGCGATATCACTTGTGGAACATTGGAAGAAAAAAACATTTGATCGTTTTGGCATTAAATACCAACTGTCAAATTTCCTTTCTTCCTTGATTCCTATATTTCTTCCCTTTTTAACTCGAATTCCTTATGGACTAGACGTATAATAAATGGATTAAAAATAACATACAATGCTGAGTATTATTTAATTATTATTGCCTTTATAATATTCAATATCCTTAAGGACCACAACCCACTTTCTTGCCGAAGCTAGGAAGTTTTGTTTAAGAGACCACTTGTGCAGTAGAAATTCATAAATACGAGTACCTTTACAATCTTAGGTAGTATTTGGTTCAGACTATGCAAAGTGAAGAGTTAAGTGTGACGCCATGAGTCCAGTTTCCATAGACAGTTACCTTCAATTTCACATGCCGTCTAACATTTATGAGTCGTTAGGGAAATTGCCTAATAGTCCATGACGTAACAACAATAGACAACCAATCATTCATAAATCTCAACAATTTTAATTCTTTTCAATTCTTTAAAACAAAATGATCTTCTTGAAACTTGAATATATGTTGTAAACTCTATCTTAGCCAACGATCAGTATACCTATTTTTTCTTCCAAAAACCAACTGTGGTATTTTCCGTTTCAATAAAACCTACATCGTCTAGTAATCAAACCAAAACCAAAACTGAAAATTACCAAGAATAATACTTCAAGTAACAATGCAGTTCCGAGGCAAATTAGAGGAACCACTTCTCGTTCTCTGACCGCACATATTAACCTTGACACACCCACCAGTGGGTTATGTCATAATTATTAAGCGGTAAGGCATTCCCCACCAATGGTGACCATGACACTTAATCGTCTCTTAGAATCAAATACGTCCGATAACAACGTAAATAATTCATTCCCCCATAATCAAGCCTCAAATTCAGTATTTATAAGTAGAAATAGTGCAGACACGCAAACTTCGTGTGTTACTGCTACTACAGTTTGCATTGTAAACCCAATCTCTGTCTTCATTAGCGATGTAAACATTGTTGAAAAACAACACCGACGGCGACTGGTAACCAATATGTCGACAATTTCTTTAATGTTGCACATGCAAACATAACAAATGCTGCTACCAACATTTGATCAGCTGATCCTCTCTGTAAACATCCACAAGAGCAGTTCATCTCCATCAACCCACCAAAAGCGAAACAGCTAGATGAACACATTAAGCAGGTTGTAAATGAAGCGTTAGAAGGTTTGATTCCAACACTGTTTAGAAATAATATATAGTGAAAGCTATCCAGCCTTTATGGAATCACTAAAATGATTTCGAAATCATAAGGCAACTAATGGATAGGCGACAATTGCCTCGGGAAGTTTCAAAGAGTTCTTGAATGCGATCTTTCAGCTCAGAAGCCAATCACGACAGCCAATTAGAGATCAAGATTTGATCCAAATTCTAAGAACAAATATTAATTCGAAATTAATGCAATTCATTTATCCAATGAAAATTTATTCTCTCGAAAATTTTAAGGAAGAATGCAAAAAAACTGAACAGATACTGAACTCCCATTATACTATCCAAAGTAGATCCAACCCATATCATTCGATTCATGAACTCGAAGCAGTAAGTGATCATCATAAAGTAGTGTGATGTAGTGATGAGTACAATGTTTCAGCGATTTCAAACATTGCCAGAGCAGTCCCGAATACTTCCATGACAAATAAAACAATTTCACTTAAAACACAAACGGGTTATAATTGCAAATGTTAAGGACATGCATTTATGGATTGTCCCCCTCGTCTCCACGGAGTCACCGTAATTAGTTGTCTTCGCTGCAATGCTACATTGGAAAACTCAACTCCGAACAAGATGATTTCTGGAAAGTCTTGTTCGACACAAACGTACCCGAAAAACTAATGGTTGATACATGTACGAACACTTGCACTAATAAGGACACACTTTTTCCAAAATATAACGTAGTGACGCACAGAACAATCCAATAAATACATTGAAAAGATACAAATTTCGAAATTTACAATATGAAGAGAGAGTAAAACAATATAAGAAACCTCAGGAAAAGTTATCTAAACGAACTAAAGGTTTGCAAAAATACGAACAATTTTCCAGAACTCGTCTAGTTTTAAAAAACGAAATATATTTAACCAAATAATTTTGTACAATTCCCTTAATAACACTTTCGATTCTCGCCACTATACAACAGTCAAAATTCACGATAAAGAGATAGTAGGATTATTAGACAGGGGAGCTACAGTTTCTTGTCTCAGAAAAGATTGTTTGAAATTAATGAAAGAGTGGAACATCCCGATCTTACAGTTTGCATCTTCTGTCAGAACTGCCATTAGCCGCCAACCATCTTTCGTGGGAAGAATCAACACTGAGGTTCTTTTTAACAATCGAGGAGAAATGGTAGACTTATATCTCATTCCATCATTGCCTCAGTCTCTTTACCTGGGTATAGACTTCAGGCGGAAGTTTAATATTACACCCAATATAGTTAGTGAGTTAGTCAAAGACTTGAAATCAGAAGATAAAAGCATTAAAGAAGAATAGGCAAAGCTAAATGGCAACGATTAGTATAAGGCCTCGTAGAAGTAGCATCTTCCGACAGGTGCTGGTTCCTTAAATGAAGAGAATGAGCTTCTGCAGCCGAACATCTTGCAGCTCTGCTAATAAGTCCTACTTCACGCCTCCCCGTGGCGCCATTTGGGAATCTCACTAGAGGTTGCGAAGTGAAGGGGGCAAATGGCGAGTTTCCTGTGCCATTAACCAGGATTAGTGTCGGAAAAACAAAACAAGACCTTATCCGGGCTACTTCGACATATTTGGGGCTCAGGCCGGAAAGGATTTCCAGGACTTAGTCAGGGTCCTGGAAAAGAGATGGTGGCGGACGAGCCCTATAAGGGCCAACGGCAGCGCTCACATCCCGGAAAGGGTTACTGGCTTCGGTGTAACCGACCCCTCGTCCTAGGGGCACTCAAAGTGGAACTGGTCCTCCAGGTTGGGGGTTGTGCCGCCGGGGTAACTGCCCGGCCATTTAAAAAAAACAAGAAGTTACGAAGCATCAACAAGCCTCGGATATGGACGGATCTACTGTTGACAACCCACGCAAACGATTTAAGGACAATGAGCTTCGGATATGCACGCGGAATGTTAGATCCCTTAATAGACCACGTGCAGCCGAGCAACTAGCGGAGGCCCTAGACTGCTGCAAGGCAGACATAACCGCCATCCAAGAAATGCGATGGGATGGGCCGGACAAAAAGAAGATGAAAAACTGCGACATCTACTTCGGCAGTTGCTATCGACGGCAAAAGCAGCGCTTATTTGGATGCGGATTTGTTGTCGGAGGCAGACTAAGACGAGAAATCCTCAGCTTCCGGCATGTGAGCGAGCGCCTCGTGGCAATCCGCATCAAGGCTAAATTCGCCAACACAAGCCTTATATGCGCGCATGCCCCCACAGAGGAGAAAGATGACGACACCAAGGATGCCTTCTACGAGCAATGCCCTAGCTATGACATTAAAATTGTCCTCGGTGATTTTAATGCAAAGCTAGGAAGAGAAGGTATCTTTGGTGGAACAATCGGAAAATATAACCTGCACAACACCACCTCCGATAACGGATTCAGGCTAATCGACTTTCCGGCGGGGCGAAACATTGTCGTGGCTAGCACGCCGTTCCCACATCTCGACATACACAAGGGGACTTGGAGAACTCCTGATCAATCAACAGTCAACCAGATTGATCACATTGCGATCGACGCAAGACACTCCTCCAGCATTATGGATGTCCGTACGTTCCGAGGAGCCAACATCGGCTCGGACCATTACCTTGTTGTAGCCAAGGTACGGTTGTGGATATCCCAAACTACGCCAAGACAAACTAATGCTGTGAGAAAATTCGACGTCAGACGGCTACAATCGCAAGAGATCGCCAGGTCCTTCTCCGATCGAGTGTCTCTTAATCTCTTAAGAGGTCCAATGCCGCCAGCATCAAGCATCGAAGACCATTGGAAACACTGCCAAAACGCCATCAGAGATGCCGCTTCTGATGTGCTGGGTTTCACTCGTCCACCACAACGAAACCCCCGGTTCGATGATGAATGCCGGCAAGCACATGCAGCTAAGCAAGATGCATATAACGCGGCGCTGCTTAGAAAGACCAGAGCTGCTCATGAGCTCTATGAGCGGAAGAGGATAGACGAGAACCGGCTTCTCAGGAGGAAGAAGAAAGAGCATGAGAAGCGCGCGATCGAGGAAATCGAGAGATGCTACTCCAGGAATGAGGTTCGGAAGTTTTACCAAAAGGTAAAAATAACATGCAGCGGAAACAAACCCCGAACCGAAGCCTGTAGAGATGAACAAGGGAGCATCGTAGTAGAATCGCAGTCGATGCTGAGGATTTGGAAAGATCATTTCTGCAGACTGTATAACGGCGATGACGGACCAAATACCGCTGTCAGGCAGAATCAACCTTTCAACCTGGACGATGATGACCAACAATTCCGTCCACCCGACCTGGATGAAGTGAAGATAGCCATATCGAAGCTTAAGTCCAACGAAGCTGCTGGAGCGGATGGCCTGACTGCCGAGCTCTTCAAAGCGGCAGGCGATGACTTGGTAAGGAGCATACACCAACTCGTCTGTTAAATATGGTCGGACGAGGGTATGCCCGATGAATGGAACCTCAGCATTTTTTGTCCAATTCTCAAGAAAGGAGACCCTCTGAACTGCGCCAACTACAGAGGCATCAGTCGTTTAACATCGCATATAAGATCTTATCCGCCGTATTGTGTGAACGCCTGAAGCCGTTTGTCAACAACCTGATAGGTCCATATCAGTGTGGCTTCAGGCCAGGAAAGTCCACCATCGACCAGATATTCATACTACGGCAGATCTTGGAGAAGACCCATGAGCTTCAGATCGATACCCACCACCTATTCATCGATTTTAAGTCCGCGTATGACAGCATCTATAGAGACGGGCTATATAGAGCAATGTCCAGTTTTGGCATCCCTGCCAAACTCGTCCGTCTGTGCAGGATGACGGTGGAGAATGCACGCTGCTCCATCAAGGTCGGTAAAGATCTCACCGAGACCTTTGATGTTCAGAAAGGATTTAGACAAGGCGATGCGCTGTCATGCGATTTTTTCAACATCGTACTTGAAAGAATAGTGCAAAACTCACGAGCAAACACAAGAGGCACTATCTACTCGCATACGCCGACGATATTGACATAATCGGGAGAAAGCAGCGTGATGTCAGTGGCGCTTTCGCGAGTATTGATACGGAAGCGGCGAAATGGGTTTAGCGGTCAATGAGGGCAAGACCAAGTATATGCTGTCAAGCAAAAAGGACAACCAACACCGACGTCTCGGACAGAACGTCACCATCGACAGATATAACTTCGAGGTAGTTAAGGACTTTGTCTACCTAGGCTCTGCTATAAATACAGACAACAACACCGGCGCTGAAATCAAGCGAAGAATAACTCTTGCCAACCACTGTTTTCTTGGGTTAAGAAGGCACTTGAGTAGCAAAGCCCTCTCTCGGCCAACAAAAGTCACCCTTTGTAAGACTTTAATAATCCCTGTCCTGCTCTATGGAGCAGAGGCATGGACATTGTCAAAGATGGATGAGGGTGTTCTTGGTTGCTTCGAGAGAAAAATGCTTCGGGCGGTCTTCGGTCCCGTCTGCATTGACGGTGAGTGGAGGAGGAGATACAACGACGAACTGTACGGACTGTACAGCGACATGGACCTAGCCAGAAGAGTGAAGATCCAAAGACTGAGATGGCTGGGTCATGTAGAGCGCATGGACACCAATGTTCCGGTCCGAAAAGTCTTCGAATCCGCCCCCGAGGGACAGCGCAGTAGAGGAAGGCCAAGACTCAGGTGGCGCACGCAAGTGGAAGAGGACCTCAGCCAACTTAGCGTGCGAAACTGGAGACAGCTAGCCAGGGATCGAGCTGGCTGGAGAAGCTTGTTGACTGAGGCCCAGGTCCACCCCGGACTATAGCGCCACCTAAAGTAAGTTAGTAAGGCAAAGCTAAATTTAAGCGACATCTAAACAGAAAAACTAAATCGTGCTATTTCAATAATAGCTCATGGAGTTCACCCGTCGTTCTTATCAGGAAACCTGGTAGGAACAGACTTTGTTTGGACTCTCGGAAAGTGAACTCACTCACAAACAAAGACGCTTACCCTCTTCCCCATATAGAGGGTTTGTTGAGTCGTCTAAAAGATACACATTACATAAGCAGTGTGGATCTAAAGGACGCGTTCTGGCAAATTCATCTAAAAAACCAACTTCGCTGTACCAACAGACCCCTTTATCAATTTACCGTCATGTATTTTAGGCTATGCAATGCTGCTCAAAGAATGTGTCGGTTAATGAATAAAGTGTTCCCCAGTGTACTTAGAGAGCAAGTTTTTGTATATCTGGATGACTTGTTGATCACTTCCAAGGATTTTGAAAACCGCGCTAAGATTTTAGAAAGAGTTCCAGAGTGTTTACGAGCGGCGAACCTAAAAATTAACTTTGAAAAGGCACACTTCTGCTTTGAGGAATTAATTCTTCTATGAGAAACTTAATGAATATCAACGCAAATACAGCGTGATGGGACAAGAATGTTATACGGCTGTGCAAGCTGCCAAAAAGTTTCGCCCCTATGTTGAATTTTAACCATTCACCATTATAACAGATTATGCAAGTCTAAAATGGCTGATGGGATTTAAGGATTTGAGTGAAAGATTCGCACGATGGTCTTTAAAACTACAAGCGTTCACTTTCGACATTCAGCATAGAAGAGGCATGAGGAACTTTCTGCTGCCTGCCTTTTGCATAGACCTCGATTCAAATGAATTTAAAACAGCCGAGAACTAAAATCTTATAGAAAAAATTATACAAAATAAAGCCAACTTACCAGATTTAGATGTACGAAATAGAGTTGTTTATAAAAAAAATAGCTCAGACTGAGGAAAATAAATTGTTTTCTGAATTTCAGTGGAAACTGTGGGTACCCGAGAAATAAACGCAGTCTGTGATTGAAGTCTGTCACCAACCCCCAAACCGTTCCAACGGAGGAAGCGGCCAAGCATGACGAACCAGGGGCGCAGCATCACTCGCAATTGTTTAGAATGCAAAGAAAATAAGCCAGCTTATGTGATTTTAAGACCTACAATGGGTTCGCTTCATGAAATCCGCAGACTATTTCAAAAACTTTATATAGATTTTATGGGACTCTACCCCATGACCAGGCAACAAGGCTCATTCATTTTCGTTGTATTTGATAGCTTCTCTAAATTTGCTCTACTAAAACCTATGCGAAAAGCTACCACCAGCGCGGTAGTAGAATTTTTAGAAAGAAATGTTTTCCACCAATATGGTGTAGCAGAATTCATCCATAGTGACAACGGGCAACGGGTTCGTATCTAAAGAGTTTTAGCAATTTCTTTAAAAACACGGGTGCATTCATATCCGTATTGCAGTTTATTCCCCACAGGCTAATGCATCGGAACGAGTAAACCAGTCCATTTTAGCTGGAATAAGAATGTATCTCGGGAACGACCAAAAAGACTGGGATGGATATCTTTTAAAAATTCAAGTTGCATTGTGTACCTCAGTGCACCAATCCACACCGCCATGCAAATGTGTATAAGTTATTACGGAATTTTAGTTCGCTTGAAAAAATGGAGATGTGCAATGTTTATCGCAAACCAATAAACTTAGCATCATAAGAGAGAAGATAAAAGACAACATCAAACTTGCATATGAAAGAAATGCAGGAACTTACAACCTAAGTAGCTCAAAGAGATCTTTCAACGACGGAGATGTAGTTTACCGAAGAAATTTTATATTGAGTAGTGCACCTAAGCATATATATTCAAAACAATGTCCAAAGTTTGTTAGATGCAGGATAGTAAAGTCAGTTGGGAATTCTATGTATGAAATAAAAAAAACCTGGACGGAAAAAGAATAGGAGGTTACCACAAGAAAGATTTACGCAAGTAAGTTTTCATTATTTTGATAGCAATGATTTGGGTCATGAGTCGATTTCTATTCTTGGGTACGGTTTTCTTTTTTAATATATAACATACGAAAATATTTACTAATGAGTTTTCAAAAACGAACAGTCAGTCACCAAGTCACAAATCCGATAGTTTAGTGTTAACCCAACTTTTATACCAATCTGCATTTTTAGTAGTAAGAACGATTGCAGTCGGCTAAACTTCTGTTGTTTACCGAAGGTATTTAAGGGAATGCAACACCCCACGCGTTCTTTCTGTTTCATAAGCTTTTTTCACATTTGCATTCACCATTCACCAAATTTATTCTGCATTGTTCGTCTCCTTTAGTGTGGTGCAGTCAGAAACTATAGCCATTAATTATATTAATGCTAGTGAGGTTTTAACTATTCCGCTCGTTGTGCGCCCTCTTCAGACAAAAAACAAAAACAAGGGGAAGCATCAAGGGATAAAATGAACATGCCTCTCTACAAGCATTCACTTTTTTTTTTGTACGGGTTGTTAGACGTACATAATACGCGTGAAACTACCCCCTGGAGAAATAAGAAAAAAAATAAAAGAGGTTCTGACAGCGCATGCAAAAAAACATATATGTCTTAATAACACTTTATTTTTTCGTTTTTTGTTCTTTTCTTTTTTATAACTTCTTCGTATATTTAATTCTTATTTTTAATTTCGTTCTTTTCTTTGTTCTCTGTCCAGCGATAGAAAAAACGCTCCCCTCGCTTTCCATTCCCGAATAGAGAGTCTGCTTGATGTTTTTTGCGCCATCTTAATTGCCTCGACAAGCTAGACGGCATTGCCAGGACAACTTTGATGCTAAACGATTATTACTTACTACAACTCGGCCTATCTGACAACAATGGTCAGCCTTGACCATTGTGAACAACGTTGACAGATTCATTTATTCAGGATCAGATAACAAAGAATAAGATGGTACATATCGCTTAACTACCTACAAGTGATACTCTTTGACCGAGAACTTGCGACAGCCTTTGTCTCTTTCTCTATTATGCCTTCATAAGGTACCCGCGTTATTTGATAATTTTCGATATCTCGTACCACGTACCTGTCATGTGGCAGTGCTTTCCATATCTGATACGGCCCTCTGTACTTCGGAACGAGCTTTTTCTTTGCACCGATAAAAGTATCCACGTTAGCTAGCATTACAAAATCACCGACCTGGAATTGTTTCGCTGGCCTACGCCTTAACGCGTAGTACTGCTCATTATATTGCTGCGTTTTCTAATAGCTACCACAGCTTGCTGACGCAACGAATCTTAGTCTGGGGACTCACTAGGGCTCAGTTTCTCGTCCAAATGCTCAGATATCCAATCTACTTCCTTACCATGTTGGTTTACCCCAAATAACAACATGCTTGGTGTTTGTTTCGTTGTGCAATGAACCGAGCTATTCAACCCATATTCTACTTGTGCTAACATCTTAGTCCAATCGGAATGTTTGTCCCGGAATGTCCCATACATGAGTGGAATTGCTTAGCGTTCTTAGGCATTGGATAATGTGTGATCGCATCCAGATGGCTAATTCTGGGGCTGATACCACTTTTGTCAACTAAATAACCCAGATACTCTATCTCCGGGTTACAGAATTTGCATTTTGGAAGCTTCAGTTCCAAGCAATGTTCACTCAACCTCCGTAACACCTGTTTAAAAAGGTCAAAGTGCTCTCTAAGGGTTTTGCTTGCTAGCAGAATATCGTCCATGTAAACAATAATTTCCCCGGCCTCTACCAAATCTCTTAAAATATTCGAAATGAATCGCAAACACTTGGTGCGTTCCTTAATCCAAAAGGCATGCGAAAGTATTCATACTAGCCTTGCGAAGTGACAAATGATGTTAAACAAATGGATTCCTCGTCCATTTCCACATAATGATAGCCATTTTCTAGATCAAGCGTACTTAAAATGCATTTACCCTCTTGGTACTCTAAGCAGTCCTCAATTAGACGTAATGGAAAATTATCGTCTGTCGTATACATTCGGAGTCCGCCGTTTTTCTTTCGCACAAGTACTATGGGCGATGCGTATGGTGAACTACTCGCCCTGATAAGTACTCTCTTAGGCAAATCAGCAATGTCCTTATCATGATATGATAATCGTCTCGGTGCACAGTAAAATGGGACATCGGAGCTTAGCCTAATTTTCATCTTGTACGTATAATCACAACTACCGGAATTTTTTCATTATTAAAATAATTTTATCTTATAAAGCTACCCAATGTCTCACGATCTTTCGATTCTAATCTATTTCAAACGTCAATTTCACCCGGTATATGTATCGCTTCGATAGCAAATACTAGGTGGGACGAAAAGAAACCTCCTTGGGAATGAAAAACAATTTTGTTTTTAAATGTTTTTTTATTTTATTCAATATAGTCCCCTATAGTAATCCAAAAAGTAATTTTCCGGAAGGTCTGCAAAATACTCCTCCGTGGCGTCGATAATTTCCTCGCGTGGGATGATTTTTTTATTGATGAGCCACCTTTTGAGGTTTGGGAAAAGATAATACTCCGAGGGAGCCAAATCGGGTGAATACGGTGGATACGACAGCAATTGGAGCCGCAAGTCATTGATTTTAGCCGTGGTTGCGATGCTCTTATGCGCCGGCGCATTGTCTTGCAAAAACAAAATTTTTTTCGCTTCATGTGAGGCCGTTTTGCAGCGATTTCGGTCCGCCCGATTCCGCATCAGCAAGTCCAAACTCTGTTTCGAAGTGCTCTTGCGTGTTAGTGCAAGAAGCGGAGCGACTGACTGCGCTGCCGATGTCGTGCACATTACTTTAAGGCTCTCGTATTTCGGTATCAAGTGTTTAAATTGTTGGATGGTTGTGGCTGCATATAGCACTGATGCCGCCGATGACGTGTCTTGTATTCCACTTATTATAAACTCTAGCAAGTCTGCTTCTGATACGCTGCCAGACCGGGCCATATCCTGCATGATTATAACGTAGGTGCCAAGTCTTTCGTTTGGCAGTTTCTGAAGGTTTGCTAATTGACGGAAAACATTTTGCTGTGTATATACACGATCAAACTCCCGAATCAGCTCCGCTTTCAGATCTCTCCGATTGCGTGCGACCGATGACATCAGAAAAATGGCAGCTGTCTCCTTCATTAGGCGGCGTGCATTAGTGAACGCAAAATTATCGCCCTCGTTCAATGAGGCGAACAACGACTTGCGTACAGAGTACGTGCCACCGCCTGTGAAAGGGACGATTTTGTGCTCGATGTCGGCAAATGTATGCTAGGGGTTCAGGCTCTCCGGGTTTCGCTGGCGTAACTCAGCTAGTTCTCTTTCCAATAATGCAATTTTTCGACGACGCTCTAAACTTGCCAGCTGTCGTTCCAGCAACTAGTCCTCTGGATCCTCGATGCATGGCACTGGCGCACCACCAACTGTAGTAATTGAAATGGGAACGTCCGCCTGAGAAGTGCCAGGGGCATCAGCTTGTGATGGCTTGGCCACGCTGTTCTCCTTATTTTCGGACGACTCGTCGATGGGCGGAATGGGGTCATCGTCAGTCTCATATCCGACGTACAGGGATCGCAATTGGTTTAGGGTGGCACAGTTCAGAAAGTCAATTTCCTTCTCCTTACATAATTCATGCATTTGTTGGCGCGTAAATCGACGGAAATGTTTTTCGCACGGATGATTGAGAATTTACCGGATTTGGACAGCGCGCACTTCACTTAGGATTGCGGAAGGTTTCTTTTGGCGGAATTCTCTGACAGAATACGTATTTGGGGTTTCTTGAATTCTTTACCCCACACCTGAACTTTTATAACAACACCTTATTTTTTCGTTTCTTTTTTATAATGCTTTCGTATATTTAATGGCGATGGCGATGGCGATGGCGCGATAGTTAGCTCATTGGACTATCACGCAGAGAGTCTGGGTTCAATTCCTGGCTGGGTCACCAACAATTTTTCAAATCGCCATCACCCTTTCGGCGGGCAATGGCAAACTCCCGAAAATAAAATTGCCTACGAAAAAGCTTCTAAGGAGTGCCGTTCGGATTCGGCGATAAACCGTAGGCCCCGCTCAGATGTGAAAAAAATGAGAACATGAGCAACACAAATGAGTGTCAAGAAGCTAGGCCGTATATTCGTATATTTAATTATTATTTTTAATTTCTTACTTTTCTTTGTTCTCTGTCAAGCGATCAAAAAAACGCGCCTTTCTCGTTTTACATTCCCGAATAGACAGAGTCTGCTTGATGTTTTTTGCGCCATCTGATGGTCTTAATTGCCACGACAAGCTGGACTGCATTACTAGGATTACTTAAATGCTAAACGGTTATTACTTACTACAGTAATAATATGTATATTACGACAAATGTGAAAAATCAGATCGGCATGACAAAAAAAACATGCAGTACTGCCTGCAGCATCATATAAATACATAATTCGATCGTCATACATTTATCACATTCTTCACATTCATTACATTCATCACCTTCATCACTTTACCAAAAATAAAAATTCATTTACTTCAATCAAGTCCATAAGCATATTAGCAGCTAGCATTCAGTGTCTATGATCACGACAGTGTTAAAATAAAATTTCTATCTATCAAACTTAAATTCATTTTCATATCCAAGTAGATTTTTTTCTTAATTCTTAAATCAATTGAAATTACGTTAACATGTAGTGGTTAAAGTCAGAGGAAGGTGATTAGTACATATAAAAATATATACACATTGCTATCAAAATTACATCCGCATGCTGAACTTTGTACACAAATTTCAACGAATGGATCTTCATTATAAAAGTAAGTACATAACAGTTGATTTGCGTTTCGTTGGCTTTATTTTATTATATTATATATATTTTGATTAATCTCACAATATATAAAATATTCTTAAATAAATAAAAACAGAAGAAGGAAATTCAAGAAACACTACAACAATAAAACGAATTCTTTGTTTGCAACGAGTAACCTACAAAATGCTCGCTTCAAAATACTTGTAATCATATCCGGTGTCACGGTTCGATACCCCAATTGAAGAGGGTGATTTAAGTCTTCCAATGTATTTATTTGGCGCTCATGCACGACGTTTTTCAAATGCCGCCACAAAAAATAGTCTAGTAGGTTAAGATCTGGTAACGTCAGTGGCCAATTGATATGATCTTGATAGTTTTGAAATAAACTTCTCTAAGAATGAGACAGTGTTAAATTTTATTTTTATTTAAACGGCAACTAGTTGTCGGTACTGTTGCAGTATCATCATCAGTCGGGTTTTCAAACAATAAAAACTAGTTATCTTTTAAATAAAAATTAAATTAACTCCATCGAATTTTTAAATTATTTTATTTCTTCAATAAAGAAATAAGTAATAAAAAGGAATAAGTTTAAAACATACTCAAAAATGACAAATATAGTGTTTTAGCCTTATTTTCCGATTAGTGTTATTCTAATGTCTTCAAGTAAAAAAACATTATATTTTATGCGATACCTACCAGGGAATCATTTAATTCTAATCCTTTTAAATCAATTTTTCATTATTCTGAAAATAAGAAAATAATTGGAATTCTGGAATACCATATACTTCCTAATTGAAAACAAAATGTGTTGAAATCTTAAAAAATACGAATAGGTATTATAAGGTTTTTTGAATTCTGATGAGCAGACCCAAAGTAATAATTCTTTGAAATATGGATAGGAACAACTTTAAATTTTGATTTATCGAATTCTGAGAAACTTGTTTGCGTTATAATGTTTGTGTTGTTGTTGTTTTAAATGCATTTTATTTTCTTAATCATTAATTCTTACATACTAACAAAAAATGCTTAAATGCTAGTTTAAAATTACTAAACAATCTTATTCTAACTTACTGGCCCAACACAGGCACTCTAAGCTACTCTAAATTCGTACTTCTATGTCTTTCGACTTAATTTACATTGTATTTATGATTACTTATTTTCTATACTTAAGGCTAAGAAAAAAATTGCTATCGAAAAACTTAGCATATGGGTATTATTTTTTACTTTTTATAAAAACTTAATATTTAACTTAAAATAAACCTTAATCTACTTAACCTACATACAATACGTACATACACGCACATAGACATTATACACAATTATATACATATATTAGTATATACCTTCGTATATATTAATATATATATATATTACTTAAATGCTAACCTAAACCTATGTAAGCTGGCCATCTCTATTTACAAAGCAAATAGATTGGTCAGCTCTGCCTCATTAGTGAGGTTGGTCCGTGATTGACGGAAACGACGACGAAACATCTTTCCCATCATTCAACCACCAGAAATGCTGGTGCTGCCGAACAACATCCCTCTTATCGCGATTCCCCATCGCCCTACTGAACCTGAGACGATCCACCCTGCCGTGTGCGACGTCTCTGTTGTAGTTGAGTCGCCTGTCCCCAGCTGTCCGAGCGACATGGAAGATTAACGGGACGGCTGATCTATCCTGGATCAACCCTATCTGATCAAGGTAGAGGAATGCTTCCGGTAGAACGAAGCCGTTAGAGCGCACACTCTCATGATAAAGGTAATTGGGGTAGTAAGCCCCAGATATCAGGTAATTCGTCGAGGCCATTGCTCTTGCAATGTGCCTTCGAGTCAGCTAAATTACGAAGTTGTCCACTCGTATTAGGTTCGCCCTGTTGTAAAGGACCTCATTAGGATAAAATTCTTTGTACTCCGACTCTGGTGTTCTGTACAAGCGAAGACAAGCCCTAAGGCAAGCCCTCTCAAACACACGAATCTTTCCCATTAAGCTAGCTCGTACATTGAACCACACGGGACACCCAAATACCAGCATGGGCCAGATAAGGGTCATGTACCAGATTATCTTTACCCTCGCATCGAGTTGGCTGCAATAAAACAGTCTCTTTGTGAGGGCAAAAGCGCCTTTAGCTGTGGCCAGAGCAGCATCTACATTTTTGTTAAAATACAGAAACTGATCTAGCCAGATCCCAAGGTATCTGACTACATTTCGAAAGGCAAGAGACTGTCCGTGTTGTCCAATGACCGAGAACTTTCGCCAATTTTTTCTGGTATCCCTAGAGGCTCCAGACAACGGCGCCCTAAAGAGAATGGTTTCCGACTTCTGAAAGTTGATTTTCAACTTCCAGTCATCGCAAAATCGTCTTATCTTATCGAGGTCGCGCTTCGATTTTTGGACCTGTTCTGTACGCTATCAAGTCGTCTGCGTACGCAATAGCATAAATGTTGAATAGGATCGGCGAATTGACCGCACCTTGCTGAAGACCATTTTTAATTTGGAATATTCCAACAGAAGTCACATCACCATTTTTCACGATGAACTGTCTGTTGGTTAGCATATTATAAAGAATGTACAAGAGTGGTTTACTTATCCCCAGACTAGCTAGCTTGTAGAAAATACCTTCTAACCATACAGTGTCGAAAACCTTCTCCAAGTCAACTAGGCAGGCACCAGTACACTGTTTTTTGCCTTTATTCCATTGAATATCGGACACCAGTTTAGACATGGCATGTGAGATAGCATGTCCTGCCTTTACACCGGAATTGATTATCCGGAACTATATGTTTGTCCTCAACCCACTTAGTCAGAGCTCTATTGATTACTTTTTCGAACTCTTACTGATATTCGGAAAGAGACTAATCGACCGGAGATTCGCCGGATTGGATATATCCTTTCCCTTTTTGGGGATAGGTTAGACCACCGCCGTTTTCCAATGCGCTGGATAATGTGCATTATTCATGGCATTATTAAACAGGGTGGTATAAATGTCCACCGCTTCTAGAGGAAGATGTCGAAGCACGATGTTCGGAATACTATCGGTCCCCACTGATTTCTTACTTCTGATTGTGTCGAAGATCTCATGGAGTTCTTCCTTCGAAATGAACGGGGGTAGGCCACCTTCTCTGGCAATGACATTACTTGCCATATTTTCGTCGCTGAACCGGGTGAAACCAAAGCCCTCGGATCGCCAGTTCTCTACTTCATTTCGAATATAGAAGTTGTGCACCAAGACGCGAATGTCCAGGTCATAATTAGGGCCAATGATATCATTGGCCTTGTATACTTCCTGGAAAGTCGCCCCTATAACCTCAACCTTCTCCTGTGGATCCTCGATCACAAAGAAGCCGTCATGATCAGCGGCCTCATTTGTATCAATGCCTGCTATTGTTAGTAATCGTTCGTTGTCTGTTGTCCGGGCTATTTTAAGACACTGAAGGTCGTTTTGATTTTTTTTCCGAAATAGTTTATTTATTTGCGGGAACATATTCGGGTTGCTGCTGTTTACAGCCCGTACCTTGTTGTTCCAATACAAACTTACAGCAATTCTGTAATTCTCTTTGATTAACATTTGAATATTTTTAATCGACGACTTCCGTGTCCTAATTTCTGGGTCTTGTCTATCTGTAAACTGTCTGTATAAGTTTTTTAGTCTTGTCAGAAGTCTACTTATCTGTCGGTGCAGTGCGTCAATAGTAGGAACAGATCTTCGTTAGTCGTTTGTTTATACCGTGGTATTGTAGTATCCATAGTTTGTTTTATTGTCTGGTCCATTCGTTTAAGGTACTTATCGATCTCCTCGTTTGATAAATTCCTATTGGACGGTGGGTGGAGCGTGTTCGAGGAGAGTGCTCTTGTCAAGGTTGCGGAGAAGCGTGTCCATCGAGTCTTACTGTAGTTGTAAGAGTATCTTTGGACAAACTCCTCCAATTCCGCAATTTCGTTGGGAACTGTGATTTCGGTGCTAAAACCGCAATGGTCGCTGTCATACACGAATGTGCGCAGACAATTGAGCGTTTGTAAATTCGTACCTGTCAGTCGTATACGTTCGTCGTACAGTAATAGATCCAAATAAGACCTGCCTCTGGGAAACGACGGGTTATCCGTCGCTTTAAGATCGAGTCTATACATGGCATCATGCTGACCCCACCAATCGAGTAGTAGGTTCCCTCTAGAATTTGGCAAATTATTTCCCCAATCTCTGTGTTGAAGTCCCCGCCGATTATAAAATAATTCTCCCCCGATTCCAGCCTCAGAAGTCGAAGAAACGTGTCGAGCTCTGTTATAAATAAAGTGAATTATGAGGCCTCAGGTGCATAAACAGAGGCCAAGTACAGCCGCTTTCCACTGCGGAGCGGGATGTAAATGACGACTGCTTCCAACACCCGGAACCTGCGCAACACTCTCTTGTACACTCTGTGAAATTTAATACCTTCTTTAATGAAGATCGCGACACCGCCTCCAGGTTGAGAGTTAGGCCGGTTTCTTCTTCTAACAATATAATTGTTGTACTCCAGTTCATGCTCATCGGTTAGCTTGGTTTCGCTAGCAAAAAGCACATCAGGAGTTTGGTCTTGTAGTAATTTAAACATCGCGGCTCTTCTGTCCATCCTAATTAGTGAACTAACATTCACCGCCAGGACCTTCAAAGTTTGCTCCACCATGTGCGTACCCATTACGACATGTGTTGCGTTAGGCCCGGCAACAGAGCGTAGATCTGGTCCACCCGCTTGGCCTGTTCTTGCACCTGCTGTTGCAGCTGTGAGATCTGCCCTTAAATTGCGAGCAAGATGGCCAGCATGTTAGGTACAGCTTCTGTTGTTCTCGGCATTGGCGCCGGAGAAGCAACAGCCGCTTGCTGTGCCGTAGCCCTCCTACCTGACACCATTTGGGCGTAGGAGATTTGGGACGTGACGGCTGGTGTTTGAAACATAGCAGGTGAACGTTTGACCTCCACCTTCTGTTGCCGAGCCAGTTTTGTTTTTTTAATGTCGGCGAATTTAGGACAACCCCGATAGTTTGCGGTGTGTCCCACGTTTCCACATAACACGCACGAGAGCTGCGTCCTATCGGATGATCCGTCCCTACCTAGAGCACACTCCTCGGAACTGTGGTTCTTTGCGCACTTCACGCATCAAGGCTGCATTTGGCAGTTCGATGCGGCGTGCCCGAACCTCTGGCAGCGAACGCATTGTATAACATTGACATTGATGCTCCTTAGACTATCCAGACGGCTTTCGGGACTGAGCTGCACCAGGAAGAACGGCAGACCCCGTTCCTCCCGTCCGGCTCTAGCTGTGGTAAATGGCTCTACCCCCCCACATTTGAGTCCTTCGCACTCCTACTCTTTGAGCAGTGCCAGGATCTCCTCAGGATCGGAAGACGGTTCCAACCCCTTCAGCAGCATCGATTGCCGCTTTTCACACTTCGGTGTGAATGAGTAATGCTCCGTCGTCGTTTCTTTAAGGAGCTCTTTCACTTTTTGCATAGTCCTCCACTGGCATGGCGATCGTTCCCCAATCTCTTAATATTAAAATTATTACCAATGGCCAACTTACAAAGGTCTTTGGTAGCATTTACCTCTAATTTGTATGTGTTGATGAGAGGAACCTTCTCCTTCTTCTTATGCTGTTGCTGCTGTTGTTGTTGCTGCCATTTTTTGAGCTGCTGTGGTTTCAGCTGTTGTTTTTGTAGCTGTTGCTGTTTTTGCAGCTAGTGTTGTTTCTGCTGCTGCAGTTGTTGTTTCTGCTCTTACTGCTTTTGTTGTTGGGAGCTTTCTGCTTCGTATTGCTCCCTTTGTCTGCGTGCAGTTTGCTTTTGCTTAATAGCAATCACTTTTTCTTTCAGCTTTTGAATGCTGCTGTTAATCTCTTGTATTGCATCATCCTCATCTTCCGACTCGGATGCCGCTAGAGAGGCAAAGTTGTTGTTGCCCCCCTCGTAATTAACGTCTTCAGAGATGTGCATTAACGCATCATCTGTTTGTTTTTTTTTTGTTGTGTTGCTGCTGAAACAGCAGCTGTTAAAGCAGCACTTATTTTAATTTTTGTTAAATTAGGAGTGGTTTTCAACCTCCTCCGCCTTTTAATGGCTCCCGCCACGGTACCAACCGTTATGGGAAGAGCGAAACGCTCTCCACCATCCATCGCGTGATTTTTTTATTACGTGCACTTGTTGTTATTGTTTTTATATTTGTACAATTTGCGAAAAAAAAAACACACAAAACAAAAAAAAGTTCCAAGTTCGGCACGGGTTCGAACCCGTGTCCCACTATCTGATAACCAATGCTCATTTCTCATTTCTCATTTTCAATGCATTTTTATTTATTTAATTCGTTAATTCTTATATGCTAAACAAAAAAACGCTTAAAAATTAGCTTAAATAACTTAGAAAACTATCTTATTATAACTTACTGGCCCCATGCGGGCACTCTAAGTTAAACATAATTCTTGACTAAATGTCTTTCGACGATCATTACAACATATTTCAATTTACATACTAATTAAAGCTAAAACTAAGAAAATCAATTTTATTTAAAGAAAAAAAACTTAGTATACGGACTTTTTATTTATTTTTTTTTTAATCTTATTATAAAACTTAATAATACCTAAATATAAATCTTAATCTAATTAACCTACTTATACTACTTAACCAACTTAGCCTACTTAATCTACCTTATTATATTGTATAAGTATCTTTTTTCTGGTTTGAGAAAAATCACCAGAAAAGTACCCATCTCAAAGTTTTTTTTTTTTTTTTATATTTATTTTTTACTTTTTTATTTTTTTTTTATTTTTTAATATTTTTTTTTTTTATATGTATTATTTGTGTTTTTATAGTTTTTGTTCTTAAATCTACCTTAATCCTACCTAAATCTATGTAAGCCGGCCATGACTAAATAATAGGCAGACCCGCTCTGCTTCCTAACGAAGCTATCTAGTATTGGAGAGATTCGACAATGGAGCTTCCCCTTCTTCTGCAAGCCACCAAAATTGTTAGTGCTGCCGAGCAACATCCCTCATGTCGCGACCCCCTACCCCCCTACTAAACCGGAGACGTTCAGCTCTGCCGTGTGCGACGTCTCTGTCGTAGTTGAGTCGCCTGTCCGCAGCTGTTCGAATGACGTGGAAGATTAACGGCACCGCTAATCTATCCTGGATCAGACCTTGTTTGTCGAGGTAGAGGAACGCTTCTGGAGGAATAAAGCCGTCAAAGCGAACTCTCTCGTGATACATATAATTGGGGTAGTAGGCCCCAGAGATCAGGTTGTTGGACGAGGTCATTGCTCTTGCAATGTGCCTTCTAATCAACTTAATAACAAAATTGTCCACTCGTATTAGGTTCGCCCTATTATTCAAGACCTCATTAGGCTATAATTTTACGTACTCAGACTCTGGTGTTCCGTATAAGAGAAGACAAGCCCCAAGGAAAGCCCTCTCAAACACTCAAATCTTTTCCAAAAGACCTGCTCTCACGTTGAACCACACGGGAAAACCAAATGTAAGCATAGGCCGAATAAGGGCCATGTAGCAGATCACCTTTACCCTCGCATCGAGTTGCCTGCTATAAAACAGTCTCTTTGTAAGGGCAAAAGCACCCTTGGCTCTGGCCAGAGCAACATCTATATGTTTGTTAAAGTATAGATATTGATCTAGCCAGATCCCAAGGTAACTGACTACATTACGACAAACAAGTGGCTGCCCGTGTTGTCCCACGATCTGAAACTTTCGCCAATTCTTTCTGGTATCCGCAGAGGCCCCAGACAAAGGCGTCCTAAACAGAATGGTTTCCGACTACTGAAAGTTGATCTTCAACTTCCAGTCGTCGCAATATTGTTTAATTTTATCGAAGTCACGTTGCAAAAGAATGTGTATAACCTCAATCTTTGGACCTGATCTGTACGTGATTAAGTCGTCTGCGTACGCTATGGCATGGTGAAGTGAACCTATCAGATCATTTGTGTAAATGTTGAAAAGGATTGGCGAATTGACCGCACCTTGTTGCAGACCGTTTTTAATGTTGAATATACCAGTAGAAGTCACATCGCCATTCCTCATG
The DNA here is from genome assembly GCA_928272305.1 of Volucella inflata. Lineage (NCBI taxonomy): Eukaryota > Metazoa > Arthropoda > Insecta > Diptera > Syrphidae > Volucella > Volucella inflata. The sequence goes on along the minus strand of OV743716.1, from coordinate 113,169,270 downwards.
ATGAACTGTCTATTGGTGAGCGTATTGAAAAGAATATACAGTAGTGGTTTACTAGTACCTAGCCTGTTTAGCTTGTAGAAGAGTCCCGCCAACCATACGGTATCGAAGGCCTTCTCCAAGTCAATCAGGCAGGCACCCGTACACTGGTTCTTGGCTTTGTTCCATTTCGTATCAGAAACCGGTTTAGACGCAGCATGAATACCGTCATGCCCTTCCTTGAACCCGAATTGATTATCCGGAACTATATTTCTGTGCTCAACCCACTTAGTCAAGGCTCTATTGATTGATGACTTTTTCGAAAATGTCCTCGTCACTGAACTGGGTGAAACCCGTGTTCTCGATTCGCCAGTTCACCATTTCCTTTCGAAGGTAGAAATTGTGCACAAGGACTCGATTTTCCATGTCGTGGTTCGGACCAATGATGTCATTTGTCTTGTACACTTCCTGGAAAGTCGCTCCTATAGCCTCGACCTTCTCCTGCGGATCTTCGATCACAAAGAAGTTGTCATCATCAACAGCTTCATTTGGATCTATGCCTGCTGTTGAGAGTATGCGTTCGTTGTCAGTCGTTCCGTCGATTTTTAGGCATGAAAGGTCTTTTTGATCTTTCCTCCGAAATATTAAGAAATAAGTTATTTCGCAGCATACGAAGGGAAACCTAGGGAAGCTAGGAAAATAGTTTATATAAAATAGTTTATATTTTTGTCAATCGAATAAAACAAAAAGTGTCAGGTAATTTGTCTCAAGAAATAGAAAATCTTTATGAGTTACATAAAATAAAAAATATTTCGTACACTTATGTGCGATAAACATAACATAGACAAAGATTTTATGGTACAAGACAAACGTAACGGACATACTTCAAAACCCAATCACGATAAACAGTACAATAATTTCGTAAAGAATAGAAACAGCAATCATAATTCGATTTGGCAGAATAACTAGAACAATCAAAATCAAACAAATTCAGGTCAGCATAGGACAAACTATAAATGTCAACCAAATCGTTCTAGATCAATTCAACATAGAACATCAGGTCAATCTAGGCAACTAGTATTCAATCAGTCAGGTCAGTTCCGATATGCCAATCAACAACCGGAACCAATGGATGTGGGACAGTTAGTTCACTAAGAGCAAGCAGAAGAAGAAACAAATAACAAATAGGTATACAACATAGAGCCAGCGTTTTTTCTCAACTACTTATTAAACTAACAATAGATAAAAATAAGTACATAACACTAATAGACATTGGCTCAACGATGAGCATCATCAATTCTAGTAGAGTAGATTGTAGGGAGTTTAGAGATTTCAAAACGGTTAATATGAGGTTGCAAACCATCAATAAAGCTACTACAGAAAAAGTAGACAGGATTGTCACAAGCATTCCTGAGAGTTTAATTTAGATCCCAGAGGGGCCATACGATGGTACAAGTGGAACTCAGGAGACAAACTCTACGACATCCTAATAGGAACGGACTTATTTAGTAAAATTGTCAAAACCCTTGATTTGAACAATAGGTGTCTAGTTCATAAAAATAATGTCAGTATACGAGTACCTCTATATTCTACTTAGAACGAAGCAACCTTTGCTTGAACTCAACACGTGCTATTCGTGTGGATATAGATCTAGGTCATTTAAATGAAGAGGAAAGGCGAGAAATGAAGTTGTTATTAGACCAATTCGGCAATCTAATAAAGAACACAAATTCAATAATGCATGAAATTAGGACGACAATAGATCAACCTATTAATGCTAAACTGTATCGATTACCTCTACAATACGAAGAGGAGGTAAGTCGGCAAATAAAAGAAATAGAAAGGCACGAGATTATCCGAAAATCGAATAGCAGATACGCTCCACCAATAGTGGTGGTAGCAAAGAAGGTAGATATTTTGGGGGAGCAGAAATTCCATTTATGTGTCGACTACAGGGAATTAAATAATGTCACCATTGATGATAAGTACTCCCTACCCAATATGTATAGCATATTAGACAAACTGGGGAGAGCCCAGTACTTTTCTTCGAAAGATGTCGCTAAACACAAATTAAAGTTCACAAGAATGATATCTCTAAAACGGCATTTGTAACTCTACTCGTTAACGCTTGGTTAAAAAACGCGCCGACAACCTTTCAAAGGTTAATACTCGTAAACCAGATACTCATGGGTTATATTAAAAAATGTTGTGTCGTCTATTTAGATGATATTTTAATCTTTTCAACAAGCCTAACAGAAGACATACAAGCCTTAAGATTGAAATTAAAAAAACTCGCTGAGCATAACTTGAAAATATAATTCTTAATCCCAATAAGATTAAATGCATTCAGGCATACCGACTTCCCAAGATTGAAAAGCAGTTAAAGTTCTTTCTAGGAGCTACATGGTATTATAGACTATTCTAAAATAGCTCACCCTATGGTTAAATATTGTGGTATAGATGAGATAAAATCAAAAATCCAGTGTTGCATAACCTTAGGATCATACATCATTAACAAACTCTCCACGTTGGAGAGTTCAGTTATTACACCAGTTTCAAACCAGTATTTACGAGACAGAAAAGGCGTTACGTCATATAGTAAGTGATAAGACATCTCATTTGTGAAATAGTAGTGAAATCGGTTTTGAATTAGTTGAAAGTTGTGTTGAATAATAATATATAAAACAGAATAACGTTTTATCATTTCGAACCCTAGCCGAAATACAACATTGGTGTCAGAAGTGAGACAAAACTTATTCTGAGTGCTGTGAAAAAAAAATTGACCCGTACTTTCTACAGCTTAGTATATCCCATCGGAAAATTGAGCAAGGAATCCACCGCATGAGAGAAGTGACAGCCGTGGATTGCTCATGCCAACGAACAGACGTCGTGAAGCGGAACAGTACGCGTGCAGGACAAGTCCATTGCTGGAACTGCAACAAAATAGGACATCTGCAGCGTGAGTGCAGGTCTCCACTTAAACAACGCAGTTGTCCACAATGCGCTGCTAGGAGGCGTAACGAAGAGGCATCTGGCAGGAATAACGTCTATCCTGCAAGCAGCGCAACGTCAAGTCAACAGGCGAGAAACGTGTAAGGACCAACTTCGAGAGGCAGAAGTTGGTTCCTGGAATTGACGCCCCAGGTTCAAAATCCAAGCCTTCCAAACAAAACGAAATAACAAGAGTCTTACAGTGAAAGCCCACATTGGCCAGAATAAATGTGTGGCTACCATTGACACCGGTGCCACTGCCTCAATTATAAGAAGGGATATCGCTCAGGATTCATGGCTGCACAATACCAGTAGCTACTGTCTAAAAACAGCAACAGGAGCGACGTCAAAGGTGTATGGAGAGGTTCAATCTGGCAGGACTTACATTCACCCACGTATTCCTAGTGGCCGATATATGCAACGAGTGCATCATTGGAGTTGACTTTATGAAGACGCATAATGTAGTGCTCGACATCAGAACTCACGTACTTAAGTACAGGAACGTTGAGATTCCGATGGTGTACGGGAATGAGAATGCCGCATGCCTTAGGACAGTAGTCAGCAAGGACGAGGCCTTACCACCTTCCGCAGAGACACTTATTTGGGGGAAGCAGGAAGGAGATCTTGGGAACCATCGATTCTATTTGATTGAGCCGGGTTGTAAAAATCATTATCAGAACTACGTCGTGGGAAAAATGCTCGTTGAGCCGAAGGCAATATGGTTCCAGTAAGAATCTTGAATGTTGAAAATAAGAGCATCAAACTAAAGCAAGGACAATCGATCGGAGCGTGCATACCGATAACTGCTGTCACCAAGTCGCCGAAGGAAAATGCTTCTATATCTTTTCCATCAAGTAGCATAGTCGAGTCGAAAAGAACTATACTCAGGCAAACTGAGCTGAACCAGGAGCAACGAGCGATGGGAGAGGAACCAATCAACGAATTTGCAGATGTATTTGCCTCGCAGGATGGCGAATATGGCAGCACAAATTTGGTATAACACCGAATAGACAGTGGAGATGCAAAACCAATACGCCAACCTCCTAGGCATTTACCATTAGCTAAGCAGACGGAGGTTGCAGACATGGTTTCGACTATGATAAGCTAAGGGTTGATTGAAGGCTCTAAGAGTCCATGGGCATCACCCGTTGTACTGCTCAAGAAGAAAGACGGCACCAATAGATTCTGTGTCGATTATCGCCAGCTAAATAATGTCACCCAGAAGGATAGCTACCCCATGCCAAGGATTGACGACACACTGAACACACTGTCAGGAGCGCAATGGTTCTCCACACTTGATCTGAGGAGTGGCTACTGGCAAGAACAGATCCATCCGGAGGACCGTGAAAAAACAGCCTTCACCGCAGTAAACGGGCTTTGGCAATTCACAGTACTGCCTTTTGGATTGTGCAATGCTCCAGTAACCTTTGAGCTCCTAATGGAACGCGTTTTGCTTGGACTAATATGGAAAACCTGTTTGGTCTACCTGGACAATGTCATCGTGTTCGGCAAAACTTTCCAAGAACATCGTGATAGCTTAAAGGAAGTGTTCCAAAGATTACGAAGTGCGCAGCTAAAGCTAAACCCGAAAAATTTCATCTCTTTAGGCCAGATTTCAAATATTTAAAACACATCATTTCATCCGAAGGGGAACGGACAGACCCAGAAAATGTCGAAGCAGTGAAAAATTGGCCAGAGCTAAGAGACAAGCGCCAACTGAGAAGTTTTCTGGGACACGCTACCTACTACAGGCGCTTTGTGAAAGATTTTGCTGGGATTGCAAAAGAGTTTGCATCAACTAACAGAAAACGGAAAACAATTCAAAAGGTAAAGTGAATGCGGAAGAAGCTTCAAAACTCTCAAACAACAACTATGTGAGGCCCCCATACTAGCGTACCCTACCCCAGGAAAAACATTTATTTTGGATGCGGATGCCAGTAACGTCGTCCGTGCGGCATCGGATAAAGAATAGTGCCGCAGTGCGTCCCAGCTTGTCGTAAATGGCGACTAAATGGGACACCAATCATATACAGGCAACTATGACACCAAAAATGAGCCTGTGGCACCTTAACACCTTAAAACTTTCCCACAAGTTTGTATGCAATCAGTGGGTTCCCACGTCTGGAGACTACCGGTGGGGTAAAAGAACAGTCAATCAATTCGAAATAAGCATACAAGTGTCAAACCACTCAAACTTTAAACTTAATGGAAATGATCGCAATTAATAGCACTACCCCGCTGGGCACCACGATTGCAATGCACTCGGGTGATCCCAGAGCAAGCAGAAGTGCTTGTGTCAGAGCCCGACGGATTCCGGGGGCGAGCAAAATGAAGTCTCCAAAATATTTTCCTAAACTTCGGCTTGCAAGTTGGAACGTGGGATCGATGACCTCAAAAAGTTTAGAACTGGAAGCGATTATGCGTCGCAGAACTCTACAAATCCAGTGCGTACAGGAAACGAAGTGGTGTAATACAGGAAATAAAGCGCGTTTTCTAGATTTAAAAACTAAGGCATTTAATATGTTCTACCATGGAACGGTCAATGGACGAAACGGTGTTGGAATCGTTATTGCAGCGGATCTTCTAAGCAACATCGTTGGTATCTTGAAAATAAGCGACCGCTTGATGAGTGTTAAACTCGTCATACACAATGAAACGTGGAACATTGTTAGCGCGTACGCTCCACAAAATGGATGCGACCAATCGGAAAAAGATACATTTTGGTCAGAGTTCGGTAATTTGCTTAGAAATATACCTATCGATGAGATGCTCTTCGTAGGCGGAGATTTAAATGGCCACGTCGGAGAAACAAATGTTGATTATGAGGACTGCCACGGCGGTAAAGGCTTTGGAACCAGAAATTAAGCTGGCGAAGACATCCTTGTAGCGTGTAGGGCTTACGGCTTAACCGTCTTAAATACAATGTTTATTAAACATCAACGACATCTTATCACCTATAGCAGTGGAGGCCACGAAACGCAAATAGATTATCACCTCTGCAAAATGTCGATGAGAAACCGTGTTAAGGACTGTAAAGTAATACTTGGAGAATCGCTAGTAAGCCAACACCGTCTGCTCATTACAGAATTTTTCACAGCGGAACCACCGAAAACACGGGCATCGTTTGGAAAGCCAAAAATCCGGTGGTATAATCTATCGAAGGAAAGAAGCGCAAGATTTATCGCACTGGCTAAAGAAGTACTTCACAATATAAACGGTATCGCAGACTCACTTTGCCCGCAAGAAATGTGGAACAGCATGCACGAGGAATGCATAACACTCGTAAAGTCCCATCTGGGGACTATATCGAAATACCATCACGCCGGCAAAGAAACATGGTGGTGGAATGACGAAACCAAACGAGCTGTGGCCGACAAGAAGAGTGCATTCCAAGCGTGGACAAAATGCGATCGGAGCGACGATATCGAAAAACCTCGACTGGCTCTTGAATACGAGCGCCTTAAAAAGATCGCAAAGAAAGTCCTGGCTCGAACTCGAGCGGCAGAAGCCAAAAACCTGTACCAGGAGTTGGAACAAATAACCTCACGATCGGCGGATAGAAGACAAGCTATCCAAGAAGTTCAAACGTCGTACAGTACCAAAATGCCAAGTATTTTTAAGCTCGCTGCACAGAGGAGAAAAAATTCAATGGAAATAACCTCGCCGAAATACATCAAAAACGCAGACGGTCGTTTACTAACAAATGAAAAGGAAATTTGTGTCCGGTGGCTTGAATACTGCAAGGAGTTGCTTAACAAACAGTTTCCACGTGATATCGTGCCGACAGCTGGTCTATTCGAGGAGGAAGTTTCGGACTTTTCAATCGAAGAAATAAGTATAGCAATTGGAAAAATGAAGCCGGGGAAAGCGGTGGGACCAAACAGCATTCCATCAGAGTTTTGGTCGAAGATGGAGGGGATCGGCAGCGTTTGGCTATCGAAACTTTTAAATAAATTAAAATGTGGACAACCTATGCCGAATCAATGGAGAAGTAGCTTCTTGGTTCCATTATACAAAGGAAAAGGCGACACTCGAGAATGCAACAACTACCGTTCAATCAAGCTTATGTCGCACACAATGAAAATCGTCGAAAGAGTCTTAAACGAACGTCTTCGGCAAATAATAAAGCTCGATAATAGCCAGTGTGGATTTGTTGAAGGAAGATCGACGGTGGACGCTATCCAAAGCTTACGAATAATAATGGAAAAGCACCGAGATTCGTCTAAGGATTTACACATGGTATTTATCGACCTCGAGAAAGCATTCGATCGAGTGTCTAGGGATCTCATATGGGCCGCGCTGAGGTCTCAAAACGTACCGGAAACGTATGTTAGAATAATACAAGACATGTACGGAAACGTGAAAACTGCGGTTAAAAGCTCGGCTGGACTAACGAGAGAATTTCCAGTTAATGTCGGAGTGCATCAAGGAAGCGTACTTAGCCCTTTCCTCTTTAACGTAGTATTCGACTATCTTTTAAAAGACTGCATGCGCGAAGTAAATGTAGCACCAATTCTCTTCGCTGACGACGCAGTTATACTTAGCGATAACGTCGAAGATTTACACAACGCCTTAGATTCATGGAGAAATGCGCCAGAGAGAAACGGGTTTAAAATAAGTCGTTCAAAGACGGAGCATTTGACGTGCCCATTTGCGCATCCATTGCGACCTGTTCCGGATATAATGTTAGACGGAATAGTTCTTCCGAAAAGCACTATCCTTAAGTACTTAGGATCAATCGTTAACATGGAAGCGAAATGTGGCGACGACGTAAACCACAGAGTGAGTGTGGGATGGATGAAATGGCGGGAAAATTCGGGAATCTTTTGCGACCGAAAATTTCCACTTAAATTTAAGGGGAAACTCTACACCACGGTTGTTAGACCAGCTCTTATATATGGTTCACAGTGCTGGACAATGTACGAAGCGTTTAAAAACAAAATGGCGGCAGCGGAAATGAAAATGTTAAGGATGTCTAGTGGAGTCACTAAACGCGATTGTATTAGATCTACGCGTATAAGAGGAAGTCTACATATAAAGAATTCGGTAACCGAACAGCTTGAGGCGAATAGAATAAGTTGGTATTGCCACGTTCAAAGAAGATCTGCGGAAAATCCGGTTAAAAAGACACTATCAACTACGGTCACTCCAACTGTAAGAAAACGAGGTCGGAAAAAAAATTCCTGGATTTCTCAGATGGCAAATGCGCAACAACGCCTGGGGCTTACCACTGAGGCGATCCAGGACCGAGCATTATGTAGACGCGTTCTGCGGTCTGCGACATTAGCCAACCCCATAAGCGGAGCAGCAGCGATGCAGTAAAAATGGGAAACTCGTTACGCATAAGTTCATATAACGAGGAAAGGGTTAATAAAAGGATAAGAAGAAGAAGAAGCGGATGCCAGTAACGTCGAAATCGGAGCTGTCATTACGCAAATACATGACGGGCAAGAGAAAGTAGTTTCCTACTTAAGTTAGATGGTCTCTAAGCCGAAAAGGAACTATTGTGTAACCAGGCCATTACTGTACGGATAAAAATTCATTCTTCGTATAGACCATGCGTCTCTGAAGTGGTTGCCGCAATTTAAAAATCCTGAAGGACAAGTCGTTTGTGATGCAGCTTGTTGTGCCAAGATCTAAAGTCAGTAACGTGCTAAGGGAACTGCACCATGGAGTATCCGGAGAGCACGTCGGAGTGAATACGACGTTAGAAAAGGTGCGACAGCATTTTTATTGGGTGCACGCCAAGGACGATGTCGAAAATTGGTGTAGAAAGTGTGTCACCTGCGCCGCCAGTAAAAGCCCGAGATTAAAAAGCTGTAAAGCAATACAACGTTGGAGCACCCGTCGAGAGAATCGCAGTTGACATCGCAGGACCTTTTACTCAAACCGAAAAAGGAGATCGCTACATTCTTGTTGTTATGGACTACTTCTGTAAGTGGCCTGAGGCTTGCGCTATCCCTAACCAGGCAGATTTGGCGTACCGATGGAATTGCACTCGTATCAATTGCAAAGATTCGAGTCTAAGATTTTCCAAGGAGTGTGAGTGCTTCTGAGGATTAAAAAGACGAGACCAACACCGCTTCACCCACAATCGGACGGGATGGTAGAACGCTTCAACAGAACCTTGAATGAACGACAATCAACGAGATAGGCAGATTGCAATGTTCCTATTAGCCTATCGGAGTGCAGTACGCAACACCACAGGTCACACTCCATTGGTCTTCCTTTTCGGTTGAACAGTCAGGTTACCTAATGAACTGATATTTGGATCACCGCCGTCTGAAGGGAACAGAAATGAAGACGACTATGTTGCAGGCCTCAGACAGATTATTAGGGACGTGCACCAAAGAACCAGGGATAAGATCAAGATAGCCAGTGACCGCATGAAGACGAGGTATGATGTCAAAGCGACCACAGAGGGATTCCAGGAAGGAGATCTAGTCTGGCTATATAATCCACAAAGACGGAAAGGCGTATCACCCAAATTACAGCAAGACTGGGAAGGGCCCTATAAATTAGTAAAACGCATCAAAGATGTTGTCTATCGCATTCAACGGGGAAGGGGCAATATGGCAGTGGTTCATGTGGATCGGATACATCGCTATATTAAGCAGAATGTTGAAGAGCTTGTTCGGGACGAATGTTGTGGTATATATTTGTGATTTAATGAAGAATCCAGTGTTGCATAACTTTAGGATCATACATCATTAATGAACTCTCCACGTTAGAGAGTTCTGTTATTACCCCAGTTTCAAACCAGAAGTTATGAGAAAAAACTAGAACCCGACAAATGTGGTATAGATACAGGGTGAGAAACAGCGGATGGGAAGGTGGTTTTTGGAAAGCGACAGAAAAGGAGTTGCGTTAGATTGTAAGCGATAAGAGATCTGATTTGTGAAATAGTAGTGAAATCGATTTTGAATTAGTTGAAAGTTGTGTTGAATAATAGTGAATAGAGTGTTATAAAACAGAATAACGTTTTATCATGACGAACCCTAGCTGAAATATTACAGTATTTAAAAAACAGGAAGAATAACAGCAAAGACCCTAAATGCATCCAAGCTTTTGAGACTTTTAAGCTTAACATTATGAGATATCCGATATTAAAATTTTCGGATTTTAAGAAATCATTCACTCTTTTTGCTGATGCCAGTTATTGTGCTATATAGGCAGTACTAATTCAATATGGACAACCCATATGCTACACCTCAGGGACGTTAAATGATCACGAGAAAAACTACTCCGTCAGCGATAAAGAGTTCCTTGCAATCGTTTGTTCAGTGACATATTATGGACCGTACTTATGGGGAAATAGATTCAAAATCATAACTGACTATTTACCTTTTGAGTACCTAAGCAAAAAGTAGACAGGAAAAGAATTTATCCAGAGAAACCAACAGTGGCTACTCAAATTGCAAGAATACCAATTCGAGATCGAGTACTTCAAAGGTAAGAAAAATTAAATCGCGGACTGTTTTAGCAGAATCAAGCAGAAACAAGGAAGATGAAAATAATCAAATGGTAAAAGAGTTATCCGAGAGTGAACTTGTAGCAAGTGAAGATGAACTACAACCTTACGGTGAGTCATCTGACAATGCACATTCGAAAGATGAACAGCACCTAGACCACATACACACCACGACAAAAAGATAGCAAATTCATATTATTTTACAAAAATTCAGTTACGAATGAATTAAATAATTGTATCCTTGTTTAGATTTGAATAGTATTTAAATAAATTTCTTAGAGTGTATATTTTTTGAGTGAAGAGGTGAAGCACTCAAAGAGATTTAACTTTATTTGGGAAGAACGGATATATGTGGCTCGACAAAATGATAGCACATATGATGAATTTTCATTCAGTTTACTTTGAGCGATCGCAGAATTAGATTACCACAAATTCAACAAGGTACAGCACTGTTAATAGAACTGTTTAGCAATGACAAACAAATAAAATTCATCAAAGCTACTATGAGAGCTTAAAAATAAAAACATTAGAAGATGTTCATTAGACGATTTCGTTATACCACGCACAGGAAAGCTTACACAGTGGTATCGTAGAAACGTACCATAGTTTAAAAAACAAAATTTGTTACCCTCATTTAGTAAAAACAAGAATAATAAATAACTGTAAAACATGTCTCGAAACTAAATACGAAAGGAAGCCAATAAAACGCAAATACGAAATTAGCGAAACACCTTCTAGAACAAGTGAAATTTAGCACCACTATAAAAATGACACCAGATGAAGCAATGTTTGCTGACATTGCAACATTAATTAGGCAAACAAAAGTACTGAAAGAAAAGAAAATTCAGAAACTAAACCAGGATAGGGAACAACATAATGAGACAAGACAGGAAATCCAAGTAAAAAAGTTAAAAATTATAAGCCTAATTAGTACTCGTATAAGAACAAACCTGGGTATAGACTTAAGACATTTAATCAAGAACACCCTACTAACATTAAACGACTTCGTAAATTTGCAGATGACATTACTTTACGCAATAGTGACATTAACGATGACCATACTGCGGGCATTAGCAACGCTGACAGTCAATCCAATCACTACGAATAACGGATACACAGTTTTTAACATGGGACAAACGGAAATACTCCAAGACACAAGAACCATACTCCACATTATCAACACAAAAGAAATAAGACAAACTGTTAAATCAATAGAAGAAAGCATTTCAAAACTACAGATAGGTAACGACCCTACTATTAGGAAAGAAATAGGGACCATTTACGAGAAAATAAGAGCGTTAGAGCCAAGAAAATCTAGAAAAAAGAAAAGAGATTTAGTTAACATAATTGGAACAGCTCACAAATGATTTTTCAGTACAATGGATAATGATGACCGGCAAGAGATCGCAGACCATATGAAATTGATAGAAAAAAACGATAGAAAACAATGGTAGTGCGAACAATAGTCTATATAAACAAATAAAAATTAACTCCCATTTTAACGAATCTATTATTGACCTGAACAACATCGTAGAATCAGATAGGAAGCAGTTAAGATAGACTTATGAAGGATTAAAAGAAAACGCGAAACAAATCATTTTACAGCAACTTAAAATTTTACAGCAATTTTAGAAAAAAAACTTATACTATCGTATGTTTACACTGACCCGAAATTCAACAAAAAAAGTTTTTGTTTTTGTAACTCTTTTGTATGAGTATTTATTATGAGAGAAGTATTCACTAAGTAACGGTACTGATTTCGAAGAAATAGCGCAATGTGTGAAGTTAGCTCATTTCAGGCTGCGACTGTCGTATGAACGCATGGATCAAAAGTTGTGCTTAGAACCGAAATAGAATTGTTTTTTGTTTTTTAAAGAACGTTTGTGTATTTGAAAGAAAGGAAGTGTTATTAATAAAGGTTTGTGTGGTGTATTTGCGTTCAAAATTTCGTTCTAAGTGATGTTTTACAGCCATGCCTTCTGGCAAGCGATTATCTGATATTTAAGGACGAACGCTACTCCAATAGACAAATTGCAATCAAAATACATCGGTCGGAGTCTGTGGTGCGAAATTTTCTAAAAAAAGGCAGACATTTTGGTGTAAAGGCTCCAAAAAGGGAACAAAAAATTATCGTTACGTCAGAAAGGTGATATTCGTCACGAAGCGACTCAAAACCGATTGTGTTGAAAATAAATAAGAGACAAACTAAACCTTCCTGTTACACCTCGTCAGATTTCACGAGTTTTGCACACTTCTCCAAACATAAAATGAACGAAACTTCAGGGAAAACCATGCCTAACTGCCGTCCATAGAGAAAAAAGATTGGTCCTCACCAAAAAATGTATGTCATGGACATCCGAGTGGAAGAAGGTAATTTTGTCTGATGAAAAAAATTAAATTTGGATGGTCCGGACTGCTACAGCTGCTATTGGAATGATTTAAGGAAGGACAATGTTGTGAGATCAAAGCGTAACTTTGGAGGCGGCAGCGTTATGGTATGGGATGCATTCTCACAAAATGGAAAGCTTCCTATCTCCCTAATAACAACGCGAATGTACTCTCAGTTGTACATAGATCTTTTGGATGACGTTTTGATATCTCACCTTGATAGCTGCACTGAAAAAGATATCAACAGGACAATGCCTTAATTCACGTTTCCAGGTCATCGAGGGATTTGCTTGCAAGCCAAAATATACAATTACTTGACTGGCCAGCTTGCAGCCCTGACTGTAATCCTAAAAGAAATTCTCTGGGGTATTCTCGCTGGGAAAGTTTGTGCTAACGTACGGACTTAAAAACAGCCATACGTGTCGAGTGGTCTCAAATTGGTCTTAACTGCCTTACCAATTTAACAAATTCAATGCCAGATCGAATTTTTGCAGTGATTCAGAACAAGGCAGGCCACACAAAATATAAAAAGTTGCTAAGCCCTGAACATTTTAATTTTTGTATTAGTTTTCTTTGATAAACGAAGGTGCGTTCATACGAATGTCTATCCCAATTTTATATTTATTTAAAAAATATAAATGTACTCGAATTTATAATTTTTTCTCAACTTAAATGAAGTAAAACCACAGTTAACAAACAAATACATCATTTCTCTCTTTAAAAAATTATGAAAAAGTTTTCGTTTAAAAGTTATTTCAAATAAATGTAGTGCACTCATACGAATGTCTACCACTGTATTAGAAGACGAATATTTTGCAGAAATAAATCGAACAAAATACAAAATGCAAAGCAATGAAATTCATTATATATAAACAAACTTTTACCAATAAACAATTGTGTATCAAATAATAATTGTAAACTAAAAAAGAATTAAGTTGTCTTGTCTTAAGAAATTTGGAGATTAGATCATTATAAGATACCTAATTTGTAGAAAGAAAATGAAGAATTGTTAAACAAATGGGATGATAGAAAAATAAAATTAAAAGGAAACTACTTAATAACAGTTATCAATTATACGAGTACCATCAAAATTTTAAATCAAACATTTAGTAATAATAATATTAAATTTCTAGAAAGATTCCTTTTAAATGAAGATGTAACACATAATTTTACTTAACAACCTAAATTTGAAGAAATTGTAGTAAAAAGCTCAACAATCGCGTCGAACGAATGGAAATTTTCCCACGCGAGAAATGCTGAGTGTTATATACTAGCAGCATTGCGCTAACTGGATTGTCAATGTTGACACCTGTTGTCATTAAATAGCATCCACTTGTTTCCCGTTTTTTTTTCTTTTTTTTCTTACTAAGTCAATCTTATCCCGTAATAGGTAAAGTTTAGATTAAAGTTAATCTGTAAAACTGGTGGAAAAATTACTTGAACAGCAGAAGAAAAGGATGGAGATCGTGCTAAAATCCAACGCAGACCGCATGGAGAAACTTTTACGGATTTCAACATCATTCACGTCCATGACACCCAATTCCATCCCACAGTTTCGCTCTTTTTTTGTAGAGCAAGAGACGTGGGAAAACTATGTGTAACAGCTCAAACAACATTTCAAGGCCAACGCAGTAGAGGACGACAACCTGAAAAATGCAAATTTTCTGTCAACCTGTGGTAACCACATCAATGAGGTTCTCCAGAAACTGTTCGAGACCACTGATGTGAGAATAGACACATTCAAAGATCTTACTTCCAAATTAACAAAACATTTTCAAACAAAACTGTATGTACGCGCAGAAAGAAAAGAGATTGTAAATTTCTGCAACTGAAAATGGCCAAACGTACGCCGAAAGGATTGCAGATTTAAAGGGACTTGCCAGGGACTGCAAGTTTGTCTGTGAAAAGGAAGGCTGTGGTACATCATACGCTGACAGCGTGATTCGTAATATGATCGTATACAATACCCCACATGAATCCGTCCGCATGGCCGCTACGCAAAAAAGAGACCCAACTCTAGGAGAGATTGAAGAGCAAGTGACAGCATTTGAGTTAACCCAAACAGCGGCTGAAATTTTGAAAGTGAACACAGCCCCATTAACAGAAATTAATCACCTCAGCCATAAACGTGACCAACCAAATTCAAGTAAGTCAAATGAAAGTCATCTTACCAGAAAGTCTTACCCTGGATGTTTGATCCATCATGACTGAGAGCAGTGCAGACACATGAACTCAGTTTGTAACAATTGTCATCGGAGAGGGCACATCGCTACAGTTTGCTTATCAACAAAAAATAGCGATTCAGGTTTTCGAAACAAGTCACGACATCGTTCCAAAAGCCGCAGACGAAGGTGTTCGTCACATTTCGTTTCTAGGCATGAAAATGAAAATCACTTTAACCTAAGCAATCGGTCTGAGAACACGGAGACAAATCATTCAATCAATGAGATAATTGAAAATATTCTGGACGATCAGGTTTCGTCAGCACAGTTGGAAGCCGAGCGAAAGGGTAGTACAATTTTTGTGTCGCTTCATGTTAATCAGCAACCAATGCGTTTCCAATTGGACACTGGAGCAACATGTTCAGTAGTCGGTCTCGAAGATTATCAGGCACTTCATAACCCCCCCTGTGAACCAACTAGTCGTTCATTGACAGCTTACGGAGGTGTAAGCGTACCTACGAGTATAAAGGGGATCGTAAATGCAGTCATTCGATATAAAGACAAGAGTCGCAATTTTTCTTTCTTGCTTATCGAGTATTCAAAAGGTGCCAGTATAATGGCTTTAGATGGTTCGAAGCTTTTGATTTCTCAATTAGTTATTCGAAAGGAGAATCGGTGGTGCAAGTTGCAAACGAAGAAAGTTGGCAACCGAGGCAAAGTCCATCTGTAAGAAACATAAAACTGTTTTTAATCCAGAATTAGGGTGCATTCAACTTTTTGTGGCGCATTTGTCATTGAAACCCAAGGTCCAGTACCTTTTGGTTTGAATGAAGCTGTCCGAGGTGAAATCGCACGCTTAGAAAAGTTAGACATCCTTCGACCTGTGGAAACTAGTCAATGGGTAGCACCCATTGTCGTAGTTAAGAAAGCGAACGGCAATTTACGTATTTGTGGAGATTATCGTATCACGATAAACCCACAATTAGAGATCGACCGTCACCCTATTCCGAGAATTCAGTATCTTTTCCACAAGCTTCAAGGTAGTCAATAGTTCACAAAGGCCGACATGTCCGACGCCTATCTCCAAGTCCCTTTAGACGAAGAATTGAAGAAACTTTGCATTATAAGTACCGAATTTGGTCTTTTCGAATACCAACGATTACCTTTTGGAACATCAAGTTCCACTGGAATTTTGCAAAGAAACATCGAACAATTAACCTAGGATATAGACTTTTGCACATCATATTATCGATGCCGAAGGAATACGCCTATCGGAAGCACGGGTTGCAGCGACTCGTGATATGCCACAACCAAGAAATTCAAAAATCTAGAGGCATTTATCGGCAAATTGTATTATTACAACCAGTTCATTAAAAATTTCGCTCAAGTAGCCGCTCCACTTAACAAACTACGCTCGTTATATCAGCCTTTTATTTGGAGAAAAAAGCAGAGAAAGGCTTTTAATCAATTCAAAGATGACAATTTAAATGTAATACGATTAGTACATTTTCGTGATGAATATCCAATCATACTAGCTACGGATGCATGCTCACATGGAATTGGTGCTATACCCAGACAAAACAGAAAGACCAATCGAGAAGGAGGCTCTTTCCATCATTTACGGAATAAAGAAATTCCATCAATATCTTTATGGACGTCAATTTGAATTTGATACTGACCACCAACCAATGTTCACAATTTTCGATCCGTCCAAGAAGCTTCCTCACATGAAGATACAGCGTCTTCAACAACGGGCACTCACCCTTATGGGATACACCTACAGCATTCGCTATCGTTCCACAAAACAACACGGGAATGCAGACTGACTATCACGTTTACCAGCGGGACCGGATGACATTTTTTTCATTCCCATTTTTTCGTAGGAAATTTTCTCTTGAAACAGTTAATAATATCCTTCTTTTCCAGAGTGAAAATCCTAGAGTAGTTATACCCAAACAGCTACAACCTAAAGTCTTGGCACTTCTTCATCAAGGGTACTGGGGACTAACTAATATGAAGCAGATCTCTCGACGGTATTGCTGATGGCCCGGCATCGATGACGACATCACCCAGACTGTTTTCAGATGTGTTGCATATCAAAACAACGCAAACATGTTACCACGAGAGTACTCCAGCTGGCCGACCACGGAAGAAGTATGGGAACAGATACGTATTGACTACGCTCGACCATCTTAGAAGCAGATGTGGCTAATTATTGTGGACTCCAAGTAAAAGTTCCCATTTGTCGTCCGAATGGTAGTTATAACATCAGAAGCCACGATTCAAGCGCTACGAACAATTTTCGCTTTAGAAGGACTTCCCAAAATTTTGGTGTCCGGTAATGGCACCCAGTTTACTTCGAAGGAATTCCAACTTTTTTGTCGAAGCAACTCAATAAAGCACGTAACATCAGCGCCATTCAACCCAAAATCCAATGGATGTGCTGAGCGGACACACCACGGTGAGACGAAGCTCTCCACGTTTTTCTCTCTACATATCGCTCAACACCAGATGATTCAGGAATTTCACCCGGTGAAAAACTCCATGGAAGACAACATCGAACTATTCTCTCCGCGATGATCCCAGAAATCAGTAAAGTAAATACAAAGTTCAATCCTAAGTTTACTATTGGTCAACCAGTTTTTTACGCCAATATCAACGTGAAGAAAAATGGACTGCTGCAGTTGTAGGGGAACACTTAGGAAAAAGAATGTTTAAAGTACGAGCTGACACAGGGACATTCCGGCGCCACCGGAACCAGATAAAATTTCGAACTCCAACTGAGAGTAATGCTAGATTTCCACTTGTCGTTTCAAAATTGAGAAATGACGTATTTTTAGGTCAATTAGAAAATTGGCAAGTGGAAATAATGAAAAACCGCTTGTCAATGAATTGGCTTACTGCGCTTGTCAATAACTCACAAAGAACTCACATGACAAGTGGAAATAGCTGAGTTGTCAAACAAAATGTCACTTTGTCTTTAATTGGCAGTGAAAATTAATTAACATAATTTTCAATTGTTTGTCAATCAAAAGACACATATTTACAGGGTAAGAAGATTTGTGTTTTCTCTAACCGGAAAAAAATTAATTTTTTTAAAAATAATTTCCATTTGTAAAATACAAAAATTAATAATCCAAAACCAGAATTGAAAGAAGTTTCGGAAAAAAGCCATGGAGATGCAAAAAAAAGGGTTATAAAGGCATCTGTTGAATGGAGCATGGAGTCCTCAGTTGCTCTCATCCATCAAGTGGAGCAATTTGAAAACATTTGGGATTCTAAATCCAAATTTTATAAAAACAGGGACATGAATAATAATTCGGACAATTCTCTTGGATAGAGCCATAAAATCCCTAAGCACGGGTAAGTTTTGGATTGAGTGCAAATCACTCATAAATTTCCTCCATTCTGTATGGATTGTCTGTGTAATGGCAGTGTCTTAATATTTCTTCTTCATTCACAACCTTTGCAATAAAATGTTGGCCTTAACAATCATTGGACATAGAAGTCCCAATGGGTTGAAAAGGCATGACGCTACTGATATCTTTCATTTTTTCAATGAACTGTTTGTTTGAGTAAGGTTGTAAGACAAGTAAAAATTGTCATCTAGTGCAATCCATGTGATTCCTAATGTACTTGTAATGTTGGATCTAGTGACATTTATATTCCTTCCAATATAATCAGATAAAATTGAGGAGAAGTTACAATGTCACTTTGACAGTTCTATTCTTGCAGATGGCAGAATGGAAGTAACTGTTTTTTTTTACGTTTTAGCGTTTAGTAATCATCCGCTCCAGTTTTAAGGTCGTTGACATAGCTTGTAGCTTGTACCTTGACTCAAACTTATCTCCTATATATTTCCTACAATAAATTTCCATGAAAGGTGCTGACGAAGTTCCATAAAAGACAGCATTTAAACCATAAGTTATGGAACGTTTTCCAAGTCAGCAGGACTGTAGCGCGGTCGGCGCAAGTAGAAAATATATCGCCTGCTGGAGATTGGTCGGGCTCTAGAGTTTACTTAGGGTTTGGCTTGGAGGCTCACTGTAGTGAAAGGCGTCCATATGTTGGAGTTCCTATTTATGCTACAACATAAACGTGTTTCTTCTCTACGTACGCAAGCGACCCCGACCCCTTTCCTAAGTTTTGATTTTCATATGATTTTGCTTCCGCCCCGAGGCTAAGTGGTATAAAAGTTATTTATGCCGAATTTAAAGAAGATCGGTTGATATTTAGGGGTTGCACAATTTGGTCTCTTTTTTCTCAACTTGGTAAAATTTGGCATATTGATGTCTTTTTGTAATACTACGCTTCTTTATGTCTTTTCATCTTTTGCAGGCAATTGAAAAATTTTAAAATGGGAACTAGTAGAGGAATTTGGTTGATAGAAAAAGTGCCTTTCAGTTTAGGATCTCGGCTACCTTCAAAGGAACAAATGCTTTTACTTTTTATATACCATCATAAGGAAAATACGGAAACACTTCCAAATTCTGCAAAATCTTGTAGCTCCTAACTGAAGGAAGTATGGAAGAAAGCAAATATCCCTGTTATAACGGAAGAGAATAAACGTGCTAATATACAGAAGCTATATAAAGAATACCAAAATTCGGGTAAAGAAAAATTAAGAAACGCAGATAAAGCAGATGTACGAGTATAATGGCAAATTTGAAAAAGGAAGCTTATCAAACTTTTTGACATTTTCCGGCAAAATGTGATGGAAATGGTTAGCGTTTCAAAAGAAGATAAGATTTTCTGAAGTCGAAAAGAAAAGACCGTATGAGTTCGTCAATGAGTGGACTTGACAAAGCTTTTCATCGAAAAATATAAAGTTATTGTGCAAAAGAATATAAAAGTACGTTTTATAAGAATAAACACCACAAATCTATTGAATAAATCAATAAGACTGTTATGTTGATAGAAGGAGACTAGTGATCAGCAGCTAGTGATGAAGAGACTGAGTTTTTGCCTCAAGCTACGAAAAACTACGCTATAATCCCAAATTAAAACCGCTTGATCAAACACCCAGGTCTACTTGCGATAGAGAAAAGCTCTCAAGTCGACAGCCAAGTACTTCATTTATAGCAATTACAAAAAGCCAAGGCCACGATGTTTCAAAGATTTCCATATTTGCAGCTACAGTTTACCGAGCTTGGACAAACGATAGAAGTAAAATAGCAAAGAAAATCGAATAGTCGGTCCTTGAAAATCCCTCAGATTGATCTTGCATTGGGATAGTAAACCGTTGCTTTCAGTTGCCCTTGGAAGTGTTATAACTTTGGAAGATAGAGTTGCAGTTCTAGTGAATTTTGAGCATTTGCTTGGAGTACCTGTTGCCCTGAAAGAAACTGGTGAGTAAATGGCTGAAGTAGTTATTCAAGAAGTTAACCGATTTGGGCTACGTGACAAAATAATTGGTATGCCTTTTGATATTAGAGCTTTGAATACAGGGCTGATCCAAGGGGCATACTACAAAAGAATTGAAAGTGAATTCGAACTTTGTTGTGGTTGGCTAGCCGTCATCACACCCATGAACTTATTTTAAAAGAGGTGTTTTTGGAGAGTTGTAGCATACCATCAAGTGGTCCTGACATCCAGACTTTTCGGAAGTTTCAGAGCCCCAAGGGCGCTACATCAAGCACGGTGGATGGCAAAGGCAATATATGCACATAAAATTGTCCTCTTCAGTAAACAGTTCAATGTTTTTCAACGAGATTTTAAAGGAATGAAACAGGTTGCACATTTTGTCAGACATCTTTGGTATCTAACGGAAACAAACGTTGGATAGGCTACTTCGGACGAACGTGCTACCCAGGTTGAAAGAAAAAATATTATAAAAAATTTAGAAACAAAACCTGTTAAAAAAAGGAAATGAAAGGATTAGAGAGAAAGAACCTAGTTTTTTAAGGAAAAGAACTTAGCCATTTTTTAACGAACAGTACAAATATTTTTTTCGAATTATTTGGGATCCACGACGTATTAGAATAATCTTGATATTCTCTAAGTGCCTGGCCATACAAGCGTATGATTGAAAGGCATGTCGGGCGAAACAGGTAGATCTTGAGTAAGTTGGAAATAGAAAGGTTGATTGCCCCAAAAATCCACCCAAAATCATCTTAGCATATGACTTTCTACCTAGGCATGAATGTTTCTTCTCCAAATCATATCGTCTTTGACGTAAATTTTCATTTTGCAAGTGTTGCGATACAACAAAGGTCGCATTAGGTAAACGCAACAAATTGTGTGAATTTTTCCTAGTGGTCTGTAAAAATAAAAGTGTTAAAATAAACTGAAAAACTGGACCCATGAACAGACAACAGTTAAAAGCTCTGTTTGAACAGGATCTAAATCTGTATCAAATTCGTTGTGCGGATTATAAGAATCGGGTAAAAAGAAGAGCAATTTTAATGGAAATTGCTGAAAAATTGAAAAACTGTCGACCAGCAAGGACATTGGAGGACGTTATACTGAAGCTAAAAGCCTTTATCAAAAGGAAAAGGGACGAGTTATTAGTTCCAAAAGAAGTGGTGCTGGTACCAATGAAGTGCACTCTTAGTGACGCTACAGTCCGGGATGGACCTGGGCCTCAGTCAACAAGCTTCTCCAGCCAGCTTGATACCTGGCTAGCTGCCTCCAGTTTCGCACGCTAAGTTGGCTGAGGTCCTCTTCCACTTATGTGCGCCACCTGAGTCTTGGCCTTCCTCTACTGCGGTGTCCCTCGGGAGCGGATCCGAAGACTTTTCGGACTGGAGCACTGGTGTCCATACGCTCTATATGACCCAGCCATCTTAGTCTTTGGATCTTCACTCTTCTGGCTACGTCCATGTCGCAGTCACAGCCCATACAGTTCGTCGTTGTATCTCCTCCTCCACTCACCGTCAATGCAGACGGGACCGAAGAACAACGTCATCCACTTTTCATAATGTCCATGCCTCTGCGCCATAGAGCAGGACCGGGATTATTCATCATACTCAATTGCCTTCTTAACCCAAAGAAACAGCGGTTGGCAAGAATTATTGTTCGCTTGATCTCAGCGCTGGTGTCGTTGTCTAGGTAGAGCCTAGGTAGACAAAGTCCTTAACTACCTCGCAGTTATATCTGTCGAGGGTGACGTTCTGCCCGAGACGTCGGTGTTGGCTGTCCTTTTCGCTTGACAGCATATACTCGGTCTTATCCTCATTGACCGCTAAACCCATTTTCCCCGCTTCCGTCTCAATACTCGCGAAAGCGCCACTGACATCACTCTGCTTTCTCCCGATTATGTCAATGTCGTCGGCGTATGCGAGTAGTTGGACGGACTTTTGAAAGATAGTGCCTCTTGTGTTTGCTCGTGAGTTTTGCACAATTCTTTCAAGTACGATGTTGGAAAAATCGCATGAGAGCGCATCGCCTTGTCTAAATCCTTTCTGGAGATCAAAGGTCTTGGTGAGATCTTTACGAGCTTGATCGAGCAGCGTGCATTCTCCATCGTCATCCTGCACAGACGGACGAGTTCGGCAGGGATGCCAAAACTAGACATTGCTCTGTATAGCTCGTCTCTATAGATGCTGTCATACGCGGCCTTAAAATCGATGGTGGACGATACACGGTGGTGGGTATCGATCTGAAGCTCATGGGTCTTCTCCAAGATCTGCCGTAGTGTGAATATCTGGTCGATGGTGGACTTTCCTGGCCTAAAGCCACACTGATATGGACCTATCAGGTTGTTGACGAATGGCTTCAGGCGTTCACACAATACGGCGGATAAGATCTTATATGCGATGTTAAGGAGACCGATGCCTCTGTAGTTGGCATAGTTTAGAGGGTCTCCTTTCTTGAGAATCGGACAAACAATGCTAAGGTTCCATTCATCGGGCATACTTTCGTCCGACCATATTTTACAGATGAGTTTGTGTATGCTCCTTATCAAGTCATCGCCTGCCGCTTTAAAGAGCTCGGCAGCCATCCGCTCCAGCAGCTTTGTTGGACTTAAGCTTCGATATAGCTACCTTCACTTCATCCAGGTCGGGTGGACAGAATTGTTGGTCATCATCGTCCAAGTTGAAAGGTTGATTCTGCCTGACAGCGGTAATTGGTCCGTCATCGCCGTTATACAGTCTGCAGAAATGGTCTTTCCAAGTTGTTAGCATCAACTACGATTCTACTATGGTGTTCCCTTGTTCATCTCTACAGGCTTTCGGGGCAGTTCGGGGTTTGTTTCCGTGGCATGTTATTTTTACCTTTTGGTAAAACTTCCGAACCTCATTCCTGGAGTAGCACCTCTCAATTTCCTCGATCGCGCGCTTCTCATGCTCTTTCTTCTTCCTCCTGAGAATCCGGTGTTCGTCTCTCCTCTTCCGCACATAGAGCTCATGAGCAGCTCTGGTCCTTCTAAGCAGCCGTCGCTTTATATGGATCTTGCCTAGCTGCATGTGCCTGGCGACATTAAACATCGAACCAGGGGTTTCGTTGTGGTGGACGAGTGAAACCCAGCACATCAGAAGCGGCATCTCTGATGGCATTTTGACAGTGTTTCCAATGGTATTCGATGCTTGATGCTGCAGCCATTGGGCCTCTTACGAGATTAAGAGACACTCGATCGGAAAAGGACTTGGCGATCTCTCGCGATTGTAGCCGTCTTACGTCGAATTTTCTAGTTGTCTAGCAGTCTAGCAGCATTAGTTTGTCTTGGCGTAGTTTGGGATATCCACAACCGTACCTTGGCTACAACAAGGTAATGGTCCGAGTCGATATTGGCCCTTCGGAACGTACGGACATCTATAATACTGGAGGAGTGTCTTGCGTCGATCGGAATGTGATCAATCTGGTTGACTGTTGATTGATCAGGAGTTCTCCAAGTCCCCTTGTGTAAGTCGAGATGTGGGAACCGCGTGCTAGCCACGACAATGTTCCGCCACGCCGCGAAGTCGATTAGCCTGAATCCGTTTGTTCGACGCTGGTTATTAATTGTGCTTCTTTTAACCGAAGTGGTTTAATCAGTAACAACGGTTTTTTCTTAAAATCACTGTAGATAACAAACTGTCTATTAAGGAAAAAAACTGTTTAAGAAAAAACTGCGTAGTTAAATAAAACAAACTGTTCACTTCAACGTTACTCGTATAAAGAATGATTCTTTTATTTTGTGTAAATGTCTTGCTTTTTATGTTAATATGTTTGACAATGCAATTTTTGTCTCATGAGAGATTATCATAAGTGTTGTTTGTTTACATATTTAAGTGTAGAATATTCTATGTTTTTATATATTTACATTTTATTAAATAATTGGAATTTACAATTCTTATCAGCAACATTCTCCCAGCCGTGATCTTTGGCTCGATCATCTACTACAATTTCAGCGAATGCTCATGAAAAGAAATTCAAATTATTGAATTTGCAAAAAGTACAGACAGCAAAATACACTTAGGGACACAAAGGTAAAAAGAGCACCCTTACACTTAAATGGCTGTATGCGTATGAATTGTATATATATATATATGTATATTGCGTATTGAATTGTGATGGCGGTTCATTGATCAGTGCGTAAATAACAATGGCAGCCGTGTTGAAACTAAATTGTTTGTTTGAGTGTTTAGTACGGGAAAGTTATAATGTGCAAAATTTCGTTTATTTTCATATTAAAATCCAGGTGAGTGATTATTTAATATTATATTATTTTGTTTTTATTATTATTATATTGATTATGTGTGATGTGTTGTGCATACCGGATTGCGATTCATACGCATTTTACCGGTGCCAATTGTTTGGCTTTGTTTTTGTTTTTTTTGTTTGTTTGTTTTGTGTTGATTATGGATTTATTTCTGTCCAATTCGCGCGATATGATAGCTTTCCGCGGTAACTGGCATCAGCTGGAAGTCGGTAAAGAAATTCAAATAAAAAACAAACACTGCGTATGTACTCGTATGTCAAGGCAATATATTTATTGAAATAAACTCAGCAAAATCAAGAAAAAGAGCACAGGATAAACCACGACCAAACGGATTCAGATCTTCTGGAAGACAAAAAAAAAGAGCTGTCATCTCCTTTATGGAAATGGGTTTACATGATGCAGTTGTTGTTACCACTTGATCACTATTGTAATGATCTGCTGTTGGAGTTGCCACTTCGTCATAATATTAAACAATTTCATTTGATTGTGTTGAAATTTTAAATGTTTGTTTTGGTTGGTGATTTGTATTTGTATGAACATATAATTTATATTTTCAATTGTATTATTTATTATTATTTAAATTACATGATTTGGGATTTGGGGTTTAATTGATTTCTATGGGGTGTGTGTGTGTGTATTTATGGATATTTGCTAGTGCGAAAATAATAATGGCGGATGATATATGTTTACATGTGAATGTGTTGATGCGAGAAGAGTTGTGTGATATGATTTTTGATTTTATGAATTTCAACTGATTTATTTTGTTAAATTGTTGAAAGTTTTGAGCTAGGATATTGAATGTTTAATGGACTGTATGTGTTTCGTTTAGGTGTTATTGGTGAATATTTGAGGATGAGTGAGTAAAATCTGTGTGATGATGTGGATATTGCTGAAGCTATTGTTTATGTTTTGATTTGATGAGAGTGATGGCATGACATATTATTTGTGTGTTATTGTATAAGAGATATTTTTTTTACCTTTTGAGTGTTTTGAGTTCATCTTAATTTTGAATATATTTTTTTTATAAATGTTTAAGTAATTTGTTGTTCTTATGTGGTTTTATTCGTTGGTAGATAGCATAGTTTTGTGATTGGCCTTTTCAATGTGGATGTTTTTGTTTTCAGTGTGACGACTCGAACGTGTCCATCGTTTCCTGGATGCAATTAAATAATTCGCGCGAGCATCCATTGTGTCGCTGGCAACCGTTCGTCTTTAAGGAGAACCAGATTCCCTTCCTCGGGTTCTTCTTCAAGTTTTGTCCTTTTCGGCCGTTGTTGTAGAAGCGCTAAGTACTCCGTGCTCCATTTCTTCCAGAAGCTGTCTGTTAGAACCTGAACCCTTTTCCATCTATCGATTGTGTTGATGTTGTTTGTCGATGTGTCTTCACTAGGTATCGCGTTGAGTGTTTCGCCAGTTAAAAAGTGCGCGGGAGTGGTGTTTAACAGATTTCAATGAATGAAGTTCCACTTGGTGCCTTGGTTTCTTAGGGTGTCTATGATTTCTTTCCAATCGGCTTTCGCATCTTTCATCCACTTTTTCAGCTCCCTATAAGCCCCCACGAAATTTGTGCCACAGTCACTAAATATTTGCCTTCAAATGCCTCTTCGTGCCGTGAAACGTCTAAGGGCTGCTAAAAACGCTTGTTTCGTGAGATCACTCACTGCCTCCAAATGAATTGCCTTTGTCGCGAGGCATATAAAAATGGCAAAGGAGCCATTTAGTGTTTTTGCACCTTTTCCCTTCCACGTTTTTGTGTCGATTGGTCCGGCATAGTCGACCCCTGTGTTTGTAAATGGTCTTGCTATCCGAACCCGTGCTACTGGTAGACTCGCCATAATCTGCCTCACCGTTTTTGTTTTGTGTTTGAAGCACTTGACGCATTGGTGAATGGTGTACTTTACACAGTGCTTTATTTGGATGATTCAATACCTTGTCCGAATATATGCTGTCATTTGTTGGATACCACCGTGTTATGTTTTTTTCGTGTGCGTCATTCGGTAGAGTCTTAGTGAGATGGTGGTTCGACTTTAGGATAATTGGGTGTTTCTGGTCATATGTCAAATTTGAGTTTTGAAGCCTTCCACGCGAAGTATTTCATCTGCATCTATGAAGGCATTCAATGATTTAAGTGTTGATGGTGCCTTTGGACTGCCGTGCGATTTTGTAAAGCCCTCAGGAAACATGTCCCTTTGCACTGATCTTATTGCCATCTTTTATGCGGTATTTAACCCTTCTGGTCCCAAAGGGCCAGATTTTTTGCATACTGATCTGCAGTTGAAAATAAATCGCTTGCAGTCTGGGGAATTTTTCGATTATATGTCCTACTATGCTTTGTTGTGTCTGTGTTTGTGTTGTGGGGACATGCGTTTTTATTGTTCGTCTTTCCTCCTCAGTGTTAATATTTGTCGGTTGCTCTGGTATTTGGAAGTGCCAATGGTCTTTCATGAAGGATGGACCACTCCACCATAAGTCACTGCTCCTTAGCTCCAATGGCAGAAGTCCACGCGATGCCAGATCAGCTGTGTTATGTTTTGTTGGTATGTGTCTCCACATCTGCGAATCGGTTAGTCGTTGTATTTCGGAAAACCTGTTGCTGACAAACGTAGTCCAACTGGATGATGGAGCTTGAATCCGTGCAAGGGTTATTGTGGAGTCTGACCACGCATACCAATGCTGCCGTGGTACGTTGAAGACCTTTGCTGTGTGATCCATCAATGTCGGTAGCAGAACTGCTCCACAGAGTTCGAGACGCGGAAGACTTACCGTTTTGAGTGGATCTACCTTTGTCTTTGACATCAGAAGATGCATATGTGTACGTACTTGCTCATCCCATACAGGGATGTACACTGCCGCTCCATACGCCTTGATTGATGCGTCGCTGAATCCGTGCAGCTCAATGATTTTGCAGCTTCTGTGACTGTGGGTCCACCTAGGGATCTCTAATTGTTCCAGTACTAAGAGGTCGTTGCGTAGAATCTTCCATTGGCATCGTATGTCCTACGGCACTGGTTGTTCCCATTCTGTTCCTCTTCCCCACAGTTGTTGCATGATTAACTTGACCTTGATCACGCATGGCGAAATCCAACCAAGCGCATCAAAGAACTTGGCTATTGCTGACAGAATAGTTCTTTTGGTAATCTCGTCTTTGTTTGACGGTGTTATTTGAAATGAGAAACAATCTTTAGCTGGAAACCATTTTATACCCAGGGTTTTTATATGCTCTGTTGATCCCAATGGAAGTTCGCAATCTATTTCGCGATTTTGCGTTGGGATGTCTTCAAGTAAGGCCCTTGTGTTGCTTGTCCACTTCCTCAATTTGAATCCAGCGGAAGCAAGAAGTTTACGAACTTCTTCTCGTTTAGTTCGAGCGCTCTCAGTGGTGTCATCTCCACTAATTACGCCGTCGACATACATTTCGTGTAGAACCGTCTGTGGTCCGATTGGATAATTGGCCATTTCGTCTTTGGAGGCCTTCTGCAGGACCCGTATGGCTAAATATGGAGCGCTTGCTGTGCCAAAGGTAACTGTTTTCACCCTAAATGTTTTTAATTGACCACTGGAATCCTTCCAAAAGATCACCTGATAGAAACTGTCCGCATTTTTTTACAAAGATTTGACGGTACATCTTCTCGTGACCATGTGTTGGTACCTTCTCCATCCCAAAATTAAGTCTACAATATTCCTTTGTATAATGGGACCTGCCAGCCATGCCGTGGTATGGTGACCGTAAGTTCACTTTCAGTATTCACATCTTTCAAGCGATTGAGTGTTAAATACTCCATAATACACGCCGTGTAGCCTTCTTTTAAGTCTGGGTCTCTCTGGAAACGTCGTTCAAGGTGAAAGAATCGTCTCAAAGCTCCTTCTTTACTCGACCCCAAAGCTTGATGTGTCCCTTGCTTAAAGGGTAAACCCACTTCGTAGCGACCGTCCTCCCGTTTGGTGGTATTTGCTAAAAAATGCCTTTCACACTGGATGTCCTCCTCTGTGGCTTGAGCAGGAAATGGTAGCTCCTCAATTTCCCAAAACCTTTTTAAACTCCTGTCGGGACTCACATTTTTAGTGAATGTCCGGAGTTTTAAAGGTGTCTCCGAGACTTTTCCTAAAACTACCCAACTTAATTGCGTCCTTTGGGCTATTGGCATACCAGGTTCACTACTCCGAACGATGTCCGGCATGATTATGTCTGCGTAAACGTCGCTACCAAGCAGCAGATCGATGGGTGCTGGTGTATGGATCAAGGGATCTGCTTATTCTAGATTCCTTAAGTGCCCTGTATTCGCACATTGTTGCTTTGTGGGCCGGAAGAATGCCAGGCAACGACTTGAAGACAAAGGCCGTGGTGAAACCTTCAAACATCAAACGTCGAGATGCAAATTTTCGATCCACGTAGTTGTTGGTAGTGCCGCTGCTGACCTTCCCTAACCCTGATATCTGTACGAATGTGTTTTGCTTCGGCAGCTTAAGCATTTGAGTTGCAGACTCTGAAATAAACGTAGCCTCAGAGCCTGGATCGATTAGGGCGCAAAGTTCAAGGTACCTGCCACTGGCTGATAATACCTTCACGACCGTAGTTGCCAATAATACCTTTGAGTTGTACTGGTATGTATGTGAAGAGTGGAAAATGTTTCGAACATGCCCGGATCCAGAGGGACGGTCTTCTTGCGTGGGATTAAAAGAGTTTGCATTTGGGTTCATTTCCGTTTCTTTGTGTTGTTTATTTATGTTATGTTGTTGAAACTGTGGCATTGTTTCTGTGTTGTTTGAAAAATTGATGTGTAGTAAAGAGTGATGCCGTTGATGACAGAAATAACAATTTTTATTACTTAGACAATTTCGAGTAATATGGCTGTAAGCCAGACAGTTGTCGCAGACCTTTGTTTGCCGAACAGTCTGTTGCCTCCTCGAAACGTCCATGCCCAGAAATCGCTTACATTTTCGTAACGAAATTGACCAAAATTTGTTACAGCGTGGTATGCTTTGGCTGCTGGTTGCGATTTCGGACATGGCTTGGAGATAAGCCCAGATGTTCCCTTTTGTGCTACAGCTTCTAGTGTTCGAAAGCGAGTTTCTAAAAAATTAGTGAAGCCCTGCAACGTGGGAAGATCTTTGCTTGTGCCCAGTTTTTCCTCCCATAATTGTTGCGTTGAGGCCGGTAGCTTTTGTATCATTACATAAATATTGATGACGTCCCACGAATTGTGTAGTTTGATTGAAAAAAAGTTTCAGCTGTGAGCTCACTAGAACACGTTTGTGGTCGTAGTTCTCTGCCTCTAGTGTCAAATGTTGCAGAAGTCTCGCCGCTTCTCCTGAGAGACTTGACTTTAGGTATTGGAGCTTCTGGATGCCTCCGAGAGACGTGTTGCTATGAATAAGCGATACAAAAATATCGTGGAACGAGCGCCATTTCGTGTAGCAGCCTGAGAACTCTGGAATGTTGATTTTTGGAAGGCGGATATCTTTATTTTGAGGAATACTTGTTGCCAACGTGTTGTCTGAAAGAGAACCTTGGGTACTAGAATACCTGTCTAGTCCATCAAGCAACTCACACCTATACTCAAGATAAGTTTCCCGAGTTTGTTCAATAGTTGAAATTAAATCTAGTTTTTTCTTTTCGTCTGGCTTTTCAAGACTTCTACCTGCTTCGTAGTGCCGTTGTGCTGCTGCTAGATTCTCTTCCAACAACAAAAGTCTGGTTGATAGATAATTTTTAGAACGACGGGATTGACCAGTCTTTTTAAAGTTGGCAAAGTCGCTTTTGAATTGGATAAAAGCATCATTAAGAAGTTCAGCCGACATTCCAATTAATTGGGATTTATTTATATGAGGTATGAACAAATCACATACAATATAAAAGTGTTGGTACTCACTTTGTTCTTCCTTTTAGAATTTTGTTAATTTCGAGCCGCTTGCTGTACTCTGGTATTGTTGTTTTTTGATACCGCTTGCTAATGCTGGTGATACAACTAATGTTGGTTATACCGCTGGTGTTCATGCTGATAGTTCTGCTGCGGATTCTGATTCTGCCGATGGTGTTATTGCAATTGATGCTGTTTGAGGTGCTTCTTTTGTTTGCACTAGACACTCAATATGCCGATTTAAGTTTAAGTTGTTTTTAATTTTTAAAATTTTAATCTTTGTAAAACACACACACAGTTGTATAGATTTTTATGAAAACCACAAAAATATATATGATAGATAATTAATAATTTAATTGTATATCCGGTTCGAATGGACCAAATGTTCGACGCTGGTTATTAATTGTCCTTCTTTTAACCGTGTTGATTTAATCAGAAACAACTATTTTTTCTTAAAATAACTGTAGATAATAAACTGTCTAGTAAGGAAAAAAACTGTCTAGTTAAATAAAACAAATTGTCCACTTCAACGTTATAAAATATGATTCTTTTATTTAGTGTAAATGTCTTGCTTTTCATGTTAATATATTTGACAATGCAATTTTTGTCTCATGAGAGATTATCATAAATGTTGTTTGTTTACATATTTAAATGTACAATATTCTATGTTTTTATATATTTACATTTTACTGAATAATTTGGAACTTACAATTTTTATCAGCAACACTGTTATCGGAGTTGGTGTTGTGCAGGCTATATTTTCCGATTGTTCCACCAAACATACCCTCTCTTTCTAGCTTTGCATTAAATCACCGAGGACAATTTTAATGTCATAGCTAGGGCATTGCTCGTAGGTCTTGTTAAGGAGTTCATAGAAGGCATCCTTGGTGTCGTCATCTTTCTCCTCTGTGGGGGCATGCGCGCATATAAGACTAATGTTGGCGAATTTTGCCTTGATGCGGATTGCTACGAGGCGCTCGCTCACATGCCGGAAGCTGAGGACTTCTTGTCTTAGTCTGCCTCCGACAAAAAATCCGCATCCAAATAAGCGCTGCTTTTGCCTTCGATAGCAATTGCCGAAGTAGATTTCGCAGTTTTTGATCTTTTTTTTGTTCGGCCTATCCCATCGAATTTCTTGAATGGCGGTTATGTCTGCTTTGCAGCAGTCTAGGTCCTCCGCTTGTTGCTCGGTTGCACGTGGTCTATTAAGGGATCTAACATTCCACGTGCATATCCGAAGCTCATTGTCCTTAAATCGTTTGCGTGTGTTGTCAACAGTAGATCTGTCCATATCCGAGGCTTGTTGATGCTTCGTAACTTATGTTTTTTTTACATGGCAGGGCAGTTACCTCGGCGGCACAACCCCCAACCTGGAGGACCAGTTCCAATTTTAATGCCCCTAGGTTGGGCTCGTCAGCCACCATCTCTTTTCCAAGACCCTGACTAAGTCCTCGAAATCCTTACCGGCCTGAGCTCCAAATATGTCGGAGTAGCCCGGATAAGTTCTTGTTTTGTTTTTCCGACACTAATCCTGATTTATGGCACAGGAAACTCGCCATTTGCCCCCTTCACTTCACAATCGCTAGTGAGATTCCCAGATGGTGCCACGGGGAGGCGTGAAGTAGGACTTATTAGCAAAGCTGCAAGATGTTCGGCTGCAGAGGCTCATTCTCGTTATTTAAGGAACCAGCACCTGTCGGAAGACGCTACTTCTACGAGGCCTTATACTAATCGTTGCCATAAGTGTTTACCACATTTAAATTTTGGAAAAATATTTTAAAGGCTAATTTGGGAATGAGCGCAGTTACACCGCCAAAGCCGTAAACACAATTGCAAATTTGATGTCATCCAAACAACCTTCTGCACTCTAACCTTTCCTAAATAATTTGAAATGAAAATGCAGACGGATGAAGATCTGATGAGAGAGACAAGGTGGAAGGTCCTTGAAGTCATTCGTGAAGCACAGGTAAAAGCACGGGTAATCGACAAAACCATGGCACTGACATCAACACCAAGCAAAAGACAAAGACCCTAAATATTCAGCGTAGAGCTTGTGTAGAACTTCGGAACTAGCTTTTTGTCGCAGAATACCGATAACGAGGCTTCAACATCTTCATCTTTAAAATGCACCATCGAAAGTGCGATGGAAGATGTCTTCGAAGAATCCGATTTTATATAATCTGTAGTTTCGGAAAATAAAAAATAAAACATTTATAATTTGAATTTTACGTGTATTTATTTCGTATGAAAACGATTACATATTTTACAGGTATAGATTCCGCCATAGGAGTTGTCCTTCTTCCGGAAAGTATGCTGCACATTCATTTCGAATTGCGGCATGCATTTCCTGGGTTTTATTTGCACACCTGCAGTGTTGTCCTCTGATATATATATATCCTATATATGGACTCGTACCTGCATTTATTGAAGTCACGTATGGGCTACCGTTTTCAATCAGAAAGTTATGTAGGGCGCAGCAAGCTTGAGCTACAGACTTCACTTTTTCCAGCCACAAATCTATAGTTATCTGCAAAACCCTAAGCCAAGCATTCCGAAGGAATGTTCTATACATTGCCTTGCATGGCTTAGGCGAAAATTAAATATTTTTTTCCTGATTTCCGTAGAAGAATATGGATATGGCTTCAGCAAGCTTCTTTCCGAAGGAAAAGCGTCATCACCGATTATACAGTGATGGCAACATCCTGTTACTTCCAATGGTCTTTGATTGAGGAAATTATTGATTCGGGTTGCTTAGCATAGTATGAAAATCGCTTCGTCAATGAAAGTAAATTTGTAACTAGCATCGGACATCACTAGCAATACAATGCTGCTGAATCTCTTGAAGTTGTAGTATAAAGAACCGTGAGATTTTGATGCTATAAAAGCGATGTGTTTGCCATCCAGTGCACCATTGCATAAGGGAAATTGCCATATATTAAAAAAATTCTCTGCTATTGTTTCCCATTCTGCAAAGCTGTCTGGGAACTGAAACGAGAAATACATGAACTGAAAGCAAAATTTGAAAAAAAAAAATTACAAACTTTTGAATACTCTCCCTTCAGACATGAGTAAATAGCATTGCAGCAGTGAGGGATGAAGGCTCCAATATATGAGCACGAGAGTCTTGTCTGTTAGTCCAAACTTCTATACGTTTCACCCGTAGCTCTCATATGAGTTGTTTGCTTAATTAGTAGCGGCTTGACACAGTCCAACATTTTAACAAAATAGTCTTCGTCCATTCTTAGGTACCGCCTACAAGCATTTTTATCCTCTAAACGAAGTTTGTCATGAAGAAATCTGAATGCGCATTTATTTCCTCTTCTGAATCTGCAGGATTTAACCCATTCTCTTTTTATTCTTTCCTCATAAGTTGTTTTATTTTCGCTTTCTGCTACACAGAACAATATAGCAGCGGTTGCAAACAGTATTCGTGTCGTTGCCAATAAATTTTCCTCGTTATCACTCATTTTCCGAATTGATCTACACTCTTCACAAAACAAGTGTTCAAATGGTTTGTTTCAGATTTCACTGTTCCTCTATCCCTCAAAAATTCTTTCATTCCAATGACGCGTTTTTTGTTTGTGGCCACCTCGTTCAATGGCATGCTTTTCAATAGCTCTCATAAAAAAGTTCAACGAATCGGTCAAGGATGAAGAACGAAAACAATTCTTGTTAAGGGGAAGTCGAGCATTACAGAAAAGTCGTCAACAAGCGAACAAAAGAAGGGATTGCAAGGGATTAAAAATGGTAAATATTTTGCTTTCCATAATTCTTTATATCTCTAGTACCTAGTAATAATTGAATTTATATTTTGTTATTTCTTATTTTCGCAATAAAAGTAATTAACATTAAAAAATGTTATTTTTTTTGCATTCGTTAAAAAAAGTGACCAAAGTGCGCAACCTCTAAATATTGTCGAATTTTCTTGAAATTTGGAATATATATCTTTTACATGAATTAGACTCGGGCGAAAGCACAAATACAAGGACGACATGGCTAATGATATTTTGCATCGAGTTTAAAGAGCGACGTCGAGTCCCGAGTGAACGATGAGATCCGCAAGGAGGCGCTGATATTGTTCGAAAGCATATCTCTGCTCATGTGCGGCTGTCTGTTGAGTAAATTGGTTATGCCAAACCCCAATCGCTTGATGCACTATGCATTAAATCGAGAATTGTAGCGCCAGTGAGTTTTCGATCTAGACGACTTGATAGAAACAGCTCGCACGAATATCCCCAGCAAGATTAAACCCATGAAATACTGATAAAGGTGGTTGACGACGGAAACGGCGGCTATATATTCTCCCTCGATGCGGTTGGTTAAATTGGCAAAACGTTCCTCATTTCGTTGATTTTGGCTTCAATCTGGTCAAGATCTGACATCGCGCTTCCAGTTCACTCTTCTTGAGCAGCGGCCATGTTGTTGAACGGCGTTCGGGCGGCTCATTCAGCGTGAAAATAGCCATTAAATCTTCAGATTTATGACGAACCAACATACATGTTTATATTTTATGTAGGGAGTGAGAATGTCAATTTGGCAGATGGTGAATAATTACCAAACCTAAACAGACTTATCAAATATGTATAATATAATAATATTTCATTTGATTTTCTTGTCAGAAGAGAGAAGTCTTAAAAATTTAATTTTTTGTTTTTGTGACCAATAATTTTACCTATAATTCTGGATTGGTATATGGGGCGAGGAAGCATCATTCAAATTTAATTGGATATATCTGTGATCTGTAAAGAGGGTTATAATGATACAACCCAGTTCGTTAATATGTCGGTTATGTTGTCCGAGACAAGAGTTGTATTAGGCACTTTTTGCGGTTTTTTTTTGCAATGTTGCAAATAATGAGGTTAGTACATAGTCAAAAAGTTGTTCACCTCTGTCGTTGGTATCGATACTGTGGTAGAAAGAACTTGAAAATCATTATAGGCTGCGATGCAAATGGTCACAGTATAGAGCAGCTCTCATATCAACAAACGGGACGAGTCTATATTAAAATTCAGCAATTCTTAACCAAGAAAGCAATCCTACTTTGATTAACAGTGTAAGAACAGAGGTCCTACATCTCACGCTATCTGCTACATGTATAAAAAAAAAATCGCTACATCCTATTATTTAACTAGGTACTATTTTATCGGAAAAATAAAGGCAACCCAAATCCAAGGACTGGGACACATACTGTCAACAACTCACGGATAACCTGGGTAGATGTCAGAGATATTGGCAATATTGAAAGTCACGTGGGATAATCTCAATATGGCAACCAAATCTGTTTGTTAGTAAGAATGCCCAGGAAAAGAAAAAAATATTCGATCGACTTACACGCTAGTAGGGGTTAACTAGCCAATCTTTGAAAAATGATGAATGAAACATATAAAGAGACAACTCATCACGTATGCAGTCGCCGTTTGCTGGTAGACGGCAACGCAGCGGTCGACACAAGCTAGGAGAATAGTGTGTACAACTGGTCCCAAAAAGTTATCCTAAACATCCCACCACTTTATCAAAAATTCAAGTGAAAAGCAATGGCAAATGCTTTTGAAAACCAAATTTTAACCTGGAAGTGAATAATTACCGTCTATACTCGGAGCAGAACAAACCAACATCTGCAGAAGATTCACATTTATGGTACACAAACGGATCCAAAACAAATGAAGAGTTTGGAACGAGA
Organism: Volucella inflata; assembly: GCA_928272305.1. Taxonomy (NCBI): domain Eukaryota; kingdom Metazoa; phylum Arthropoda; class Insecta; order Diptera; family Syrphidae; genus Volucella; species Volucella inflata. Next base: position 113,133,101 of record OV743716.1, on the reverse strand, counting down.
AAATGCGGTCCTTTCACTGGAACATCCCCCGCGCTAGTATAGACACAAGCAGCTCCGTATTTCAGGCTGAAATCCAAGCAATAGAGCGTAGCAGGGCCTTCAACTCCACTAAAAACGAAATCCATCTGATTTGGGTGCCAGGACATAATGGATATGAAAAGCAGACCAACTACCCAGAAAAGTATATGCAAAATAGTTGCCACAACAGAACGGAATAACTACTAAAATAAAAATTAAGCAGCGATCAGATTCGACTGATCACAGGCTTACTCACGGGGCACTGGCATGTCAAGGTGCCCCTAATGAATATGGGTATAGTACAATACAATACCTGCAGATAGTGCAACGAGGATATTGAAACACCAAAACACGTATTTTGTGACTGCAACAGTTTAGTCAAAACACGCCGACGTTACTTAGGTAAATTCCACCTTGAAGCAGCTGACATAACTGCAAGCTCACCTAAAGAGTTAGCAGCCAACCTTTCCCCGAAACTGCGGCATCATAGATGAGCTTTTAATGGAGGACATCACGTAAGGTCCTCCTGTGGCCGCAGTGATCTGGGATTCACTATACCACCTCGCCCTACACTCTCAACTTATCTAATTCAGGTGTCGAAAGTCTGCAAATCACGCCTTTAACAATACATGGTTTCTGAAATAGGATTATATTTCTAACGTTTGTGGGTAGACAGAGGTTTATCTGAAGAAATCCTAGCATCATTGCTGAAATCTTCTAGCGAAGGCTGCACTACGGTACTACTCTAGTCCTCCTTGAGTTCATCTTAATCATTTGATCATAAATGAGTTTTTTTTATCAATTCGTCATCGGTTTCCATTTTCAACATAGTGTCAATCATTCGAATCATCGCTAAGCCTAACGCTCCAAGATATGGGTTTGAATTGGGCTTTCAGTTAAGGGAGGGAGAGTTTTCATATCAGCAACCACCTGACCCTTTTTATAAACCCTTAGGGTTATCGACACAAAACCGACACGTATGATGATTCTTGTTTGCGCTAGACGGTTAAGGAATTCTTTATTAATCACAATTAATGCTCACCCCTCAAGGGCCCCTTGTTTCCTTCGTTTTCGCGAGCTTACAGTAATAAGACGGAAGACGTGGTTACTAGACCTGATGATCGCCAGGATGTCTTCTGGAGAAGATGGTTCTGCTGGAATCTGGGTGCTGATTCAAGGTCTGTTAAGGATATCCTCCTAAGCCAACGCCTTGAGGCAAGACGAAGCCGGCCAAACTTCTACTTATCCATCTATGGCTTTTGTATAAAAATAGAGAGATCTTACTTTACCTCTGAAACTCGACAAGTTCTATGATCAGAGCAAATTTAGAAAACGATAAGAATGACGCAGAACTGTGTAAAATAGGAAGCGTTTTTGGTGACTTGTGTAGAAGAGATTTTTTGAAGCTCGAGATAAGGCGTAACACGCGACCCATTTTAGAAGCCGTTTATGTTTGGGACTGAACAAATAGCAGGTCATTTCATCGACAAATCTCCTGCTGAGCTGGATAGTTAACAATAATACCAACAATCGTATTTTATTCGGTATACAATATAATTTTTTCTTTCTCTCAGTAATCGTTGTTCTTTTATCAGCTCATCAAGGTTTGCTGATCCCTTCAAAATCGCATGACGTTTAACTTTATTTTTCGATCCCAATTATAGCTGACGTTAAAGCAAGCGCTACCTGATGAAATCCATGGCTTGAGTAGGATTCCAGAGCAACTTTTACGGGGCATCGTTTGACAGATCCTGGGAATCAATCATAATACTCTGAAGACGTATTAGAAATGGTTCTCACACCTTCATCTTAGTTGACCATCTGTCTACTTACCTTACAGCATGAGTAAATAAGTGGTTAGTGATACTTTTTAGCTAAATTCATGGCTCTTGAAACAATGGCTGACTTTCACAGTTCTTATATAATGAAGGACCAACACAGGAAGAATGTGGACTCCAAAGTAAGAAGAAGAAGTGGCAAGAAGGGAGGAGGGAGCCTGGGAATACAGTTAATTTAATGCTTGGAGTTTAGGGTGGAAGGGAGAAATGAATAAAATTGCACTTTTGACGCGAGTGGCATTAGCTTAGATCTGATACTTATAGACAGAGAATTCCACAATTTAATAGCGTGAATAAAGAATAAACGGGACGAGTTGAGATAATTATGATGTGACGGGATCAAACTTAAAGTTCTAGGGGAGCGTGAAAAATTAAACTTACTATATAAATACAAAGAAGTCTTATTATGTAAGAAAATACAATTTCCGTTATCAATGTAATGCTTGTAGGATTGTGCTCAACAAGCTCTTAGCATCTTGTGAAATGTGTTAATTTCTATGAACATATCTTACGGAATTATTTAATGCTACTTGCAACTAGTGTTCGGATAAGGAGCTGATATTGCAGTATACAATTTCAGCATATGTAACTAAGGGCGAAATGAGATTCATTACAAGCTTTCGTCTGGTGCTTACCGGAGAAAAGCTCCCAATTACCCACAACTTGCGCAGACATCCATGAATTCTGCTTATTGTAAAATTTGTATACTCGTACATCATATCCTGATAAGTTTGAGTTGATAGTAAATCCTTAACTAGTAACAGTTTGAACCACATTTAATTTATTACTAGAAAGTAAGGCATTAGGTAAGGTATTTAGGGCTAGCTTTTTGTTTGAAATTGGAATAACCTGCGACATTTTAGTGGATAACAAGTTCAGCGGTGTTTCTATACGGCTTAGACAAATACAGTTGAATATAATCATATAAATCAGCATATAAATGTACCGAGGTATGAGAACAGACAGATGGCAATTCATTTATGAGCACACAAAATATATAGGGGCTAAGATTGACCGTTGAGGTACACCCTGCTTCATCAGTAGAAGAACTGAACAAGAATTGTGTATCACAACTTTTGGAAATCTATCAGAAAGAAAGCTTTCAAAAAGTCGCACTGCACCATTATCAATTTTCAATTTCCAGCAGAGGATATTGTTGTCAAAATCTTTAGAGAAATCAAATAGGAAAGCGGTAGTCGGCGAAAATTGGCAGCATTGTGAGAACATCAGAGATCAAATAGTATTTTAGTAAAATTTATCGCAACGATGTTTAAATATCAGATGATCTTTTATCCTTCTCCAAAAGTCTGGGTACACAAGCATGAGACCGTTCTTCAAACGGAGACTTGATATTTGGGCATGTTAAAATCAAGTCGATTACCAGGCACACTTTTGCTCTCTTAAAGCATCCTTTTAATTCCTCGTGCCAGACGAACTTCCACCACTTTTTATTGAAATATCTGTCATCGACCTCACCCAGGTTAAAAGTTTGCTATAAGTCTTCTCCACGGCCATACCGTTTTTACAAAACTTATACAGTAATATTATATAGAGATAAGTTTGTCTTCCTCATCTCTTGTGTAATTACTTATAGGTATTATGTAGCATAATCTCATCCTTGTCTTATAAAGTGAATTAGTAAGGTTTAAAAGAGTTATCACAATTTATTTACAGAAGTACACAAACAAAAAGATCACTATCAGAATTAAAGGAAAAACCGGTACTTGAAAAATATTATAAACACGTTCCTAACAAAATGCATTTAAGGTACTTGACCACCTTAGGAGGCTAAAAAATACATTTTTAATCATTTTTTTTCAGACCCTGTATAAGTCTCCAATAAAAAAAACTCTGTTTTTTAATTTTCTCTGTTGAAAAAAAACCTTATAATTAATTTATTATAACGAACAAAACAAAACCAAAATCAATGAAATCGGTCAATCATTTTCGGAGATTAACTGTCCGCCATTTAAAAAAAGGAGTTTTGAGAAAAACGCGTTAAGAGTCTTAACGCGCTAGATTTTTGCGCTCAGTCATTGAGAATGAACACACCTTCGGGTAGGGGAAATAGAATATACCCGGGGTAGGCATGCCTGTCGTAAAAGGCGACTAAAATGTACCCTCTCTATGCCGAGTGAGTGGGCAATGCAATAGACAAAACAAACATAAGTAATACTCCAGGTGGCAATCCAGTTTCACTGGCAAATCCACCCTCTTCGGAGGTAAGCTCTACGGATTCTGGGGAGAGCCATTTATTGCTATCAAATCCCTTTGCGAAAACATCAAAGGTACTCCAATCTCCAACATCTAGATCGACAAGACAACGCTGAACCGTTCAGTGGAATATCTGACGGACGAAGAAGAACTTGCTCGCGAAACCAATCCGGTAATCGTGAAAAGGCCTAGCAAAAACCGTAAGGCACGCTCATCTCCCGAAGTTTTACAACCAAGAGATGAAAATAAGCCCACCGTACTAACCAAGACAAAACTCCAAACAAAACCTCATCCTCAACCTGCAATAAATGTGGTCGGGATTGCAGACGACGGAAAGTTACGGGACCTTCTCCAAAGAACACTAAAAGGAAAGTTCAATATAATTTCACTCTGTAATAACGTGTGGGTTAGTTTTAGTTTTAAATGCATTTTATTTTACTTATCATTATTCTTACATTCTAACAGAAAATGCTTAAATGCTAGCTTACAATTACTTCACAATCTTATACTAACTTACTGGCCCTACACAGGCACTCTAAGCTACTACTAAGCTAATAACGTGTGGGAAATTAATGTCGATGACTCCGATTCTTACCGCGCATTGTCGCTGAAACTTAACACCGATAAAATTCAATGGTAAACTTATAAAAATAAGTTTGAAAAACCGTTACGAGTCCTCGCTGGGGGACTTCACCCGTCGTGCAAAAAAGAAGACGTAATACGAGACGTTCAAGCACAAGGTTTTAAGATTACTGACGTTGTGAAAATAATCAAGAAGGTAAAGCAACAAACGGATAGCGACAAAGATACCGTAGTCAAACGCGGACTTCCTATTTTCATGCTTACTTTGATCGAAACGAGAAAGTCGAAGATATTTATAAAATTAAATCTATCTTAAATATCAAAGTCAAAATGGAGCCCATGCGTTAGGGCAAACAAGCTATAATCCAATGCAAACGTTGTCAAGATTTTAACCACACGCGGGCGTTTTGTCAAGAAGATTCACGATGCGTAAAATACGCAGGCAAACATTTCTCGGGAGAGTGTAAAACAAATAAGCAAATCCCAGCAGTTTGTGCCAAAAGAGGGGAATAAGTCCCACGAAATTCATTCATCCGGACCTAAAGGTGCAATATCCTAAGACCGATGAGCGCAAGACAGCTAAGAGAGTCACAATGAAGAAACCGGTGACGCAAAAGCATAAATCTGCTCAAAAAAACGTTGTCGAATCATGTGCAATTAAAAAACCTGTACCGGTCCGCGCGAGTTCATACGCTGAGGTCGCATCAAAAGCCAATAAATTAGATTTGGACACTATAGATCCGCTGCCTCAAACTCTCGCAGTCAACTTAGAAAAACTAGTAAACAAATAAAAATAAATAAGCTCTTGTTTGAAAAACTAAGCAAGCTCGAGTTCGTTGCTCGGAAAAAATCTAGCAAAAATGAAAATGAAACAGTTGAAAGAGATTTTAACATGGAACGCAAATGGCCTTCTGAAAAAAATCGACGAATTAGAAATTTTTCTATGGAAAGAATATTGACATACGCCTGATTTCGGAAACACACTTAAAAAAGGGAGTTAAACCCAAGATAAGAGGTTACTCTGGTTATCATGCGCATCATCCCTCAGAAAACGCGAGGGGTGGATCCTCACTTTATATTAAAGACTGCATTAAGCATGCCGAGAACGTGACAATAGAACTTGAATCTACGCAACTAAGTTCAGTTTCCGTAAACATAAATCACATAGACTATAATATAGCATCTTGTTATTTCCTTCCGAGATATAAGATGGTAGGTAGACGACGACCTCGATCGCCTTTTTTACCAACTTGGGTCAAACTTTATTCTCCGTGGTGATTTCAACGCAAAGCACACATTTTGGGGTTCAAGATTCATTTCGACGAAGGGCAGGCTACTGTACCATGCAAGTATGAAACGTGGCTTGGATTTTTTTTCAACGGGCAAGCCGAACTACTGGCCCACCGACAAAAATAAAATACCTGACCTGGTCGATTTTTTCATTACAAAAGGGGTCCCTAAATATCTGACTTCTGACTTCAGAAGAATCCTACGATCTCTGCTCAGATCACTCGCCAGTAATCTTTAAAATCGGCAGGAGCATAGCAAGGATCGAAAGACCTCCCAGATTGACGAATGAGGAAACAAACTGGGATGGTTTCAGAAGAAATTGCAAGGAAAATATTGCTTTAAGAGTTCCACTTACGATGCCGTTGCAAATAGAAGACAAAGTTGACAAGTTCGTGGAAATCATCCAAAGATCTGCGTGGATTTCGAACAAGAGGAATAAAACAAGAGGAGAATACGTGCCTGATATAGAAGGCCTCCTACGAGAAAAAATAAAAGTACGGAGGATATGGCAACAATCACGTGCGCCCCCGCATAAATCCTATTTGAACCGCCTATCAAATAAGCTAAAGCAAATGCTGCAAGAATATAAGAACCGTGAGACTTCTATTTACCTCGAAGGCTTGACTGTGGACAAGAGTTCCAATATTCGCTTTGGAAAGCCGTGAAGTCGACTAAGAAACCTGTTATGCAATTGCCACCGATAAAAACAGCCAACGGCGAATGGGTAAAAGGAGACAAAAAGAAAGCTAATTTCTTTGCCTATCACTTGGAAGAAACATTCAAACCGTTCGAAGGACGTCAATTGGCCCAAGAACTTAATCTCAGAACAGGATCCAAAAACGACAATATAAAATCCGTATTACTGTTTGAGCTAAAGCAAACAATAAAAAACATAAAAAATAATAAAGCTCCAGGAAACGATTTGATTACAAGTGAAACTCTAAACGGCCTACCTCGAAAAGCGTTTGTCAAGCTGCTTCACATTATAAATGCTTCTATGAGACTTTTATACGTTCCAAGCAAATGGAAAGTCGCAGAAGTCATAATGGTTCTAAAACCTGGGAAAAGTCAAAATCACAAAAATCATACCGACCCATTCCGCTTCTGCCGATAATTTCAAAAGTCATCAAAATTCTTATGCTTAAACGTTTAAAACCGATAACTGAAGAAAGACGATTGATCCCGGATCACCAGTTCGGCTTTGGGGTCAAACATTCCACAATCGATCAGCTCTATCGGATAACAAATGTAATTGAAAACTCGGTAGAGGGAAAAAAGATTTGTTCCAGCGTTTTTCTCGATGTATCGTAAGCCTTCGACAAGGTATGGCACGAGGGCTTGAAGTATAAGCTAAAATAAATTTTACCGATGGGATTAAATACTCTGAATTCAAGGAAATTCAAGCTGGCGTTCCACAAGGAAGCGTTCTGGGGCCATACCTATTCTTACTGTACACCAGAGATATACCTCTAGATGAAGAGACTGTGGTAGCCACGTTCGCGGATGACACGGCGATCCTCGCCACAGGACAAACAGTTGAATCCTCGACTGCAAAACCTCAACGAGCTCTGAGCAAAATATTTGAGTGGACGAAGAGCTGGTGAACCGTGCAAAACGAGACAAAATCAACACACGTCAATTTCACGTACAGAAGGATAAACAACTTACCTTTATTCATCAACTCGGTACAAATACCATATGCAAATGAGGCAAAATATTTGGGAATGACCCTACATGCAAAACTGAAGTGGAAGTCACACGTAAGAAATAAACGTGAAGATCTCGAAATCAGGCTAAGAGAAATGAATTGGCTTCTCGGAAGATATTCTAAACTAAGCACATATAACAAGCTGCTTACATATAAGCAAGTACTAAAACCTTCGTGGACTTATGGTATACAACTATGATGTTGTACCAAAACAAACAATAAGTCGTCCTACAGACATTCCAGAACAAAGCGCTTAGAGCAATCGTAAATGCTCCATGGTATATAAGGAATAGCGATATTCACCGCGATCTGGGAATTGCAATCGTGAAAGACGAAGTAATAAGCTTTGCTCGTAGACTTCGCACTCGTCTTGTGCACCATTACAACCAGGAAATAATCCGGAGATTGGACGAGACAAATTTTGTGCGGCGACTTCAAAGAACAAGACCGTTTGACTTAGCGCCTTAAGGAGAAATCGTATGAAATAACGGTAATAGTAGGTGCCTTCGCTCGAAAGCTACCTACCCAACGCGATTAACTAAAGAAGCTTGAGCTACTTGTTAAGGAAACTTAATCCTAGTCTTATAGAAAATGGGAGGTTTTTTTAGTGAATAAGAATCTCACACTACCATGAGCGCATACTTATGGTGGGCGCTGCTATGCCACTGTGGTAGGCAGTAAGTGCTCGTGCTTATGGTGCCTGCTGTGGTGGTGCTCTTATGAGCGCGTGCTTATGGTGCTTATGAAGGTTTTTACCTACCCAGGGGGAAAAAAAGAAGAAAAAGAGTATGGACTGTAGGAAGCGAGAAATTTTTTGGAAGTGATTTTTAAAAATATAAGAATTAAGAAAATGCAAAAAAACAATCGATCTTTTGAAATTGATGAGGCAGTCAAGTAACTTAAAAGAAGATATAGGTGTGAATATAAAAAATTATTCAAAATGATTTCCGGTGAGACTGCCTAGAAAATTAGTTCTTATTAAATTTGCCTACTAACCCAAGTCATTCCTAATGGGAGCTTGACCACTTCTGAAATATCGAAACCATCGCTGCAGATGATGATGAATCTTATCACCATACTTAATTCATTGCATAAATGCGAGAAACTCTACTTATCTTCCTTACTCCTAAGTAAGTTAGTCATCCTCTTCAAGAGTAAAGCATGAATTTCTTTATTCGGCAATCAAAAAGTGGTTTCTTGCATATAAAAAACTTTTGCACTTGGGCTCATTTTATTTAATTATAAAGTATTCTTTTTCAGCGATGGCGATGGCACGATAGTTAGCTCATTGGACTATCAACCACACAGACTAGGTTCGATTCCTGTCTGGGTCACCAACAGTTTTTCAAATCGCCATCACCCTTTCGGCGAGCAATGGCAAACTCCCGAAAGTAATATTGCCTATGAAAAAGCTTCTAAAGAGTGCCGTTCGGACTCGGCGATAAGCCGTAGGCGCCGCTCAGATGTGACAAAAATGACAACATGAGCAACACAAATAAGTGTCAAGAAGCTAGGCCGTGGCTCATACCGGGCTACCAGCGCCAGTGTTTTTTTTGGTTTTTTTTTTATCTTTTTCAGTTTTTAATTAATATTTCCATTGTTTTCAAACTATATTTTGTAAAAATCGATCAGAATTCCAATGTGCTTTCTGAGAGTTATTTTTTTAAATATTCCCTGTTTTCTTAAAACTCATTCAACTCTTCCGGTATTGATGTCCGGCTTCAGCAACCAACGGGGTAGTTAGAATCCCAAATTTGACTCCATCAATTTTCCTTCAAATTCGGCATGAAATTTTTTAGTCCACAGTACGCCAGACATTTTTTTAATGATTAATAACAGGCTGAATCTTCGTACGAAGCTTTGTTTTGACGAGACGCCCACATGGACTTAACAAAATACGCATATGTAAAAAATGTCGATTCGGTGATTCTTTAAATTTTGTTAATAATAGTTAGCTTTTCAGTTTAATCATAAAATAAGTCGATAAAAAGTAGAAAACACGTCCGTCCTACAAAGTGTTTGGTTTGACAAATGTGTTCCCCAATACCAACCTTTCTGAATAATGAGGTCCTTAGAAATTATTACTAACCGATTGATTTTTTTACTCTTTGTTGGTAATTACTTTTTTAATTGTGGCCTACAAATTGTCCTACAAATGTAAAAGTAAGTTTTTTCAGTCCTACGCTCGAAAATTGTCAATTCTACAGTTATCTTTTTTTTTATGAAAACATAGGAATCATAAGGCGCAAGGCCGTCACTAGGGAGGGATAGCAGGGGTTTGACCACCCCTTTTTTTTAACATATTCTCACTTTTGTTATAATTACTAGTGAATAAAAAAAAAAGAAATTTGAAATATAACATTATTTTATTTGCCTCAATCGCTGCCAACCTGGAAAATAAAAAGATATTTTTCATATCCCCCTGGGATATTTGTCTGGCTACGGCTTTGGTAAGGGTATTTCAGTAATGCGACCGCAGGCAAGAAGAAATGGAAACAAATGAATGGAACTGTATTTTATAAATAGCGGAAAAGAGTATCGATTACTTTGACTCTGTTGGTCAGTTAATGTGAAAAACTCTGATGATTAATTAATGTCAAATACTGTATCATTGTACATTACTCATACCCACACGAATGTAAATACATGAAAATTTTCTTATACATAGTATTACTATTGTTACTTTCCATTGCATATTAATTCATTCTCGAATAAACCGTGTTGCTGTTCGAATTAACTTCTCCGCTTTGTTTTTATTTCTTCCCACAAAACCTAACAGGTTATGGGCCCAGTTCACTTGTAAATAATTTTTTTGATTTATTTTTTTTAATTCGAGAATCAAAAGTGTACGCAAAAATGAACCCGATGAATATTTCCACATGGAAAAACTCGGTGAGGAAAATTATGAAACGTGATAGCTTCAGATGAGAAGCGTGTTAATTTGCAATGAGCTTTGGGGCTATACAAATGGAACAATTGTCAACAGTGGAACCGATACAGCAGCTAATTCACTGTCGACCGCCAAGGACGAAAAAGCCCAAGCGATGATTTTTCTATCGGTGAAGGAAACTCAAATGGGATATATAAGAAAATCCACGACATCGAACGAAGCTTGGAAGGCTCTCGGAAAAGTGCATGCGTCGAGGGACCAGCTTAGAACATCGTGCTGCATAGGCATTTGCTCCAGATGCAGAAACAACAACAAAAAAGTATGCAGCATCACCTTCGAGATTTTCAGAGCATCGCAGATCAATTGGAAGAAGTAGGAATTATTATTCCAAAAGAATTGCTTTCTGTTATACTTCTGAACACTTTGGGGGAAGATTATGAGAATTTTTGCGTAGCGATAGAGACAAGAGACGATTTGCCAGATGTAAGCGTCCTAAAAGTAAAGTTGTTGGAAGAAGACGCAAGAAAAATACAGAATGCTGCTGCAGCTGAAGACACAAATACACACGCTCTGATGTCACTAGAATATATCGCAATAGAAGTAAATCCATTTAACAGAAAACAAAAGTCCACATCATTTACATTAAAAGGATGAACATTAAGTGTTACGGTTGTGGACAGTCTGGTCACATAGCACAAGAGTGTCGTGGGAAGAAAAATGTGAGAACAGACGAAAAACATGAACATGCAATGACGTCATTACTAAGTGCAGTCAACGATGATATACACAAAGTCGGCTGGTATCTCGATAGCGGGGCGAGCGCACAAATGTACAATGACAGCAGTAAATTTGTGAAGTTTGACAGGGATGAAAATTTTTAAAATTAAAACTGCTGGGAACGAAATAATAGAAGCGCATGGAATCGGGTGTGTAGACATAACTGTGCAACCATCAGATGGTAAAACGGTGGATGTACAGTTGCGTGACGTGATGTTTGTTCCTAAACTGCGGCATAATCTTTTAGCCATTTCGCAAGCCACAGGGTTCGAGCAAGACAGTGTTATAGTGCGAAAGAAGGATGGAACTGTTCTTTTCAGAGCAAGGAAAAATGGAAAGCTGTACATTGTTGAAGAAGCTGAGACAGAGGGAGAAGTATCTATGTGTGTACCTAAAGACTGTTCCGATTTAATTTAGTGGCACCAATGGTTCGGCCATTTAAATTTTAAGCAGCTAAAGATGATAAAAGGCGATAAATTGGTTAGTGGAATTTTCGAATCTCTGTGATGTTAAAGTAAAATGTGCAGTGTGCCAAAAAGGTAAAATTTGCCAGAAACCATTCAGCTCATCTCATAATTTCGACGACGAAATCTTGGGAACAGTACACTCAGACATTTTATTTGGAATTTGAAACAAAGCAATAGATCTGTGCAATTTGATCTAATAAGACGTTGTTGTTGGTGGTGGATTTTTTCAGTCTCAGGGGGAGTGATCCTTCTTGTTATAGATATTCTTTGATTCTCACTAAAAGTGAAATGAAATCGTTTAAAAAAAGAGAATCCTGAAATGAGACAGAAGAAAATCTGAAGAAGAAAGCATACATAAGCATTTACATAAACAACAGCTTAACATCCCATATAAGATCTCTTTTCAATGCAGCACGGAAAATCAAAAAAGAGAAAAAAGTATGTGTGGATGAGAAATAACATAATATTCCTGCATAAGAATGAAAGTGATTAAGCTTTTAAAGTGAGGTGTCTTGATGACCTCAATAACCTTTAAACATACATATGTACATATTTTCAATCATAACAAAAATGAACAACAACAAGTCAACTTACGCCGAAAATTATGATATTTTCACCAATTTTTACACTATAGTTTCACACGAAAATATACTTTGATTTGTTTCTAGCACACTTAAATGCTTATACCTTTGAACCAGAAGTAATTGTTTTAACTGGAATTTGAGTATGAATTATCCAATTATAACATATCTGTATGTGATCAATATGAAGATTGCAATAATTCTTACAGATCTGGCGGTACCTTAGTATATATGAAAGAAGACTGTGAGTGTGAAGTAGTGAAAATGAATTTGAACAGTGCCGATGTTTTAAAAATCGACTGCCATATACTTAGCGCATAGTTTACTATTTTTTTGTAATTACCGGCTTCATGGTAACAGCTCAAATATCCTAAGCAAGGACATTTTCGTAGATGAAATGAAAACGTTACTTAAAGACATAAAGAGTAAGAATTTATTAGTCATGAGTAATAGATATTTTGAAAAATACATGTGGCGCCGATAATTATATGCTTTAAATGTCATCTTATGGCTAAGAACTTTTAGTAATGGAACCAACTCGTATCACAGATGACACGGGGACTTGAATCGACCATATTTTTGTTAGATTAGGTAATAATTTTCGTATAATAATAATCGTCTTTCTCCTGAGGTATTACACCGTCAGATAACTGATCATTACATGATCAATTTAAACGTAGAAACAATACACTTGAGTTCGACAGATAAATATGTTCCATTCAGCTACAGCTCGAAAATAGATTTTAGTAAGTTAGTTTCAAACTTGACTTTTGAGTTCTGGGAACCAGTTTATGCAGAAAGAAATCCTACGGTGGCCTATGTTATTTTTTTTGATATCCTACATAAACATATCTCCATTTGTACTCAATCGTCGACTTCACGTAGTTGTAAGTTGAAGCGTTTAAGGCCATGGATCAGAAGAAATCTATTAGAAAAAATAACGAAAAAAAAATACTATAAGAAAAAGATGCCTACGTCAGCCTTATAACAAAAGTTTGAAAGAATATTATCTAAAACTGAATAAAGAGGTAAAAGAACAAAATTGTAGAGGAACGGTTAAGAAAGAGTGTATAATTATAAATAATATTCTTAGCAAGTCCGAAGCTAAGGAAGAAATTTACAAAATAGAAGTTGGAGGTGAAATGGTAACTGATCAATTGGTTATTGTCAACCAAGTGTTATGCGTCAATTGTCAACCAGTCAAAACTTGTTTCATCTCCATGTGATTGTAGCTGCAATCCATATGCAGACGTAGTCACGCCATTCCCAGGTATGGAAATACATTAATAAATTATGCAACTGAACAGCAAACACTCCGGTACATCTGACAATATTACTAACTGTCTTTTAAAGCGTATATCGCTATATGTTGTTGATGCACTATGTCATTTGTTTAATATGAGTGTAAATTGTGGTGTATTTCCATTGCCTTTGAAATATGCTGAAGAAATTCCTTTATTCAAAAAAGGAAACAGAAACCTAGTTTCTCAATACAGGCCAATATCAATACTGCCTACATTGTCTAAAGTATTCGAAAAATTAATGAAAATCCGTCTAGTATCTTTTCTTAATGAAAATGAATATTTCTGCAATGATCAGTTTGAATTTCGAGAAGGCAAGTCAACGGAAGATGCGATCCCTAAATTCTGTAATGAGATTAGTGAATGCTTCAACAAAAATTGTAATCCCTCAGTCCTTTTTATGGATATGACAAAGGCTTTTGACAAAAGCTTGACTGAGACGAGTAATTCTCGATTACTATATTTCCTATTTAGCTGGTCGAACTCAACGAGCAAAATTGAAAAACGTGTTCAGTACAGAATTAGAAACATGTATTAAAGTGCCTCAAAGATCAGTCCTGGGCCCCATACTGTTTCTAATTTATATCAATTCCTTATTTTCCTAAAATCTTAACTGACATATCACAGCATTTGCTGATGATTTTGCATTATCCTATACAAATGACAGCTAAACTAACTTATCAACTTACAGATCCTTAATGATACACATTTACTACGAAAATGGTTTGCCAAGCATGAACTGTTAATTAGTGAAAAAAACAAAAATAATGTCTTTCAACTTAAAAGGTCTTTGTCGTAAGGACTGTCTCATCTCGTTTCATTCCGCTGCATGTAAGAAGCTGTCTATATCTGCTCACACATGTGGAAAACCTTATTTTTCACCAGAATATGCTTGTAGTTCTAGTTGTTTTTGTGACAACTCAACAACAAAAATACTGCACATAGCTCAAAAGCACTTAATGGGAATAATTTGTAGGGTAAACAGAGTTGCAGCAAGTTGAACTCTTTTTTGTAATCTTAGAGTATTTTCACTAAATCATCTTTATATCTATAAAGTAGTTAAAATATTCTTCTTGCGAAGTGGTTATAGCTCAACGCTTAGATTGAGAGTTAATAATATGACATTTGTAAAAATACCGGCAGCTAAAAAAACACATTTTCAGAGATCTTTTATTGTGGCTATTCCACCAACTATATTTCTAAAAAAAGTAAAGGTATGGCTTTTTAATATGGATAGCTTTGCAGTCAATTTATTAGTTATCTGAAATTAACAAATATTATTAAAGCGTATTACATAGTTATTTTTCTTTTTTTGAACTTAATTATTTTGAATTAGATCTAGATTACACTTTTATCTTTTGTATCTGCCCCACAAGTACACAAATATATTGTTAAATTGAATTTATGGATCATTCGCCACTGCCTCGTAAAGTGCTATGGAATGATTCTAGTCATTAAAATTTTTATAACACAATTAAGAAATGTACTATATATAAAACAATGTAAGATACGAGTATATAAAATGTACATGTAACAATTTAAAAAAAAAATAATAAAATAAAAACCCTATTTGTCCAAACCTTTAATGACAGCTTTTGCCGACGATCCTGCTCTATCCTAGTATAAATTTATTGGAGTCTTGCCTTCGGATATTTACAATGATTAAAACATATTGCGGGGATGGTTCAATCAGCATAGAATGGTTATCAACAGGAAAACTAAATTTTTGGTTTTCAATATTAAAGGTTCAATTTTCGAGGACTTCCCTTTAAATTTTAGGCTGACACAATAACGTTAGTTGGAGCGACAAGTGCTTCAAAATAGATCGCTTCGCCGATTTTAAATTATTACTTAGGAATTATTCTTGATAATAGGCTTAGTTGGAAGGACCATACCATTTAATTAAAGCAGTACCTACCTTCTTTGCCTCTACTGTAGTCTAATTATCTCCAAGATAGTCTACAGTCGTTTACTAAAATCCAAACTACAGGACGGTGATAAAAAGTTCTGAAGGAATCAATTGTTTTTGAAGTGCGTATTCCTCTTATCGACACTGCAGAGTTTAAGCTATTTCACTAACTATCTGGGCTTAAGCTAACCATGTGTAAGAATTTATCTAATCGATATTATCTTTGTAAGAGGATGCATCCTACATATACCAGGCAATCGAATATAAGTAGATGTGAATTAACGTTGCTAAGTCAAAGGAGTGATGCTTTAGTTGAGTATAACGTTCAAGAAATTCCCAAAATGGATTACTGGAGAAAAATCAATTCAATAAGTAAATATTTTCCTCGGCAACTCGTGCAGTAGGCCATTTTCGATTTCAAAATTAGGCTGACAGTTTTTTGGTTGAAGGAAATGGTTCTCTAGAAATAAAGGAACACTGCTTGATCAAATTTCCCAAGATGGCGATTAAGAGAGAGGTTGTATATATTGTAACAAAACCATTATTAAAACATTTCCCTTCATTCTAAAAACCAACGCTAGGTCTTGGATTTATAAGATAACACCAGCAGCTAATGACATTAACGAAAGAGACATAATGAATCAACAGCAGAACTTCGCTCAAGACCATGGCCTAACAGAGGGTCACTAAATTTTAACGATGATTTGTAATATTTAGAGAATAAGGAACCCTTAAAGGGGTGGGGGGTATGTTAATACAATCTTAAATGAGATACTGCACATTTGAAAGTAAATTTAGCAGAATTTTTTGTAATTCATTCAATGTATTTTTTTACTACAAGTTTGCATCGACTGTGGGAACACAACATGATTCAGAAGCTCACAAGTTTTATATTGCCGGTTGCAATTGCAATCTCATATTTTGCGTACATGCACAATTTGTTTTCCCACACTCGATTTTTCCGTAAGGTTATTTGTTAGTTTATATTTTTTGGAAGAGTAGTCCTCCGTCAGTTGTCATTGAATAAAGTTTTTATAAGACTGAAGCTAAAGTGTTTTGTTTTAATTTAAGTTGTGTTCAGCTTCCCAACATAAAGTTAGCGACCGAGACAGAACATAAAGTGTTTTGTTTTAATTTAAATTGTGTTCAACTTCCCAACACCCTGAATTTCACATTGAAACAAACGGTCACATTATTTTTTTTCTTTTAAACAGTCATAATAACGATAAATATTTTATGTAATACACTCCTCTCGGTAGCACTAAGTTTCGGATATTAAATAAAGATTTCAAAAAAAATAGGGACTAAAGTAAGAAAGGCACACTTCTTGGCCGGTAAAGATTTAATATCAAGTTTTTGCAACTTTTCTTGTTGCAGTGTAGTTGGCAACAGTGGCTGTGTTTTATTGCATGTTAGCTACTCGTATATTTGCAAAAAAACGATCCAGATATCTCTTTGGTGTTTAGTGGTGGCTCATCTGTCGGTTGGTGAACAAACTTAAATTGTTTTGGAAAATTGTGTAGGCGAATGTTTGACATTTTTGAAAATTCATCCGAAACGAGGAAAATATTATTTGGAAGCACTGTTTTATATCCGCTTAACAGATAGCGGATATAAATTGACTTAGCGTTCGTTGCTATGTTATTATTGTAATTAACATGCAAATAACTTTTTAAGCAGATAGCGGATTTGTAAAAAAACTACTACTATGTAGTTAAGCAGATGTAATAATATCGAACGAGAGAGAGAGGAAGGGTACCACCATCTTTTTTTTGTTAAATTGACAAATTACTTAAAAGAATTACGATCGAGATATTTTGAAACAAAGTCAAGTGGAGGAGTAGAGAAAGGTGGCTGAAATGCAGACAAAGGACACAAGTACGAGTGAGAAACGATAAAATTTACCATATTTGTTTTTGGTCTTGCCCTGAAAGTAAACAGAATCGAATTTGTGTAAGGCGATAAAGAGATTTACAATTTCTTTTTTATTCCATGAGGACATAACGGCATTCCGTGGTTGGATCAATTTTCTATTTTCTAAAATAACTTTTAAACTATTTATTTTATTTATTTTACAATTATTAAAAATTATGAGACCCCTACAACAAGCCCTTTCATTTGATATGTCACATAATACAGTTAACAATTTTCTTTTGATTTCCTTATTATTTTTTCCCCCGATCGATAAATGCCAAATTAGTATTCTTTGTTAATAGTTTGTAATTTACCATAAACTATCATACGTTTTTTTCGTAATTAACACGTTCCCTTTTTACAGTATGTAGATGTATCGCAAATGGCAGTGTATGTAAAATATTATCTTAAATATAAACTTTGTCAATGGTTGAATTACTTTTCTTATGTCTAAATATTACCTTTTAATATTATCTTGTCAATACTTGAATAATATTCCTTATGTGCATGCATTATCTTTGTCAATACATGAATTACAAATCTCATTTCTCAAATTACATATACTATATACGAGTACTATCACAAGAGTATGAACACACATACAGCATTTCTCTTGTGAATTTTAGTCTTCGTTTGCCATTGAAACAGAAAGGTCGTGGCCAATAAACTTGAATTTAAATAATCCGTTTGTTTTTGTTCTATTGATGCGTCGGGTTTTCAACTAACAAGGGCACAACTAACAAAAATTATTGTGGCTGCGATCGAGTATTTGAGCGCGGAATAATCCCGAATAACATACGGAAATTTGGAACGACTGGACTCGATAGAGGAAGGATTAGTCACGCTTGTTGATCTTTTAAGCGCTGCACATGTGTACATCAGAACAGCAGATCAAAGAATTCTGGAAAAGGAACTTATTAAGTCCATCGTTCAAGAAACATAAGCTGAGTAAAACGACTTAGCAGTCTCAACGCTTGCTCGATTGCAATTTCGCTTTCAGAAATTGTGAAGGAGACAAAAGGCATCAAACGTCACTCTGCTTGAAGTTCCCCTAAAAGTAACACAAAATTTCCTAAACTAAAGCTGAAAAGTTTGATGGAGAAATGCGAGATTGGGTGCCCTTTTGGGATCAATTTGAGGTGACAGTGCACTAAAACGACAAATTGTCTCCAACTGAAAAAGTAAGTCAATCCAAGAGAAACGGGAAATTCTTCCGTGTTTTCGTTGCGCAGTTTCTCAAATGTGCAAAGTGAGAAGACAAGCACCTGTCATCGTTTTGTACCCAACAAAGAAGAAAATAACAGACCCGACTGCGAGTATGGTTGTACCAATTGAATTTTCTCCAGCTGTGCCCAACAAGGAAAAAGAGGGATACAATTTGTGCGTGCACAATTCATCAACAAGTGTTTTAAAAAAAGAAAACAACCCCTTGCATTGCTATTGGGTGGAATAAAACTAGTACTTTTATTAGTGTGGTAATCGACGGTGGTAGTCAGCAGATCTATTTGCGGGAAAGTGTTGCGAAAAAATTAAATCTTTTGCTTTTCAGTGAAAAAGTGCGTATTTCAGTTATCCCATTTGGTGCAAAAAACAAATCACCCATGCAAACTTATGAAAAGGTGAAAATTAAATTAAAATGTCAATTCGATAAACCATGTGCAATCTTAGAGGCGCAAGTGGTTCCAAAGATTTGTGTGGACGTGTTGAAAGCACCTAGTCCGCTGTGCCCCCATTTCGAAAATATTACATTGACGGATACCGTATGCATTGACCTTCTAGTATAAGATGGGCTAAGTCTACTCATTGGCACCGACAAAAAGTGCCTCCAATCAACACGTACAAAGAAGAATTGAAGGACACCATAGAATTATGTAAGTCGGCCATAGGCTTTAATTTTTTCATTAAGAGATTAAGTGCAGATAGGCATGCGATCCATTGCGATACAATGGAGCGCTGCCACAAAAATAAAAATTTACATAGGGATTCGACGATGGAGTTCTTCTCCTCCACCCGAAGAATGCGCTCTAGGTAGGAATGGACCGTCAGAAAAAAGCCAACTCCGCAACATGTGGGGTTGTCCCAAGTTCAAATACATAAAAAAAGTAAATCTGACTCGGCAGCAAAAAGTGGAAGTTAATCGTCTAACACTGTTCTAACACAAACACCAGCCGTTACTCCCCAGGTTACCTGAGCCAAAATGGCGGCAGGTAGAGGAAATACGGCACAGGGGCAGATGGCTCAGCTGCAATGTCAAATTACCGAGGAAGCTACGCCGGTGGATCAAATATTCGCGCAGCTGATTTGCTTTTAGTTAGCGAAACTAACCCAACCAAAAGACACAAAATGAGGCACAGAAGGTATAAAATCGTGCGAAGAAATCGACCCAACTCCATACAAGGAGGAGGCGTTGCAATCTTCGTGAGAAAATGTATACGTTTTAAAGAATATACAGTCGTGTAGTGCGCGGGTTTCAGGTGCCAGAGGCATGCATCATGTATATCCCTCGCCGTAGTGCAAAGCGGTTATATATGGTGTCTGCCTATGCACCTAAGGCTACTCAATCCACCCTACTCATCTTAGAGCTCGAAACACTTTTTCGATTTCTGAGACTGGAATAAGAGGAAAACTATTTCATTATCGGCGGAGATATCAACGCCAAATATAGAGATAAGGGATATAATACACAAAATACTAGAGGGAACCTGCTATTCAATTTGTGGGGTCAATACAGTGTATTGTACAGACTCGGCCTAAAGGCGACTGATAGTCCGTCGTTTCCCAGACACGGCTCTATATTTGGATCTTCTGTTGTTTGACACATGAATACAACTGACAGGTATGAACCAACAAACTGTAAACTGTCTTCGCACTTTTGTCTATGAAAGTGACTATTGCGGTCTTAGTACCGAAATAACCGTTCCGAACGAAAATGCGGAGTTGGATGAGTTTGTTCAAAGGCATTCCTACAACTATAGTATAGTGCGTTGGGCACACTTTTCCAGGGCACTCACAACAGCACTCTCCTCGGATTCACTCTACCCACCGTCCAAGAGAAATCTGTCAAACGAGGAGACTGACAGGTATCTAAAACTAATGGACAAAACAATTAAGCAATGGACACAACGTTACCTCGGTACCAATACACTGACAAGGAAGACTTGATCCGCAATTCAACTATAGACACACAGCATCGACATAAAAGTAGACTGCTGTCAAGACTAAAAACCTTGTACCGACAGTTTACTAACAGACATAATCCGGAGATTATAATATTAAAGTCGTCGATCAAAAACCTCCAAACATTAATAAAAGAAAATTACAAGTCTTCTGTAAGTTTGTATTGGAAGAATAAAATTCGGACTGTAAGCACCAGCAACCCGAATATGTGCCAGCAAATAAATAACAATTTTCGAAGGAAATATCAAGACGACCTTTCATGTCTTAAAATCGCCCGAACGACTGACAACGAACACATACTTTCAATAGCAGGCAAAGATCCAAATGAGACTCTAGATGATGATAACTTCTTTGTGATCGAAGATCCACAGTAGAAGGTCCAGGCTATAGAAGAGACTTTTCAGGGAGTGTACAAGGCGAATGACATCATTGGTCTAAACCACGACCTGGAAAATCGAGTCCTTGTGCACAATTTCTACCTTAGAAACGAAATAGTGAACAACCTCCGTTCATTTCGAAGGAAGAGCTTCAAATGATCTTCGACACAATTAGAAGTAAGAAATCAGTGGGAACCGATGGAATACCGAAAATTGTGCTTCAACATTTCCCACTAGAAGCGGTGGACATTTATACCACCCTGTTTAACAATGCAATGGATAATGCACAGTATCCAGAGCATTGAAAAACTGCGGTGATACATCGCATTATCAAAAGGGATAAACACACCTCCAATCCGGCGAATCTCCGGTCAGCATCCTTCCAAACATCAGTAAGGTTTTCGAAAAAGTCATTCATAGAGTCCTGACAAAATGGGTTGAGCACAGAAATATAGTTCCATATAATCAATTCGGCTTGAAGGCGGGGCATGATATTATTCATGCCGCGTCTAAACTGGTTTCTGACATCCAAAGGAACAAAACCAAGAACCAGTGCACTGGTGCCTGCCTGATTGACTTGGAAAAGGCCTTCGATACCGTATGGTCAGAGGGACTCTTCTACAAGTTGAACAGACTGGGCATTAGTAAACCACTGCGGTATATTCTTTTCAATATGCTCACAGATAGAAAGAAAATGAAAATGAAAAACGATGTGACTTCTACTGGTACATTCAACATAAAAACGGTCTGCAACAAGGTGCGGTCAATTCGCCAATCCTTTTCAACATTTACACAAGTGATCTGATAGGTTCACTTCACCATGCCATAGCGTACGCAGACGACTGATTCGCGTGCAGGTAAGGTCCAAAGATTGAGGTTTTAAACATTTTTTTGCAGCATGACCTTGATAAAATTAAACAATATTGCGACGACTGGAAGTTGAAGATCAACTTTCAGAAGTCGTAAATCATTCTGTTTAGGAGGCCTTTGTCTGGGGCCTCAGCGGATACCAGAAAAATTATCGAAAGTTTCAGATCGTGGGACAACACGGGCAGCCACTTGTTTGTCGAAATGTAGTCGGATACCTTGGGATCTGGCTAGATCAATATCTGTATTTTAACAAACATATAGATGTTGCTCTGGCCAGAGCCAAAGGTACTTTTGCCCTTACAAAGAGACTGTTTTATAGCAGGCAACTCGATGCGAGGGTAAAGGAGGCCCTTATTCGGCCTATGCTTACATTTGGTTGTCCCGTGTGGTTCAACGTGAGAGCAAGTCTTTTGGAAAAGATTTGGGTGTTTGAGAGGGCTTTCCTTGGGGCTTGTCTTCGCTTATACGGAACACCAGAGTCTGAGTACATAAAATTATAGCCTAATGAGGTCTTGTATAATAGGGCGAACCTAATACGAGTGGACAATTTTGTTATTAAGTTGATTAGAAGGCACATTGCAAGAGCAATGACCTCGTCGAACAACCTGTTCTCTGGGGCTTACTACCCCAATTATATGTATCACGAGAGAGTTCGCTTTGACGGCTTTATTCCTCCAGAAGCGTTCCTCTACCTAGATAAAAAAGGTCTGATTTAGGATAGATTAGCGGTGCCGGTAATCTTCCACGTCGCTTGAACAGCTGCGGACAGGCGACTCAACTGAGATAGGAAGCTTCATAGTCGATTTCCTCCAGTACTAACTAGCTTCGTTAGGGAGCAGAGTGGGTCTGCCTTATTTTTAGTCATGGTAAAATAAGATTTAAGAACAAAAATTATAAAAAAATAAAAAAATATATATATATAAAAAAATTAAAAAAAAAAGATAAAATAAAACAAATTAGACAAAAAAATAATAAAAAAACAACAGAGATGGGTAAGACTCTCTTAAGAAAGTGGTTATCCACACCACACAAAAAAAAAACATTTTAGAAATAATACATATACAATAAATTGGATAGTTTAAGTAGGTTAAGTAGATTAAGGTTTATTTTAGGTAGTTCTTAGTTTTTAGTCTTAAGTTTTTATATTGTAATAAAAAAAATAAATGTAAATTAACTAAGCTTTTAAATTAAAAAAAAAATATTTTCTTAGTCTTCACTATATTTAATGTAAAAAAAAGCAATAGTAATAACTATCTGTTCGGTACGTCGAAAGACAAAATTTAATTGTTAGGTTTAACTTAGAGCGTCCACATGGGGCCATTAAGTTAGAGTCATTTAAGCTAATTTGTAAGCGTTTATTGCATTTAAAATGAAAAAAATGAATGAAATAACTAGCTTATTGGTCTATCACGCAGAGAATCTGGGTTCGATTCCTGGCTGGGTCACCAACAATTTTTCAAATCGCCATCACCCTTTCGGAGGGCAATGGCAAACTCCCGAAAAAATTACCTATGAAAAAGCTTCTAAGGTGTGCCATTCGGACTCCGCGATAAGCCGTAGGCCCCGCTCAGATGTGACAAGTATGACAACATGAGCAACACAAATGAGTGTAAAGAGGCTAGGTCATGGCCCATACCAGGCTGCCATCGCCACAGTGTTTTTTTTTTTTGTTTTTTTTGTCGATTCGGAGATTGAGGGTGAGCAAATAGCCGTAGAGGTCATGTCATGCAGCAACGCGATTAAGTAAGTGGCATTCAAATAGCCGTACAGGCCGCGACGCTCCATCCAACGTCTCAAAAGGTTTTGGAGCTTACTTGGCTGGTTTTCAGCGATGAGCTTAATGTACAATTAGATAGCGTGGATAACTTTTTGGAGGCAAATTTACCGCCTGATTTGTTGCTGGAGTGGGATGACTGCGTCCAAAATATTTTGCAATTGAAAGATGTGTCAATTCCAAGATCAGCTCTTTCATTGACATCCGGACGTGTATATTGCCATATCTTCGCAGACGCCAGCTTTAAAGCGTATTTTTCAGTAGTTTATATTCAAACTGTGGATTCATATGGTGTTGTTGCAGTTTCTCTTTTGTGTGCTAAGGGCCGAATCACGCCGTTGAGGGAGGATAGTTCAGAGGAGCTTACTCTTCCGAAGCTGGAGTTGACAGCAGCTTTAATTGCTGCCAGAACATGTTCGTATTTGAAGCAGACCCTCAGGATTTTTATCGAAAAATATTTCCTGTGGACTGACTCCA
Organism: Volucella inflata; assembly: GCA_928272305.1. NCBI lineage: Eukaryota > Metazoa > Arthropoda > Insecta > Diptera > Syrphidae > Volucella > Volucella inflata. Next base: position 113,108,937 of record OV743716.1, on the reverse strand, counting down.
GACTAGCACTTAGTTGGATACAACAACAAAAATCCCCATCTCCAATTGGGATCATTGTTCGAGCAAGGACAACCCGGCTGATCTGTTAACCAAAGGTATTTCTGGAGATAAGCTCAAATCGTCTTTGCTATGGGCGCAAGGGCCAGCGTGGCTAAGTGATGCAATTTTCGAAGATCAAGAAAGATCCTATTCTGTGCTGTGATGCTTTTAGTAGCTGGTCAAGGCTGCTCCGGTTAACTTGTTGGGTTTTGCGAATTGTCAAAAACTGCAGAACTAAAAAGAAAACGTCTTTTCGATTTTTAATTGGACCAGGATTTGGAGAAGCTGAAGGTTATTGGCTAAGGTATGTTCAAGCGATTTATTTTTCTAATGATATCCAATGATTGCAGAAAAACACATCATTGTTCTGCCTTCAAGTCATAACATTGTTTCACTTATCGTCGATAACTATCACTTGAAAAGCATTCGTGGAGGAGTAAATCCCATTCTGACCAAAATCAGGGAGCGTTTTTGGGTCATAAGAGGTCGTTAGTTGATCAAAAAGCTTGTTATGAACTGCAAAAAATTCTTTGTCAACCCACTTCGCAACCACTTCAGCGATGAGCGTCCTTAGAGCTCAAAGGAGCTGCTTACGGTGTTTTTGAAGGGGAAGTTTTGTTTCCCAAAAAAGAATAACATGGAGATTTATCGTCGAGCGAGCACCCTGGTGGGGTGGGTTCTGGGAAAGGGTAAAAGGAACTATAAAGAATGCTTTGAAAACGGTTAATGGCAAGGCAAATCTAAGTTGCGATCAGATGCGTACTATTGTGACTGAGGCAGACCATTAACGTATGTATCCAGCGAACTGATGAATTTGACTCCTCTCACACCAGCAAAATTTTTATATAGAGATTGACGACTCTAACCACAGAGAGCTTTGGAAGCATCGTATTAAATACTTCGAAAAATTGGCAAGCGATGACACTGCGAATATTTGCAGCTTTTGAGATCTTTTCATTATTCTAAAGACAAAACATCAATACAGCTCAAACAAGGGGACACAGTACTTCTCTTCGACCACGCGACCCCTCGTGTCCACTGGAAAATGGTTGCAGTTGAAAAGGCATATGAAGCTCGAGAGCGCAAGGTACGTTCCTGTGAGTTGCGATGTGCACATTATTTCGAAGAACAACTCAGCTCCTATATCCATTAGAGCTGTCGATACCACCGCGGCCCCGAGGGCATTAAATATTATATTAAATATGAACTTTGTCAATGATTGGATTAGCTTTCTTATGTCTAACTATTACCTTTTAGCTTGTCAATATTTGAATAAATTTCCTATGTATTATTACCCTCAAATTCTCTGTTTCAGGTGACGTTCCAGGGAAGAGCGCTCCGCCACTCCGAAGAATGGTCGGGAGTTCAGATGATAGATATGGGCTACACGCGATTTCTGTTCCGCATTACGATCGAATAAAGGATTCGCGCTTTTCCCGTGCCGACCAACCGATTCTCAAGAATAAGAATTTAAAAAAAAATACAACTTCTATTAAACCCACGTTATAATTGTTTATTCACAAATTGATTTCAATTCAAATAAAGGCTTAACTTACAAATAGATTTCAACACAATTATACTCTTAGATCATAAAATATCAAAATATCAAATATGGTTACTTAGGCAAGCCTAATATCTATAATCTGTTCAACATAAAGTGACAGTACAGGGAAGATACTGATGTTTGTCTCTCATTCGCACAATTTGTTTTTCATAAGTGCTATTCCAACAAAGGTCTTGCAGGGTTCCCGTAGTAAGCATTTCAAATTGACAAAAATCTAAAAGAATAGTGTGTAGGGTTACGGTCCTCTTTCTTAAGTTGCAATTTTCATTTAAACAATTTTTTTTATTTTATACATAACCACCAAGAGGTAAGATAATAGGTGCGGCTTAAAAACACGAATTGCACAAAACTCAAACAAAAAAATAAAATACACCTTACAAAAAAATACAATTTACATTATAACACTAAACTTCACATCAATATCACAATCCAAATTTGGAAAAATATATGTAAGAGCAAAAAACTGACCGCGCTACGAAAACTTTGTTGCACAATTTTCTCCGATTTAATAAAATTTAATATTGCCACTTGCAAGACTGCCGGCGAAACAAAAACTTTAAAAACGTTCGAATGAAAAAAAAACGGAACCACGCATATGGTGGTTAAAATTCGTATGGCGATCTGTCAGTTGGGATCAGGGATGAAAAAGAAAAATACCCTGGGAAAATTTGCAATGGCAGCAAATTCTTTGCTGAACCTATTGGCTGCTCAGCTGGGTTGGGTTCTGGAAAATAAATATGTGGAAACTTTCACCTTAAAATTATCTAGGTCAGGCGCCATACACTTTTTCCGATCGGAAGTGCAAACCGTATGCTGTAATGGAAATCGAAAGGAAAATCACGCAAGAAAAAAACCAAGAAGTACGTTACAAAGGGGATTTATTTCCAAGAAAGTATATTAAGTATATAAGGTATATTAGGCCGGGAAGCGGCAACAATACAACGTTACTTTGGAACCGGGTACAGAAGGTACCAGAGATCAGAATTAACCGCTAATTGCGGAGCCCGACACTTGTACCGCGAATTTTTACGGGATGCCCAAAAGATTCACCCGGGGTAACACGACACTATATATATTATAACAACCTATGTCTAAAAAAGGGTACTTATCGTTCCTCCGTAAAACTACCTCCTCTGTCAGTCTTCAATTCATCCTTGTTTCCTCCTGACTTCCTGCTCTGTTTGAAGCTTTTAGTCTTCCTCTTTTTTTTGTTTTACCTCGCGTTTTCTCCTTTTTTTGTTTTCCTCCTTATCTCCTATCTATTAGTTAATATTTTTTTTTTCTTTTGTTTAATTCTTATTATTATTTCCTTATTTTATATATATATATTTTTTTTGTTCTTATCTTTTTTTTTTCGTGTAAACTCTTTGATGGTCAACCAAGAAGTGGTTAACCCTACCCCATAACTATTAGTTCGGACCGTAGGTCTCACACACACATCCCCATTCACTCGCCGTTCAGACGGGTGCAACGGGACAGTTTTGGCTTTTGTGTGCACCACTCCGCAAATTTGCTGAAGTGTGCCACCGTTTCTTGGACCATCGTTGCTTTCCCTCTCTCACACACACTCATGCACGCCCCATTCTTATTTCCCACATCTGGGGAAATTCCTTTCAAGATTGGGATTTCCCTTTTGGCCCGAGCTAATATTTTCCCACGACATTGGAGTTGCATTCAGCCCCAATGCAACACCAGTCCCTCTCAAAATATACAAAAAAAGGAAAAGGATTATTTGCCAACAATATATGGCCTAGCCGTGTTCATACTTCCTGATCATTAACCGTTTCTAATAATGATCGGTTGGGGTGAAGTGAGGGCGAAATGAGGAACTACTACAACGGCCCTTTTCGGAGGAACTCCTAATTTTGAAACGCTGCCCAATACAACTTAATGATATCCCCGGTAGATCCCTTTGGTTTTGTGTTTCGGTAGTGTGGGGCATGCAGATAGGGGTTCAGTCTTTACAGACCTATTAATTTTACAAATGGTTTTTTTTTGTACACCGGATTGCGGTGGGTGACCGTCCGTCACCAAGTAGAGCGTCGGTGATATCAGTTATACGCAGAGGGTTCCAGACCGTCCGTCTGGCTCTAGACGTAAAGGATTTGGATGGAAGTGACCGCCCGTCACTCTCATGGAGACTCCTGTCTCTCCTTCTCGTAGACCTATTGGTTGTCCCCTCCGAACAGCATAAAAGCAGAAAGACAGAGTTCAAGAACCCACCAATTCTTCCCGCTAATATACTTCTCCAAGGAGACAATGGACATAAAGTGAACGGGTGGGGCAAAAAGTGGATCGGGAAGGAGAGACAGTGATGGAGCGGAGATGCCTTCTTAGGCTAAGGAAACAACCCGATTGGAAAGACAGCACAACACGAGGGCAAGAGCCGACGACTTTGAGAATGGCTCTTGTTCACTAATGTTGGACGCTGGTCTCGCGCCTTCCTCCAAATGGTTACTTCAACGGACCGTCCTACCTGCTGTAGTTGATCCTTCAAGCTACTAGGAGGGTGCACCAATGGCTGATGGACCCATGAAAGAATGTGGATGAGTGAGGCCGAAAGGAAAGGTAAAGGGTTTAACTTGTTGTGGTAAATATTACCGCAACAACCTACGTAAATAAACTTTTTACTTAAAGAAGCTTACAATTTTGTTTAACATATTTTTCACACATTAAAAGAAATGAAAAAGGTCACAACAAGATCTCCACGATAACACTCATCATTAAAAACTTTTTTCAAAGCTCTAAAACCATAAGTTCTTCAACAGAAACCCAAGGAAAAGAGTTACCAAACGGACGTTGTGTCTCTGAATGCACATCAATCCAATAGGGGGTAAATAGCAGCAGCCACAGGCCGCAGGTAACCAGTGCACAATCAGATGTCCGTTGAATAAGGCATGTTGGATTCACGTCATATGCAATTGGAAATTCACTGGCGGGAAACACTTTTTATGCGTTTTTTTTTTCAATATATTGTGGTGCAAAAATATGGCACGCTACTGGTTTTAAAAAGTATCCAGCTCCTCACTGTCTATATTGAGATTCGAATTTTAGCGCTAGATACATGCATAATACGAATTTAGTATTTGTCTTTATTTTATTTTTTTTTTTAGCACAATGGACGAAATTTCTAACCAAAGATTTATTGCACTATTGCGCTTCACTGTCCGTGTCTTAGCGAACGGTTTACTCACTTCCATTTATTTTTTTTTCATTAATTCTGTCGTTTGGCACTATCGAAAAAACTTAATTTCCTTTCGATTTTTCTTTTTTCTCACACTTTTTTTTTAAACATAGAAAGGCTTTCTTTAATTGGGCCTCGGAACTGCTTTCTCAACTGATTAGCGACCTCTTCTTTTTCAATGGAATACTCCTTCCGAATGTAACCCGAACAACTTGACCAACTATATCAGATTTACTCTTTCATTTCTTATCTGCACAATCCAATCCCCCAAATTATGCCTCAACCCACCACCGTAAACCTTTCCTTTGCGACCTGACAGAACCATCAGACCACCTTTTCCGATCTTCTACGACCGCTAAACCCAATCGTATGTGAACATGCGATATGGTACAGTAAACTTAATTACAGAAATAAGATTTAAAAAAATATTTTTTGTGAGACACAAGTCTCTTTATTAGGCACTCACTTAATTCTAAATATAAATTTTTCTTACACTATTACTTACAGTCTATTAAATGCTGACACCGCATGAGAAAATATTCCAGACGGGAATATTAAACCTGTGTCCGGTGCAGCGAAACATTACCTACAATAATACCTTACTCAGCAATAAGGTTCTTTTCCCATGCAGCGCGTGTGCTGATGGTGCAAACAATAAGTTTGCAGCGCATGTGCTGATGATGCAAAATTTGTGTGTTAACTTCTCCCTCCTCAAAAATCTACGTCTCGTAGATTAGAATCTTAATTAAATGGGTTGAGGGGTGAAGTCATTGATCATTGGTATTATTGGAGGTACTTGTATTTTAACAGAATCTTTTTCTTTTTTACAATTCAATATAAATATTAAAAATATTAAAATTGTCATAATTAAAATGTAAAGTATAAAATCTGAAATGAATGACATGTTTTTTCCGAATGAAAATTTCTCTATTTTTTTTATATTTTCCTTGTGCAAAAAGTGAAGATATTCTAAATCTAATTTGACATCTTTAATTGTTAAATTAGCTTGGACTATAGGTGGGATGACGTGGAAGGTTTTTATTTCTTTATTGGTAAAAGTCTTGTTATCAATTGTAAAGGTTTCATTATTGAATTCAATAAGGAAGGTTCCATTAAGAGTTCGGGTCTCATTTCCATGTCCTAAATTTCCCTTGAAATTTTTTAAAAAAAAGTGTTGCTTGTGAGAAGTTCGATTATTGGTTTACTGTGGAACTGATGATCGCATCCAGCATTTTTTCCTCTTCAAAGCTGGGTGATGCAATGGTCAGACGTAAGCTTTTCAAGTTGGTTTTCTTCGCAGATTGTCGTATCTCGGATTTTTGAACAAATATCTTTTATGCCATAAAGCTCGCTATGGGTTGAAAGTAGTTCATGAAAATAGAGATGAATTCTTTTGTTATTTCTAACTATGGTTCTGATTATAAGATAATTGTATTCTTTAGCGGAAGTTTTTGGTATAGATATAGTGTATAGCATAATCGATTTCTTTTGTAGGATGATTGGTTCGGCATACTCGATTGCTTCGATTTCGTTGTCGAATGGAAGTGTTTCTATTTCTGCAATTATTTCTTGAATTTCTTTTTTGTCTAAAAGATTGGTGTTCACTATTCCTCTTTTTGCCAATTGAGTTGCTGATACTATTTGACTGAGTTCTTCTTTAATTATTAATAATTTATTGTACATCATTTGTTCGTATTCATCAATGCTTTTATTATCTATTCTCTGAATTATTTTGTTATAATTTTCTATTATTCTTTGTGTAACTGCTGTTATGCGTTCGTTTATTTTGTATTGGTTATTGTTATTTTCTATTACCATATTCTGAGTTTTCAGTAAATTATCCCAGTCCGTCGCATCTGGTAAAGAAAAATATTTATTGTTTATTCAGTTGTATTTTTTATTTGTGATTTGTGGATTTTTTTCCCGTTTTCAGTGACAATCGTGACGCTATTTCTTTTGTGAAAAGAGGTTTTTGCTTTCCATCTCGCGGCCGTCAAACCCGCATAGACTATTTCTCCGGGTTTATACGTTGTTGGCTTTTTCCTACTGGTATTTTCTCGGCTGATCTTATTTCTTTGATTTTTCTTGATGAGGTTTGTTAAATCCTCTTTTACCTTATTCTGGAAATCAATCAAATTCTGGTAATTTATTCTTTGGATTCGACCAAGGAAAATATCATTTGGTTTTTTCTTTGTTACCGAATGAATCGAGTTATTATTTCTTTGGTGTTCAGGTCAGGGTATTCTTTTTTAAGACATCTTGTTAATTCTAAAATCGTTGAATGGACTCTTTCAACAGTTCCATTAACCTCGCTCTTCTGGGGTGGTGTTAAGTACAACTTGATTCCAAGAGTTTTTATGTAGTTTGAAATGATTGGACCAATGAAACTTCGTTCATTATCTGTCACTAAAATTCTGGGGACTGTGAAGAAGTGTAATACTTTAATAATTTTGCCTCATAGATATAAAGCTGATTTTTCTTTTATATGGAAGAATTTAGTATATTTAGAAAATTTATCTTTGCATGTAATAAACTTTTCGTGATCTATCTCGAAGATATCGAGATGCATTATTTCTGATGGGTATGTAGGGATTGGTGTTTCCTGTAGTTCAGGTTTGTGGGGATGTCTATCATACTTATTGGAGTTACAAACTTCACAATTTTTAACAAATTTCTTAATCATGTTAGTCATTTCTGGAAAATAACAACTTTCCAGAAGCTGTTCCTTATTTTCTGTGTGGTTCCGGTGAGCTCTACTGTGTTCTTCCATGATTACTCGTAACTTATTGTCTGGGTTTGCAATATCTTCCACTATTCTTTGGGTTATTCGGATTTTAAACTTACTCGTACAAAAATTTTCTTTATAGATTTCCTGAAGTAGTTGGATGTGTTGTTCTGGAATTTTTATTCCATTAATTATATTAGGGTTAAGTTTTTCTTTCAGGGCTTGAACTAAATTTTCCTTATTGAATTCCTGTAATCCTACGTAATGTCGGTGGTAGTTCGGATGCGGTTGCTCAAAAATACTTATCTCGCTATTACTAAATATAAGCTGATTTCTGAATACATTTAGGGGTCCCTCGCAATGTGGGACCAGATCGTGACTATCCTCCTCGGCGCTATGCATGGTGTCTGAACTAGGCGATGTTAAGCTATTGGCTTCCAGTTTAAGTCTCGACAAGGCATCGGCTACTTTATTTGCTTTACCCGGCTTGTATACCAGCTCATAATTATATTCCTCTATTCGTGCTTTCCAGCGTTTGAGCTTAGCATTGGTGTTCTTACTGCTCAAAGCGAATGTCAGTGGTTGGTGGTCGGTTAGGATCTTGATTTTTTTTGCTCCGTACAAGTAATTTCTGAGGTATCTAGTGCCCAAACTATTGGCAACATCTACTTCTCATTTGTGGCATAGTTTCCTTCGGTTTGGTTGAGCGATCTTGAGATAAAAGTTATCGACTTATCTTTTCCGATTTCCCCTTGGGAAAGCACTGCACCTATTGCTTGATTTGACGCATCTGTCGTCAGCAAAAATGGTTTTTCAAAATCTGGGAAAATTAGTACTTCTGAAGACGTCAATAATTCCTTAAGATCCTTAAAAGCCTGTAGTTCGTTTCCAGATAGGTGAATTTTGATGTTCTTGGATTGACTTGCTCTTGCTTGCGCATTTTCCCCTCTCGTGAGATTCGTTAAGGGTTTCGCAACTCTAGCGAAATCTCTTATGAATCATCTATAATAAGAGGTCAGTCCTAGAAAACCTTTAAGTTCTCTTAGGTTCTCTGGGGGTTTCATATTTTGGATCGCCTGAACTTTTTTTGGATCCGGCTTAATACCATTTTTTGTAATCAAATATCCCAGGAATTCCGTCTCCTGTTTTAGAAACTCTGTTTTGTCCAAATTGATCCGTAAGTTAGCATCTTTTAGTTTAGAGAATATTAAATCGCTGTTCTGTAGGTGTTCTGCTTCGGTTTTGCCGAGAATGACTATGTCATCAATATAGACATAGCATGCTTTACCGATGTGCTCCTTTAACACATCATCAATCATCCTTTGGAAGATTGATGGCGGGTTTTTAGACCAAATGGTAGTTGAGTAAACTCGTACTTACCATTCATTGCTGAAAAGGCCGTTTTTGGAATGTCTGATTCCCTCATCCTGATCTGATGGAACCCGGATGTAAGGTCGATGGTTGTAAAATATTTTGAGTTACCTAGGTTCGCAATGGTATTAGAAATATCCGGAATCAGTTAAGCGTCTGATACAGTTACTGCATTTAATTTCTTAAAATCGATGACAATCCTGTACTTTTTTTCCCCGGAGGCATCCATTTTCTTAGGAACGATCCACATGGGGGAGTTACTCGTAAAAAAACTTTTGGAAGGTCTTATCACTCCGTCATCTAGCAGTTTCCTCAACTGTTTTAACACTTCTCCTCTCATATTCACCGGATATGGATAGGACTTTGAATAGATGGGTTCATCAGTTGTTGTTTTGATTTCTGCTCTGACATTTGTAACAATAGTTTTTTCATCGACTATGGGGTCAAAAAGAGATTTATGTTTCATTATTAGAAAGTTAAGTTTTTCTCTTGTTTCTTCTGAAAGATGTGTATCTCTGATTTCTATGTTATTGACTTGTTTAGACTCTTTTTCCTTGAGTTTAATTTGTATGTTGGGCTTTATGGTCAAAAGGTTATTTTTCCTGTCAATTACGGCTTCGAGTTGTTTGAGGGTGTCATCCCCGATAATTCCATCAAATGTTGTTAGTCCAGGTAAGATAAAAAAATGTAAAATGGTGTTATTTCCAAGGCTCTTGAAGAATTTTACGCTGATTTTTTGGTTTATAATGACTTCTCCTCCGGCAGATTGTATTTTAAAGTTGGTTCTGGTTGACTTTGCATTTATGGCTAGGTTGGGATGCACAAAATTCTTTTTTGTTCCCGTGTCGATGAGGAATTTTAGCATCTTACCTTCTCTAGTTGCACACTCTATTTAAGGTATGCTACAGAGGCTTCCGTTGTAAAATTTATTACCAATGACTCATCTTCAGGCTCTCTGATTTCATATTATCTTCATATTTATCTGCATATTCCTGAGGATATTCCTCTTCTTTCTGTGTTTCAATGTTAAATAACCTCTGTCGCTTAAGTTGTTGATTTATTGATCCCTGATTTTGTATGTTGTAACTTGTCTGGTTGTAATTTGATTGAACATAGTATCTTTGGTTGTTATTCGGATGATTCGTGTAGTTAACTTGTTTGCTTTGAATGCTTTGATCAGTTTCCATTGGCAATGCTGGCTTAGGTTGTGTAGGTCTAGGTGGTGGAGGATAATTCGTTTGTTGTCTTGCTGGCTGTTGATGAGTGTTTTGATTTTTGTGCTGGATGTTGTACGCTTGATTTCTTTGCTGAAGTGGTATAGATCCTTGAGGAAGTGACAGTTTTGGAAGTTTTTGTTTAGGTGCTGAAATTTGGTTAATGGGTATTGTAATTGTATTTTGTGTGTTTCTGTTATGTATTGTCATGTTTCTAAAATTTAAATTTTGAACCTCTAGGCAGGAAGCATAAGCTTCCGGTAGGGTTTGTGGTTTTTGTATTATGAGGATTTTTGAAAGATCTCCATTTAGTCCTCGAATGAAGACATCGAGTGCTCGATTTCTAAAACTTTCGATCAGAGCATTGACTGTCCCTAAAGAGTAGTCTTCTGTCTTTATTTTGTTTATTATTAAAGAAAATTGGTGATTGACGTTAGCATAAAATTCGTCAATGCTTCAGTTTCCTTGGTGAAGTATACCCAATTGGTATTCGAGGGTCCTTATGTCTCGTTTGTCCGCGTAGTGGAGGGACAAACATTTCTTGATATCTCACCAATTTTCGTTAAAGATATTGTATGAAATGAGCGCGGTGTCTGCGCTTCCTCTGATTTTCTGCCTTATACTCTGCAATATAGCACGATATATAGGCTTATCTCTTACTATTTCGTAGTCTTTTAGAATATTCTCTACATTGTGTATCCAGGATGTATATTGAACAGGATTTCTGTCAAAAGTTTGAAGTTCCTTTACAGAGTCAGGGAGCTTGCTTATTTCCCTTAACTCTTGCTCATTTCTAGGACACTGTAATGCCATTTGTTGGGCAGCATTCGATTCATTTCGAGATTCTAGCCTTAATAATCTTTGCTCAATGCTTCTGGTCGAAGCAATTTGTGCGTTCAATGCACCGGTCAATTGTGTTAAGGCGTCCTGTGTAGCTTCCATGTTTGAATCTTACTTTAAATCTTTTTTTTTTTTTTTAAATGTTATAGAAGTATGGAATATGAGGTATGGAATATATATATGTAGATATGGAAAATTTAAATTTTATAAGGATATGAACCAATTGTTTTACTTAAAACTTATTAATTGTATATATAAAAATATTCTTTAAAAGTTTGATTGATTTTTGAAATTACACCTTAAATTACTTAATATTTGAATAATATATTAAAGGTTGTTTCTTTAAAGTTTGATTGTTTTTTTTTTGTAAATAACGTAATTATATTTTTCTGGAATTGATAGTTCTTATAGTTCTAGTAGATTTTCAAAATAATGCACTTCCTTACAATATTAAATAGGAAAGTACGAAATTTAAGAGATTTTCTTAATCTAAAAATGAGAATTAAGTAAGGACTTACAATGATGCTATTAAAAACTTCATTGTGTGGGTTCCGGACTTGATTGTGTTTCTTTCCTTGAAGGATGGGACGTCTTGTTCCTTTTTGGCTGAGGGCGTTAGAGTTGCAGTCGGCCTACTAGTGGGACAATCCTCAATCACTGTCTTCTTTGTGCACTGTTCATATGTTAAATGTTCGTACCACGCACTGTTCTTACGGGAAGTGTTCGTTTTACGCACTGTTCGTGTTACGCACTGTTCTTACGGGAAGTTACTTTAAAACACTACTTTAAAACACAATTTTGTCCCTGCTGCTCGGGAGCCAGTAAACTTATTTATAGAAATAAGATTTAAAAAAATATTTTTTGTGAGACACAAGTTTCTTTATTAGGCACTCACTTAATTCTAAATATAAATTTTTCTTACACTATTACTTATAGTCTATTAAATGCTGACACCGCATGAGAAAATATTCCAGACGGGAATATTAAACCTGTGTCCGGTGCAGCGAAACATTACCTACAATAATACCTTACTCAGCAATAAGGTTCTTTTCCCATGCAGCGCGTGTGCTGATGGTGCAAACAATAAGTTTGCAGCGCATCTGCTGATGATGCAAAATTTGTGTGTTAACTGTACCCTGCTATTTGGGTTTCCAAACCAGTTCCGAAGCAAAACCAAAAAAACAAAAAAACGGACCAATAGATCTAACATTGGGATTTGAACCTCGAATCTTGCTTTTGGCAGTCGCGTCGCTACCCGTATACACACAGAATTTCTAGCGACTACAGTATCCGCAGGCAAATAAAACTGACAAGCATTGGTCAAAAAGGACAAGTTAAGAAAGACCTAAACCGACGATCCGACGCAGGGACTTGAACATTGAATGCGGTGATTGGTAGCCGTGTCGCGTTTTTTTTTCATTCTTTTTTCGTTTTAAACGCATTTTTATTTGTTATAATTTATTGATTCTTACATGCTAGACAAAAAAAAAAGTTAAACATTATCATAATTAACTTAAAATTATCTTATTCTAACTTACGGATCCCATGCGGACACTCTAAGTTAAACATAATTCTTAATCTACATGTCTTTCGACGTTCCTGTATACTGTACTGTATACTTTTTTTTATTGCATTAATTTAAAACTAAAACTAAGAAAACATTTATTAAGTAAAAACATTAGTAAATGGATATTTTTTGTTCTCTTATTATTAAGAAACTTATAAACTAAAACTTACAAAACACTTAAAAATAAATACTAAGCATACTTAACCTACTAAAGCTAACTTATTATATAAGCATTATTTCTTTTTTTTTTGGTGTGGTGTGGAATACCACTTTTATTAGAGAAGATTACCCATCTCTGTTGTTTTTTTTTTCATTTGTTTTTTAGTTTTTATAATTTTTGCTCTTTTGCAGACCCACTCTGCTCGCCCACGGAGCTTCCTAGTATTGGAGGAATTCGACAATGGAGCTTCCCCTTCTTCTGCATGCCACCAAAATTGTTGGTGCAACAGAGCAAAATCACCATGTCGTGACTTCCTACCGCCCTAATAAACAGTATACGCTCCGCACTGCCGTGTTCGACGTCTCTGTGCCCTCGCGGTAACTTAATAGCAAAATTGTCCACTCTTATGAGGTTCATCCTATTGTACAAGACTTCATAAGGATAGAATTTTATGTACTCAGACTCTGGCGTCCTGTATAAGGGAAGACATGGCCTAGGGCAAGCCCTCTCAAACACCCGAATCTTTTCCAAAAGACTAGCTCTCACGTTGAACCATACGGGACAACCAAATGTAAGCATAGGCCGAATAAGAGAAATGTAGCAGACCACCTTTACACTCGCATCGATCTACCTTTGCTTCGAATATACCTGTAGAAGTCACATCGCCATTCTTCACTTTGTAGAAGAGTCCCTCTTACCATACGGTATCGTAGTCCTTTTCCAAGTCAATCAGGCAGGCACCAGTGCACTGGTTTTTGGCTTTATTCCATTGGATATGAGAAACCAGGTTAGACGCGGCATAAATAACATCATGCACCGGCTTGTAACCGAATTGATTATCCGGAACTATATTTCTGTCCGCAACCCATTTTGTCAGGACTCTATTGATGACATTATCGAAAACCTTACTGATGTTTGCATTACTCACTCCATTGTTAAACAGCGTAGAATAAATGTCCACCGCTCCTAGTGGGAGATGTCAAAGCACAATGTTTGGTATTCCATCGGTTCCCACTGAATTCTTACTTCTAATTGTGTCGAAGATCGTTTGGAGCTCTTCCTTCGGGATGACCATGGGCTGTTCCCTTTCATTGGCGACGATATTATTTGCCATATTCTCGTCACTGAACTGGGTGACTCTCAATTCGCCAGTTCACTATTTCATTTCGGTGGTAGAAATTGTGCACAAGGGTTCGGCTTTCGAAATCGTGGTTCGGGCCAATGGTGTCATTCACCTTGTACACTTCCTGGAAAGTCGCTCGTATAGCCTCGACTTTCTATTGCGGATCACAAAGAACTTGTCCTCATCAATGGCCTCATTTGGACCCATGCCTGCTGTTGAGAGTGTGCGTTCACTGTCTGTCGTGCGGGCGATTTTAAAACATGAAATGTCGTTTTGATCTTACCTCCGAAATATTTTATTTATTTGCGGGAACATATTTGGGTTGCGTGTATTTGCAGCCTAATTTTTTTTATTCCAGAAGCCCTGTAATTTTCTTTTATTAATGTGTGGCGGTTTTGATCGACGACTTTAATGACAAAATCTCCGGGTTATGTCTGTCAGTAAACTGTCTGTCCCAGGTTTTTAGTTTTGACAGCAGACTACTTTTGTGTTGCCGCAGTGGTAGTGTAGAGGTAGTGCAGAGGTATCGTTTTGTCCATTGTTCGTTTGATTGCGTCGTCCATTAGTCTAAGGTGCCTGTTAATTTCCTCGTCTGACAGATTTCTGTTGGACGGTGGATAGAGCGAATTTGAGGAGAGTGCTGTTGTTAGTGTCCTGGAGAAGTGTGTCCAACGCACTCTACTATAATTGTAGGAATGCTTTTGAACATACTCATCCAATTCCGCATTTTCGTTCGGAACGGTTATTTCGGTACTAAGACCGCAATGGTCACTGTCATAAGTGCGAAGACAGTTTACAGTTTGTTGGTTCGTACCTGTCACTTGTATTCGTGTGTCAAACAACAGGGGATCTAAATAGGAGCCATGTCTAGGAAACGACGGACTATCCGTCGCCTTTATGCCGAGTCTATACATCACACTGTGTTGACCCCACCAATTGAATAGTAGGTTCCCTCTAGTGTTTGGTGTATTATTTCCCCAGTCGCTGTGTTTGGCGTTGAAATCTCGGCCGATAATGAAATAGTTTTCCTCCAATTCCAGTCTCAGAAATCGTAAAAGTGTCTCGAGCCCTGAGATGAATTGGGTGGTGCCAGTTTCCACTTTCCCCTACAGAGAGGGATATACATGATGTATACCTCTAGCACCTGAAACCTACGCACTACACGACTGTATATTCATTTAAAACGTATTCCTTTTCTTACGAAGATTGCAACGCCTCCTCCTTGTATGGAGTTGGGTCAATTTCTTGGCATGATTTTAAACCTTCTGTGTCCCATTTTGTGTATTTTGGTAAGCTTAGTTTTGCTAACCCAAAGCACATCAGGGGCTTTGGTTTAAGCAACTTAAGCTGTGTGGCTCTTTGCTCAATCCTAGACAGTGAATTCACATTCACTGCAAGGACCTTCAGGGTTTGCCATGTACGTACCCATTACGACTGGAGGTGCGTTAGGCCCGGCAGCAGTGCGTATATTTGATCTACCCGCTTGCTCGGTAATCTGACGTTGAAGCTGAGCCATTTGCCCCTGGATAAAGAGCAAGATAGCTAGCAAATCATAGCATGCCGGTTCCGGTGCTCTAGGCGCTGGGGCCTGAGAAGCAACCTTCGCTTGCTGTACCGTATTTCCCCTTCCTGCCGCCATTCGGCCGTAGGTAACTTGGGGGGTAACTGCTGGTGTTTGTGTTTGAGCAGGTGGACGCTTTACTGCCACCTTTTGCTGCCGAGCAGGATTTACTCCATCAGTCGTTCATTGATCTCCGCAGAGAATAGGCGTGTTTCGGCTTTTATTTTGTGTGAAATAGCGGACAACAATTTGTGAAACATCAAATTAGAAACAATAAATTAAGTCATCCGGTAGCCTGGTAGTAGTGGCAGTGAGCCGAGAGAGCCAGGGTCGTGGGTTCGAGTCCCCGAATAAACATTGTCCATTTTTATTTTCTAAGTGTTTAAAAAGACAAAACAAGATTATTGTGTACATAAATAAAAAAGTGTGTTCAAACGATGAGTGGCAGTGAGCGGTTCGCTATGTTAATAACGGGATTAGAGTATGGCGCGACGTCATCTGATAATCAGTTAAGCCAGTTCAAAAGAAGACGTCAACAACAACAACAACAAAAACAGCAACATCGGCAATGACGATAAAGAGGAAGAGGATGTTGAAACCAACTCCGAACTCAGCAAAGCGCCCTTCCCTTTCAACCTCTCCCAAAAAGCTGCCTGGTAGAGCAAGTGAAGAGGCGCAAACAAGGACAAAAAGGGCGGCAGCTGACAAAAACGATCTCCCATATGTTGGTGAAGAAGGCCACAATATAAGCAAAAATACCTTCGCATCTCTGGCGGCTTCCGAGTCAGAGGACGAAGAGGACGAGGTTGAAGCGCTGAACAGTAGCATCAGGCAGCTACAACAAAAAGTACTTGCAATAAAAGCAAAGCAAGTTGCAAGGCGAGAGAGGGAACTACAAAAGCAACTACAGTGCTCTCAACGGGAGCTCAAGGGGAGTGAAACCATACCCCAACAACAACCACAGAAACATCAGCTACAAAAGCAAAAAAATAAAAAAATTGCACAAGAACCAACAATGAAACTGGCACAACCACAGCAAAAAAAGTAAAATACAACAAAAACAGAAAAGCAACAGCCACAACAACAGCGAGAGCAGCAGCGTCAACAGCAACAGCAACAACAAAAACAACCAGCTAAACAAAGGATACCCCCGATCAATACTTACAAACTGGAGTTAAAAGAAACCATTGATCTATGTAAGTCGGCCATAGGCAATAATTTTTTTATCAAAAGATTAAATAATGATAGAATGCTGAGGGGGATTGAACCGTCAACTGATCCGGAGGAGCTCCTCGCACTGCTCAAAGAGAAAGAGTGCGAAGAGCTCAAGTTCGTAGGGGTCAAGCCGTTCATCACAGCCAGAGCCAAAAGGGAGAAACGGAAACTACCGTTCTTCCTGGTTCAGCTTACTCCCGAAAGCAAACTGGATGGTCTAAGGAGTATCAAAGTCCTACCAGGTTGTACACTGGGAAAAAGTAAAACGGAGCGATAACATTTTGCAATGTGTTCGCTGCCAAAGGTTCGGGCACGACGCGTCGAACTGCGAAATGCAGTCTCGATGCGTCAAGTGCGGTAAGAACCACAAATCAGAAGAATGCCCTTTGGGCGTGGATGAAGCGTCGGAAAAAAGTCAACTCTCTTGTGTTTTATGTAAGAATACGGGACACACCGCAAATTATCGGGGTTGTCCTAAATTCCAGTACATAAAAAGAGTAAATCTGGCTCGGCAGCAAAAGGTGGAAGTTAAGCGTCCACCAGTTCAAATACAAACACCAGCCGTTACTCCCCGTTACCTACGCCCAAATGGCGGCAGGTAGGGAAAATACGGCACAGCAAGCGAAGTTTGCTTCTCAGGCCCCAGCGCCTAGAGCACCGGAACCGGCAACTGACATTCTAGCTATTTTGCTCTCTGTCCAGGAGCAGATGGCTCAGTTTCAACGTCAGATTACTGAACAAGCTGCGCGCGTGGATCAAATCTACGCACCTCTGCCGAGCCTAACGCACCTCCAGTCGTAATGGGTACGTACATGGCGGAGTAAACCCTGAAGGTCCTTGCAGTGAATGTTAATTCACTGATTAGGATTGAGCGAAGAGCCACACTGTTCAAGTTGCTTAAAGACCAAGCCCCTGATGTGCTTTTGGTTAGCGAAACTAAGCTAAGCAAAAGACACAAAATGAGGCACAAAAGGTACAAAATTATGCGAAGAAATCGACCCAACTCCATACAAGGAGGAGGCGTTGCAATCTTCGTAAGGAAAGGCATACGTTTTAAAAGAATATACAGTCGTGTAGTGCGTAGGTTTCAGGTGCTAGAAGCATGCATCATGTATATCCCTCTCCGCAGTGAAAGCGGTTATACATGGTGTCTGTTTATGCGCCTAAGGCTACTCAATCCACCCAATTCATCTCAGGGCTCGAGACACTTTTTCGATTCCTGAGACTGGAATTGGAGGAAAACTATTTCATTATCGGCCGAGATTTCAACGCTAAACACAGCGATTGGGGAAATAATACACCAAACACTAGAGGACACTAGAGAACCTACTATTCAATTGGTGGGGTCGACACAGTGTAATGTATAGACTCGGCATAAAGGCGACGGATAGTCCGTCGTTTCCTAGACATGGCTCCTATTTGAATCCCCTGTTGTTTGACCCGAAGGAAGAGCTCCAAACGATCTTCGACACAATTAGAAGTAAGAATTCAGTGGGAACCGATGGAATACCAAACATTGTGCTTTGACATCTCCCACTAGGAGCGGTGGACATTTATTCTACGCTGTTTAACAATGGAGTGAGTAATGCAAACATCAGTAAGGTTTTCGATAATGTCATCAATAGAGTCCTGACTAAATGGGTTGAGGACAGAAATATAGTTCAGGATAATCAATTCGGTTTCAAGGCGGGGCATGATGTACGAGTAATTCAAGACGCGTCTAAACTGGTTTCTTATATCCAATGGAACAAAGCCAAGAAACAGTGCGCTGGTGCCTGCCTGATTGACTTGGAAAAGGCCTTCGATACCGTATGGTTAGAGGGACTCTTCTACAAGTTGAACAGACTGGGTATTAGTAAACCACTGCTGTATATTCTTTTCAATATGCTCATAGATAGACAGTTCATCGTGAAAAATGTCGATGTGACTTCTACTGGTACATTCAACATTAAAAACGGGCTGCAACAAGGTGCGGTCAATTCGCCAATCCTTTTCGTAAAAGTGATCTGAAAGGTTCACTTCATCGCGTACAGATCAGGTCCAAAGATTGACGTTATAAACATTCTTTTGCAACGTGACTTCGATAAAATTAAGCAATATTGCGACGACTGGAAGTTGAAGATAAACTTTCAGAAGTCGTAAACCATTCTTTCTAGGACGCCTTTGTCTGGGGCCTCTGCGGATACCAGAAAGAATTGGCGAAAGTTTCAGGGCGTTGGACAACACGGACAACCACTTGCTTGTCGAAATGTAGTCGGATACCTTGGGATCTGGCTAGATCAATATCTATATTTTAACAAACATACAGATGTTGCTCTGGTCAGAGCCAAAGGTGCTTTTGCCCTTACAAAGAGACTGTTTTATAACAGGCAGCTCGATGCGAGGGTAAAGGTGATCTGCTACATGCCCTTATCCGACCTATGCTTGTATTTGATTGTCCCGTGTGGTTCAACGTGAGAGCAAGTCTATTGGAAAAGATTCGGGTGTTTGAGAGGGCTTGCCTTAGGGCTTGTCTTCGCCTATACAGAACACTTGAGTCTGAGTATATAAAATTCTATCGCAATGAGGTCTTGTACAATAGGGCTAACCTTATAAGAGTGGACAATTTTGTTATTAAGTTGACTCGAAGGCACATTGCAAGAGCAATGACCTCGTCGAATAACCTGATCTCTGGGGCTTACTACCCCAATTATATGTATCACGAGAGAGCTCGCTTTGACGGCTTTATTCCTCCAGAAGCGTTCCTCTATCTCGACATGAAAGGTCTGATCCAGGATAGATTAGCGGTGCCATTAGTCTTCCATGTCGCTCGAACAGCTGCGGAGTGGCGACTTAACTACTATAGAGACGTCGCACACGGCAGTGCGGAGCGTCTCCCGTTCAGTAGGAATCGGTAGAGAATCGCGACTTGAGGGATGTTGCTCAGCAGCACCAACAATTTTGGTGGCTTGTTGAATTAGCGGAATCTACGTCGTCGAATTCCTCTAGCACTAATTAGCTTCGTTAAGGAGCAGGGTCGGCAGCCAAATTTTCTAGCCGTGGCCGACTTACATAGATTTAGGTAGGATTAGGATAGTTTTCAGGGGAAAAAAATAAAAAAATAAAAATAAGAAAATAAAAAATAAAAATAAAAAAATGTATATATATATATATATATATATATTGTATATATATATATACAAAAAACAAAAACACAAAAAAAAAATTATAAAACAACAAAGAGATGGGTAACCTTCGGGTAACTTCTTCCCACAAAAAAAAATATAATACCTAAATGATAAGATAATTTTAAGTAGCTTAAGTATCTTAAGTAGATTAAGAATAATGTTATGGTAGTTAATAAGTTTCAGCTTAAAAAAAAAAAAAAAAAATAAATAAATAAAAAATAAAAAAAAAATAAAATAAAAAATATATATATATATATATATATATATATGTAAGTCAATTTACTAAGTTTTTGTCATAAAATTATTTTCTTAGTTTTAATTAGGATTAATACAAATAATTTAAAAACGAAATGTCGAAAGACAAAATATAATTGTTAGGTTTAACTTAGAGTGTCCGCGTGGGGCCAGTAAGTTTGAATAAGATAATAAGTTAATTAGGCTAATTTTTAAGCGTTTTTTTGTATAGCATGTAAGAGTTATTGAATTGAGTTGAATAAAAATGCATATTAAATGAAATGAAATGAGCAAGATTTACTCACTCTATGTACTCTAATTTGGGGCCACCCCGATAGTTTGCGGTGCGTCCCGTGTTCTTACATGAAACGCAAGAGAGGTGGCTTTTTTCCGACGCTCCATCCCTTTCCAGAGCGCATACTTCTGATTTGTGATTCTTACCGCACTTGACACATCGAGACTGCATTTCGCAGTTCGACGTGGCGTGCCCGAACTTTTGGCACCGAATACATTGCAAAATGTTTTCGTGCCTTTTTACTTATTCCCATTGTACAATCTGGTAGTCTAGGACTTTAATACTACTTAGGCCATCCAGTTTGCTCTCGGGAGTTAGCTGAACCAGGAAGAATGCTTTTCTCCCTTTTGGCTCTGGCTGTGACGAACGGCTTAACCCCCACGAATTGGATACCGTCGCACTCTTTCTCTTCGAGCAGTGCGAGGTTCTCCTCCGGACTAGTGCACTGTTCTAATCCTCTCAGCAGCATTGCTTGCAGCTTTTCCCCCTTCGGGGTGAAGAAGAAGAACTCCGTCGTCGAATCCCTCATGAGGTTCTTAATTTTATTATTGCGCTCCCCTGTATTACAGTGGATCGAATGCCTATCTACACTTAGCCTCTTACAAAAAAAGTTTGAGCCAATGGCCGACATATATAACTCAATCGTGTCCGTGAGCTCCATCTTAAACCTATTTCTTGGTGGAACCCTTTGTTTCTGCTGCTGCTGCTGTAGTTGTTTCTGCTGCCGTTTTTGTTGCTGTTGTTGTTTTTGTTGCAGATGTTTCTGCTGCTGAAGTTGTTATTGTTACTTTTTGTTTGTTCTAGTGTGATTTATTTTCTCTGTTGGACTGTTGTTTTTTGTTTTGGTTTTTTTGTTGTTCCCGTGGTTTTCTCTGTCCGACTTCTTGCTGCTGCTGTTGGGCAGGCTGATTTTCTCTCTCCCTTCTTGCCATTTGTTTTGCTTTAATGGCAAGAACTCTTCACTGCAGCTCTGCTGTTATTCAGTGCATTGACTTTTTCCTCTTCGTCTTTAAACTCAGAGGCCGCCTGTGAAGCCAATAAGTTGTCGCCTCCCATATAGTGGCCTTCTCCACCGTCAGACACATATGGGAAGTCATGATTGTCTGCAACTTGTCTGTCACGACATTGAACTGCTGCCCTTGCCAACGCTGTTTGCACCTTTTCCCCCACTCTACTAGGCAGCTTTTTAGTAGATGCTGCAAGGGAAGGGCGCCTTACCAGGTTCGGAGTTGGCTAATGCTCCCTCCTCCTTTTAACTTTTCCTTTTGGACTACCAATTTTGCTCTTGGCTGACGATATAACGGCCTAGTCATCTGATGTTAACATGTTATCTGAGGGTACCACTATCGGTATAGCGGACCTCTCGTTGCCACTCATATTCCGAGAACACTTTCCTAATGTATGGAACTCGCAATTGCCTATTTGATTTACAATATGAAATTATAAAAATAAAAACCGCACAATGTTTTTTCGGGAATCGAACCTATGATCCCAGCCTTCTTGAACCACCACCATTTCATTTTCTTTTTAAATGCATTTTTATTTTCTTCAATTCAGTAACTCTTACATGCTAGACAAAAAACGCTTAAAAATTACCTTAACTAACTTAAAATTATCTTATTCTAACAAACTGGCCCTATGCGGACACTCTAAGTTAAACATGACTCTGAATCTACGTGTCTTTCGACGTTCCGTACAGTACTTATTTTTTCGTTACATTAATTTAAGACTAAAACCAAGAAAATACATTTTGTTAAATAAAAAACTTAGTAAATGTACTTTTTTTTGTTGTTCTACTTATTATAAAAAATATGAACTAAAAGCTTACAGACTACTTAAAAAATAAATCTTAAGCCTACTTAACCTACTTAAATTAACTTATTGTATAAGTATTACTTCTTTTTTTGGTGTGGATTAAAACTTTTATTAGAGAAGGTTACCCATCTCTGTTGTTTTTTTTTGGTTTGTATTTTAATCTATTGTTTTTTTTTCAATTTTCATAATTTTTTACTTTTTTAATTTTCAAAATTTTTACTCCTAAATCTACCTTAACCCTACCTACACCTACGTAAGCCGGCCATGTCTAAAAATAGGCAGACCCACTCTGCTCCCTATCGAAGCTAAAGGTAAATTAATGCTTATGGAGGAATAAAGCCGTCAAAGGAAACTCTCTCATGATACAAATAATTAGGGTATTAAGCCCCGGAGATCAGGTTGTTCGACGAGGTCATTGCTCTTGCAATGTGCCTTCGAGTCAACTTAATAACAAAATTGTCCACTCTTATTAGGTTCGCCCTATTGTACAAGAACTCAATAGGATAGAATTTTATGTACTCAGACTCTGTTGTTCTGTACAAGCGAAGACAAGCCTTAAGGCAAGCCCTCTCAAACACCCAAATCTTTTCCAAAAGACTTGCTCTCACGTTGAACCACACGGGACCACCAAATGTAAGCATAGGCCGAATAAGGGCCATGTACCAGATCACCTTTACCCTCGCATCGAGTTGCCTAGTATAAAACAGTCTCTTTGTAAGGGAAAAATCACCTTTGGCTCTGGCCAGAGCAACATCTATATGTTTGTTAAAATATAGATATTGATCTAGCCATATATAGATATTGAATGGGGGTTGTTCCCTGTCATCGGCGATGACATTATTTGCCATGTTCTCGTCGCTTAACTGGGTGAAACCTGTGTTCTCGATTCGCCAGTTCACCATTTCATTTCGAATGTAGAAATTGTGCACAAAGACTCGATTTTCGAGGTCGTGGTTCGGACCAATGATGTCATTTGTCTTGTGCACTTCCTGGAAAGTCGCTCCTATAGCCTCGACGTTCTCCTGCGGATCTTCGTTCACAAAGAAGTTGTCATCATCAACAGCTTCATTTGGATCTATGCGTGCTGTTGAGAGTATGTGTTCGATGTCTGTCGTTCGGGCGATTTTAAGACATGAAAGGTCGTTTTGATCTTTCCTCCGAAATATTTAATTTATTTGCGGGAACATATTCGAGTTACTGGTGTTTACAGTTCGAATTTTGTTGTTCCAATACAAACTGACGGAAGCCCCATTATTTTCTTTAATTAATGTTTGGAGGATTTTGATCGACGACTTTAATGACAAAATCTCCGGGTTGTGTCTGCCAGTAAACTGTCTGTATAAGGTTTTTAGTCTTGACAGCAGTCTACTTCTATGCCGGTGCAGTGCGTCTATAGTTGAATTACGGAACAAGTCTTCGTTGTCAGTATATTGATCCCGAGGTATCGTTGTGTCCATTGTTTAATTGTCTCGTCCATTAGTTTTAGATACCTGTCAATCTCATCGTTTGACAGATTTCTCTTGGACGGTGGGAAGAGCGAATTCGAGGAGTTTGCTATTGTCAGTGTCCTGGAGAAGTGTGTCCAACGCTCTCTACTATAGTTGTAGGAATGCTTTTGAGCATACTCATCCAATTCCACATTTTCGTTCGGAACGGTTATTTCGGTACAAAGACCGCAATGGTCACTGTCATACACAAAAGTGCGAAGATAGTTTTCAGCTTGTTGGTTAGTACCTGTCAGTTGCATTCGTGTGTCGAACAACAGGAGATCCAAATATAAGCCGTGTCTAGGAAACTACGGAATATCCGTCGCCTTCAGGCCGAGTCTATACGTCACACTGTGCTGACCCCAACAATTGTATGGTAGGTTCCCTCTAGCGTTTGGTGAATTATTTCCGCAATCGCTGTGTATGGCGTTGAAATCCCCTCCGATAATGAAATGGTTTTCCACCAATTCCAGTCTCAGAAATCGAAAAAGTGTTTCGAGCTCTGATATGAATAGGATGGATTGATTAGCCTTAGGTGCATAAACTGCCACCATGTATAACCGCTTTCCACAACGAAAAGGTATATACACGATGCATGCTTCATGCACCTGAAACGTACGTACTATACTATACTTTACTATACTTACGAAGATTGCAACGCCTCCTCCTTGTACGGAGTTGGGTCGATTTCTTCGCATGATTTTATGCCTTCTGTGTCTCATTTTGTTCCTTTTGGTAAGCTTAGTTTTGCTTACCAAATCCACATTAAGGGCTTGGTCTTTAGGCAACTTAAAAAGTGTGGCTCTTCCCTCAACCCTAGTCAGTGAATTAAAATTTACTGCAAGGACCTTCAGGGTTTGCTCCGCCATGAACGTACCCATTACGACTGGTGGTGCGTTAGGCTCGGCAGCAGCGCGTATATTTGATCTACCCGCGTAGCTTGCTCGGTAATTTTACGTTGAAGCTGAGCCATCTGCCCTGGATAGAGAGTAAGATAGCTAGCGTGTCCCTGGCGATGGGGCCTGAGAAGCAACCTTCGCTTGCTGTACCGTATTTCCCCTACATGCCGCCATTTGGACGTGGGTAACTTGGGGAGTAACATCCCTTTCCAGAACGCATTCTTCTGATTTGTGGTTCTTACCGCACTTAACACATCGAGGCTGCATTTCGTATTTCGACGCGGCGTGCCCGAATCTTTGGCACCGAGCACATTGTATTACAGTGGATCGCATGCCTATCTACACTTAGCCTCTTAACAAAAAAGTGTGAGCTAATGGCCGACTTACATAACTCAATCGTGTCCTTGAGCTCCATTTTATTGGTGGAACCCTATGTTTTGTGTTGCATTGCTGTTTCCGCTGTTGTTGTCGTTGCTGCTGCTGTTGATGTTTTTGCTGCTGCTGCTGTTGTTGCTGTTTTTGTGACTTGCTGTTTTGTTGCTGGGACAGCTTTTGTTCTTGCTATGTTTGCTGCTGCTGTTGTTTTTGTTGCTGGGAGTACTCTTACAGCTCCCTATCTCTTCTTGCCCTTTTGTTTTTGTTTTATGGCTAAAATTCTTTCTTGCAGCATTCTAATACTGCTATTGAGCTATTCCACCTCTTCGTCCTCGTCTTCCGATTCGGATGCCGCCAAAGAAGCGAATTTGTTTTCTTGAAGATAGTGACCCTCGCCACCGTCTGAGACGTATGGGTAGTCATCACTCTCTTGTGCCGTACCTTTTGAAGGTGCTGCTTTTTCTGATGCTTGTGCATCAATCCACCGTGCAGCTTTTCGGTGTAAGTTGAGAGGGACGGGCGTTTTACTAAGTTGGGAGTTGGCCTTAGCTTCCTCCGTATCTTTGTCTTTGACTTTGCTACTGCCGTTGATGTTTGGCTTAATGTATTTGCCAATTTATCGCCTCACTTTTCGGCTGGTCTATTGGCAGAGCGGACCGCCCTCCTGAATCCATCATGTAACCGGGCATACTCATTTTTAATATTCTTTCCATTTTAAAAGCATTTTTATTTCATAAATTCATTGATCCTTAAATGCTAGGAAAAAAAATGCTTAAAAATTAGCTTAAATAACGTTAAACTATCTTATTGTAACTTACTGGCCCCACGCGGGCACTCTAGGTTAAACATAGTTTTTAGTCTAAATGTCTTTCGACGATCCTTACAACATATTTTAATTTTTACATTAATTAAAGCTAAAACTAATTAAATTTATTTTATTTAAAAAGAAACTTAGTATATGGACTTGTTTTTTTTTATTTAATCTTATTATAAAACTTAAAAATACCTAAATATAAATCTAAACAGAAATAAAATACTTAGACTACTTAATCCACTTAGCCTACATAATCTCTCTTATTGTACTGTATAAATATTTATTTTTTTCGTTTAAGTAAAACTACGCAAATCTAAATTTTTATTTTTTTTAATATTTTTTCCAGATTTATTTATAATTTATAATTTGTGCTCTTAAAATTACCTTAGGCCAACCTAAACTTATGTAACCCGGCCATGTCTAAAAATAGGCAGACCCACTCTGCTCCCTATCGAAGCTACCCAGTATTGGGGGAATTCGACAACGGAGCTTCCCCTTCTTCTGCATACCACGACATTTGTTGGTGCTGAAAAGCACCATCCCTCAAGTCGCGACTCCCTACCACCCTACTAAACCGGAGACGCTCCGCACTGCCGTGTGCGAAGTCTCTGTCGTAGTTGAGTCGCCTGTCCGCAGCTGTTCAAGCGACGTGGAAGATTACCGGCACCGCTAATCTATCCTGGATCAGACCTTTTATGTCGAGGTAGAGAAACGCTTCTGGAGGAATAAAGCCGTTAAAGCGAGCTCTCTCGTGATACATGTAATTGGGGTAGTAAGCCCCGGAGATCAGGTTGTTCGACGAGTCCATTGTTCTTGCAAAGTGCCTACGAATCAGCTTAATTACAAAATTGTTCACTCGTATTAGATTCGCCCTATTGTACAAGACCTCATTAAGATAGAATCTTATGTACTCAGACTCTGGTGTTCTGTATAAGCGAAGACAAGCCCTAAGGCAAACCCTCAAAACAGATATTGATCTAGCCAGATCCCAAGGTATATGACTACATTTCGACAAACCAGTGGCTGCCCGAGTTGTCCCACGATCTGAAACTTTCGTCAGTTCTTTCTGGTATCCGCAGAGGCCCCAGACAAAGGCGTCCTAAACAGAATGGTTTCCGACTTCTGAAAGTTGATCTTCAACTTCCAGTCGTTGCAATATTGTTTTATTTTATCGAAGTCACGTTGCAAAACAATTTTTATAACTTCAATCTTTGGACCTAATCTGTTCACGATTAAGTCGTCTGCGTGTGATCGAGTGATGCGTATAACGCGGCGCTGCTGAGAAAGATCAGAGGTGCTCATATGCTCTATGACCGGAAGAGGAGAGACGAAAACCGGCTTCTCAGGAAGAAAAAGAAAGAGCATGAGAAGCGCGCGATCGAGGAAATTGAGAGATGCTACTCCAGGAATGAGGTTCGGAAGTTTTACCAAAAGGTAAAAATAACATGCCACGGAAACAAACCCCGAGCCCAGGCCTGGAGAGATGAAGAAGGGAACATCGTAGTAGAATCGCAGTCGATGCTGAGGATTTGGAAAGACCATTTCCGCAGACTGTAGAACGGCGATGATGGACCAAATACCGCTGTCAAGCAGAATCGTCCTTCCAATTTGGACGATGATGACCCACAATTCCGTCCACCCGACCTAGATGAAGTGATGATAGCTATATCGAAGCTTAAGTCCTACAAAGCTGCGGGGGCGGATGGCCTGGCTGCCGAGCTCGTTTAAGCGGCAGGCGGTGACTTGGTAAGGAGCATACACCAACTCATCTGTAAAATATGGTCAGACGAAAGTATGCCCGATGAATGGAACCTCAGCATTGTTTGTCGGATTCTCAAGAATGGAGACCCCCTGAACCGCGCCAAACAGAGAGGCATCAGTCTCCTTGACATCGCATATAAGATCTTATTTGCCGTATTGTGTGAACGTCTGAAGCCATTCGTCAACAACCTGACAGGTCCATATCAGTGTGGCTTCAGGACAGGAAAGTCCACCATCGACCATCACACTACGGCAGATTTTGGAGAAGGCCCATGAGCTTCAGATCGATACACACCACCTATTCATTGATTTTAAGGCCGCGTATGACAGAATCTATAGAGACGAGCTATACAGAGCAATACCTAGTTTTGGCATCCATGCCAAACTCGTCCGTCTGCGCAGAATGCACGCTGCCCCATCAAGGTCGGTAAAGATCTCACCGAGACCTCTGATGTCCAGAAAGGGTTTAGACAAGGCGATGCGCTGTCATCCGATTTTTTTCAACATCGTACATGAAAGAATAGTGCAAAACTCACGAGCAAACACAAGAGGCACTTTCTGTCAAAAGTCCGTCCAACTACTCGCATACGCTGACGATATTGACATAATCGGAAGAAAGCAGCGTTACGTAAATGGCGCTCTTGCGAGTATTGACACGGAAGCGGCGAGTTTAACGGTCAATGAGGGCAAGACCAAGTATATACTGTCAAGCAAAAAAGACAACCAACTCCGACATCTCGGGTAGAACGTCACCCTCGACAGATATAACTTTGAGGTAGTAAAGGACTTTATCTACCTAGGCTCTGCTATAAATACAGACAACGACACCAGCGCTGAGATCAAGCGAAGAATAACTCTTGCCAACCGCTGTTTCTTTGGGTTAAGAAGGCAATTGAGTGGCAAAGCCCTCTCTCGGACAACAAAAGTCACCCTTTATAAGACTTTAATAATCCCGGTCCTGCTCTGTGGTGCAGAGGCATGGACATTATCAAAAATAGATGAGGGTGTTCTTGGTTGCTTCGAGAGAAAAATTCTTCGGGCGATCTGCGGTCCCGTCTGCATTGACGGTGAGTGGAGGAGGAGATACAACGACGAACTGTACGGACTGTACTGCGACATGGACTTAGCCAGAAGAGTGAGGATCCAAAGACTGAGATGGCTGGGTCATGTAGAGCGCATGGACACCAATGCTCCGGTCCAAAAAGTCTTCGAATCCGCTCCGGAGGGACAGCGCAGTAGAGGAAGGCCAAGACTCAGGTGGCGCAAGCAAGTGGAAGAGGACCTCAGCCAACTTAGCGTGCGAAACTGGAGGCAGCTAGCCAGGGATCGAGCTGACTGGAGAAGCTTGCTGACTGAGGCCCAGGTCCACCCCGGACTGTAGCGCCACTTAAAGAAGGAGAAGAAGTAGTACGCAAGTTTCACGTGCTAGAGGCATGCATTATGTATATCTCTCTCCGTAGTGGAAAGCGGTTACACATGGTGTCAGTTTATGCACCTAAGGTTACTCAATCCACCCTATTCATCTCAGAGCTCGAGACAACTTTTTGATTTCTGAGACTGGAATTGGAGGAAAACTATTTCATTTTCGGCGGAGATTTCAACGCCAAACATAGCGATTGTGGAAATAATACACCAAGCACTAGAGGGAACCTACTATACAATTGGTAAGAGCAGCACAGTGTTTTGTACAGACTCGGCCTAACGGCGACGGATAGTCCGTCGTTTCCTAGACACGGCTTCTATTTTAATCTTCTGTTGTTTGACACACGAATGCAACGGACAGGTATGAACCAACAAACTGTAAACTGTCTTCGCATTTTGTGTATGACAGTGTCCATTGCGGTCTTAGTACCGAAATAGCCGTTCCGAACGAAAATGCAGAATTGGATGAGTATGTTCAAATGCATTCCTACAACTATAGTGGAGTGCGTTGAACACACATGCAGGACACTGACTAGAGCACTCCCCTCAAATTCGCACAACCCAACGTCCAACTTAATCGCGAACTAATCAGGTCCAAAGATTGAAGT
The DNA here is from genome assembly GCA_928272305.1 of Volucella inflata. Lineage (NCBI taxonomy): Eukaryota > Metazoa > Arthropoda > Insecta > Diptera > Syrphidae > Volucella > Volucella inflata. Next base: position 113,079,497 of record OV743716.1, on the reverse strand, counting down.
TATAAAAACTGTTTGCGTATGCTATGGCATGGTGAAGTAAACTTATTAGATCTTTTGTGAAAATGTTGAAAAGGATTGGCGAATTGACCGCACCTTGTTGCAGACCGTTTTTAATGTTGAATATACCAATAGAAGTCACATCGCCATTCTTCACGATGAACTGTCTATTGGTGAGCATATTGAAAAGAATATACAGTAGTGGTCTACTAAGACATAGCCTGCTTAGCTAGTAGAAGAGTCCCTCTAACCATACGGTATCGAAGGCCTTTTCCATATCAATCAGGCAGGCACCCGTCCACTGGTTCTTGGCTTTGTTCCATTGGATAACACCATACCCCGCCTTGAATCCGAACTGATTATCCGGAACTATATTTCTGTCCTCAAACCACTTAGTCAGGACTCTATTGATCACTTTTTCGAAAACCTTACTGATGTTTGGAAGGAGACTGATCGACCGGAGATTCGCCGGATTGAAGGTGTCTTTATCCCTTTTGGATGTTGTTCCAATACAAACTTACAGAAGCCCTGTAATTTCCTTTTGTTAATGTTTGGGGGTTTTTGATCGACGACTTTAATGTCATGATCTCCGGGCTATGTCTGTCGGTAAACTGTCTGTACAAGGTTTTTAGTCTTGACGGCAGTCTACTTTTATGTCCGTGAAGTGCGTCAATAGTTGAACTGCGGAACAAGTCTTCGTTGTCAGTGTATTGATACTAAGGTATCGTTGTGTTCATTGCTGGTTTATTTGTCTCGTCCATTAGTCTTAGATACCTGTCAATCTCCTCGTTTAACAGATTTCTGTTGGACGGTGGGTAGTGTGAATTCGAGGAGACTGCTCTAGTCAGTGTCCTGCATGTGTGTTCAACGCACTCTACTATACTTGTAGAAATGCCTTTGAACATACTCATCAAATTCCGCAAATAGGAGCCGTGTCTAGGAAACGACGGACTATCCGTCGCCTTTAGGCAGACTCGCTGTACAATCCACTGTGTTTGGTGTATTATTTCCCCAATTGGTTTGTTTGGCGTTGAAATCTGCGCCGATAATGAAATGGTTTTCCTCCAATTCCAGTCTCAGAAATCGAAAAAGTGTTTCGAACTCTGAGATGAATAGGGTGGATTGAGTAGCCTTAGGTGCATAAACAGACACCATATATAACCGCTTTCGTTTACGGAGATAATATTCACTGCGAAGACCTTCAGGGTTTGCTCTACCATGTACGTACCCATTACGACTGGAGGTGCGTTAGGCTCGGCAGCAGCGCATATACTAGATCTACCCGCGTAGCTTGCTCGCTAATTTGACTTTGAAGCTGAGCCGTCTGCCCCTGGATTAAGAGCAAGATAGTTAGCACGTCATATGCCGGTTCCGGAGCTCTTAGCGCTGGGGCCTGAGAAGCAACTTTCGCTTGCTGTGCCGTATTTTCCCTACCTGCCACCATCTGGGCGTAGGTAACTTGGAGAGAAACGGCTGGTGTTTGTGTTAGAACAGGTGGACGCTTTACTTCCACCTTTTGCTGCCGAACCAGATTTACTCTCTGTATGTACTGGAATTTGGGACAACCCCGATAGTTTGCGGTATGTCCCGTAATCTTACATAAAACGTAAGAGAGTTGACTCTTTTGCGACGCTCCATCTCTACCCAGAACGCATCCTTCTGTTTTGTGGTTCTAACCGCACTTGACACATCGAGGCTGCATTTCGCAGTTCGACGCATCGTGCCCGAACCTTTGGCACCGAACATATTGCAAAATGTTTGTTTGCTATCGGGACTTAGCTGAACCAGGAAGAACGGTAGCTTCCATTTCTCGATTTTGGCTCTGGCTGTGACGAACGGCTTGACCTCTACGAACTTGAGCTCTTCGCACTCTTTCTCTTTGAGCAGTGCGAGTAGCTCCTCCGAATCGGTTCTTACCCCCTCAGCAGCATAGAAGGAGAAGAACTCCGTCGTCGAATCCCTTAACGAATTCTTTATTTTGAGGTAGCTCTCCACTGTGTTGCAGTGGATTGCATGCCCATCTATGCTAAGTCTTTGAACATAAAAATTACAGCCTATGGCCGACTTACATAATTCTATGGTGTCCTTCAATTCTATTTTGTACGTGTTGATTGATGAAACTTTATGTCTAACAACCAGACATTATCTGCTGCTGTTGTTGCTTCTTGTTCTGCTCTTGCTGTTGTCGTCCTCTGATTCGGAAGCCGCCAAGATGCGAAGGTATTGTTTATACCCATATAGTTCCCTTAATTAACTTAAAATTATCTTAATCTAACTTACTTGGCTCATGCGGACACTGTAAGTTAAACATAATTCTTACATTGTTAAGCAACTCCTTGCAGTATTCAAGCCACCGGTCACAAATTTCCTTTTCATTTGTTAATAAGCGACCGTCTGCGTTTTTGATGTATTTCGGCGAGGTTATTTCCATTGAATTTTTTCTCCTCTGTGCAGCGAGCTTAAAAATATTTGGCATTTTAGTACTGTATGACGTTTGAACTTCTTGGATAGCTTGTCTTCTATCCGCCGATCGTGAGGATATTTGTTCCAACTCCTGGTACAGGTTTTCCGCTTCTGCCGCTCGAGTTCGAGCCAGGCCTTTCTTTGCGATCTTTTTAAGACGCTCGTATTCAAGAGCCAGTCGAGCTTTTTCGATATCGTCGCTCCGATCGCATTTTGTCCACGCTTGGAATGCACTCTTCTTGTCGGCCACAGCGCTGATAACTGCTTCTTCTGGTTAAGTAGATAAATCTCACACTGATGTTCCGTCGAGTAAGTGTTGAAGATAGGATGTCGTTGCTTACATAAATATTTGTCATCGTACGGTTTGCAAGCGTTCCTCATACTCATCGTGGGATAATGGAAAATATTGGTCTCGGTACGGGCTAGAAATGCTATTGATGGCTGATGAATATGAAGGAATCACTATGTTGGACTGGAAGTAGGATAAGCTTGAGGATCTGGATAACTTGACTATTTAATAGTGGCAGTTTGACAAGAAATAGAATCGCGGATGTGGTTACTCGCGTTTTAACTCTAAGTAACACATAAAGAAGGTAGATTGTGCTCGTCATATCCCGGCAGAGTTCAGGTGGGTGGTATGTGCTTATGTATGTTGTCGGTTTCTCAGTAGTTGTCTTGGTGATAGAAGTAGGGAGCTGATTCTTCATTGATGGGTATCAGTAACGGTCTCAAGTATAGCTAGTTGAGTCCGCTGGAAACTAACCATTATTTGGGATATATATATTGCAATGTAGTTAAACTTTTCTGCCTCGATTGTTGCGTAGTTAAGCTCTTTGACGGACTGATAGCCCTTTTTTAACTGATTATTTGCCAAAACGAATTGCTCCTTAATTGAGGAAATTGAATTCTTCTTAACGGTTGATTCTACTATCGATGTTTGGTTTTTGATTAGTTGAAGAAAATATTCTTCGTTTCTGTTGGCTTCTTCAATTGTACTTTCAATGTATTGTGCGTAGTCTTGGTCGAGAATACCCAAAAGTTTGTTTGCAATCGTCCCAATGATATCAAAAGGAGATCTCTTTCTTCGTATTGCGATTCCATTTCTATGCCTTACAATTTCATTCAGACTTTTCGTTTCCAGGAATTGGTGTTCTAGTTGCTTTACCACTGCTTGACAAAAGTTAGTTGGTTTCTGTAGCAGCGTTTCACACTTTTTCCTTAGCCCCCGAATGTCTTCCTTTAATCGTTGGTACTCATTCTAGTAGGTTGATATATTGAAGTATACAAAGAGGTTCGTCTGTTATTAAATTAACTTGATCCAAATCTTCAAAGTACATCCCCGGTTTATTTATGAGTTTTTTAACTTCTACCAAATTTTGAGTTGCTCCTAGTCTAAATGCTGTACCAATGATTATTAAACCGATCATAAGAGACGAGATAGGATTAATTTTTATTTTTCGCTTCGGTAGTTGTGAGTTGAAGGACTTCCTCTTTGCTGACTGACTTGGTAATTTTTAAGGGTTCTGCAAGTGTTGGAGTCTGCTGTGCTTCGGATGTTATTGGACATACTTTGAAGATAGATCGCCTTATCACTCAGTCATCTTGCCTTGGTCCTGGTATTGTTTGTAATATCCTGCCCATTCGCCATCTGAGTGGAGGTAAGTTATCATCTTTAATCAACACTAGAGATCCTGGTTTAACATCTTCTTAAGGGTGTTTCCATTTATGTATATCGATTTTGGATTTCTTTTAAGTATTCCTTGCATGTATGTAAGAATTCTCGATGTATGGATGTTGCTAATTTCCATCTTGGTGCAAGTGACAGGTTTGTTGGCTTCGAATTTGGATCATTTATTGCTGTTAATGGTGCGCCGGTTAAAAAATGTCCCGGTGTAATAGCTTCTAAATCGTTCGGGTTTGATGACATCGGTGTTAGATGTCACAAATTAAGTACAGCTTCAATTTGAGCCAATGCCGTGGAAAGTTCTGCTTGAGTTGATGCGGTACACGAAAATATGCCTTTTATATGGTATTTTGCAGACTTTACTGCAGCTTCCCAAACACCTCCAAAATGGGGTGATTGCGGAGGTATAGGTTTCCATTCAATAGCGTTTTCTGTACAGTGGACGGATAAAATATTGTGACCATCTTCATCATATATTTTCGCATACTGCTCATTAAGTACGTTCCGACCTCCCATGAAGTTTGTAGCGTTGTCCGAGAAAATGTTGGCGGGTAATTTTTTTTTTTTTTTTTTTATAATTTAGGGAGGGAGAAAAGAGAAATACCGATGTACGTTTGTTTTAAATGTTTGAAGGTTGTAATGGCTAGGAAATAAAGAGCTCGGCAGGGCATTCCATGAGCGAGTTGTTCGGCTTAGGAAAGTATCACGATATTTCAGGGTGCGTCCGAAAGCGGGCTTGAGGGTGTACTGATGAGCATTCGTAGCGAGACGGGTATTACGTTTGGAGGTTTGAAGGGGCGGAGTGCTACTGGCAATTTCTGAGGAGCACTGGTGGTGAAAATAGCGATAGAACAAGGTGAGACAGGAGACATTACGTCGGTGGTCGAGGGTGTCACTCGACTGTGTAATAATATGTAATTTAAGCATCACCTATTAGTTTCATCGCACGGTTATGAATCCTATCTAGTAGGCGCAAAGAAGTCTTGGGAGCACCAGACCAGATGTGGGTATTGTACTCCAGTTTTGGGCGGATGAAAGCCTTACATATAGAAGCCAGATCAGAGGGGGTGAAATATTTCTTACATCGCTTAAGGAAACCTAGACATTTCGAAGCATTTTTGGCGACTTCGAATATGTAGTCATTCCAACGTAAGTTGTCATTGACACACATACCGAGAATGGAAAGCTTTTCAGTTTCAACGATGCAAGTGCCATTCATGGATAATGGCTGGGTATTCTAATTTCGCTTAAGCGACAGCAGACAGCATTGTGTTTTGGAAGCATTAAATTCCACTCTGTTGGTAGTTCCCCAATTGGTTATGCTGTTTATATCGGAATTTAATTAGCTCAACATACGCTGCCGTTCCCGTTCTACAGCCGAAGGGCAGGGACGTGATTTCGGGAACGAATATGAAAAGCAGAGAGTACTGTCGTCAGCAAAGGAGTAAATTGGATTAGAAGTGAGTCTACTTGCTTGTGGCTACTAAGACTTTTTTTTATTGCTTTTACTTCTGGAAGATGTTCGTTTTCGATTAATGATGATTGCACTGGCCATGTTGATGTTCCTTGAACCAAGAAAGGGTTTTGAGAAATTGGTCCGGAAATACTCCCCGAGACAATAAATCAGCTGGACTTATTTCTGTATGGATGCACTACCCTTGCCCCTTTATCGGTTTCTTCGCTTATAAACAAGATACGGTTGGCGACAAAGGCTTGCAATTGTGATTGGGTTTTTCTCCAAGCTAAGACGATTTGAGAGTTAATCCAGAACGTTGTTTTGTGGATTTCGAGTGGTATACTCGTTTCGACCACGTTGGCTATTTGTTCCATTCATTTTGCAGCACAAAGTTCTAATGCTGGGATCATCAGTTGTTTTATTAGTGCAACTCTACATTTTGAAAATACCAGTTGCACTTTAATTTCTCCATTCTGGTTTGCCGATCTTATGTGTATAGCAGCTCTTTACGCCCGTTGTGAAACATCAAAAAAACAATGAAGTTGCGGATAACAGTAGTACATGCCTAGGTATTTTAAGGCTGTTTAGGTGTTGAAGTTCTGTCCTATAGTGCAGCCATTTGGTGTGTATTTCCATTGGAACTGCAGCACCCCAATCCAGTTCAGATTGCCACAATTCTTGTGAAAAAGATTTTTGCCAGGATGATTACCGGACTCACAACTCCTAAGGGATCTAGGATGTGAGCGACATCCGCAAGAATTGTCCGTTTAGTGACCTTTATGGCACCTCTCCATTTAGTTTTGATAATAATTACTCCGATGTTGGAAGCCAGGTTAGTCCAAGATTCTTAACTAACGCTTCGGATTGATCGGATAGTATCGTTTCCACTTTACAGCTATTCCCTTTAGTAGTGCTGTGTGTTTGCCCACCATTTTCGCAACGGGAACTGTGCCTGTTTGAACAAATTAATTAACTCTGTCTTTATTTGGCATGCTTTTTGTAACTCGTTGCTTCCAGTTAAAACATCTTTAATGTATATATCGCGTCTGATAATGGCAGCTCCTTAGGGACATCGACTTGTTGCATTTAGAGCCAAATTTTGAAGACACTTGATTGCTAAATATGGTGCAGATTTTGTACCATAAGTTACTGTGTTTAAATGATATACTCTTATAGGTTGGCTGCGGGACTCCCTCCGAAGGATGAGCTGGGACTTCTTGCTGTCACTGTCAACAAGTATTTTGCGATACGTTTTAGAAATATCGGTGTTAAATACGTAAGCAAGAATTCTAAATCGTAATAGAATTAAAAACAAATCGTTTTGCAATGACGGGCTAGCGTGCAATAGATCGTCCAGCGATATATTCGTGGATTACCACTTTTATTAGAGAAGGTTACCCATCTAGGTTGTTTTTAATTTTTTTTTTTTTTTTATAAATTTTACTCTTAAAACTAACTTAATCCTATCTACACCTATGTGAGCCGGCCACGGCTAAAAAAAAAATTGGGCTGACCAACTATGCTCCCAATGGAGCTACCCTGCACTAGAGGAATTCGACGATGGAGCTTCCCCTTCTTCCACAGGCCACCAAAATTGTTAGTGCTGCCGAGCAACATCCCTCATGTCGCGACTCTCTACCGCCCTACTAAACCGCAGACGTTCCGCACTGCCGTGTGCGACATCTCTGTCGTAGTTGAGTTTCCTGTCCGCAGATGTTCAAGTGACGCGGAAGATTAACGGCACCGCTAATCGATCCTGAATTAGACCTTTTTTTATCTACGTAGAGAAACGCTTCTGAAGGAATAAAGCCGTCAAAGCGAATTCTCTCGTGATACATATAATTCGGGTAGTAAGCCTCAGAGATCAGGATTTTCGACGAGGTCATTGCTATTGCAATGTGCCTTCGAATCAACTTAATAACAAAATTGTCCACTCGTATTAGGTTAGTCCTATTGTACATAGGATAGAATTTTATGTACTCAGTCTCTGGTGTTCTGTATAAGCGAAGACAAGCTCTAAGGCAAGCCCTCTCAAACACCCGAATCTTTTCCAAAAGACTTGCTCTCACGTTGAACCACACGGGACAACCAAATGTAAGCATAGACCGAATATGATCCATGAAGCGGATCACCTTTACCCTCGCATCAAGTTGCCTGCTATAAAACAGTCTCTTTGTAAGGGCAAAAGCACCTCTGGCTCTGGCCACAGCAACATCTATATGTTTGTTGAGATATAGATATTGATCTAGCCAGATGCCAAGGCATCTGACAACATTTCGACAAACAAGTGGCTACCCATGTTGTCCCATGATCTGAAACTTTCGCCAATTCCTTCTGGTATCCGCAGAGGCCCCAGACAAAGGCGTCCTAAACAGAATGGTTTCCGACTTCTGAAAGTTGATCTTCAACTTCAGATTACTTGTGTAAATGTTGAAAAGGATTGGCGAATTGACCTCACCTTGTTGCAGACCGTTTTTAATGTTGAATATACCAGTAGAAGTCACATCGCCATTCTTCATGATGAACTGTCTATTGGTGAGCATATTGAAAAGAATATACAGTAGTGGTTTACTAATACCTAGCCTGTTAAGCTTATAGAAGAGTCCCGCCAACCATACGGTATCGAAGGCCTTCTCCAAGTCAATCAGGCAGGCACCGGTACACTGGTTCTTGGCTTTGTTCCATTTCATATCAAAAACCGGTTTGGACGCGGCATGAATACCGTCATGCCCTTCCTTGAACACGAATTGATTATCCGGAACTATATTTCTGTGCTCAACCCACTTAGTCAAGACTCTATTGATTGATGACTTTTTCGAAAATGTGCTCGTCACTGAACTGGGTGAAACCCGTGTTCTCGATTCGCCAGTTCACCATTTCCTTTCGAAGGTAGAAATTGTGCACAAGGACTCGATTTTCCATGTCGTGGTTCGGACCAATGATGTCATTTGTCTTGTACACTTCCTGGAAAGTCGCTCCTATAGCCTCAACCTTCTCCTGCGGATCTTCGATCACAAAGAAGTTTTCATCCTCAACAGCTTCATTTGGATCTATGCGTGCTGTTGAGAGTAAGCGTTCGTTGTCTGTCGTTCGGGCGATTTTAAGACAGAGAGGTCGTTTTGATCTTTCCTCCGAAATATTTAATTTACTTGCGGGAACATATTCGAGTTACTGGTGTTTACAGGTCGAATTTTGTTGTTCCAATACAAACTTACAGAAGCTCTGTAATTTCTTTTTTTAATGTTTGGGGGATTTTGATCGACGTCTTTAATGTCATAATCTCCGGGTTATGTCTGTCGGTAAACTGTCTGTACAAGGTTTTTAGTCTTGACAGCTGTCTACTTTTATGTCAGTGAAGTGCGTCAATTGTTGAATTGCGGAACAAGTCTATCGTTGTGTTCATTGCTCGTTTAATTGTCTCATCCATTAGTCTTGGATACCTGTCAATCTCCCCGTTTGACAGATTTCTGTTGGACGGTGGGTAGTGCGAATTCGAGGAGGAGACTGCTCTAGTCAGTGTCCTGGATGTGTGTTCAACGCACTCTACTATAGTTGTAGGAATGCCTTTGAACATACTCATCCAATTCCGCAAATAGGAGCCGTGTCTAGGAACCGATGGACTATCCGTCGTCTTTAGGCCGAGTCTGTACAATACACTGTGCTGACCCCACCATTTGAATAGTAGGTTCCCTCTAGTGTTTGCTGTATTATTTCCCCAATTGCTTTGTTTGGCGTTGAAATCTGCGCGGATTGCAACGCCTCCTCCTTGTATGGAGTTGGGTCGATTTCTTCGCATGATTTTATACCTTCTGTGCCACATTTTGTGTCTTTTGGTTAGCTTAGTTTAGTTTGAACTCGGCTATGTGAAGCAAAGTGTGATGAAATTTGTTGCATTTGATGCAATGCCATGCCTTACAATTTGAAAGCGTATGCTCAAATCGTAATCAGTTTAAACATCTTTTTAATGCTTTAACCTTTTTAGGCGCAATACTCGTAGCTTGGCCGCTTCTCCAGATAAATTAGTCTTCAGATAGAACATTTTCTTTGCCTTACTCATCGGTTGTTGATGTATAAAGTGGAGGTGGAGATCATGAATTTCCTCCCATTGGAGATAGTTCCCACTAAATACGGGCAGCGTTATCTCTGATAGTTTCAGCTTGTTGAACTGCTTGGCCTCTGAAGACACGGCTGGTGACGTCTTGCCCAACTGTTGACCCATGTGTTCCTGCAGTTCAATAAGTCGCGATTTACAGCGTTCTTCTAGCTTCTGAATGTTATCAATCAAGTAATCAAGGTCTCTTCTTCTGCCACGATTTGGAGATGTAGACCAGAGATAATTGATAATTGCTACGTAAGACTTTTTTGACTGTAGTATGCAGCTTAACGGTTTTCTATGTTGTCATCGGTGGAGACGAGTACTTGTATATGCTCTATTGCGTTGGCTGCGGCCTTTTGCTGCCTTATGAGCTTCCGAATGGTGTTCCCGCTTTCGATATTAGTACTGGTGTAAAGGTTTGTGTTTGAGTTTAGCGGTTTTGTACTCAGTGTACACAGCCTCAACTTGTGGGTAGTACTTCCTTTCGAAGTAGCTGCTCACTGGCCGCTCTGTCTGCCTGCTTGGTCCGTCCTTCTTAAAGTTGGAGAATAACTTTGTTATTTTCTCCGCTGCGACTGCCTGTCCTTTACTGTTATTTATGACTTGAATCAAGTGGTTACCAATATTATTCCGTTTTTGGAAAGTAATGCGCTTTTGATATACTGTTACTCTGTTAAGATACCACGGTATACTGCCACACGTTAAAATTTAAAATCACTTTCACCAAGACTTAATATTAATGTGCATATCGTTTGGTTACGTTTCACAACCAAAAATTACTGCAAGCTCTTGGTCTATTTAAGAACGAGTGAGAGAGCTCAGTGAGTTACAATATTTTATCACGGAGAAAAACAGCAAGTACGTTCACTAAAATGTTACTTACTAATACAATTTGGTAAATATACACTTTCGCGGTAACCTGGTTTTTAAGCGATGAAAAATTTAAAACTGAACCGATTTTCATGTTTTTTTTAAATGTTTGTTTTGACGACGGATTTGCGAAAAAAATATGAGCATTCGAAAGAATAAGTACTTATAATAGTTTTTAAGCTTTGAGTCCTCAAAAAAAAAGTTTTTACAAATGAACCTTTATAGTTTTTATTAAGCAACCAAGTCGGAAAAAAAAATATATGAAAATCGATTTAGTTTTGGATTTTCTATCGCTATCGCTTTTGTTTTTAAAGAAACCTTGCATATAATCAACCTCGCACTCCAATTCCAACAGTGACCCGTAGCAGGGGGGCTATGGGGGGGACACGCTGCCCACTATATCCATCTCACTGCTTATAAGCCGTAAACTGTGACTGCACAATAATTTCTTTGTTTTTTGGCGTAGATTACGGAAAAAATATAGAACGTTTATTGTGCAAAGTGAAAAAAAGTTATGAAGAATTATTCATCAGAACACAATTTTTGTCAGCATTCAAAGCTGAAAAACTATTCGATATATTTAGTTAAGTGGATTCAAATATTTATTATCAAAAATATGCCGTCAAAACAATTATTTGAAAAAAAAATCATTAAAATCGGTTTAGTTTTGGATTTCTTATCGCTAACAAAACAGGTTACCGCGAAAGTGTATAATTACCTACAATTTTCAACACTCATTAAAAAACAAGAAACATTTTAACATTATACATAAGTCAAAATTCATCTCATTCATTAATCAAGATTCAGTAAAATTTAAGTTTTACATAAATCATTATAAAATCATACTAATATTTGCTCTATTACACTGAAATGCAGACGCAGCAAGCGGCTTTATGAGTGTGCCAACCAATTGATTTTCACTTTGCACGTACAATTGTGTATGAATTGTTTCGTCCACCACAAAATATAGGTGAACATCTTCATAAGTGTTTAGTTCTATGATGCATCTCTGGATTCAAGATCAATCTTTTGGCAATACGGTTGCCAACATAGAGATTTACCGATCCTTTCCGACCTGGGGCCATATCTTGAAGTAATTGGCGTAACCATATTGCTTCTTTGGCACCATCCGTTATTGCCATAAGCTCGGCTTCTGTTATCCCTTGCATAATCATCTGTGTATCCGATCAAAGATAATTCTTGGGAATCACTGAGCATAATTCCAATTGACTTTGTTTGATTTAAATATCTCAAATTTTTTCCAATGCATTTACATGTGCTTGATTAGAATTTTGCATAAAACGACTGACTTTTCACACTGGAAATGGAATTTCGGGCCTCGAAACTGTCGGAGCATACATTTATGACTCATACTCTTGACGATAAGGAAGATCAATATCTCATTTTTCATCTGATTTTGACTTCGTTAAGTCACCAAAGTATTCCATTCTATTTCTTCCGGCTTAAATATAAGAACAACTTCATTTAAGAAGGCAGTTTTTACGTCAAACAAACGAAAATTTGTATATGTACATAGTTCCATATCCCACCAAATGAACTTCCTTCGCTTTCGCATTGCATGAGTTGCCATAAACTCATGAGCATATCCTACTGTTCCGAAAATTCTCAAATGATCATGTTGAAACTTAAATTTTCCCACTCATATATTCTTACAGACAGTTTTCCCACCCTATTTACTGCCAAATATATCCACTCAAATATCCAAAATTCGTTCCGTAGGAGTGCACTGACTACACCTGATAATCGAAAAAGTAATCAATAGAGCTCTGACTAGGTGGGTTGAGGACAAACATATAGTTCCGGATAATCAATTCGGTTTTAAGGCAGGACATGCTATCTCACATGCCGCGTCTAAACTGGTGTCCGATATCCAATGGAATAAAAGCAAAAAACAGTGCACTGGTGCCTGCCTAGTTGACTTGGAGAAGGCTTTCGACACTGTATGGTTAGAAGGTCTTTTCTACAGCTGACTAGTCTGGGGATCAGTAAACCACTCTTGTACATTCTTTATAATATGCTAACCAACAGACAGTTCATCGTGACAAATGGTGATGTGACTTCTGTTGGAATATTTCAAATTAAAAATGGTCTCCACCAAGCGCGGTCAACTCGCCGATCCTATTCAACATTTATACAAGCGACTTGATAGGTTCACTTCCCCATACTATTGCGTACGCAGACGACTTGATAGAGTACAGAACAGGTCCAAAAATCGAGGTCATTAATAGTCTCTTACAGCGTGACTTCGATAAGATAAGACGATTTTGCGATGACTGAAAGTTGAAAATCAACTTTCAGAAGTCGGAAACCATTCTTTTTAGGACGCCGTTGTCTGGAGCCTCTAGGGATACCAGCAAAAAATGGCGAAAGTTATCGATCACTGGATAACACGGACAGCCTCTTGCCTGTCGAAATGTAGTCAGATACCTTGGGATTTGGCTAGATCAGTTTCTGTATTTTAAAAAAAATTTAGATGCTGCTCTAGCCAGAGCTAATGGCGCTTTTGCCCTCACAAAGAGACTGTTTTATAGCAGCCAGCTCGATGCGAGGGTAAAGATAATCTGCTATATGGCCCTTATCAGGTCCATGCTGGTATTTGGGTTTCCGGTGTGGTTCAATGTACGAGCAAGCTTAATGGAAAAGATTCGGGTGTTTGAGAGGGCTTGCCTTAGGGCTTGTCTTCGCTTGTACAGAACACCAGAGTCGGGGTACAAATTTTTATCCTAATGAAGTCCTTTACAACAGGGCGAACCTAATACGAGTGGACAACTTCGTAATTAAGCTGACTCGAAGGCACATTGCGAGAGCAATGGCCTCGACGAATAACCTGATATCTGGGGCTTACTTCCCCAATCACCTGTATCAGGAGAGTGTGCGCTCTAACTTTGATCAGGGTTGATCCAGGATAGATCAGCGATCCCGTTAATCTTCCATGTCGCTCGGACAGCTGGGGACAGGCGACTCAACTACAACAGAGACGTCGCACACGGCAGGGTGGATCGTCTCAGGTTCAGTAGGGCGGTGGGGAATCGCGACAAGAGGGATGTCGTTCGGCAGCACCCGCATTTCTGGTGGTTGAGTGATGGGGAAGGTTTTTCGTCGTTGTTTCCGTTAATTAGGGACCAGCCTCACTAATGAGGCAGAGCTGACCAATCTATTTGCTCTGTAAATAGCGATGGCCAGCTTACATAGGTTTATGTTAGCGTTTAAGTAATATATGTATATATTAGTATATACAAAGGTATATACTAATGTATGTATATAATTGTGTATAATGTCTATGTATGTGTATGTACGTATTGTATGTAGGATAGGTAGATTTAGGTTTATTTTAAGTTAGATATTAAGTTTTTATAAGAATAAAAAAATATGTCCATGTGCTAAGTTTTTTACCAAAAAAAATTTTTTCTTAGCCTTAAGGTTAGAAAATAAGAAATCCTAAGTAAAATGTAAATGAAGTCGAAAGACATAGATATAAGAATTTAGAGTAGCTTAGAGTGCCTGTGTAGGGTCAGCAAGTTAGTATAAGATTGTTTAGTAATTGTAAGCTAGCATTTAAGCATTTTTTGTTAGTATGTAAGAATTCATGATTAAGAAAATAAAATGCATTTAAAACTAAACTAACTAAAGTAGGTATCACCAACGTTGGCAGGTCAAACACCTTCCGTACGGCGAGGGTAAGCTCTTTTGTCGATATTACTTTCCTTAGCACCTCCTTTTGCTATCAAAAAAAAAATGGAAAGTCAGTCAGGAATATATGCACAGTGGGTGATATTGAAAGATGTAGAGTAGAGAAAAAAAACAAAACAGTCCAAACTTACAGAAAAGTAGAGAATTTGGCGAGCCATCTAACACGTATTGTTAATACAGCATGCGTTACATCAATGCCCAAAAGAATCGCCAGCTTTTGGTGGAACGTTGAAATCAGGCGCCCGGGACATCACCATAATCAATCCATATCAATATAAAAAAATTCAAACACTCTTACTTTATGTACTCCCCCACATTACTTAAAACTAGTTTATATTACATAGAAAATAATACACTCCTATCCTAAAAACACATCTGCAATATTCAAATCCGAATTGTCAATTATCACTCGCAACGAAAAACCAAATCCCCAAACGCCTACACATGGAAATACATACACGATCCACTCATACAATAAATTGCACTCACTGTAGCAAATACACAAACCAATTTTCACATGCATTTCTCATATGCATACACCACATTTTATGTGAACACTCCATTTAATGAAGATCCACAAAATGAACTCCCATTACACACTTCATGAAATATATATCTAAACACACTCCATACAATAAAGATCCAAAGAAACAAAACAAACTCCCCATGTACACAGTCTGTACAAACATTGCATACAAGTTAACGTTGCAAACCTTGAAATTCTAAATTCTCTATAATCATCATTTCCCACGTTAACAAAGCATGCAATTACACCTATCGTCACCTAACAGCCTACACATGCCAGCACCCGATCCATTGGAAATATTTTGGAGACATTACTGCTGACTACGAACCTGATATACGTGAAAAATTAGAATTGATTTAAGTTTGATTTTGACAGTAAATAAATGCGGTCAGTCTCTGCAATAAAAAAAAATTATTTTAATACTTCAATTTAAAAATATTTAATTGGCTCCAGAGAAGGGACCGGGTAGTAAAAGTTAAGTGACGAATTAAACGTAAGTTAAACGCAACAAAGGTCCTCAAGAAGTACCGCCGAACCGGGAGTGAGTTGTGCACAAAAAAGGAGTGTTAAATACTTTAGTAGGCTTAATCACAAAATTTTGGAAAAAATGTAATATTCAAATTTTATTCAGTCATACACACGTAACATGGCTAACCCTCTTATCCGACCTGGTGTGCTAACCGCAACTGTACCATCTGACAACCATCCTCAGCCATAACAAAATTCTGATCCCAGACCTCAATCGCATTCTCTAGTCGGTACCCCCGTGTTGGTATTTTAATATCCTCTACTGTCTCTCAAATACAAAACGTTGAAGATCGAAGCATGATCAACGCCATTTTGAACCCCAATTCCGAACTCTCGTCTCATCTGGTCGTGACCAAGTCATATACACAGAATTCAAAGCGAACATTTCAGATAAATATAAATTCCAGACGTGGTGAGATGCTTGCGGGATTTTCAGAAAATCCGAGAGAATTCAGCTTTTGGAGGAAGAGCGTATACCGGATTCTCCAAATTTACGAACCGCTTAAAGAATCGCCGAGATACTATGGCATCCTAAACATAATAAGAAATAAAATAGTGGGAAACGTAGATACTGCGTTATAATGTTACAACACACGTTAGACTGGAAGGCAATTTCAAAGTACATTACTCCGCATAACGAAGACAAGAGGAACATTGGTACCTTAGAGTACCAGATGGCCTCTCTCATTCAAGGTAACAAGAATTGCATTAAACAGTTTATACATACTTATCGCTCATTTTAAACAAAATTTCTAGCATGGATATGGCTCGGAATCGTTATCACAAAAGCATACAGGGATAAGGCTTTAGACACATTCATCTGAAATCTCGGAGGAGACTTGCCAATGTAAACAGCCCCACTCCTCCTCAGCAATCATTAACCAACTCCTCGCAGGGAACCTTCCCATCCACTCCACATGGTCAGGATGGGCGACCTGTGCAAAATAACCCCTACTACCAACAGCCTCTATATGGCAATATTCACTATTAACCAATATACACCCAATCACGGATAACTGGGGCCCTCCGCACCAAAGCCGCAGCCAAGGTCGGAGCCTATGGAAACTTTAACAATCAGGACATTAGCAGTTAATTATCAGAACAAGCCTCCACCGTTCAAGTAGGCAGCAAGGAGACCCTCAGGCCCTTCGATGCAAGCACCTATCCTGAATAAATCACAAAGGAATTACCAATATCAATGCTTCTAATCCCGACGAGAAATTGACTTATTCAACGAAAGTCGTAGGTGAAATACGCTCCTGCACGGATTTGCCTGTTTACACCATATACTTCCCCTACCTAGTTTTAGATTATACAATGGATAAAGACTCTTTAATTTGTACGCTTTATTGGCCTTTATTAATTTGAATCTTTTTTAAGACTCCTTTATTAGTTTGAATCTTTCTTAAGACTCCTTTATTAGTTTGAATCTTTCTTAAGGCCCATGATTATCGGGAGTGGCGTATGGTGCGCATCGCAGTAGAAGTTAAAAATGTTAATCTTTTTGTTTTTTGTAATCAACAAGAAGTGCTCTCTTTGTTCGGAGAAAATTGAAAGAAATTGTAACAAAATATCGTGTAGTGACTGTTTAGGATTTTTTCACCTGTCCTGCACAAATATCAGTGAAAAACATCTACGGGAAAATCTTTTTGATGTGACAAGTGTGAAGTGCTCAGACGCAGGTCTATGCACATGCCCGAAGCATTTATTGCCAACAACAACAAGCAATGCGGAGAAAAAAATAAAAGTGCGGACACACAGCCTCAATTTGAAGCCGAATTTACTCTCCAAATGGTCTGCATGAACCTTTCTAGGTTAGAAGAAATAAACAATTACTTCTTAGGATCACTCAACGAACTAAAAGCTGAAAACGAGAGTTGAAAGCAAAGGTGGGCAAAGAGCAGACTCAATTGACAAAAACAACACCACCTCCAAACAAACAACAATAATGCAATCGACAAAGCTAAGGGAATATTCCAGAATTCGTTGTCAGTTGATGTTCCTGATGGTAACATTGAGAGATGTTATGTAAAAAAAAGTGGGGAACAAAGAAGAACCCAACGGCTCTTCAAACAAGTTGATAATTTGTGCTAGGTTCACTGACCCACAGACGAAGCAGCGTATCATGAGCGAGAAGATAAAGTCGAGGAAAAACCTATTCTCTAAAACGAATAATGTCGATGAGAGCGCTCACAACAGCAATAGTGACGGTAGAAGGCAATCTGGCGTTTACATCAATGATGCACCTACACCGTACACCCAGGCTCTACTTATGCAGACCAAAGAAGTAAGGAAGCGAAAAAATTATAAATTTGTCTGGTTTAATAAAAATCAAATACTTGTAAGGAAGATGGATCGAGGAAAAGTCATTTCTATTAGATCATTTAATGATCTTTCACTTATTGAAATCTTTTTTAATCTACAATATTAATGAATTTTAAATTAAATGACTTTAATGATGACTTTTCCGCCATAAATATTAGAAGTTTAAATTGTGAAAATGTTTTTTACAAATATACTGCAGAAACAAACCATTCGTAGTACACCAGAATGTTAGAATTTTGAGAAAAAACTTTTACTCGCTCGTTATCTACCTGGATTCTTTTATATCCCTTCCTGATATTGTTATTGTGTCTGAAATATGGATTTGAAAGAAGCGATTATAATTTGCCTGGTTTTGTGTTTTTGCCAATCCAAATGATTATTATTATATTATCGAGCAAGGTTCTTCTCTTCTATTGGTAACTTGAAAGCGAAATGGCAAGCTGTCAATAATGTTCAGAAAAAGTCATCTCCTACCACTATACCTTTTTCCATTTGCGTGAATAATTGCGAACCTACTGATAAGCTCGACATTGCAAATGCATTCAACGCTTATTTCACGTCAATAGCAGTCAGTTTTCCAATACAAGCAGATCAAAGGAGTTGCACTCGATGTGCCAATTTAGATAATTATGCTGAGTAGGTGCTGCAAAGAAATAGCTTTGCCTTCTAACCAGTAGTTACCTTGGAACTTCTAAAATCGATTCGGTCCCTTTAAAACTCGAATGATTGCGGCTTTGATTGCATTTCGAAGATACTAGTAAAACGTATTCAGTGCTATGTTATTGATGTGTGATGTGTTAGCAGTCATTTTTAACTTCAGTATTCTCTCAGGAGTATATCCGGAGGCCCTCAAATGTGCGGATGTATTTTCGTTATATAAAAAAGGTTCTGTTCTGCGATACGAGAAATTATAGGCCTACCTCACTTCTGCCTACCTCACTTCTGCCTTCCTTTAGCAAAGTTTTTAAAAAGGTCATTGAAAAAAGGATATTATCTCTCTTACATAAAGCAAAGCTTTTCAGTCCTATTCAATATGGTTTTCAACAAGGTATTTCAACTAAAGACGCCCTACTAAATTTTTGCTCCCACATCTCAAGGTTGGAGGAGATGCAAAACAGTACACGGCTGGCTTATTTGTGGAAATCACAAAGGCTTTTGATATGGTTAACCATACCATTCTGTTGGGGAAAATGGAAAAAACTGGATTTCGTGAGTTCATGCTCGACTGGTGCAGATCGTTCCTATCAAACAGATCTTAAAGAGTGAAGATTGATGGTACGAGAAGTGAAATCCGATATTTTTATTTGGGAGTTCCTCAAGGGTCTGTATTGGGGCTTATTTTGTTCCTGATTTATATCAATTCAATTCGTATATAATATAATATCTGATATAAATTGGGATCTTCGTCTATTAAGAATCTCGTTCACTGAGCACTGAGCTCCAAGACTAAAATAATGTTTTTTAATTTAGGTACTCCAATAAGTACCAATGCAGAGGTTTATTTTAATGCACCGGTGTATCCAAAGTACAATTTGACAGTTTGCAAATTTCGAAATCTAAGGCTCACAGTTGATTCCAAAATGTCAAGCCATTCAGCGTAGTTAAGTACATATCTTCGCAGTACACTCCGAAACTTCTTCTACCGTAAACCGTAAACCGGGGTTACTTTGCCCTAGCAGGGGTAACTTTGCTCTACTAACGAAAAGAGTTTGTTTATTTTTTCGCGCCCAGACATGTCTCGGCCTGCATATTAAAAGTACCGCAATGAACACATACAAACATATACATTCGTGTGTAGGATCACTCGATCGTATATCTTTAGTGGTTAAAAAGCAGTTGACGTCTAAACTTGTGTCCAATTTTGTGTGTATTTTTTTTTAGTGGAAAATTTAGTGTGTACACTTGTTCCAGCGAAAACTGAGCAAGTAAGTATATATTTTCCAGCTAAAGTGTTATTTTACTACTACTTTAGCACAAAATTACCCTTCGTTATCTTCAAACAAAATTATAATATGTTTTCTTGTGCGAACATGAAGTTTTTTTTACTTCAGCGGTTACTTTGCTCCAGAATTTTATATTTACGAGTAGTTTAGTTTATATTTTTTTTTTGACTTTTGCCGTTTATATAAAGAGCTAACGGTACTTTCTTTGTCGCAGGAATGCCCCGCAAATATCAAAGGCAACTGGGGACGAGGCGGTATGCTGATTACGCTGAAGAGACCCTGGATGCTTGTCTGGAGGAAATTAGACGAGTTGATATTTCCCACAGAAAAGCTGAGCTGAAGTACAAAATTCCTAGAAGGACCATTTTGAACAACCTTAAGGGAAAGCATACCCGAAAGCCTGGAAGGCAGCCTGTTTTTAGTGCAGATAAAGAGGAACTTTCTTCGTAATTGAGCTGCAATCTATGTTTGACTGATGATTCTGAATAGTGACTGATGAATGAATTTTAACGATTACTTTTTTTCATGAAATCTACTTTGTTTTGCTTAAAGCAAACATGATAGTTTAAAACCCAAATATGAATTAGGATTTCGTTAAAAGCTAATGATGGATATTTTTTAATGTGAAAGTTAAATATTTTTCAAGTTTTTTAAGAAATAAAAATTGCCATTGGAATTTTTCGTTACATAAAAAAAAGTATGGGGTAGTTTTTACTCTTTTTTTCAGGAATATAATCCTCGGGTCAATAGCTTCGAAATCCGTTGACAACATTGCTCCAGCTCTTTAAATGCAGGAACAGTTATCCAAAGTTTCGCATGGAGCAAAGTAACCCCGTCCCTTGGATAACTTTGCCCCACTTTTAAGTCACAAAAAAAAATATTATAAACTGTAATTTAAAAAAATTCATTATATCTTTTGTGAATCTTCGATCTTTTTTAAAGAATGGTTAAAAAACACATAAGTAACTTTACACTTTTTAAGTACTTCAATTCAATTTATTTTAAATTCAAATAAATTACATAAATTACATCGATTTCGTTTGAAATAATGCGAGCTTCATCCGCGATGGTCGAATTAGAACTGAACTGCTCTCGTCGTGTTTTCCTAAAAGAAACCGCATGCGTCACCATACCACATTTATTGCCATATTCAAAGAACAGTTGATAAATGAATAATTGCCAAATCTATTCATAAAAAACTTAAAATGCGTCGCGAGTACAAAACCAAATATGTATAACCCTTTGAGAGCAGGTGGCGTGATGACAAGTTCCGCTTCGCTATGTAAGGCAAGACAAATTACTTGGATGTATATATGTGTATGCATGTATTGTTTGTATGTTAAAATGCGATATATATGTATTGTTTGTATGTTTAAATGCGGTATGCTGCAACAGACCCGCCCCTTTGGAAACCTCTGGATTTCAAGATTGGTGAACTTCTCCTTGGTCAGGCAGGGGAGAGACCTGAGTCACCGCTCGTTTATACAATCCAGTAGATGTTCTGATTGTCAAAACACTTATATAACCATCAACTCCCTTATGGACTTCAATGATCCGTCCAAGTGACCATTTGAGTGGTGGTAAATTTTCGTCTCGGAGTAGTACAAGATCGTTGAGTTGAAGGTTTGGACGGGACGATTGCCATTTCTTTCGTTGTTGGAACTCCTTCCTTTTGCCAGCGAGCCCAAAACGATTGCTGCAACCACTACATATATTGATACCAGATGGGAATATTTTTGTTCACTGACGTTAGGTTCGGGGATCGCTGTCAGAGGTCCACCAATTAAGAAGTGACCCGGTCTTAGGGCTCGGAAATTGTTTGGATCATTCGATAGTGATGTCAGCGGCCTACTATTCATTATTGCTTCAACTTGGCAACACATGGTGTTAAGTTCCTCAAAGGAGAGGGAAGAGTTTGCGACGATGCGTCTTAGGTGATATTTCGCAATTTTAACAGCTGATTCCCACAAACCGCCAAAGTGGGGCGAACGGGGGGGAATGAATTTCCACTGAATGCTGTCTTCTGCATAAAACTGTTGGACTGCGATATTGTGTGATTCAGTTGATGTTAATTGTTGTAGTTCCCTGAGGCTTCGATCCGCTCCTGTAAAATTAGTGGCATTGTCGGAGTAAATTTTTGAATGCTTGCCTCTCCGTGCGATGAATCGTTTTAGTGCTGTGGTGAATGCTGCTGTGGAAAGGTGCGTTACCAGTTCTAAGTGTGAAGCCTTTGTAGTAAAGCATACGAAAATTGCAATGTATGACTTTAATAATCCTTAATCGAAGTGATGAGTGTTAACCTTTGTTTGCGTTGTTCTGGTAATTCTATGTCCGACATTGTTGGTGAAGTTGGCCACGTGTCTTTGGAGAATGACAAAAACTCGGGCCCATGGAACCACAATGAGTTCTTAGCGAGTTCATTTGGATAGACACCCCTAAATACCAGATCGGCTGGATTGTGGTCGGTGGGAATATGTTGCCAAATAGTTGAGTGTGACAATTTTTGTATTTTGGAACCTCGGTTTGAAATGAAAGTTGTCCAACGGCATGGTTCAGATGCTAGCCATGCCAGAACGATCGTGGAGTCGGACCAACAATATGTGTCGATTTTGACCATTGGAATTGAATATAGTTGAAATCCGATTCATCAATTCAGCAAGAAGTAAAGCAGCACATAGTTCCATTCGTGGCAACAATACTTCTTTAATTGGTGTGACTCTGGATTTGGCATGAAGCAAATGTGTTTTAAACTGTGTTTTAAACATAAATAACCACTCCATAGGCTCGCTGGCTAGCATCTGAGAAACCATGTATTTCAACATTAGATGACTTGATAGGTACGTACCTCTTTATCTGGATGGCATTAACACAACAAAGTTGTTCCTGGAATTTAGCCCACTGTGAGTGGATCTCTATCGGCAGGCTTTCGGCGCAATGCAAGTTTAGTTTCCACAACACTTGAAGAAATATCTTGACCTTGACAATAATTGGATTTAGCAAACCCAACGGATCAAAAAACTTAGAAATCTCCGAAAGAATTCCGCGCTTGGTTACTTCTGTATTATGCGATGATGTGTGTGAAAAGCAAAAACTGTCATCTAGTGGATTCCAAACCAGTTCCAATGCCTTTAGGACATCCTTGTCCCCAATGTTGATGAATGGCTCTCGATTGACACTAGCTATATCTGTCATTATTTCCTCTTCATTTGATGCAAACTTACGCAGGGGCATAGAGGCACTGGTCAATAATTGAATCACACCCTCCTTGATATCATTTACCTCCTGGATGGTACCGGCCCCTGTCATGAGGTTATCAATGTAAAAATCTCGCAAAATGATATTTGAACCGCGTGGATGTTCGTCCGAATTGTTGAATGCTATTTGCCGAAGACATCGAACAGCTAAGTATGGGGCGCAGGATGTGCCATATGTGAGTGTTTGAAGCTGGAACGTTTTGACCTTGGTGTTGGTTGATTCTCGCCATAGAATGTTTTGGAATTTTGTATCCCTTGGGTCCACGAGTATTTGGCGGTACATTTTTGTGATATCCGCCATAAGAACATACCAATGGGTGCGAAAACGAGTGATAATGGTGAACGAGTCATCTTGAAGCGTTGGGCCTACCTTGAGAACGTCTTTTAGGGACTTACCGGTTGATGTTTTACAGGAAGCGTCAGACACTACTCTGAATTTTGTGGATGAACTCCTCAAATGTTCAACGCTATGGTGTGGAATGTAGAGACGGCTCTTTGATTCTGCATCTGTTTCCATCATTTTCTTCATATGTCATAGTTCTTCATATTCTGCGATAGACCTCCTATATTCCTTCTCTAAGCACGTGTCCTTATTGAACTTGTTTCCTAAAGATGCCAACCGTTTCACAGCAATTTGGTAAGAGTCTCCCAAACAGTTGGGATAATGAATTTGATGGTAGTTGAACATCGAGTTGTGGTCTGTGCAAAGAATTCTTCACATTCTTCCAAAGAAATCGATGGCGTAACACTTAAATGTTTACCCAAAATCGTTGAAGCAAATCATCGGCGCTTGGCGTATCAGCACTAATGACTAATGAGTGGTAGGGTGATTAATCGGCTGCTCTTGGTGATTGGCTAGTTGTTGCGAAGTTTCCTGCAATGACCCAGACTTATAGTGCTTTTGCAGACATGGTAAGCCTTCATCAAAACTAAATTGTGCCAAGGCGAGAAGATCGTAGAATAAGCCAGCTCCAATTAGAACGTCGATAGCACTAGGTCGATTAAATTGAGGATCAGCGAGACGAACATTGGTTGATACCTTCCAATTATAAGTTGAGAAATGTTGATGTGGCTGGTATGTGGTAATTTCAGGAAGAATCACAAAATTTTACGATGTTGTGAAGTTGGTCTGTAATGATTGAAGAATGATATGACACTGATGACGAACCTTTGTTGAGACAACTGCGACACTGTTGATACTAGGATTTATTTTGGTTCTTTTTGCATGGCACGAGCGACAACTGATATCCCAGTTTCGCTCTTCAATTGAATTAAAGCTGTTGCGAGGATAACTTGGCTACTCTCATAACTGGTTTGCAGGGATGACCTAGTCTCTGTTATTGCTGGTGAGTGTGAGGTTGTATTGGTTTCTAAAGGTGGGACAGAGGATTTAATATAAGGAGAAGAAGCGTACTTACGATCTCTATCAAGCATTGTATGATGAGCAGTACCACATGACTGGCACTTGTTGACTGACGAACAATGTTGTACAGTGTGACTGCGACGAAGGCATTTGATACAAAGTTTGAAGTCCTTGACTAAATTGAATGTATCAGCTACATCGAGTTTAGTGAAACGGGGGCATTGAAATGGAGAGTATGCGGTGGTGGAATCGCAGAATGTACACTGTCTTGATGTTTCTGTTGCGATGAATGCACTGGCGATGGTGGTTTGGCGTGATTTCGGACTTTGATGATTCTGTGATGCAGAACCTGATTGCGATGACGACGAGGTGTATGTTTTTATGCTCATCATGTTGAGAGTTTTGCAGCGACGACTTCCTCCTCCCATTTAGCTCGTAGATCATCATGAACCTTTGAGAGTAATAAGTTGAGAAGGAATCCTTTTGCGAATTGGTTATTATTTCCGATAGATTTCAGCGCACGTAAATTTACATTCACAGTGTCAATTAGGGCCCAGATTGAGTCTGTTGTGGGATGTGTTGATGAGAGAAGATTGACGATTTCCTTTATGTGGCCTTCGAAGATATACTGCTTGTTATCAAATCGCGCCTTGAGCATTTTCAATGCCTCCTTATAATTTTGGGACGTTATTTCCAGAGATTGTACACGCAGATATTGGAACTTTGCTATATCAGAGAGGTCTTGGTTTTCATGAAGCATTTGAGCCTCTACATTGCAATAGGCTTCTTCGAATAAATCTCGCTTACCGGAATCAATCTCTGCTTCGTCCAGTCGTTCAATTTGGGATTGTGTTTGATTTAAGTTGATAAACTGGGTTTCCAGCAATCCCAATTTTGTCTCTAACTCAAACTCAGTTAATTCTTGAAGTTTGCTGGCGATATTATTTTTGAGCTTGGTTAAGTGGCCGAGGAGTACTACACGTTGACAACGAAGTTGTTTGAGTTACAGAGCTAGAGATGGTGTTGGGATGGAAATCGATGGATTCGACTTGGAACCGCTGGCTTCTTCAACCATTTTCAAGGCTGAAATTGCGTAAAATTGATTTTAAGTTGCGATATCACAACGACGTTGGACAACAATGGTGTGAAAATGTTATAAAGTTATAAAGTCCGGCTTGAAGGACCTTGGTGAAACTTTGATCTTTTTCAAAGAACGGGTAAAAAACACATAAGTAACTTTACACTCTTTAAGTACTTCAATTCAATTTATTTTAAATTCAAATAAATTACATAAATTACATCGATTACGTTTGAAATAATGCGAGCTTCATCCGAGATGGTCGAATAAGAACTGAACTGCTCTCGTCTTGTTTTCCTAAGAGAAACTGCATATGTCACCATACCACATATAATGCCATAGGCAAAGAACAGTTGATAAATGAATAATTGCCAAATCTATTCATAAAAAACTTAAAATGCGTCGCGAGTACAAAAACAAATATGTATAATCCTTTGAGAGCAGGTGGCGTGCTGACAAGTGCCGCTTCACTATGTAAGGCAAGACAAATTACTTGGATGTATATATGTGTATGTATGTATTGTTTGTATGTTCAAATGCGGTATATATGTGTATGTATGTATTGTTTGTATGTTTAAATGCGGTATGCTGCAACAGTCTTATCTATAAGAGAAATAGGTATAACCATTTTTAAGAGTTTGTTTGCAAAAACCTGCAAAAAACGGAGCAAAGTAACCCTGGTTTACGGTATTCAAAAAACATCTGTTCTAAGAAATTAATAAAACTCTTTATAATGGCATTTTTCACTCGAAGCTGCAGTATGGAATTGTTTGTTGGGAAGGCGTATATTTGAATTAAATGAGGCCCTTATTAACTTTGTAAAAAATGTAGTGGGGAAGATATGCAAAAAAATATTGTCATCAACCCAGTTTCCAATTGTTTCATGATATGAGAATTCTACCAGTCCGACATTTGTATTGTTTTAAAGTGTTAAAGATGTTCTTTATGAGATCAAGAAATCTAAATTGCACAATTATTTCTGAATACAATCTACACAGAAACTGTTCGTATTTTGTAACTGTATCTCTTTGTCGAACAATTGCTTTCGTAATTTTTATTTGGTCTTGCAGATTATTTAATAAGCTCCCTCAATCTATCAGAACCATAAATTTTTATAGAAGTTTCGAAAAATGTGTAAGGAATTGGCTTTTAGATTTAAATTACAATATCGTAGAATTTCTTCTTCTCTGACATTCTGTTCTAACTTATAGTTCTTTTCTGTGTATCTTCTCCTTTTAATAATATAAATAAATCTTTCGTATTCCTTCGTCTATTTTTTCAAAAAAGGGTCACCCCACCCATATTATATTGTATTAAGTGTAAAGCTCATTGAAGGGACATATAACACTATTTTAATACTAATGTATAAAAAATATAAAATGGCACACAAAATTATTTCTCGAATCTGATATAGAATTTACTGTAATCTAATATTAAATATTAGGTAGAAGATGAAATAAAAAAATAATTAACTAATTGTAGTGCAAAATAAAACACGTCTTACTAATTTGCTTGTCGCCAACTGACTGACTCTTTATTCTTCCTTTTCTTTGAAGGTTTTTTCTACATTGTTTCTCTTAAAAGTTTGATAGGCCAACAACAACGTCTGGGAGCGTCTGATGTTGTCGTCCTCTCTTACATTGATGGACGTACAGCTTAGGGAGAGAAATAACATTATGTTACTCGGCACTGCTACATAACTAACTATCCCGCCTCCCTTAAGGATGAAATAACAAGACAAACTAATAAACTGCTCGAAAATGGCATAATTAGGCCATCCAGATACTGTGGTATACAGATCAGACAGTAGGTTCATTGCGCAATATTTTCCTTATCTTTTTGTGAACTTGCTACAGTCATCTTTTGTGTGTATTGGTATTATGTTAGAAGTTGATAGCAATACACGCCAATAAGTAAAACACATCTTGGAATCTGAAACATTGTAACAGGGTGTTTGTGAAATAAAATTGAACAATAATCCTTTTTTTTCATAAATGTGCAACGCTAAAAAGTTGTATTTTGCTATCAAATATTTTAACATCTTTATTGAACTTTTTAATTTAAAAGTATATTCTCACCCTTATAAACAAAGTGATTAAATATTTTTTTCCTGTCTGGCACAACATTCATAAATAAATTCTGATTTAAATAATTCGTACAATTTTGCTTCGATGCTCCAGATCGTTATGAAATTGTTGAAATTGGCAGACAATTTATTTTCCAATTGCTCAAGGGCCTGCGCAAATAACCTTGGTGGTCTGACTAAATGTGCATTATCATATTGCTTAAAGTCGATGAAAGTCAGAGAAGTGCCTTCTTCGTCAGCTAATGGTAATTCACAGCCATGATGCTCTCTATATTTCTGGTTGATTAGCGTGACTAAAACTGAATTGTCAAAATATATATACTGTTTTTTTATATCATCAAATCTCAATGCAATAAAAAATATTTACTCATAATTTAAGGGTTTCCGGAAAATCCATGTTTTTTAAGGCGTAATTCAATTCATGAAACCAATAAATATCCTTTTATTTATTGTTTTCATAAAATGACCTGCATTTTCTTTTATAAAAAATATATGTACTTGCCTGTCGAGGGGTTGAATGACATCTTTTTTTTTTAAAAACCCAGAAATAATGCAACTAGTTTTTTTCATCAAAAATTATACCTCAGGTAGTCAAAATTTTCAAAAGCAAAGGAGTTTTAAAAGCAAAATAATAAAATGTCATTCCTAGCAGCATGATTAAAAAGGATAGATTTTCTTTGTTCTAGGCATCATTACATGAATTTTCCCCGGAAATGAAATAAAATAGAATCATTTTAAATATATATTCTATATTATTATTTAAACATTCTTTCTGAGTGATGTCGTTTTATTTATTAAAACGCATTTGTTAATAACCGTTTCAGATAAATAATTGGCTAGCTTAACTTTAAGACATATGAAAAGGTGAATTAAAAATAAATTCATTATACTAAACATTTTTCCAGCATTTATCTTTTTAAAAAACTTTTTAAGAAGTAAATTAGTCTTCTCGGAACACCCAGTAATCAAATACGATACGATGACAATCATTTACACGCATTTACTCAAATCTTGGGGTAAGCCAATCACGAATGCATAAACAGAAAGAGAAAAACCAGTCTGTTTCCACTTTGTCCGTATGCATTACACAGTGTTTTGCAGTCTGGGGAGGTAGAAAAATCGCTCACAAAAATGTTTCAGGGTGTATTGAAATTTACATGACGGGGAAAACTACGTATGCATTCTTACTTAGGCAAAAATCAGATAATGCTACTAACAGGAAACGATAACAACTATCAACGTAAAATTCCTTTCTCCACATTCCAAAGGCACATACCAATATTTACATAACAACAATACACCAATGCAGATTTAACAGCTATTCTGAAGAAATTCTTGAACCTAAGTGTAGTAAACGGCCTCTACACCTCAGAATCGATCTTGCGATGGAATCAAGAGATCCACAAATTTAGAACGTACAAAGTAAGGTTCACCCAGTCCCAAGTTACAGATCTATTTAATGAAAACGAGCAAGAGAAAGAAATCCACAAAGAATATAAAAGAACTCATCGTAATAGCAAAGAAAACGGGGAATAATTGTACGACCGACTCTACTTTCCACTTTCCAAACAATGAAGAGCTTGCAGGGAGCAAAAGTACGACCGGCATCCCAAGAGGCCAGAACTACAAGCAACTCCATACCTCAATACCTTGATCAAATAATACAAGCAGACATATGTATATTCAACGGGCCAAAAGGTGGTCTTTACAGCCCTAGGTAAGTTATTTACGCTCAAGTAAGAGTTTTAAAATCAAAGGCTAAGGAAGATATAAGGGACCGCTAAGACTACTCTTGTTTGCATTTGGTGTCCCTAAAATGATCATTTTCGACAACGAGAAATCAATTAATTCTATCTATTACGTGTTAAAGGATCACTTGAGTATACAAATTTACAAAACTCCGCCTTACAGTAGTTCAGTAAACGGGCAAGTAGAAAGGTTTCATTCTACGTTATAAGAAATAACCGATCGCATCCACAGATCCTTCACGGAATCGTTAGATCGCTCAGTTGAATGGTATAATTATTCTTTACATTCATCTGCTTATAAGAGACCAATCGAAATGTTTTTCGGTTGGATTGTCTCCCCAGACTTTGAGAAATATGATTAGGTAAGGCATGAATACATCGAGAAATTAAAAGCCAAACAAAACGAGGATATGAAGAGACATAATAAAAAGAGGCATCCAATCAAAACATATACTCCTGATGAAATTGTTTACGTTAGGATTAATAAACGTTAAGGGACAAAATTATCTCCGAGATATCGGAGAGAAAGGGTGAAAGAAGATAGATTTATAACTATCCTTACCCAGCCAGGTAAAATTGTTAATAAGAGTAACATCAAAAATGATGCCCCTACTTTAATTCCAAAGTTATCACGCTGACCTCTGGAAGCTATAATCTGTAGACTGGGACTTTGAAACAAATCCATATTATCGATTTGGAATCCTACGAAGAAATCCTTCATGATTTAGTACACAAGGTCGAAAGCGATATTGGCAAACCCCATTCTATATATTTCTTCCTTTCCCACGAATCCGCTAAAATTCTAGCTACACTAAATCGTATAAAACCAACACCGAATACGTCCTACACTGGGTAAAAGCTGGTGTAATAAGCTCTTTTATATTATCTAGTGAAATAAATCTGATTAAACGTCTTTTTGAGAAAAAAAATTTAAGAAGAAGCAATAGAACTGCCTGATATAAAAATTGCGTCAGGGGATACCACACTACTTTATGTTATAAGTACAGTGACTCAACTTTTTGATCATATGATAAGCAGAATAAAAGACTTTATTTGTGCTTATAATTCAACAAAATTTTTAACGAAATAATAAAATAATATTATAATTCAGTATAAAAAATAATGAGAACAAAATTCATCTTTTACCATAATTAAATACAACAAAAGTAAAATAGAGCATTTGATAAGTTTGTTGACCTTGCGAAACTGTTCCTTCTTAATACTTGGCATGGTCTCCTTTTGCTTTCAGGACCGCTTTTATTCTTCTCGGCATGGGATCTACTCGTATTAACTTTTTACTTTGATTTGCCAAGCAGTTTGAGTGCGGCACCATAATTCATGCAAATCCGGTGAATCTCCGGGCAAATCCGAAATAGCATCTTTAACCTCAATCCAAAGATGTTCAATCAGATTGAGGTGTGGAGATTGTGGTGGCCATCAAGTATATGAAAGCCACGCTTTTTTATTTTTTGACTGTGTGTTTCGAATAATTATCTTGCTGAACAATAATTCCCAACACATCTTTATTCCACTTTTCCAAACTTGTAGGGAGTCCGTTTTCCAGAATGGTGATGTATTGAGTTGCAGTCATGCGACCCACCACTCTAATGTATTCACTAACCTCTTCCATGCACATGCATCCCCAAATCATAAGATTTACTCCTCCAAATTTTAATGTTGGTTTGATATGGCGATCGCTGATTGGCTCACCTGGCGACCATCGGACACAAAACGTCCATGAAAACCGTTTCTTCGCACAATTTTTCGTACAGCCCCAGTTACATAAATCCCATCATTTTGGTATAATGCCTTATTAGTCTGGACCGCATTTTCATATACTTTATAATTAATCTGCCGCACAATATGCCTTCATATATTTGACTTTAAAATTGGTTTCCTTTCAGACTTATTTTTTTCAGCGTCAGGCTTGCAATTTTTGCGCATTTTGGATACAACTCCCACTGAAACTCGAAGTTTTCGAGAAATTTCCCAATGAGTTGTCTTGGAAACAATTAGCCTTTCTACTTCCTTAATTTTGGAGATAACAAGTTCTTTCATCTACCATCAAATTTAAAACAATTTATATGCCTGTTTAAACTGAAATTTTAATTCACCTTACGTAGGATTCTTATTTTAATACTTTAAGTTCCTTTATTTTTAACAAAAAAAAACACAGAGAAAACTCCACACTCGGCCAATTTTCTACTCAAAATATGCAACTGCGACAGTGTCAACAAATTGATCATATGCGTTGCCCAAGAACTTTTACAAATTCTCACAAAAAAGCAGTGTATTTCCGTTTGCTTTTGCTGTGCTGATTCATTATCACTTCATTTATTTTGAGTTAACATTTAGTTGCTCTTACTGTTAAACCTGAAGAGTTACAACTAAAAACTATATTTTGCTCTGATCATGTGACCAAAAAGATGAGTCACTGTATTGTATATCAAACACAGAGTTTGAATTATGTAAAACAAAAGTAATAAAACCCCTAGAAAGAGGAAAATTTGTAACCGAAAACATCAATCAACACATCCATACTGCAAGAGAAGTTTATCAGGCACATACATCATCCAATACCATAATGCAACGATAACCATTAATACATTAAGAACATTGATGAATTGTCTAGCGCAAAATCAATTTTCCCAATCATACAGCCGGACTCAGCTTTTAGGACCTATGAAGAAGTGTTCACATTTCAAGCCATGAAAGATTTACATCTCAGTACAACAATGCGAATTTTGATCTTACAACCATAGTAATTGTTCTTATGTTATGATGACTGACTGTAGGAGCATTAGCAACATGTCAACAACATCCTGCGAACCATACCATGAAAATAGATGGAAGTATTCAGCTAGTATTATCAATCTTAAACATTGGTAGAATCCAATCACCACCATTTCACATTATTACGAGTGGAGGAGGAAAGCGTTAACGTTGCAAACCTCGAAATTCAAAATTGTATATATCACCACGTTAATAGTAGCATGCAATCAAAGCTATCGCCCAACAGCCTACACTTGCCATCACCCAATCCATGGGAACTATTTTGTCAGTCTCTGCTGCTCGCAACAAAAATTATATAACTACCACATGAATAAATCCGCGGACTACTCTTCTCTAATCACTACACAATTGGGAACATTTTGACACTCTTTAATGCAGATAGCCACAATACTTCAATGCAACGCTCGAAGAAGAAGAAAAACAAATTCCATAGAACAAACGGGAATTTGCGTAGCAAAACACGAGTTTATTGTTCGATTTAATAGTCGTGTTGTTTTGCGAATCCGCTATTCGCTTAAAAAGCAATTCGCATGTTAATTACAACAAAAATATAGCGATGAACGCTAAGTCAATTTATCCCCGCTATCTATTAAGCGGATATAAAACAGTGATCCCAAATCTTATTTTCTTCGTTCCGGATGAATTTTTCCGATAAATTAACAAAAATGTCAACCATTCGCCTACAAATTTTTTTCAAAACAATTTAAGTTCGTTCACCAACCGGCAAATGAGCCACCACTAAATGCCATATACGTAGATGTCTGTGATACCAAGTTTTTATGATGAATTCTTAAGCGGGGATGGATCGTTTTTTTGCGAACTTAGCTAAAATGCGTACAAAAAAACGCAGCTAATGTAACTCCTCGATGCTCTCTATATATTATATTACTAGCTGTATCCCTTACTTGCTTACTTTAGGTGGTGTTACAGTCCGGGGTGGACCTGGGCCTCAGTCAACAAGCTTCTACAGCCAGCTCGATTCCTAGCTAGCTGCCTCCAGTTTCGCACGCTAAGTTGGCTGAAGTCCTCTTCCACTTGCGTGCGCCAACTGAGCCTTGGCCTTTTTCTACTGTTCTGTCACTCGGGAGCGGATTAGAAGACTTTTTGGACCGGTCGCTGTACAGGCAATACAGTTCGTTGTTGTATCTCCTCCTCCACTCACCGTCAATGCAGACGGGACCGAAGATCGTCCGAAGAATTTTTCTCTCTAAGCAACCAAGAACCCCCTTCCATTTTTGATA
This sequence comes from Volucella inflata, assembly GCA_928272305.1. Lineage (NCBI taxonomy): Eukaryota > Metazoa > Arthropoda > Insecta > Diptera > Syrphidae > Volucella > Volucella inflata. The sequence continues at coordinate 113,046,335 of OV743716.1, read as the reverse complement.
ATGCCCATGCCTCTGCGCCATAGAGCAGGACCGGGATTATTAAGGTCTTATAAAGGGTGACTTTTGTTGTCCTAGAAACTGCGGTTGGCAAGCGTTATTCTTCGCTTGATCTCAGCGCTGGTGTCGTTGTCTGTATTTATAGCAGAGCCTAGGTAGACAAAGTCCTTAACTACCTCAAAGTTATATCTATTGAGGGTGTGGTTCAGCCCGAGACGTCGCTGTTGGTTGTCCTTTTTGCTTGACAGCATATCATTGACCGCCAAACCTATTTTCGCCGCTTCCGTCTCAATTCTCGCGAAAGCGCAACTAACATCACGCTGCTTTTTCCCGATTATGTCAATTTCATCGGCGTATGCGAGTAGTTGAACGGACTTTTGAAAGATAGTGCCCCTTGTATTTGCTCGTGAGTTTTGCACTATTCTTTCAAGTTGTTGAAAAAATCGCATGACAGCGCATCGCCTTGTCTAAATCCTTTCTGGACATCAAAGGTCTCGGTGAGATCTTTACCGACCTTGATGGAGCAACGTGCATTCTACATCGTCATCCTTCACAGACTGGCGAGTTTCGCAGGGATGACAAAACTAGACATTGCTCTGTATAGCTCGTCTCTACAGATGCTGTCACACGCGGCCTTAAAATCGATGAATAGGTGATGTGTATCGATCTGAAGCTCATGGATCTTCTCCAAGATCTGCCGTAGTGTGAATATCTGGTCGATGGTGGACTTTCCTGGCCTGAAGCCACACTGATATGGACCTATCAGGTTGTTGACGAACGGCTTCAGGCGTTCACACAATACGGCAAATAAGATCTTATATGCGATGTTAAGGAGACTGATGCTTCTGTAGTTGGCGCAGTTCAGGGTCTCCTTTCTGGAGAATCGGACAAACAATGCTGAGGTTCCATTCATCGGGCATACTTTCGCCTGACCATATTTTGCAGATGAGTTGGTGTATGCTCTTTACCAATTCATCGCCTGCCGCTTTGAAGAGCTCGGCAGTCAGGCCATCTGCTCCAGCAGCTTTGTTGGACTAAAGCTTCGATATAGCTATCTTCACTTCATCCAGGTCGGGTGGACGGAATTGTTGGTCATCATCATCCAAGTTGAAAGGTTGATTCTGCCTGACAGCGGCATTTGGTCCGTCATTGCCGTTATACAGTCTGCAGAAATGGTCTTTCCAAATCCTCAGCATTGACTGCGATTCTACTACGATGTTCCCTTGTTCATCTCTACAGGCTCTGCTTCGGGGTTTGTTTCCGTGGCATGTTATTTTTACCTTTTGGTAAAACTTCCGAACCTCATTCCTGGACTACCATCTCTCAATTTCCTCGATCGCCTACTTCTCATGCTCTTTCTTCTTCCTCCTGAGAAGCCGGTGTTCGTCTCTCCTCTTCCGCTCTCATGAGCTCTATGCTCATGAGCAGCTCTGGTCTTTCTAAGCAGCACCGCGTTATATGCATCTTGCTTAGCTGCATGTGCGTGGGTTGTCAACAGTAGATCCGTCCATATCCGAGGCTTTTTGATGCTTCGTAACTTATATTTGTTCTAACTGGCTGGGCAGTTACCCCGGTGGCACGACCCCCCAACCTGGAGGACCAGTTCCATTTTTAATGCCCCTAGGACGAGGGGTCGGTTATACCGAAGCCAGTAACCCGTTCCGGGATGTGAGCGCTGCCGTTGGCCCATATAGGGTTGGTCCGCCACAATCTTTTCTCCAAGACGCTGACTAAGTCCTGGAAATTCTTACCGACCTGAGCTCCAAATATGTCGGAGTAGCCCGGATAAGGTCTTGTTTTGTTTTTCCGACACTAATCCCGGTTTATGGCGCAGGAAACACGTCATTTTCCCCTTTCACTTCGCAATCTCTAGTGAGATTCCCAGATGGCGCCATGGAAAGGCGGGAAGTAGGACTTATTAGCAGAGCTGCAAGATGTTCGGCTGCAGAGGCATATTCTCGTCATTTAAAGAGCCAGCACCTGTCGGAAGAAGTTACGAGTACTTCTAGGAGGCCTTATACTAATCATTGCCATCCGTTGCGCGCGCTGCTATGCATATTAAAAATATCAAATTTAAAAAACTTAAGCATATATGCATTAGAACACTTTTAGTTTTTGTTTTGTTTATTGAAGTGCTGTTGGATATACAATACTTTTTGTTTTTCCATCTGCTGCATATACGAATAAATCAGAAGGTTCTCCGACGCTTGAACAGGCCACTTATAGTCGCCCATGAGAGAAACACGGACTTTCTAAATTCAGGCGGTATAAAAAAATATTTGTAATTAACTCACTAACTCGCTAACTCGCACTCGAACTTCTGATGTGAAATGAATCGTTTTACTCAATCTGCAACCTCAATCAGCGGAGCTGCTTGTCTAGTATTCTTTTTATCTATTCTAATTACTAACCTAATGATCGGGATATCCCACTCGCGACCGGGAACTACTCACAAAAACCATTTTTATGTCATCGCGGTGCCGATATCATATTGAAAGGAATAAGATTCTTGACACTAAGTGCCCGAGATATGGTTTTCGGGTAATTGTCTTTGCAGTCGTGCTATACAATAATAAATAAAACTTATCACGGATACATTTTTATAATCCAAAACACTATTATATTTGGTTGTGTGGGTCTATTTGGCATGGTCCAGTGTAAGATATATATTAGAATTTGAATTAACATCCGCTTTGGCACTGATTGCCCGAGATACGGGTAGGGTTAATGTGGGAAAACTGTATGAAAAACTCACAAAATCTGAATCGAGTTATCCTTTTTGATATTTAGATCAAGTTTTAAATACACTGAATAAAAGATTTCGAGTATTTTTGCTTTATATATCATCACTTGTGCTTACAATCGGAAATAGGCCTCCACAAAAATTATAGCTCTCATTATTTCCAACAATATTTCCCTACATTACTTCCATGTAAAATTCAAAGTTTTAATTGTTATTCGTAATTTTTGCAAAAATATATAGAAAAATCAACATTTTCGATTGTAACTCATCAATCATGTGTCCGATCAATGTAATTGTGACTATTTATAAAGTTTTGCATGAAAACAAAAAAAATTGGTACCAAAACCTTTTTCACATAATTCTGAACAAAGTTGCCACAGACATCAGTGCTCTAACTCTTACCATTTAAGAGTCTATAAAAAACAAACAGACATTGATTTTCATTTATGGAGAAGATTATATAGGTATTTTCACATAATTCACATAATTCTTACCAAAGTTGCCACAGACATAAGTGCTCTATCTCTTACCATTTAAGAGTCTATAAAAAACAAACATTGATTTTTTTTTATAGAGAAGATTATATAGGTATGATGGGCCCTTTACAATGTGAAGTAGCATTCTCAAGTGAAAACATTTACTGTTGTTGGGATGAACTATAAAGACCCTCCCAAGAGCATCGTGTAAGCCGAAAGAAAAAAAAACAAATAATACGCAACGTTACTTCTTTTTTTTTACTTTATTTTTCCTACTACCGCTGTGGTCTCTTCGACGGTCAACCTGCGAATGTCCCATTGCAAGTGCTTACCACCTGATCTAACAGTTCGGCCATCCTAAACTAATCGTGTCCCCATGATTGGGTCCAAGCTGTCGCTCTCCACACCTCCTCCGCCACCAGGTATGTTGAGAGAACTGGTTTCCGAGTTAGCCTCACCATTTGCCACATTTTCGTCCGCGCCAATGAGCCCCTCGTCCGGTAACTTACACCAAGGCTTGAGTTTGTCCGAACTCATCACAGTACTGAACCGTCGTTGATTTCTCTGAATGCCTGGGATATCCTCGACAACATAGCGACCGTTTGGCAGCTCCTTGGTTATAATGTACGGTCCTCGGTTTATCGGTTCCAGCTTCCGGGACTCACCGGTCGCGACTGGTTCCTGTTCGATTAAAACCGGATCGTCCACCTTGTACTTAGATGACTTGCGGTGTCCGCCGTTTCTGGCTAGCCTGACTCCTCTCGATGTTCCGCAGCGCCCTCTCCCTTCTTTAATCCATCTCTTCTGGCTCGATCGATTCCGCTTTTCCCAGCTCCAACAGCAATTTTTTTCCGAGGATGTCTCTCGGCGTGTACATAAGTAATAGCTCGTGTGGACTTGCTTTCGTCGTCGATCTCCTTACGGTATTAAGCCACCATTGAATGGTCCTTAGGTAGCTAGCCCAATCCTTTCCGCCGAATGGGCACACTTCAAGGCCGCTAGAATCGTTTTATTGCACCGTTCCACCTGGCCATTTGCTCTCGGTGTCCTCACAGCGGTTTTGATATGCTGCACTCCATGGTCTTCACAGTACTGCTGGAATGCTTTTGCAGTGAACGCTGTCCCTCGATCCGTCACCAATCGTCTCAGTACGCTAAAATACCCGGATATGTCCATCAATGCGTTGAGCACCCCCTTCGTATTCGCAGCCTTCACTGCTCGCAGGACGACGTACTTCATAAAATTGTCGACAATCCCCAGAACGTACCTAGCTCCCCCCTTTCTTAAAGTAAATGGACCCAAGTGGTCGAAATGTATGGTTTCAAATGGCGACGGCACCCTTTCCGCACTATACAGCTCCCCTTCTAACATCCATCCTTTCCTTTTCGAGTACGCACAGTCTAAGCATGCCTTTATATATTCCCGAGTGAAGCTGCGCATTCTTGGGAACCAGTACGTTCGTCGCACTCGGTTCAAAATTTTCTCGTCCGCTAGGTGGCCCACATCGTCATGACACAACTTCAGAATCCTCTATCGAATTGAATGTGGTACCCCCTACTTTTCAGCGCCTTCCACCAGTCGAAAAAGTCGCATTCCATTGAATTTGAAGTCTTTCTGCAGCTGTTTCTTCATGCTCGTTGTTTCGGTGGACTTTAGCTCCTTGATGATTGAACGCAGCTTGTCGTCCTGCCATTGCATGGTTGCCAGCCAGTCATCGTTGGTAACATGTAGGTTAAGGACAAATGGCGACGCCTCTTCCACCTCCTTCGGCTCATCCACGGATTGGCGACTTAGCGCGTCTACATAAGCCGCCTTCCTCCCAGGTTGATGCACCATCTCGAATGAAAACTCCTGCAGTTTGAGCCAGCACCTGCCCACCCGTGGTAGGATCTTCGGCTTGTTTTTGGTAGCTACAATCGCTTCACAATCCGTGACTACCTTAAATTCTCTGCCTAATAGATAGACTAGGAATCGTACTTCCTCTCGTCGTCTGAAAGTTTGCGGCTGTAAAGCATCACTGGGTGAATGACCGAGTCTTCTTTCCCTCACTGAAATAGGATTCCTGCCAACCCCACAGATGAAGCGTCGGGGTGTACCTCATGTTCACACTCACACACACAACACCAGCACCGGTGGGCTGCTAAGGATCTCCTAAAGCCTCCGTACAGCCTCTGCCTGCTAAATTGACTACACGATCACCCTAACCGTCTTCATCAGCTCCGTGAGGAGTGCTGCCAACTGCGAGTAGTTTCTGACGAACTTTCTAAAAAAGCCAGTAAGGCCCAAAAATTGTCGCACTTCGTGTACATTTCGGGGTGTCGGGAACTCTTTGATTGCAGTCGTCTTTTGCTGGCTCGGCAAAATCGACAATCTCGACAATCTTTGTCGACTTCATAACCAAGAAACTCGATATTAGTTTTAAAGAAAATGCATTTACTTACGTTGAGTGTAAGTTCAAACTCCTGTAGTGCAGCTAAGAACGTTCGCAGCTTGTCCAACCCTTCTTCCACCGCCTGACTGGCTATAATGGTATCGTCCAGATAAACTGCTGCGTCCCCCTTCCGCAATCGTGACTTTACAAAGTTCATCCACGCTAGGAAGTGTGCCGGGGCGTTAACCAGCCCGAATGGCATCCTGTTGAACTCAATGGATCCCTCGTCCGTCGTGAAAGCCATGTATCTTATGCTCTGCTCTTCCATTCGAATCTGGTGATAGCCTGAGGCCAAGTCCAAAATGGTGAAGAATGAATTCCCACTCAGCGACGTCAGGACCTCGTCGATTACTGGCATGGGAGACTTTCGTTTTACCGTGACTTTGTTGAGTGCACAGAAGTCAATGCCAAACCTGTCTGAGCCGTCTTTCTTCTCTGTCAGGACAATCGGCGAACAGTAATCCGATGAAGATGGACGAATAACTCCGAGTTCCAGGAGTTCGTTCACCTTTTCGTTGACCACCGCCCATTTTGCAAACGGAAGCCTATACGGTTGTACACACACAGGCTGCGATGACGTGAGCTGAATTTTGCACTCGCCCAATTTTGACTCACCCAACTCCTCCGTTCCGACCGCGAAGCAGTCTCGGTACGTATCGACCAGGTGCTGGAGCATCTGTCTATTAGTCGCGCCTACATCTCCCACATCTAGATCCGCAACCAACAGCTTCTTTCTCTCCGCTTTCGAATACGCCTCCTCGACCAATAGCGTATCTTGTGCCGATTCTTGCATGTTGTACCTAATAGATAATTTCCTGAAAGATTTCTCTACCCTCACCTGCGGCTAATCCAGAAGTCTTCGCCCAATTATCATCGAATATAGTTGGCTACTGTCCGGAACTACCAGAACCTCGCAGCAGGAAGTTAAGCGATCCATAGTGATCTCCGCATATATGCGACCCACAGTGATGCAGCCTCCCCCACCAAAGCCATAAAGTTTTGTTTTGTACGAATTGAATTCCAAATTTCCGGCCTCTGCTTCCGACTTGCGCAGTGTTACACAATCGCTCCCAAGGTCGATGAACGCTGTGACCGTGTGTCCATTCACCGTTGCAATCTTCAGATATTCAGTGCTGTCTTCCTTTATAATCAGCTGGACTAGTCCGCTGCACTCGGAGCTGCACTCTGTCCTCGCTTTGTCCTGGCTTTCAGACCACCGACCCACCGGACTTGGTCAACGAGGTCACGGATTGCAATAAGAGGTGCTGCTCGACACGCTTCCAAGCACTCTCCTTCCGTCATGCCTAGTACGATGTATTTGAGAACGGCTGACTCCTCCAGCTGTCCCCGTGACGCAATTCTCTCCATCTCAAATATATACTCTTCGATGTCTTCCTGAGGTTTTTGCCGCCGTTCGCGTAGCACATTGTGAATATCTACAGCATTATCATTCGTTGGAAAGTTAACGGAAAGATTGTCGAGGAACTCCTCAAGAGATTCGTGCAATGACCCCTCACTCCATAACGTTGCTGCTCTCGCCAGCCTTGTCGTAGCAGCCATTAGCAAGAGTTTGTCATCTAGTTGGTAAATTCGGCGTAGTTCCCTCACTCTCCTTGTCCACGCCGATGAAGAAATACCTGGCTTTCTCCTTGGGTTGAATTCCTGAATCATCTCCGTAATGTCTCGCACCATGAAGTGACTCCTTGAAACGTTCTCAATTTCTCTCATCTCGACCGGCAGTGGTGCCTTTGAAGTAGACACCGCAGCTCCCCCTCTTTCCCTGTCTGTCGTAGCTGGACGCTCCGCCACGGACTTCCTCAGCTCTTCACGCAGCTCATCTCGGTTCAACTCTGCATAATCAACTTCACGCTGCTGGCTGCTTTCCATATTTACGGCTTAACAAAAGGAAAAAACACTCTCCGTCCGATATAGAGGTCACACAGTCAAACCTCCAACCTTCTTCCAAGAAGGAGCCGTTGCCAAAGCGACTAACAAGGACATCTGAAAATCACCAAAAATCAGACACTACAACAAAAACAACAACAGAAACAATGGATGATATATCCAAATCGGAGAAAAGGCGGATGAAACTAAGGCCGAAGCCAAATTCAAAGAAAAAGACTAAGGAAGATGGAAGTAGGACGATAGAAAAAGAGTTCTTCTAGGAATCAGAAGGAAGAGAATGATGTTACATTGGGGAGGGAAATTCCTTCAGGGAGTTGTCGGAAGACAAAGAAGTCTCATCAACAGATGAAGGGGAAGACGAAGAGTCGCAGCTCTATAAGCTTATAAAAGAGCGTATTGAAAAGAAACAAAAATTGCAACAACACAAAAAACAACAACAGCAACAGCAACAACAGCTGAACCAGCAACAGCAAAAACAAAACCAAACATATAAGCAGCCACAACAACAACATAAACAGCAACTAGAAGCAAGACAGAAACTGCAGAAACAACCACATACGCGCACCCATCAACAAAATCGGGTAGAATCTTCTTTTTTCATAACCTCTCGGATTCTTGCCAATGGACCAAGTAAATGACTTATAATGGTTAACTTTAGTTTCATCGGTCAAAATTACTCGTTTCAGTCATCCACATACCAGTCATTGTGCTTTTTACGGAAATTCAGTGTCGTTGAACATTTTATATCTGAAAGAGCCGACTTCTTTTTTCTTACGAGTACGGCTAAACTTATTCTTTTTATCTCACGCCTAGCTGTCCAAACTCCTCGATATCTTAAAGCATGGAAAGAAAATCAAAACTCTATCTCTTTAAGTTACTAGTTCCAGAACATAATGCTCGGTCCTGGATCGCTTCAGTGGTTAGCCCCAGGCGTTGTTGCGCATTTGCCATCTGAGAAATCCAGGAATTCTTTTTCCGACCTCGTTTTCTTACAGTTGGAGTGACCGTAGCTGATAGTGCCTTTTTGACCGGATTTTCCGCAGATCTTCTTTAAACGTGGCAATACCAGCTTATTCTATTCGCCTCAAGCTGTTCGGTTAGCGAATTCTTTATATGTAGACTTCCTCTTATACGCGTAGATCTAATGCAATCACGTTTAGTGACTCCACTAGACGTCCTTAACATTTTCATTTCCGCTGCCGTCATTTTGTGTTTAAACGCTTCGTACATTGTCCAGCACTGTGAACCGTATATAAGAGCTGGTCTAAAAACCGTGGTGTTAATTTAAGTGGAAATTTTCGGTTGCAAAAGATTCCCGAATTTTCCCGCCATTTCATCCATCCCACACTCACTCTGTGGTTTACGTCGTCGTTACATTTCGCTTCCATGTTAACGATTGATCCTAAGTACTTAAAGATAGTGCTTTTCGGAAGAACTATTCCGTCTAACATTATATCCGGAACAGGTCGCAACGGATGCGCAAATGGGCACGTCAAATGTTCCGTCTTTGAACGACTTATTTTAAACCCGTTTCTCTCTAGCGCATTTTTCCATGAATCTAAGGCGTTCTGTAAATCTTCGACGTTATCACTAAGTATAACTGCGTCGTCAGCAAAGAGAATCGGCGTTACATTTGCTTCGCGCATGCAGTCTTTTAAAAGATAGTCGAATACTACGTTAAAGAGGAAAGGGCTAAGTACGCTTTCTTGATGCACTCCAACATTAACTGGAAACTCTCGTTAGTCCAGCAGAGCTTTTAACCGCAGTTTTCACGTTTCCGTACATGTCTTGTATTATTCTAATATACGTTTCCGGTACGTTTTGAGACCTCAGCGCGGCCCATATGAGATCCCTAGGCACTCGATCGAATGCTTTCTCGAGGTCGATAAATACCATTCTTAGACGAATCTCGGTGCTTTTCCATTATTATTCGTAGGCTTTGGATAGCGTCCACCGTCGATCTTCCTTCAACAAATCCACACTGGCTATTATCGAGCTTTATTATTTGCCGAAGACGTTCGTTTAAGACTCTTTCGACGATTTTCATTGTGTGTGACATAAGCTTGATTGAACGGTAGTTGTTGCAATCTCGAGTGTCACCTTTTCCTTTGTATAATGGAACCAAGAAGCTACTTCTCCATTGATTCGGCATAGGTTGTCCACATTTTAATTTATTTGAAACTTTCGATAGCCAAACGCTGCCGATCCCCTCCATCTTCGACCAAAATTTTGATGGAATGCTGTCTGGTCCCGCCGCTTTGGCCCGCTTCATTTTTCCAATTGCTATACTTATTTCTTCGATTGAAATGTCAGAAACTTCCTCCTCGAGTAGACCAGCTGTCGGCACGATATCACGTGGAAACTGTTTGCTAAGCAATTCCTTGCAGTATTCAAGCCACCGATCACATATTTCCTTTTCATTTGTTAGTAAACGACCGTCTGCGTTTTTGATGTAATTCGGCGAGGTTATTTCCAACGAATTTTTTCGCCTCTGTGCAGCGAGCTTAAAAATATTTGGCATTTTTGTATTGTACGACGTTTGAACTTCTTGGATAGTTTGTCTTCTATCTGCCGAACGTGAGGATATTTGTTCCAACTCCTGGTAGAGGCTTTCCGCTGCTGCCGCTCGAGTTCGAGCCAGGACTTTCTTTGCGATCTTTTTAAGGCGCTCGTATTCAAGAGCCAGTCGAGCTTTTTCGATATCGTCGCTCCGATCGCATTTTGTCCACGCTTGGAATGCACTCTTCTTGTCGGCCACAGCTCGTTTGGTTTCGTCATTCCACCATCATATAGTCCCCAGATGGGACTTTGCGAGTGTTACGCATTCCTCGTGCATGCTGTTCCACATTTCTTGCAGGCTAAGTGAGTCTGCTATACCATTTATATTTTGAAGTACTTCTTTAGCCAGTGCGATAAATCTTGCGCTTCGTTCCTTCGATAGATTATACCACCGGATTTTTTGCCGTGAAAAATTCTGTAATGAGCAGACGGTGTGGGCTTACTAGCGATTCTCCAAGTATTACTTTACAGTCCTTCGACATTTTGCAGAGGTGATAATCTATTTGCGTTTCGTGGCCTCCGCTGCTATAGGTGATAAGATGTCGTTGATGTTTAATAAACATTGTATTTAAGATGGTTAAGTCGTAAGCCCTACACGCTACAAGGATGTCTTCGCCAGCTGAATTTCTGGTCCCAAAGCCTTTACCACCGTGGCAGTCCTCATAATCAACATTTGTTTCTCCGACGTGGCCATTTGAATCTCCGCCTACGAAGAGCATCTCATCGATAGGTATATTTTTAAGCAAATTACCGAACTCTGACCAAAATTTATCTTTTTCCGATTGGTCGCATCCATTTTGTGGGGCGTACGCGCTAACAATGTTCCACATTTCATTGTGTATAACAAGTTTTAAACTCATCAAGCAGTCGCTTATTTTCAAAATACCAACGATATTGTTTAGAAGATCCGCTGCAACAACGATTCCAACACCGTTTCGTCCATTGACCGTTCCATGGTAAAACATCTTAAAGGCCTTAGTTTTTAAATCTAGAAAACGCGCTTTATTTCCTGTATTACACCACTTCGTTTCCTGTACGCACAGGATTTGTAGAGTTCTGCGACGCATAATCGCTTCCAGTTCTAAACTTTTTGGGGTCATCGATCCGACGTTCCAACTTGCAAACCGAAGTTTAAGAAAATATTTTGGAAACTTAATTTTGCCCGCCCCCGGAATCCGTCGGGCTCTGACACAAGCACTTCTGCTTGCTCTGGGATCACCCGAGTGCGTTGCAATCGTGGTGCCCAGCGGGGTAGTTCTATTAATTGCGATCATTTCCATGAAGTGTATCTAAAGTTTGAGTGGTTTGACACTTGTATGCTTATTTCGAATTGATTGACTGTTCTTTTACCCCACCGGTAGTCTCCAGACGCGGGAACCCACTGATTGCATACAAACTTGTGGGAAAGTTTTAAGGTGTTAAAGAGTCACAGGCTCATTTTTGGTGTCATAGTTGCCTGTATATGATTGGTGTCCCATTTAGTCGCCTCTTACGACAAGCAGGGACGCAGTGCGGCACTATTCTTTATCCGATGCCGCACGGATATATATAGGTACAAGGCATTGACTTAAAAGATGTAACTAACGAAAATAAAGGTAATACCATTGCATGATAAATCACAAGACTATGTTCAAATGTAAAAATGTAGAAGCACTAATAAATACAGCCCTATTTGTAATTTCAATAGTAATAATATGTAAATATTTACAATTGTAAGATGACAGTAGTAAACTATCATATAAAAATTTATATGTAAGTCAAAAACAAACAATGTGGTTGGGGGAAAAAAATAATATGTATATTATCAGATATAAGTATGTACATATAAAAAAACAACAAAAATTATTATAATTATTATTATTATTATTATTTATTATTATTATTATTTATTATTATTATTTGTTAATCAAAAGATAAATGTATATGATTAATCTTAAAAACTAGAGCACTAGCATACAGGGCTTATGGGTGTGATCTTAATATACGAGGGCGGGTCAATAAGTCCGTGACTTTTTAAATTTCTGACCTCTTTACTGAAACAGCAACACTGCTCCTGTCAACAGGCATCTGTCAGTTGACTCCTGTCAAAATTTAAACTTGCTGCGTCAGTTAGTTTGTGTTTGACAGCTATTTTTATCAGACTACTCACTTATTTGAGGAGAAAATGGAAAAAAGTGAATTTCGTGTGCTTATTATACTATGGGGACTCTGCACCATCGATTTCAATGGTAAAAAAGTGTTTTACTGAATTTCGTTGTGGCCGTACAAGCACTGAAGATGCCGAACGTCCTGGACGCCCAGTTGAGGTCTCTACACCCGAAACAATCGAAAAGATTCACGATATGGTGTTGGCCGACCGAAGATTGAAAGTGCGAGAGATTGTGGAAGCCGTAGGGATCTCGCATGGCTCAGTGGTTTCAATTTTGAATGATCACTTGGGCAAGAGAAAGCTTTCCGCAAGATGGGTGCCGCGTTTGCTCACAGTCGACCACAAACGCAATCGTGTAACAACTTCACAGGAAGGTTTGGCGTTGTTTAATCGCAATATGGAGGAGTTTTTGCGCCGTTTTGTAACCGTGGATGAAACATGGATCCATCACAACACACCAGAGAACCAACAACAGTCAAAACAGTGGGTTTCTAAGGGTGAATCGGCGCCAAAGAAGGCCAAGGTGGGTTTGTCAGCCAATAAAGTTATGGCGACTGTTTTTTGGGATGCACGCGGGATAATCCACATTGACTACCTTCAAAAGGGAAGAACAATCAATGGGGAATATTATGCCAACTTATTGGACCGATTCAATGACGATTTGAAAAAAAAACGACCTCATTTGGCCAAGAAAAAAGTTCTTTTCCACCAAGACAATGCAAGGGTGCACACATGTGAGGTTGCCATGGTAAAAATCCATGAATTGGGCTATGAATTGCTCCCTCATCCACCCTATTCTCCAGATTTGGCTCCGAGCGACTACTTCTTGTTCCCAAACCTGAAGAAATGGCTTGGTGGAAAAAGATTTGACTCCAATGATGAAGTCATCTCGCAAACAAAGGCCTATTTTGAGGACCTCGACAAATCATTTTTTTTGGAAGGGATAAAAAAATTGGAGAAGCGTTGGACAAAGTATATAGAGCTCAAGGGAGACTACGTTGAAAAATAAAATTATTTTTTTATCAAAAAATCTGTGTTTTAATCCAAAAGTCACGGACTTATTGACCCGCCCTCGTATTTCTTAAAGATTAAATTAACATGAAATACTGGTTCGGGGAGCGGAGGGAGCCACAAAAATTTAGAATGTCCTTTAGGTAATGATAGGGTAGGGGATATGAGTCAACTCTTTTGTGTACTCTGCACGAATTCAGGACATCCCACCAATTTAAGGGAATGTCCTAGATTCCAGGAGCTTAAAAAAAAAGTCCAGGCTAGAAAACAGTTGATCGAAGAAGAGAAGCATCAAAAGAGTCGTGTTTTCTCTAATTTTGTGCCACCCAGTATATCCTTTGCCCCAATGGTATCTGGATCGGGTAAGGCCACAATGACAACAAAAACTACGCCAAAGGTAGCTGAAAAAGCACCAGAAGCGGATTGGGACTTGAAAGCGATTCTTCTGTCCCTGCACGGAAAAATCGATCATTTCCAGAAACAGCTAAATGAACAAGCAGCTCGAATAGACGTCACATATTCGGCTCTGTTTGACAAGTCTGGTGCGCCTATATAATGTTTGCTACGTTGAATGAGGTTTACCTAAAGATCATTGCGTTAAACGACAACTCACTAATCAGGATCGAGAGAAGAACCAACCTTTGCAACTTGTTGTTAAGCGAAAGCCCAGGTGTGCTTTTGGTAAGCGAAATTAAGCTTAACCAGAATCATTAAATCGGCTACAGTGGCTTCCATGAATATAGAAGAGAACGACCTGACTCCATTAGAGGGGGTGGGGTTGGTGTCTTCATACGGCAAGGTTTGCGCCAAAGGGTCATATACAAAGGGCGCACGCGTCCTCTTCTCTTCCGACTATCCTCTTCGCAGTGATAGACGATTGTATGTGGTGTCGCTTTACGCACCTGAAGCATTTCATCCCGCTCAATTTATTACAAAAACCAAACTCGAGTTACTTTTTCAATCTCTCCAGCTTCAATCTGAAGAAAATTTGTACTTGTTGGCCGGTGATCTTAACGCTAGACATTCGGCATGGGGAAATAATCCACCGAATACTAGGGGCAACCAGTTGCACAGCTGGTGGCGTCAAAATATTATTGAGTACTAACTTGAGTTGTACACGATGGATATCCCGTCTTTCCCATCATCCGGTTCCTTTTTAGACTTAGTACTGCTGGATAACAGAATACAACTAAGGAATAGAGATCGACAGACCTGGAACTGCTTGAGAGCGATCGAGTACGATAGTGACCACTACGGACTCGCCGCAATACGGATCCCAAAGGAACAAACGTTGCTGGAGCAGTACCACCATGAGTTCTCATACGATTTTCGTAGCGCACGATGGCCATGCTTCTCTAGGACTTTAAAGCGTAACTTACGTTTGTGTGGTATTGATCCCCCGACATAAAGAAACCTGACAAATGACAAAATTGAGCAAATTTTACTAGAAATGGACAACGTACCCACGGGTAGAACGCTCAAACGACAACCTGACTGACAAATACAGAAAACCAACAATCGACGCACTACACACACACAAAAGTAGATTGCTTTCAATGCTGAAACAGAGGTACAGACAGTTTAATGACAGGAACAATGCGGAATTTGGGATACTGAAATCATTGATCAAAAACCTAAAACAACTTATAAATGAAAATTATACAAAATCTGTTAGTCTGTATTGGGGCAATAAGATTCGGGCTATAAAATCCAGTAGTCCGAATATGTTCCCGCAGATAAATAAATTGTTCAGGCGGAAAGATCATAATGATATTCAGTGTGTACGAATTCCGCAAACGTGAGAAAATAGACACATATACAGACGATTGGTATAAGTCCAGAAAGTGTACATGATGGCGATAGTCTTTTTGTAATCGAAGACCCACAGGAAAAAGCGGATTTGCTGGGAGCTTTTTTCGAAGCCGTGTATACGGTGAACGAACCATCTTTATCTGCGCAATGAACTTCAAAATTGGCGATCTGTTTCACCGTATTCAATGAAGTAAGCCGATGAACAACCGTGCGAAATTGTTCGTGCGAAAAGATGAGCTCCTGTGCATCTCACTGACTCACTGAAAAACAAAAAGTCTTCTGGAATAGACGGAATGCCAAACGTCGTATTGAGACACCTGCCCTTGGAAGCAGTGAATATTTTTACTACGTTATTTAACAATGCGCTGAATAACGCGTACTAACCAACTCATTGGAAAATAGCAGTGGTGCACCCCATACCGAAAAAAGATAAAGTTAGGACTAACCCTGCAAATCCTCGGTCAATTAGTTAACTTCCGAATATTAGCAAGGTGTTCGAGAAAATAATCAATATGGCTCTGTTGAAGTGGGTTGAGGAAAACAATATAAATATGGGCAATCAGTTTGGTTTTAGGGCGGGGCATGACACTATTCATGCCGCGTCGAAACTGATCTCCGACATACAATGGAACAAATGCAAGAACCAGTGTACGGGTGCCTGCCTGGTTGATTTCGAGAAGGCCTTCGATACTGTATGGTTAGGAGGGCTTTTCTATAAGTTGACCGAATTGGGTATGCCGAAACCCCTTTTATATATGATTTACAACATGATTATAGGAAAGAAGTAGGTTGTCAAATGTGGCAACGTAATTTCAAGAAAAATATTTGACATTAAAAACGGCTTGCAACAAGGAGCGGTTGTTTCTCCGATACTGTTTAACATATATACGAGTAATCTAGTAGGTTCCCTCAATCATGCTATAGCGTACGCAGATGACTTAGTGGCGTACAGATCAGGTCCCAAAATCCAGGACATCAATGCTCTGCTGACTGACTGACTTCGATCATATTAAAGCGTATTGCTATGATTGCAAATTGAAAATCAATTTTCAAAAGTCGGAAACAATAAAGTTTAGGACCCCATTGAGATGGGCTTCTTGGGATACCAGAAACCACTGGCGAACTCTGGCGGTTATTGGACACCACGGGCTGCCATTAGCGGTGAGAAGCGTAGTTTGATACCTTGGTATGTGGCTCGATCAGTATTTATATTTAAACAAACATATAAATGCTTGTTTGGCTGGAGCTAATAGAGCATTAGCCTTGACAAGAAAACTGTTTCACAGCAGTCAACTTGACTCGAGGGTGAAGGTTATTTGCTACGTGACCCTAATCAGGCCAATCATCGGTTATGGTTGTCCCGTGTGATTCAACGTAGCGCCGTAGTATATGGAGACAATTCGGGTGTTTGAAAGGCAGGACCTGTCTTAGGCTGTACAGAACACCAGAATCTGCCTTCATTAAATATCATCCCAACAAGGCCCTTTATGATGAGGCTCATCTGAACAGGATTGACAATTTCCTGATTAAAGTGATTCGAAGGCACACTGCAAGAGCGATGAACAGCAACAATAACCTGATCTTTGGGGCTTACTATCCCAATTTTAAGTACCATGAGAATACACTCCGACTTTATTCCGCCAGAGGCATTCCTCTATATAGATTCTAAAGGGTTAGTGGAAAGTAGGAATGGTATTCCGGTTATATACCACCGCCACCGAAATGCGAGGAAAAAACGGCTCACCTACGACGGGTACGACGTCAATGCTCAGGAGCTCTTTCGTTTTGGTTCCGCAATTGCGGAAAGAGACCGGGTTGATACTGAGAAACAGCACGCCGATTGGTGGCTTAGAGATTGAGACGCTCTCCTAGGTCAGTGCATTACAATTGTAACATACTTCTTCTAGTTTTAAGACAGATTAGGTTAGTTAGGGGTTTTTTGCTAATGGTCCGGGCTGGTTGACATAGGGCAGTACTTCTGGGAAGTAACTGATGCTTCACGGCATCGGTTAAGTCTCGGCGGTGCGTGTGCACGATGTTAACAAGCCCAAGGCACTCGAATTCGAAATTGAGATAGTGACCACTCATGGCAAAGGGCAATGAGTGCTCGCCATATTGATTATAATTAAGATAGATTAAGTAGCCTAGGTAGGTTCAGTAGCATAGATAGTTTTAAGTTTTAAATAAAAAGAAAAAATGTGATAACGGTTCTAATTTTTTTTATTTCCTTTAGGATTTTCTTAGAAGTTCATATATAATACAAGTTAATTGTAGAATAGATTTTAGGCCGAAAGGCATCAGTTTTATATTTACTATTAAACTTAGGTAAGAGCCAGTAAGTTAAATGAAGAAAACAAAAAATATAATAAAAAGTTAACAATAGTATACGGTTATCTCGCGATAGATACTTCTATTCAAAAGTACGTAATGCACTTGGTAATCCTAGAAAGGAATGGAAGGCTATAAATAGTCTCATTGATGGCAACTCTCTTAATCTCTCTAAATCTATAGGTCTATCCGATGATGGCGCTTCTATTGAGATCCTACAACGATCCTGATCCTGACGATCCTATCAAACATTTTTAATGACTTCTTTTCCTCGGTTGGTATGATGTCTTCTTCCAGTGATTCTCTTACAAACTGTAATGGCTGCGTTAGTTCCCATTAAGTCGACGACATTGCTATGAATAATAGTTTCTTTTATGAAGAAATAACGGGCCTTAAACTCCATAGAATTATCTGTTCACTTAACAGCTCATGCTCTTTTGGACATGATGGAATCTCTAATCATACCCTCAAGAACATAGCACTTAATGTTGTAGATATATTAGCTTATATTTTTGAAAACGCCATTAAAAGTGGAGTGGAGTGGAGAGTAAATTTTCTTAATCCTGCTCAGTTTGGTTTTAGGGAAGGCCTTGCTACAGAAGATGCCCTCTTGGAGTTTTCCTATTTTATTAATTAAGCTCTGGATGATAGAAAGTTTTTCGCTGGACTTTTTGTAGACATAATCAAAGCTTTTGACATGGTCAACCACAGCATTCTTCTAAATAAAAAACACCATGTAGGATTTCGTGGTTTTTCCTATACCTGGTTTGAGTCCTACTTAGAGGATAGAACTCAAAAAGTCATAGTATGTAACTTTGTCAGCAGTTCATAAACTATGAACTTAGGTGTGCCACAGGGATCAGTCCTCTCCAACTCTTTATTTAGCTAACCGTTCAAAGGGAAAGTGACAGCTTTCGCAGATGATCTTGATATTGCATACCGCTCGGATAGTCCTCTAAACTTAAGAGCGAATATAAATCATGATGTTTACCTCTCGAGACTGTGGTTTTCGGAACATAAACTAATTGTCAGCAATAAAACTAAATTAATGCACTTCAGTCTTCATATGCAAGAATCCCTTAACTTTGAAATGGTTTTTCATACAAACAATCGCGAAAGGTCCAATGTGTCAAATTGTGTTTGTACTGAGGAAGTCACTAGGACAATGTTGATTGATCAGGCATCTTGTAACGCACGCTGTTTTAAAATTGAAACAGTAAATGAGTTTAAATATCTAGGCATTACTTTTGACAAAAACATGAGTTGGTCCAAACATATTTCGATTCTAAAACAATATTTGCGATCAACAGTACGTAGCTTTTATTGTCTTAAAAAAAATTGTAACAAAAAATCCTTAAAAACAGTATATTATGGAATTTTCCAATCAAAACTACAGTACAGTATAAGTTGTTGGGGTGGGGCTTACCAAACCAAGCTTGAACCATTGATAATTTTGCAGAAGTGCGCTATAAGAAAAGTATGTGGGGTCAATTGGTTACCTCCTTCCATAGTCTTGTTCAGGTCATTGAAAATTCTGCCAGTAAAACATTTGTACTATTTTAAAGTTTTAAAATTTTTTTTCATGAGAGCTGGCTATTTACAGAGCCCTATTTGTAACATTCGCAATTTGCGTAGCAATTTAATTAATGTTTTCGTTATTCCTCCTTTCCGAACTACTCCACTCAAAAACTTTTACTCCGTCGTATCATGTAAATTATTCAATACAATCCCTATTACGAGTAATATTCGGCGAATAAGATCCCTGTCTCAATTCTTAAATCGTGTAAAAATGTGGCTTCTTCACTTTGATCACAAAGAAATGAAGTTTTTGCTGCCCTATGTTGTGTAAATATGTACATCACTTTGTTCTTTTGCTAATGTATCAATATTCATTTATATGCTATCTCTTTGTTATTTTTTTTTCTTTCTCTCACTTTTATTATTTATGTATTGTAAATTTCAGTATAAATAAATTAAATTTGTCTTTTTGTATTTATTGCACAGTCACCCCACACTTTAAAGTATTTCTTTTATATAAAGTATCATTACCACTATTTATTATTATATAAATACTAATGTCACTACTTATTCCTAGTTTTAATACTATAATAATAAATTAAGTCAATGCAAAGTGTGTTAATCCAAGAATAATGAATAATGAATAATGAATAATGAATAAAGAATAAAGAATAAAGAATAAAGAATAAAGAATAAAGAATAAAGAATAAAGAATAAAGAATAAAGAATAAAGAATAAAGAATAAAGAATAAAGACTAAAGAATAAAGAATAAAGAATAAAGAATAAAGAATAAAGAATAAAGAATAAAGAATAAAAAATAAAGAATAAAGAATAAAGAATAAAGAATAAAGAATAAAGAATAAAGAATAAAGAATAAAGAATAAAGAATAAAGAATAAAGAATAAAGAATAAAGAATAAAGAATAAAGAATAAAGAATAAAGAATAAAGAATAAAGAATAAAGAATAAAGAATAAAGAATAAAGAATAAAGAATAAAGAATAAAGAATAAAGAATAAAGAATAAAGAATAAAGAATAAAGAATAAAGAATAAAGAATAAAGAATAAAGAATAAAGAATAAAGAATAAAGAATAAAGAATAAAGAATAAAGAATAAAGAATAAAGAATAAAGAATAAAGAATAAAGAATAAAGAATAAAGAATAAAGAATAAAGAATAAAGAATAAAGAATAAAGAATAAAGAATAAAGAATAAAGAATAAAGAATAAAGAATAAAGAATAAAGAATAAAGAATAAAGAATAAAGAATAAAGAATAAAGAATAAAGAATAAAGAATAAAGAATAAAGAATAAAGAATAAAGAATAAAGAATAAAGAATAAAGAATAAAGAATAAAGAATAAAGAATAAAGAATAAAGAATAAAGAATAAAGAATAAAGAATAAAGAATAAAGAATAAAGAATAAAGAATAAAGAATAAAGAATAAAGAATAAAGAATAAAGAATAAAGAATAAAGAATAAAGAATAAAGAATAAAGAATAAAGAATAAAGAATAAAGAATAAAGAATAAAGAATAAAGAATAAAGAATAAAGAATAAAGAATAAAGAATAAAGAATAAAGAATAAAGAATAAAGAATAAAGAATAAAGAATAAAGAATAAAGAATAAAGAATAAAGAATAAAGAATAAAGAATAAAGAATAAAGAATAAAGAATAAAGAATAAAGAATAAAGAATAAAGAATAAAGAATAAAGAATAAAGAATAAAGAATGAAAAATAAAGAATAAAGAATAAAGAATAGAGAATAAAGAATTACGACATTTTTTGAAGCTATGGTTAAACATCGAATGATATTCATTTCCGTTCAACGTTTCTTCCATTCTTCACACCTACATACGCACCTTCTTCCATTCCATTCCATTTCATGCATAACAACAAAGGGAATAAAAGAGAGAACATGAAAACAGGTTGTTTCACACAACCAAAAGACACAAACATGTACCCCACGTTAAGTGATATGCGTACGAAGCAATAGCGGAGTTGTCTTCAATGCAAAGATCATTGAAGGGCATAAGAGGAGAACACATGTTCGCATGTATCGGTCATGTTGGCAAACATACTGTAAGAGGTTGCGTCTATTGAGGTTAACACAACATGTATGGTCTGCCTTGGTTGTGTTGTAGTCTGTGCACATAACTCGCGCACTCCACTCATGGGCTGTTGATTGCAATGACCTACGCATATCGGTAATTTATGTAAATGTCAAATAACTACATTTTTGCTTATTACTTCCATTATAAGAATCACAGAATAATGATTGATACATCAATCTCTAATTTTCTATTAGAGGAGTAAAGTCATATTCAAATCTATTCAGCCATTTCGTAGTAATATGTGTGTAAAGGATAAAAAAAATTCATTTTTTTCAGTTAAAAAATCATATAAACGGCCCATTCACGACAAATCGATTAAAATATAAACTGTTGAGGTACCTACTCCCTACTCGCGGACAAACAGAAAAATGTGTTCTATTTTATAGATTTAGAGATTATTACATTTTTCTTTGCATGATGGACTGATATACGCGCGTATATACTCGTATGTTTGAAAAAAGGTACCAGCTACAGTGAAGCTCAGAAATATTCGACAGTTCTTTGCTAAGCTTGACCAAAAGCTTTGAACAATTTGTTTCTTCTATCGAACGGGGAGAAAATGCTGGAGACCATCACGTCACCGGCAGAAGTTTAAATATAGCAACTGTTCCCAAAGAATTTCCCAAATCCAGCAAAATAGCAAACCAAGGCAATTTGGTAATATTATAAATTTGTAATGCATAAAAGGAAAAGGCAATAAACTGATTTTCACATTTTTTATAACGTTCTAAGAACAAACGGAGTATTTTTATTTCGGATTTTTATTACAGTTTTGTACATACACCGTATTCTTTAATCAAGTATGTAAGTTAACGCATGGCGCAATAACACAACACTTACGCAGGAAGTGCTTAGATAGCAGAAATTGCAGCAGCAACCGACACGACGCAGACACAACACTTAGGCAGAAAGTGCTTAGATAGCAGAAACTGCAACAGCAACGACACAATCCAACGCCCAGACCAAATCATAGAACAATATCGCATCCCATAAGTGTTAGGTTTCATTTGGAAGAATAATTGATTTGTATGACTCAAGCCCACCCAACTCGATCAATCATAAAATGTATAAATAGATCAGTAAAATAAATTGAAGAGTTAGTTGAAGTTCAGTATCAGTGTAACGAACTTGCTCAAAAGATTAATAAAGAATATATTTTTTTATTTAAATAAAATAGAAAAAATGTAATTTGTACATAGTTTTAATTCAGAGATCTTAGAAGACCCAATTGATTTCAGTTATTTACCAAGACTTTGTTTTGATTCATTTTGACGTATTTCTTTTTTATACGTGCTGATTGTATTAATTCTTTTTGCTATTCAATGAAGACTAGTTTAAGTTTGCCGAAAATTGGTTTCCTTGACATAAACTAGGTGTTTCAATTACATGTGTCAAATACGGGTTACTGGAATACATACTTTTCTTTTTAAAAATACATTTTTTGATATAAAATATTTTCTCCCTCCAGGAAGTTAGTGTTTTAAAGTGAATTAATTGCAGTCCACTATTTCTTCTCATATTTTACCTTTACACTTTTTTCGAAAAATTCGCATTTTTATTTAATTAACCAATACAGACCCGCTCTGGTCGAAAGACATAGATATAAGAATTTAGAGTAGCTTAGAGTGCCTGTGTAGGGCCAATAAGTTAATATAAGTTTGTTTAGTAATTTTAAGCTAGCATTTAAGCATTTTTTGTTAGTATGTAAGAATAAATGATTAAGGAAATAAAATGCATTTAAAACTGAAAAACTAAAACTACAACTGTCTTTTCTTGTGCTATGCAAAGTTAGTTGAAAACACAGCTGCATATTTGCAATAAGGAAACGTTCTAATTTAGTGACACATTCCAGGAATTGAGCAGCTTTATCTGTTGCTAACCGTATTTGACGAGTTACATCGTTATAAAATCTTCAGAAACGAAGAAACATTTGAAAATGGTCATGCGACATTGACGGATAAATGTTCTCTATTTTATTTGAACACACCACAACAGAAAAGAATACCATGAGTCAAATTCCTTTTCGGTAAATATTTTGAAAATTTGTCTTCAGTACTTTGTTGTACGCGTCAGTCACTTTCATACATTTTCTGTTTGTTTCCCTTAGTATTGAATCACAGATAGCATTTGACCGTTGACGGACAGTATTTCGCCCTAATGTTTGACATTCGGGAAATGGATCTGCCTGCCAGCGAGTTCCATATTTTCATATGAGTTCAGAAAAGTTTTCTTCTTCTGCGCTGTCATCCGAAGCACATAAATCTGGTTTATATTCAATGTCGACTTCTGATTCCACGTCCGAAACTTCAATTGCATCTGCAGCTGGAATGCAAACTATGAAAGCAATAGTAGCTTTTGATACAAACTTCGAAGAAGGTACCCGGGTACCTCGTCACACAGTTTAAGATGTTCTTTTTTTCACACACATAAGGGTTAAGCTGTATTGAAGTGTCCCTTCTTATTGTGGATATTCTTTCCTTTTAACCCTGTACCAAGGCTTAATGTGGTGGAAATAACTGTTTGGTTCCGAATTTTTGCAGAGAAGTGAGGTGGGGTTTATAATACAGGAAAAAAGTGCAAGGCCTATATTATGTATTAATAGGCAAAATATGATTGTTTAGGAAAAAGACAGAAAGATTAAAGAAGCAGCACGATATAGGGTAGAACCCACTTTTGAGTGAAAAGAAAAAGTAGAGAGGAAGACTGAAATAAAGAGGAATAGATCGCAACGGATGGCAACTATTAGTATTAGGCCTCGTAGAAGTAGCATCTTCCGACAGGTTCTGGTTCTTTAAACAACGAGATTAAGCCTCTGCAGCCGAACATCTTGCAGCTCTGCTAATAATCCTACTCACGCTTCCTTGTGGCGCCATCTGGGAATTTCACCGGTGATTGCGAAGTGAAGGGGCCAAATGCCGAGTTTGCTGCGCCATAAATCAGCGTTAGTGTCGGAAAATCAAAGCAAGACCTTATCCGGGCTACTCCGACGCAAGACACTCCTCCAGTATTCCGTACGTTCCAAGATGGCAACATCGACTCGGACCATTACCTTGTTGTAGCCAAGGTACGGTTGCGGATATTCCAAACTACCCCAAGACAAACTAATGCTGTGGGGAAAATCGACATCAGACGGCTACAATCGCAAGAGATGGCCAAGTTCTTTTCAAATCGAGTGTCTCTTAATCTCTTAAGAGGTCCAATACCGCCAGCATCAAGCATCGAAGACCATTGGAAATACTGCCAAAACGCCATCAGAGATGCCGCTAATGATGTGCTGGATTTCTCTCGTTCAGCACAACGAAACCCCTGGTTTGATGATAATTGCTGGCAAGCACATGCAGCTAAGCAAATGCATATAAAGGGGCACTTCATAGAAGAACCAGAGCTGCTCATCTGCTCTATAAGTGGAAGAGGAGATACGAACACCGGCTTTGAGAAATGCTACCCCAGGAATGAGGTTCGTAAGTTTTACCAAAATTTAAAAATAACATGCCAGGAAAGTCCAGCATTGGCCAAATATTCACACTACGGTAAGTAGTGGAAAGTAAATTAAAAAAAAAATTAAAGAACATCAATGTTGTATATCCAATTTAGATTAAACTTTAGATTTGCATTTTTATTTATAGGTATTGTTTAGACTTTTAGATTAAAGTACAAGGAATATTTTCGCAATTCATTTTCACAAAGGATTCTTCGAAGTGCTGGCGCCAGGATGTCGGGATCTCTTAGAATCCGGTAAGACCTAGATTTAAATAATAAAAGTTTTCTGAGAAGTACTATTGTATTAGAGTATTGTATACTCTAGTTTTAAAGGAATAAAACTAAAGAAACAAAAACCCAATTAGGTCAGACGTTTTTTTGTGAATTAATTTTTTCAATACAATTTTGAACTATAATGAATTGAAACTCAGTTTTTGTTTCGATTACGGTGCAAATATCTTGAGCCAGTGGTGTGTAGATGTGCGCACCGATCGTTCTTTCATAAGGCCTATTTTAACAGAAAGTAACACAAAAACGATGACAAAATGAGGGGAAATGACATGACGTACCTCCGCTGACTTGCCTTTTACAGATGGTGACTGGGAAGAGCTTAATTTTAGGGGCTACCATTCACAGACTCGGCCAGAATGTTAGCAATTGTTCGCATTTAAGGGCGATAAGGGTAGGATTGCCATACTCAGCCAATAACATCTGGCTTACTTCCGATAGTATCGAGCTATCAGTTAGTTTTAGGTTTAGATTAAAAAATAATATATTTTTTTATTTAAATAAAATAGAAAAAATGTAATTGGCGCCCAACGTGGGGCAAGTAAAAAAACAAAAAACCAGTAAATAAAAAGTATGGTGTGAAAAGAAAAGTGAAACAAAACCCACAAGTGAACAAAAAAAACAAGTATCCCAAAAGGGAGAAAAGTAAAACAAAACCCTTAAGTGAAGAAAAAATAAGTATCCCAAAAGGGAGAAAAAGAAAAAAAATTTAAACAAAAGAATAAGAAAGTGAACCAAATAAAGTGTACAAGAAGAAAAACTACAAGAAGAAAAACTACAAGAAGAAAAACCACAAGAAAAAAGTATCCAGTAGAATTTTAAGGTAGAATCTAAAAAAGATTATATAATATAATTTATAATACATATATATTATACGAGTGTAACAAATAATTTGAAGAAAAATATTTAAAAAAAAAATCTTTTTATAATTAAGAACTTAATGTATGTAAAATTTATTTAATTAAAATATTTGAAAGTGAGTTTTTGAAAGAAAGATTAAAAATAAAATACGAGTATAAAATTTGTGAATAAATTTAGACACATTTAAAAATGGCGGTAAATAATGAAGACTTAATAGCTCGGCTTATCGTAGCCAATACAGCCTCCCTCAAAGCTGAAATCGACAGCTTAAAAACTCAATTGTCCTTAGTGACAGGTTTGAATGTAGTCAGACTATTCTCCACAGACAATTGATGACGACATTGTCTGCAACGAATCACTAGATGTGATTAAATCTTTACCAGACTTCTCTGGTAACTCAAACACCTATGTTAGCTGGCGAGAAGCTGCTAACAATTCAATGAGCCTTTATAGGAAAGGTAGCCGCAAATACTTTGCTGCCCTTACTATATTAAGGAACAAAGTCACGCTTAACGCGAATGACACTCTAACCAATCACGGAACGGTATTCAACTTAGATGCAATTTTTGCACGCTTAGATTTTGCATACGCAGACAAGAGACCAGATCATATAATCGAGCAGGAACTCAGCGTATTACGACAAGGAAACTTGCCAATAATCGACTACTATAATTAAGTCAACAAGAAGTTGACTTATTAATAAATAAGACCATTATGACGCACGGTATGGACACGACACTCACGAAAGAACTAAATAACATCAACAGACGTAATGCTCTTCGCGTATTTATAACAGGGCTTAACGCTCCTTTATCAAACATTATATTCTCTCTATCCCCCGAGTATTTGCCTAGTGCTTTAGCGAAAGCACAGGAATTGGAATCAAATAATTTAAGAGCCAATTTTGCTATGCAATTCGGCCGTAACCAATCCACATCCAACACTAATAATAATAATAATAATAACAGGAATATAAATTATAGAAATAACCTTAGGTTCCCATAAAATAACAATCCGAATAATAACCAAAGTAATAACAATAATAACAAGAGAAATAATCCCCCAAAACCGAAACCAATGAATGTAGATAGATCAAAACAAGCCACGAATAAACCAAATTATAATAATAATAATTTCAGACAGGGTAACACATTCCCTAATAACAACCCCCATAATCCTAATAACCATTATCAACAAAGATTTAACCAACAGGTTGAGAAGAGGCCACACGAAAGTGTTCACAGTAGTTCACAGCCTCAAAATAAAAATCAAAGGGTAAATAACATAAATGAGGACGCTTTTTTAGAAGATCGCCTCGACTGCCCTATATATTCAGACAAAACAATAGAACCGGAAAGAGAATAAAAATTCTCATAGATACAGGTGCTACAAGTTCTTACTGTAGACCTAATATCTTATCGTTTAGACAGGAATTAGCGATTAAGAAGAGAGTTAAAACCAATAATGGGTACTCTATTATCACACATTTTTATGAAGGTAATATATTTAATAAAAAGATAAGATTTTATGAATTAGCAAATCTGGAAGCAGATTTATTGATAGGTTTTAACGTTATAAACGAAAGCGGAATAATATTAGATTTTAAATAAGGGACACTAACTCAAGGTGGAAATAGTGAAGATATGTTTACCTCGGAAGACGGTTCCGAAACAATAAAAGAAGAAATAAATCAAATTCAGAATCAAAATAAAGATGATTTATCAGAAACCTCTAAGATATTAGTTGGAAAAACTAATAGCAAGGAAAAAGAAATATTAGTTGAAGGAACTAATAACAACGTAAATAAGGTCAATACACTAAATATTGACGAAATGAGGAACGAAATTGTAAATCAAGTAAAAACAATGCATTCCAATATAAATACGAATTTGTTGTTTAGAACAGATGTAGAGGCAACAATACGCACAACTGTTGAAACTCCTATATGGAGCAAACAGTATCATTACCCTCTATCTGTTAACTCGTTTGTGAATAACGAAATTAAAAAGTTGTTGAATGAAGGAATTATTCAACCAAGCAAAAGTCCATATAACTCGCCTATATGGGTAGTGCCGAAAAAAGGCAAAATGGAGGATGGAACACCCAAGCTTAGAATGGTAATTGACTATAAAAAACTAAATGAAAAAATTGTATCTGATAAATATCCGATACCCGACACAAATGTTATATTGTCAAATTTGGGTGGATCGAAATATTTCTCTACCATTCAGGTTTCCATCAAATAAAGATGAACAAAAATGATATTGAGAAGACTTCCTTCGCAGTAAATAATGGGAAGTATGAATTTTTGAGAATGCCATTTGGGCTGAAAAATGCTCCAAGCATATTCCAAAGAGAGATGGATAACATACTGCGTGAACACATAGGAAAAATCTGTCACGTATATATCGATGATATAATTGTCTTTTCGGAAACTTTAGAAGACCACGGGAAGCACTTAAGAAAAATAATCGAAACGTTGAAAAAAGCAAACATGAAAATATCTTTGGAAAAATCGAAGTTTTTTAAATCAAAAGTAGAATATTTAGGATATATTGTAAGCCATAATATTATTAAGACAGATCCCAAGAAAATTGAAGCAATATCGAATTTCCCAATACCTACAACCTTAAGACAGTTAAGAAGCTTTTTAGGTATGACAGGATACTACAGGAAGTTCATAAAGAACTATGCCACTGTAGCTAAATCCCTAACAAAACATTTATTAGGACAAAATGGGAAAGTCTCCCAACATTTATCAAAGAAAACAGTAGTCACATTAGACCAAGAGGGAATTTCAGCCTGTCAAAAATTGAAAGATTCATTAATAAATGAAGTAGAACTTGTACAACCAAATTTCAATAAGAAATTTATTCTTACAACAGATGCTTCAAATAATGCAATAGGTGGTGTACTCACACAGGAAGGTAGACCAATAACTTTTATTTCCAAAACTCTAGATTCAACGGAACTAAATTATGCGACAAATGAGAAAGAACTTTATGCCATTGTTTGGGCTTTGAAAACCTTTAGAAACTACCTTTATGGAGTTTCAGATTAAGAGATCCATACGGATCACCAACCATTAACCTTCGCGGTATCAACCCGCAATCCTAATGCCAAAATGAAAAGATGGCACGCTTTTATTGAAGAATATGCTCCCAAAATAATATACAAGCCAGGTACGACAAACATAGTCGCAGATGCACTTTCTAGGCAAATTTTAAATAACTTATCAGACGAATCTTCAATAACAGGAATACAACATTCCGCTGAAAGCAGCGATAATTCGGAAATTAAGGAATCTTCAAAACCTCTTAATCAATTAAAACAGCAAATATTGCTGAGCAAAGCTAATTTTACTATTCATGAACAGGTCAGAAATTTTGGGAAAACCAGGCATATTATAGAATATGATACCGTAGTTAACCTTATAACAATTTTAAAAGAATATATCCAACCAGGGATAATCGCAATACATTGTACGCCGGAGGATCTGTATGAAATTAAAGGAAAATTGAAAGAAACATTTAATAATAAATTTTTGTATGCCAAAAATTTTCCAATAGATATTACAAATAGTGAGGATCAACATGTGATAACAGAGCAAACACACACACGGGCACATAGGAGTTAAAGAGAAAACCTCAAACAAATTTATAAATCATATTATTGGCCCGAAATGAGTAAACAATTCAAGGAATTCGTTAGAAATTGTGAAATTTGCAACAAAAGCAAATACTCGTACGATAGACATCCAACAAAGATACCAATTGGAGAGGCTCCAATTCCTAAGAAAGAAGCAGGTACACCTAGATATATTTTTCGCTCAACAATTAAAATTTTTAACTTGTATTGACGCGTTTTCGAAATTCTTAGTTGTAAAATTAATTGAAGATAAAACAAAATTAGACGAGAAGGTTTTAGAATTACTACAAAGTTTTCCAGAAGCTTAAAGAATAACAATGGATAACGAACCAGGTTTTTCATTAGAACAATTTAAAACTTTAATGAAAAGATAAGGCATTGAGATATATTTTTGCGATCCTAAACATAGTACATCAAATGGCCAGGTAGAAAGGGCACATTCCACTTTAATTGAAATTGCAAGATGCTTAAAACAGGAATTTTATCTAATAAGTGATGTAGAATCAATCTTCAGAGCCGCACAACAATACAATAAAACAATTCATTCAGTTACTAACCAAAAACCTTATGAAGTTCTCTTTAATACAGTAATACATATAGATATAGAATCAAAGCTAATAGAAGCTCAGAGGAAAATGTTAGAAAGAGATAATAAAAATAGAATTACTAAAACTTATGCTCCCAATAAAGTTATTTATGAAAAAATTTTAGGAAATAGAAACAAACTTTTGGCAAAATATAAAAAACAAAAAGTCAAGGAAGATCTAGGAAATAAAGTTAGAATCCATCAAAGAAAAAGAATAGTACATAAAGACAATATAAAGACTTAGAAATACAGTCGAAAATAAGAATAATTAGGGAAAGAAATAAACTGATAATTACAGAATTGCAAAATACAATTCAAACATTAACTTTCGCTAAAATTGGTATATTAAACCCAGCTATTTTAAACCTTCAAGAAGAAAGAGAAATTTCAAATCACGAACATGAAAGCCTAACTTTAACGGACTTAATGGATGTTTCTAAATTTAAAATTATACAAAATAAAGATGTCATAGTTATTCATATTAAATATCCAATAACTAAAAGAAATTGTATTTTATTTGAAGCAAGGGCCATAAGCCATGAAGACGGAAAACTTATAATAAATTATGAAATTGTAAAATGTAATGATAAGTTTTTAAATGTTAAAAAGTATAAGATCGAGTTGAGAAACATGTTTTGTATTTTAAATTTAGTAGAATCATGTTTAACAGATATACGAGGGCGGGTCAATAAGTCCGTGACTTTTGGACTAAAACACAGATTTTTTGATAAAAAAATAATTTTATTTTTCAACGTAGTCTCCCTTGAGCTCTATACACTTTGTCCAACGCTTCTCCAATTTTTTTATCCCTTCCAAAAAAAATGATTTGTCGAGGTCCTCCAAATAGGCCTTTGTTTGCGAGATGACTTCATCATTGGATTCAAATCTTTTTCCACCAAGCCATTTCTTCAGGTTTGGGAACAAGAAGTAGTCGCTCGGAGCCAAATCTGGAGAATAGGGTGGATGCTCCATAGCCCAATTCATGGATTTATGCCATGGCAACTGCACATGTGTTTGTGGTCGACTGTGAGCAAACGCGGCACCCATCTTGCGGAAAGCTTTCTCATGCCCAAGTGATCATTCAAAATTGAAACCACTGAGCCATGCGAGATCCCTACGGCTTCCACAATCTCTCGCACTTTCAATCTTCGGTCGGCCAACACCATATCGTGAACTTTTTCGATTGTTTCGGGTGTAGAGACCTCAACTGGGCGTCCAGGACGTTCGGCATCTTCAGTGCTTGTACGGCCACAACGAAATTCAGTAAACCACTTTTTTACCATTGAAATCGATGGTGCAGAGTCCCCATAGTATTTATCAAGCTTAGCTTTGGTCTCGGTAATGGTTTTTTTTCGCAAGAAATAATGGTTAGCAAGGCACACGAAATTCACTTTTTTCCATTTTCTCCTCAAATTAGTGAGTAGTCTGATAAAAATTGCTGTCAAACACAAACTAACTGACGCAGCAAGTTTAATTTTGACAGGAGTCAACTGACAGATGCCTGTTGACAGGAGCAGTGTTGCTGTTTCAGTAAAGAGGTCAGAAATTCAAAAAGTCACGGACTTATTGACTCGCCCTCGTATTAAATAATAATAAAGGGCAATGCTTAAAAATTAGAGAAAAAAATAAAGAAATTGAAATTATAAAAGATGGAGCGATATTAGTTTCCGGCAAACGCACAATCGATGGACATCCAGTGGAAGGCGTCTATTTAGTTACATTTGACAATACAAAAATAATCGACAATACGACATATCAAAACCCGACGTCAGCAATTTGGAATTACCTAAAAACAAGCCATTTAAACAATTACGACACAATTGAATATATAGAATCCGAAGATAGAGAATTAAGATTCCAGAATATTAATATAATTCATTCCATGAAAAAAGAAATTACAAATCTTCCGATTTCATCCACAACAACATTCATGTTAATAATCATAGTCATCAGTTTTACCATATACGGTATAAGGAAAAAGTTCCCCATACAAATTTCAAGAAATATAAGCAATACAAAGGAAATTGAAGAAATCGTTTTCAGCGAGCTGAACACCAAAATTAAAAACCTATCCGAAAAGTTTGAAGAAACGGGACGTTTCTCTTAAGAAAAAGGGGAGTTAACGCATGGCGCAATCACACAACACTTACGCAGGAAGTGCTTAGATAGCAGAAATTGCAGCAGCAACCGACACGACGTAGACACAACACTTAGGTAGAAAGTGCTTAGATAGCAGAAACTGCAACAGCAACGACACAATCCAACGCCCAGACCAAATCATAGAACAATATCGCATCCCATAAGTGTTAGGTTTCATTTGGAAGAATAATTGATTTGTATGACTCAAGCCCACCCAACTCGATCAATCATAAAATGTATAAATAGATCAGTAAAATAAATTGAAGAGTTAGTTGAAGTTCAGTATCAGTGTAACGAACTTGCTCAAAAGATTAATAAAGAATATATTATTTTATTTAAATAAAATAGAAAAAATGTAATTTGTACATAGTTTTAATTCAGATTACTTAGAAGACCCAATTGATTTCAGTTATTTACCAAGACTTTGTTTTGATTCATTTTGGCGTATTTCTTTTTTATACGTGCTGATTGTATTAATTCTTTTTGCTATCCAATGAAGACTAGTTTAAGTTTGCCGAAAATTGGTTTCCTTGACATAAACTAGGTGTTTCAATTACATGTGTCAAATACGGGTTACTGGAATACATACTTTTCTTTTTCAAAATACATTTTTTGATATAAAATATTTTCTCCCTCCAGGAAGTTAGTGTTTTAAAGTGAATTAATTGCAGTCCACTATTTCTTCTCATATTTTACCTTTACACTTTTTTCGAAAAATTCGTATTTTTATTTAATTAACCAATACAGACCCGCTCTGGTCGAAAGACATAGATATAAGAATTTAGAGTAGCTTAGAGTGCCTGTGTAGGGCCAATAAGTTAATATAAGTTTGTTTAGTAATTTTAAGCTAGCATTTAAGCATTTTTTGTTAGTATGTAAGAATAAATGATTAAGGAAATAAAATGCATTTAAAACTGAAAAACTAAAACTACAACTGTCTTTTCTTGTGCTATGCAAAGTTAGTTGAAAACACAGCTGCATATTTGCAATAAGGAAACGTTCTAATTTAGTGACACATTCCAGGAATTGAGCAGCTTTATCTGTTGCTAACCGTATTTGACGAGTTACATCGTTATAAAATCTTCAGAAACGAAGAAACATTTGAAAATGGTCATGCGACATTGACGGATAAATGTTCTCTATTTTATTTGAACACACCACAACAGAAAAGAATACCATGAGTCAAATTCCTTTTCGGTAAATATTTTGAAAATTTGTCTTCAGTACTTTGTTGTACGCGTCAGTCACTTTCATACATTTTCTGTTTGTTTCCCTTAGTATTGAATCACAGATAGCATTTGACCGTTGACGGACAGTATTTCGCCCTAATGTTTGACATTCGGGAAATGGATCTGCCTGCCAGCGAGTTCCATATTTTCATATGAGTTCAGAAAAGTTTTCTTCTTCTGCGCTGTCATCCGAAGCACATAAATCTGGTTTATATTCAATGTCGACTTCTGATTCCACGTCCGAAACTTCAATTGCATCTGCAGCTGGAATGCAAACTATGAAAGCAATAGTAGCTTTTGATACAAACTTCGAAGAAGGTACCCGGGTACCTCGTCACACAGTTTAAGATGTTCTTTTTTTCACACACATAAGGGTTAAGCTGTATTGAAGTGTCCCTTCTTATTGTGGATATTCTTTCCTTTTAACCCTGTACCAAGGCTTAATGTGGTGGAAATAACTGTTTGGTTCCGAATTTTTGCAGAGAAGTGAGGTGGGGTTTATAATACAGGAAAAAAGTGCAAGGCCTATATTATGTATTAATAGGCAAAATATGATTGTTTAGGAAAAAGACAGAAAGATTAAAGAAGCAGCACGATATAGGGTAGAACCCACTTTTGAGTGAAAAGAAAAAGTAGAGAGGAAGACTGAAATAAAGAGGAATAGATCGCAACGGATGGCAACTATTAGTATTAGGCCTCGTAGAAGTAGCATCTTCCGACAGGTTCTGGTTCTTTAAACAACGAGATTAAGCCTCTGCAGCCGAACATCTTGCAGCTCTGCTAATAATCCTACTCACGCTTCCTTGTGGCGCCATCTGGGAATTTCACCGGTGATTGCGAAGTGAAGGGGCCAAATGCCGAGTTTGCTGCGCCATAAATCAGCGTTAGTGTCGGAAAATCAAAGCAAGACCTTATCCGGGCTACTCCGACGCAAGACACTCCTCCAGTATTCCGTACGTTCCAAGATGGCAACATCGACTCGGACCATTACCTTGTTGTAGCCAAGGTACGGTTGCGGATATTCCAAACTACCCCAAGACAAACTAATGCTGTGGGGAAAATCGACATCAGACGGCTACAATCGCAAGAGATGGCCAAGTTCTTTTCAAATCGAGTGTCTCTTAATCTCTTAAGAAATCCAATACCGCCAGCATCAAGCATCGAAGACCATTGGAAATACTGCCAAAACGCCATCAGAGATGCCGCTAATGATGTGCTGGATTTCTCTCGTTCAGCACAACGAAACCCCTGGTTTGATGATAATTGCTGGCAAGCACATGCAGCTAAGCAAATGCATATAAAGGGGCACTTCATAGAAGAACCAGAGCTGCTCATCTGCTCTATAAGAGGAAGAGGAGATACGAACACCGGCTTTGAGAAATGCTACCCCAGGAATGAGGTTCGTAAGTTTTACCAAAATTTAAAAATAACATGCCAGGAAAGTCCAGCATTGGCCAAATATTCACACTACGGTAAGTAGTGGAAAATAAATTGAAAAAAAAAAATTAAAGAACATCAATGTAGTATATCTAATTTAGATTAAACTTTAGATTTGCATTTTTATTTATAGGTATTGTTTAGACTTTTAGATTAAAGTACAAGGAATATTTTCGCAATTGATTTTCACAAAGGATTCTTCGAAGTGCTGGCGCCAGGATGACGGGATCTCTTAGAATCCGGTAAGACCTAGATTTAAATAATAAAAGTTTTCTGAGAAGTACTATTGTATTAGAGTATTGTATACTCTAGTTTTAAAGGAATAAAACTAAAGAAACAAAAACCCAATTAGGTCAGACGTTTTTTTGTGAATTCATTTTTCCAATACAATTTTGAATTATAATGAATTGAAACTCAGTTTTTGTTTCGATTACGGTGCAAATATCTTGAGCCAGTGGTGTGTAGATGTGCGCACCGATCGTTCTTTCATGAGGCCTATTTTAACAGAAAGTAACGCAAAAACGATGACAAAATGAGGGGAAATGACATGACGTACCTCCGCTGACTTGCCTTTTACAGATGGTGACTGGGAAGAGCTTAATTTTAGGGGCTACCATTCACAGACTCGGCCAGAATGTTAGCAATTGTTCGCATTTAAGGGCGATAATGGTAGGATTGCCATACTCAGCCAATAACATCTGGCTTACTTCCGATAGTATCGAGCTATCAGTTAGTTTTAGGTTTAGATTTAGTTAATATTAAAGTTGTGGGGTGGATAGAATTAGATAAGGAACTAGATTAGCTTAAGTTTAGTTAGATTTAAGCATGTATGTCCTGATCTTACACAGTGGTAATGGCACTCAGGTGTGATCTTACCCCCTCAATTCCTCTTTTTATCTATCATCTTTGCTCGTTCCATCTTTAAGACCCGTCCGCTTAGTAAAAACAACGTAACTTTTTTATTTTTTCCTTGCTTTTTCTGTTTTTTTTGACAATTCCCTCACTCCTTTTAACAATGTCATATCTCAAAAACATGATTTTTTTGGAGAGAGATTTTAAAGTTTAACATAGAATAAAATACATTAAAAATAAATATTAAACCTCAGATTGTACTTTTTACAATGTAGCCGAATCGTACTGTTGCCAGAAAGTTTTTTATCTGTAAGTCAAGCAATATTAGATGCAGAAAGGTATCCAATGCTGCTGTAGGGGTGGTACTGAGCGCACCTTTAATGGCTACTGAAGCCGTTGTTTGAACCGCCTCTAATTTTCCGTAGATCGTATTCTTACTTGTTGCTTTCCAGCATGCTAGTGCGCCATATGTAAATATTGGTCTCACCACCACCGTATATAGCCAATACACCATAGCAGGTTTTAGGCCCCAAATTTTTCCTATAGTTCTTTTGCATATGAAAAGAGCATTATATGCCTTTTTGATTCTTCCCGATACGTTGAGATTCCAAATTCACGCCCAGATACTTCGCGCTATCCGAAAGGGACACTTTCACTCCGTTGAGTTTTGGGAGTGTGAATTCTGGTAAAAAGAACCTGTTTCATTTTGGAGGGAGGCCACAGCTGTGCTGTGCCCAAGTGCTGATCGTCTTTAAGATAAGCCTCACTTAAAATATTTAAGTATTTCCCTTGCACTATTATGACCACGTCATCTGCGTATGCCGTGGCGCTAATACCCATTGAATTAAGCTTTTTAGGATATCATTAAAGAAAAGCGCCCACAAGGGTGGAGATATGACTCCCCCTTGAAAGGTTCCCCTAATAACTGACATTTTAGCCGGGCATTTTCCAGTGGAACAGTTTATTACCCTACTAGCATGCATGTTACAAGCCCAAATTTGTTATCCCCTGTTCTATATTTGCGTCTACAAAAGCACTTTAAATGGCGCTGGTCTTCACGTTATTGATGGCTCCTTTTATATCGAGTAAGGCCGCCAACGCAAACTCACCGAAGTTTGACTCCTCTCAATTTTCTTCCCCACCTCATGGTAATTTCTACAGATTTGCCTTTCATGTAAGCATGCTTCGGTCAAAAAACCGTTGCTGCTTCTCTTCCTGATACGAATTTCCAATAAAAGCCTTTCGGTTTTAACCACAAATTATGACAGACTTATTGATCCGGGTCGGGAGATTTATACGGTATACCGTATTTTTTTCTTTTTAGTAAGAACACCTATTTCCTCTTCGGAGAGAGAGACAGTAAGTCCAGGGAAATGGGTTTCCACCAACATTACCAGGACTTCTTGGCTGCTTTCAACCCACGTTCCGTCGTTTTTTTTGAGAAAGCTATGGACGCTAGCTTCATTTGAAAGCATTTTGCGTAGCCTCGAACCTTCGTATGTTGCTTCAATTGAACGACAATTAATTTGTGACATTCTTGGTAAGAAATCTTATGAAATATTTTACAATTCACAAACGACACTTCTGGTCTCTAGCGTCAAAATATTGAGTTAAAGATATGATGATCTCACAAGGATACGAGTATATTACTATTTCACGGCATAACTGAAAATCTCCAATTTTTGAGATTTGACATTGTTGAAAGAAGTGAGCGAATTATGACACAAGATAAAAGGATAAGTTGAGTAAGGATGTGTGGAGTAGTGGCAAGAACCAACCCCGTCCGACGAGCTACAGCCAAACAACCGCGAGCGTGCACTGCCGCTTACTCCTGCATCATGGATACCTCCCTGGCTAACCACACTCCTTACGAAGGATATTCGTAAGGGTACCAACTAGATTCAACCCTCTCTTTAAGAATATTGATATAGGGCCACCAAACATAAGACCTTGCTATGGAATTAATTTTTGGTTTGCCTATATCGTTCATACTGTGAAGTATTTTGAGTAACCCACTTCTTAATTCTCTCAGAATTAATCCTGTTTCCATAGAACAAATTGTCCTATTTTGACTACTACGAGTATATACTCCAAGATAATTGTTTCATCGAATTGAAATTTTATTGGGCATCGGTCTTTTTTGACAAAATAATAAATTAATGTCAAGACTTCATCTCTAGCAGTTTTCTTTAGCACTAAATCGATTTATTACCGAATTTATAAAAGACACCGTCTTAATCTTTGTAGAAGCGGAAAGGGGCAAGCGGGATAAACAGTGAGCATGTTTCATTTATAAGCTCTTACGATACTCAATACTGTAATAGTACATGGACAAAATCACGCAATAGTAGGGCTGCAACCCCTAACGTTCCGTTTCGTGGTCTAAAAATTTCCTTAAATGCTAGGTGATCGGTGTATATTTTAAAAGGTTTACCGAAAATATATTTATGAAACTTTTTCACTGCAAATACAATTGCTAACGCCTTCCGGTAAATCTGTGAATAATTTTTTTCTGCAAGGGAGAGCGAGTTCTATGCAAATATAACAGGCTTTTCCACACCATCAATTAAGTGGGAAAGTACCGCACCAACGCTGTAAGAGCTAGCATCAGTGGCAACTGTGACAGGTTTATTTGGATCAAATATCCCGGCACACGTTGTGCCCTGTTATAAGAGTTTTGCTTTTCCTTTCGACGTGTCTACAGATCACTTAAATTTGAAGAAATGTTGAGGAAAAACCTTCCGTGATAATTAATGAACCCCAAATAGGATTGAAGTTGTTGTAAATAAAACCGACACTTGCTCGTATTTATTTTGACAATGTACTCATATAGTCTTTTAATCACTCCAATACATATTCAGTTTTTAGTTCAAATGGTGGTCCGGTTGAGGGCTGGAAAACTTTATTTCCATTTAATAGCAGAGCTTGTTCTCGAAATTTGTCTGTTTTGTCTATCATGAAGAGAGTGCAGTTTTCATAATTAAGTTTCTAATGCAACTTAAAAGCTGCAAGCCCAGCATAAAATGTAAGTGCCACTTCGTGTAGCATCTGTGAACATCCTTTGGATACAACTATTTCTGTCTCATTGGTATCACCATCAAACTCGTCATCGCAACTATTGGTATGTTTTTCGCTACTGCTCAGAATATCTTTTCCCATAAAATGATCTTCTACTGTAGCTTCATTGTGGAATTCTTCATTGTCATCACACTTAAGACCTTCGTAATCAGCCTCGTGCAATAACGACTCATTCCCAGAATCTTCGTAACATGAATTTTCTGGCGACCTTAAATTCCGTTCCGTTCCGTATGATCCCTTATTTGATCGGGACAAGAAAATAAATTTTCTGCAACATCAGTATTAAGATGTGCTATTAGAAGGAATTGCTGGTCATTCTGAAGTTTTTCCCATATTAGTTCTATAGCAAGTAAAGTTTGTAGTAACCCGGGAAAGCCATATGGCTTCTTTATCTTACCGGTAGATTCCCATAACGATATCTAGGCTAGGCAGTGGATAAATTGTATCTATTTTAGTTGTCGAAGAGATCATTCATTTTGCTTAAAAAAGGTGCGGTTGAGGCAGCAATTTTCTTATCGGCTTCAGTTTTAAAACAATTTGCTGACATTGCGTTGAAGACTCCAGCAGCGACATTTACACTAAAAAACTGGGTAGGCAATTTCACTTTTTGAATATGACTACCTATAGAAGACAAATTCGTTGATTTTCAATATCGAAAAGAGTCTTGTTTACGTTTGTCACAAGTAATTTGTATGCTTTTCTATTATTGCTGCCTTGGACACAACAAACAACAATAACTTGCCGACCACACTCTAAAGTTTTTGATATTGTTAATTTCAATATCTCGGCAATTTCATCACCTTTTGGTGATATATATATAATAAGATGTGGTTTGCTTCCAACTTTTGTTAAGTCCCCTAAGAGCCATAACCGTTACTTCGAAGGCTACAGTGGCGCGTCTACCCAGCTCCCCGAAGTCAGAAAAGCCGTATACCATGTCACTTTAAATTTTGTAATCAAGTTCAGGTTTGATTGCCATTTCACCAAAAATTAATACGCACTTTTTCCCTATACTGGACATCATTTCTACCTTGCTGTTCCAATGTGCATTTGCCTTATGAAATAGTTGCATTTAGTATTTACAAAAGTTTTTGTAAATTGCAATTGCATGTCAACGTTTTTCTCCAAGTTACAGTTCTCATCAATCTTAAATCGTTTTGCCGTATCGAAAATGTTCCGAGGTATGGTATTTACTATTCGCTTATTATGAAAACGAGATTCTTGAGAAGGAAACTGTTAAGGAGATATTTGCAAACTAATATTTTCAAGGCTAGGTATAGAGAAATCTCTAATATACATATGTTATCGGGTTGGGAACTCTATTAACACAAAGTGTAGTTGGAAAAATCACAGAATTGCTGATATTTAGTAGATTGGATGCACTAGAAGGAAGCAAAAATGCTTACCAATAAATTATTATTTGTTTGTATGTACGAGTACATACGGTATATCAGTAACTGACGAAAACCGCAGATTGAAAATCACAAACAAATTCCTAAAAAACATACACTTACGACAGAAATAAGCACTGTACTGCCAAGTGCCAATGGCTCAAGTCGATGAGTCGATCCCACACCGCAGGCATAAGTGAAAAGGAAATATTATGTTTGTGTAAAATAAGCAAAACGGAATGTGCTATGTGTGGGGTTACTTTTTTTGAGCACATTTCTTTCGCTTCATTTTCATTATCATTCAGATTTACGTGCAGATGGATCGTGCACCTACCAAAGCAACTGACAGTGTAGCCCTGCGTTGGGTTAGGCCGACCAGTTATTCACATTGCAAAGAATCTATCTTACTTGACACAGCATGATGTGCAGTACTTCAGTGAATAAGTGTTTGTGCAGTGAAAAAGTGTTACATACCATAAAAAACCAGGTACTGTACAATGCTCGGTCACTTAATAGCAAACATGAGTACATTGTTTTCTTTCTCTCCCACGCTTTGGGTGCTTGATCTGTTTGGTGAGTGCAAATAGGGTACACAGTTATCTGTGCAAAATACACTGAGTACCCTGAGTACACCGAGTACACTGAGTGCTCTGAATGAAACGGCTGCAATGGTTCAGAATTTAAAATACAAAGTTAGCAATCTTTAATTGAATTTTAAATGTAAACAACGTGGAAAGAGTTTTATAATAAGGGCGCTCAAACTTGGACAGTGTATGAGGTTTAAGTTATAGTATTCGTACAGTACAGCTTTAGCGGTTATATTAATGAATGTTGGGCAAATTATGATTAAAAAATACAGTGTTGGGAAGCGGGTGGAAACTTTACTTTTAAAATGATTAGTTCTAGCTACGTTCCATGTGCGATCATTTTCGTAGTTTGGCGGAAAAATTTATATCAACTGGTTAGTAAAAAAAAAACCAAAAGGCTGCCTATTCCTCGTCACGCCAAAGAACTTGACCATTCGTAGGCGTCAACTTGGCGAATTTTGCTTCGGGACTTAGGTCTGTGCCTGTATAAAATTCAAGTGACACAGAAACTGAAGGTAAGAGACCATAGCCAGCATCGAAAATTTGCTGACCGGGCTTTGGAACAGTTATCAGTGCACTCCAATTTCGGATATAAAATCCTCTCCAGCTTTTTTCATGATAGGCTATGTCAACATTGTCGCATTTGGGGAGAAAATAATCCACATCGAACCCATCAGTTGCAAATGCATAAAAAAAGGGCACTGTTGTGGTATGGATTTCATTTTATTGGCTCGTAATTCTATCAAAATAAAACCGGTTATTGGCGCAAGGTATGGTGCGATGATAACCAATTTTTTGGGCTTAATTGGGAAGATATGATCCCAATGATAAGTGGTTGTACACCGCAAAGCGCTCGCAGTAGATGGTCTTCACGACAAATTCGACAGCAAGGTCATCTTGAGTTTCGGCAACGTCAACTGGCAATCAAGACTGTAAGTTTTAATGTCATTAGACTTCTTTGTTTTGGGTCACTTAAATTCACGCGTTTGTGGGAATAACCCACAGACTACTGAAGCTTTAAAAGACAACATTAACAATTATATATAACATTAATAATACCGGGCCTGATTTATCAGGTTATCAGCAAAAATGCGGTGGTCATTTGATCGATATCATATTCTATGTATAATGTAATCGTATACTCGCATATGAAATGGAAAATGTAATTTGTTTTACAGTGGTGGCACTTACACTAGCATTTCTCAATTTCTTCGATCTCGCGCTTCTCATGCTCTTCCGTCTTCCTCCTGAGAAGCCGGTGTTCGTCTCTCCTGTTCCGCTCATAGAGCTCATGAGCAGCTCTGTTCTTTTTTGCAGTGCGGCATTGCGTGCTTTTTGCTTAGCTGCATGTGCTTGCCGGCATTCATCATTGAACCAGGGGTTTCGTTGTGGTGGACGAGTGAAACCTAGCACATCAGAAGCGGCATTTCTGATGGCGTTTTGGCAGTGTTTCCAGTGGTCTTCGATGCTTGATGCTGGCGGCATTGGATCTCTTAAGAGATTAAGATCGGAAAAGGACTTGGCGATTTCTTGCGACAAACGTACCTTGGCTACAACAAGGTAATGGTCCGAGTCGATTTTGGCTCCTCGGAACTTACGGACATCCATAATACTGGAGGAGTGTCTTGCGTCGATCGCAATGTGTTCAATCTGATTGACTGCTGATTGATCAGGAGTTCTCCAAGTCCAAAGTTGATTACCCTGAATCCGTTATTGGAGGTGGTGTTGTGCAGGCTATATTTTCCGATTGTTCCACCAAAGATACCTTATCTTCCTAGCTTTGCATTAAAATCACCGAGGACAATTTTAATGTCATAGCTAGGGCATTGCTCGTAGGTCTTGTTAAGGAACTCGTAGAAGGCATCCTTGGTGCCGTCATCTTTCTCCTCTGTGGGGGCATGCGCGCATATAAGGTTAATGTTGGCGAATTTAGCCTTGATGCGGATTGCTACGAGGTGCTCGGTCACATGCCGGAAGCTGAGGACTTCTTGTCCTAGTCTGCCTCCGACAACAAATCCTCATCCAAATAAGCGCTGCTTTTGCCGTCGATAGCAATTGCCGTAGTAGATGTCGCAGTTTTTCATCTTCTTTTTGTCCGGCCCATCCCATCGCATTTCTTGGATGGCGGTTATGTCTGCTTTGCAGCAGTCTAGGGCCCTCCGCTAGTTGCTCGGCTGCACGTGGTCTATTAAGGGATCTAACATTCCACGTGCATATCCGAAGCTCATTGTCGTTAAATCGTTTGCATGGGTTGTCCACAGTCTTTTGTCAGTTTTTTCTAAGATCTTTGAAAAGGGTATAAAACGTAGAATGTTCTTTTCTAGACAAGACTCACTATTTTAGCGACTGCCAGTTTAGCTTCAGAAGTGGTAAATCTACCGAAAGTGCATTATTAAAACTGACAGGGGAAATACTCGTATATGATAGTTTGAATACCTCTCAACACCCTGCTTGTCTTTTTATTGATATCACTAAGGCATTTAATATGGTTAATCATAATATATTGTTAAATAAATAAGATCTGCCCATATATTATCACTCGCCATATTGTTTACTGTTCTGTTTAGCTGATTCACTTTTAAGTAGTTTATCGACATTTAATGAACATTTAAATTGCAGTGAGGATTGCTTTAGAATTAAGTGCGTTGATAGCTTTAAATACCTAGGTATTGTTTTAGACTATAAACTATCTTGGATAGATCACACTAATTATATAAAAATTGTTTAAATAAGATCATTAGACAGATGTACCACCTTAGTCTTTACTGCAATATGCAAATTGTAAAAATGGTGTACAATGGTTTACTTAAATCAAAAATACAGTATGGTATATCTTGCTGGGGTGGTGCTTATTATAATAAAATGGAACCTTTATTAATTAGGCAACAGCATGCAATAAGGATTATGTGTAAAGTAAATCGCAGAACACCGAGTTTTGAATTGAAATTGGGTTCATATTCTCCCTTTGAGACACCTGCACTGCTATAAGGTATTAAGCATATTTTTTGATAGCTCTGGTTACTACCATACAAGACTTTATGATAGGTATAAACTACGCATTAATACCATGCACGTCGCAACTATTCCAACTACACATAAAACACACTTCTCCCGTTTCTTCTACGTTACTGAACCTCGCTTATTTAATCTGTTACCTGTAAACCCTAGGTGTGAGAGAAAGAAATCAGTATTTATGAAAAATGTTAAAAAATGGCTCTTCTCTTTTGATCATAATGAAATCGATCTGTTTTTTAATCCTATGGTGTAAAATGAATTTCTAGCTTTTATTTATATATTTTATTTTTATTGTAATTTCTATTTTATTTTTATTATTATTATCATTTTGAAATCACTTCTCTATGTAATTGTATATTGTACTATATTTTCTTTCCCCATCAATAATCTTTTTATGATATTGTATATTTTTAAAGTGGTATGTACTATCGCCTCTTGTCTTCTGACAATAGATTGTACTAAGCTGTTCTTTACAAATCTGTAAATTCATGATGCATCTTAAAATTTGTTGGAATTGTACATGTTATTTGTAAAAGAATAAAGAATTATTATTATTATTATTATTATTAGATCCGTCCATATCCGAGGCTTGTTGATGCTTCGTAACTTATGTTTTTTTTAAATGGCCGGGCAGTTACCCCGGTGGCACAACCCCCAACCTGGAGGACACGTTCCATGCT
Organism: Volucella inflata; assembly: GCA_928272305.1. Classification (NCBI taxonomy): domain Eukaryota; kingdom Metazoa; phylum Arthropoda; class Insecta; order Diptera; family Syrphidae; genus Volucella; species Volucella inflata. Next base: position 113,002,023 of record OV743716.1, on the reverse strand, counting down.
TAATGCCGCTAGGACGAGGGGTCGGTTACACCGAAACCAGTAACCTGTTCCGGGATGTTGAGCGCTGCCGTTGGCCTATAAAGGGCTCGTCCGCCACCATCTCTTTTCCAAGACCCTGACTAAGTCCTGGAAATCCTTACCGGCCTGAGCTCAAAATATGTCGGAGTAGCCCGAGTAAGGTCTTGTTTTGTTTTTCAGACACTAACCCTGATTTATGGCGCAAGAAACTTGCCATTTGCCCCCTTCACTTCACAATATCTAGTGGGATTCCCAGATGGCGCCATGGGGAGGCGTGAAGTAGGGCTTATTAGCAGAACTGCAAGATGTTCGGCTGAAGAGGCTCATTCACGTCATTTAAGGAACTAGCACCTGTCGGAAGATGCTACTTCTACGAGGCCTTATACTAATCGTTGTCATCCAATACACTGCAATAACACTGATAAAATTAATCTAAATGTTTCATAATGCGTAGTAAGTTAAGAAATTGTGTTAACGACCCTGATAAGTTTTGTTACATTTGTGGAGAATATATTTTCAAGGATCAGCGAAAATTAATAAAAAACTATGTGACCCGCTTATATTTTGCTTACTTTAATATTGAAATTTGCAATCAAGGTATGGCGTGGGCACCTCATAGTGTATGTAAAATGTGCACTAAACGTTGTGCAAATGCGAGAAAGGTGCACCTAAATCTTTGAAATTTGGAGTACCGATGATTTGGCGAGAACAAAAAAATCATCATACTCGTAACGACTGTTACTTCTGTATGACAAGTATAGTGGGCATCAACGAGAGCAATCGCCACAAATGGAAATATCCTCATATTTCGTCAGCACTAGGACCAATTCCTCATTCAGAAGACGTTCCAATACCAGTTTTTCATCAGCTGCCACAATGTCAGAAGGAAGAAATTGATGGATCTAGTGATTCTTAAGACTTTGAATGCTCTGCAGAAAATCGAAACCTAAAACATTTGCACGAAACGAGCTTAATAATCTCTTCAGAGACTAACATCTTTCAAAGGAACATGCTGAGCTGCTAGCATTAAGGTTAAAAGAAAAAAATTGCTTAGCCTTTGATGTTCTATCGCACGAGAAAACAAAACTTATTGCAATTTTTTCGTTCTGGTGAAAATTTTGTATACTGCAGTGATATGAGAGGCTTACTGACTTTCATGGGCCTGGAGACTTTCCAGAATGGCAGTAAGCATCCTCCTATAACAATTGCCCACTCTACTTGTATGAAAGAAGAGTATGAAGTAATTTCAGTTCTATGGCAGAAAATAAAATATGTCGAACTCTGTCGATTTCAACAAAGTGGCTATACAAAATATTCATGTTTTATTTGTCTCTGTGACAGTAGAGCAAAATCAAGACACTGGATACAAAAAAATTTGCCTGTGATACATCTTCTGGTTATTGGTGAAAGCAATATGATAATTGAGCCTTAAGTTCCCCGAGAAAGAATCATTCATCCGCCTTTGCACATAAAATTGGGGCTAATCAAGCAAGTTGTGAAAGCTCTGGACAAAAATGGACAAAGTTTTCAGTATATTCCTCAGAAATTTCCTGGATTAAATGATGAAAAGTTTATAGCAGGCATTTTGGACAGTAAGTGGCCCAAAGGAACCGAGGCCGGTGTAAGAAAACGGAATTACAGACGTCGTTAGTGGCAAATATAGGCCCCAACGTTCATATGTTTAATATTACAGGGTTGGTGTGCCACAACTAGCTCGGTGAACGCTCCGCCTCTGAATCACACTACCTCTACAGCATACACCTCGGCTTGTGCTTGGTGGCATAGCACAACTTCAGCTGAGTGGAGTTCGTTGATAGTCAAACCAAATTGTATGACCCATGCAAATGTTCTTTTAAGCTTCAGATAAGAAGAAAAGTTATTTAAGTGAAACAGGTTGAACTTCGACCGCAGCGACCTCATTATCAAGAAGTGATGGCTGTAGTGTTAGAAGTTTAAGAAAAGTGTATTAACAATTTTGAGTTTCTTAGTAACTTATATTCTGAAACTACTATACTTTGTGCTCTTGGTGATTTCAATCTTGGTGATACAAACTGGTCTTGGTCTGAAAACGATAAAATGCTTTTTCCATATAATGTTAAGAAATAAGGTGATGGCGATGGCACGATAGTTAGCTCATTGGACTATCACGCAAACAGTCTGGGTTCAATTCCTGGCTGGGTCACCAACAATTTTTCAAATCGCCATCACCTTTTCGGCGGGCAATGGCAAACTCCCGAAAGTAAAAATTGCCTACGAAAAAGCTTCTAAGGAGTGCCGTTCGGACTCGGCCATAAACCATAGTCCCCGCTCAAATGTGACAAAAATGACAAGATGAGCAACACAAATGAGTGTCAAGAAGCTAGGCCATGGCCCATACCGGGCTGTCAGCGCCACAGTGCTTTTTTTTGTTAAAAAATATTGTGAAATTCTTCTGATTGCCTGTATGTCCTCACTTAATTAAAGCCAAGTAAAGAATAAAGCACACAAACGGTACAAAGCGGTTGGGAGTATTGAAAATAGAGAAACGGTCCTTAAAACCAGGAAAGATTTTATAATTTTAAATAATTTTTATTTAAAAATTACATCTTGTATTTAAAAAACAAGTTAAAGGTTGACTCTAGATGGTTTTGGTTTCATATCAACGATAAAGGGAGCACAAATGGTTTGCCCAGGCAATTGATCTATAATAACTCCTCGTCTAATGATACTAGAAGTACTGTTAATATTTTTCCTTAAAATTTCAGATGTTAGATCTGCAATTTTCAATTTAAAAACTACATCCTTGCTATTGTTCTTAAAAACTATTCCCATTCTATCAGCAAACCTCTTCACTTGAAACAGATGTTTTTTTGAAGTTTGGAAAGTGTCCTATTTGATACCAATATATAAGTCAGGCCCTAAAAATTTGTCACTAACTATAGAGGTATTTGTAAGCTCTCTGCTATTCCTAAACTTTTTGAGAGTATTGTTTAAAAGAAATTAGAGTTTCATGTTTACGAACATTTATCTGAGTTTCAACATGGCTTTGTCTCACTGGTCGCTGTACAACAACTAGCTTCTTAAAACTTCTTGAAAAAAAATTAAAATATTTAAGTTTCGTTCAGCCTTGCTTTACTGGATTCATTCATTTTTAATTGGCAGATCACAGAAAATATGCATAGAAAAGCACTTGTCTAAGTCTATTGCTTGCATTTCTTATTATTCGACATCGATTTACCGATGTCACTATCCCTTCTTTTATGACTATTATATCGATAGCTCTCCGTTAACAAGAGTCCATAAAATTAAAGATATGGGTGTGTTTAGAGATTCGAATCTCACGTTTGTTGATCATATATAGTATATTGTGGCTAAGGCTTTTCTGACACTTTTCATATCTTTCGTAGGGGATCGGTTCCATAGTACGCAGATATTGCATGGAACCCGTGCTATACGGTCCATTCGTGGGGCCAGTAAGTTACAATAAGATAGTTTTAAGTTATTTAAGCTAATTTTTAAGCGTTTTTTTGTCTAGCTTGTAAGAATTCCTGAATTGAATTAAATAAAAATGCATTAAAAATGAATGAAAATGAATACGGTCCATTCAGATCGTATTGAAAAAGTACAGATGCGCTTTACCAAATATCTCTTGTTCATGGCATTTTGTGTATAAGACACAATTTTTGTTCGCGTATAAGTAGACCTTTTATTTCGTCCATATTGCGAATATTTGCTCCCGGGAGAGAATTAAGACATAAAACTTTGTTCTTTCAATACAGGTGCCGAACAAATTATTGTGACAATGAACCGATAACAAGATCGTTAAAATTTTTAATAAAATACATTTTCACATTCCAAGGGAACGCTTTAAAAGCATCCTTTTTAGTTGGCTTTATAATTTAGTTTGAAATCATCATCACTTAAATGTTCATTATACGAGGGCGGGTCAATAAGTCCGTGACTTTTTGAATTTCTGACCTCTTTACTGAAACAGCAACACTGCTCCTGTCAACAGGCATCTGTCAGTTGACTCCTGTCAAAATTTAAACTTGCTGCGTCAGTTAGTTTGTGTTTGACAGCTAATTTTATCAGACTACTCACTAATTTGAGGAGAAAATGGAAAAAAGTGAATTTCGTGTGCTCATTAAGCATTATTTCTTGCGAAAAAAAACCATTACCGAGACCAAGGCTAAGCTTGATAAATACTATGGGGACTCTGCACCATCGATTTCAATGGTAAAAAAGTGGTTTACTGAATTTCGTTGTGGCCGTACAAGCACTGAAGATGCCGAACGTCCTGGTTGAGGTCTCTACACCCGAAAACAATCGAAAAAATTCACGATATGGTGTTGGCCGACCGAAGATTGAAAGTGCGAGAGATTGTGGAAGCCGTAGGGATCTCGCATGGCTCAGTGATGAATGATCGCTTGGGCATGAGAAAGCTTTCCGCAAGATGGGTGCCGCGTTTGCTCACAGTCGACCACAAACACATGTGCAGTTGCCATGGCAAAAGTCCATGAATTGGGCTATGAATTGCTCCCTCATCCACCCTATTCTCCAGATTTGGCTCCGAGGGACTACTTCTTGTTCCCAAACCTGAAGAAATGGCTTGGTGGAAAAAGATTTGACTCCAATGATGAAGTCATCTCGCAAACAAAGGCCTATTTTGAGGACCTCGACAAATCATTTTTTTTGGAAGGGATAAAAAAATTGGAGAAGCGTTGGACAAAGTGTATAGAGCTCAAGGGAGACTACGTTGAAAAATAAAATTATTTTTTTATCAAAAAATCTGTGTTTTAATCCAAAAGTCACGGACTTATTGACCCGCCCTCGTAGTTCATTATGTTTATATATAATTTATACAACTCTTCTTCTGCATTGTAGTCTGTAGGCATAGCTTGTAGATAAAATAATTAAATGAAATGAAATATATGAAACACAAATCGTTGGCAGGCCACAACAGTTCCTCATATCTTACAGGTTCAGTTAACCATCTTAAGGTGTTAGATTCAAGTGGCAACAGACGAGGCTTCGCCAAAATGCTTTCAAAAGAGACGAGCTTCCATAGTTTTGTTGAAAAATTGTATTTCTGTTATTTTTATTTCTTCCCCAAACTAACCAAATTAAAAAAATCGGTGGTTGTATCGATAATGGCGGAACGGAACGCCAAAAAGAGAACCCAAGGGGAAATTTGCGACAGGCAGCAGGTTGAGTGCTGCCACATTCGGCTGCTGAGCTAGGGGTGGGTTTATTCTGAAAAAATATGTAAAGCAATACTTAACTTTAGGATCCATGCAATTTTTTAAAAAGGAATCACGAAAACTTGAAGAAGACCAGGAAACGATTCACCGATGAAAGAGCAAATAAAAAATTAAAACCCAAGAAGGTACGTTTTAAGAAGAGCTATTTATTTCTCGGAACTTGGTATATCTCAATGCAGACTGCGGTATCCAAAAAAAAGAAATTACTCTTAATAAAAATAATGGCGATAAGAAATAACGGATCGGACACGGCTTCAGAATGGGCCGCTATCTTTCGTCTTCCCGAAGCGAAAAAAATAACTATCTCTTTAGCAGGTGGCGTATCCCGTTCCTGTTTTTTTTTTTGTTTTTACCGAAATTTTTTTTTGAGTGGACGAAAGCCAACTGGGATCTAAATACAAAACTACAACGACAGTACTTATCTTTTTGTTTTTCTCATTCGTTTTCCTTAATCGTCCAGGTTCTTCCTATGGGCCCTTATCCTGTCCTGTTTTCCCTTTCTTCAACCTTCCAAAATTGATTTTGCTTTTGTTTCTTTTTTTTTTGGTTTCCTCCACTATGTGATTTCCTTTTGATTCTATCGATCTTTCTTTTTGTCTTCCGTCTATCAATTCTTTTTTCCCCTCTCTATAAATATTTTGAGTTGGACTTCGAATAAAAACCTCTTTCTAACACAACGGTAAACCAAGAAGTGGTCGCCCTGATTTTACATACCGAATATTCAGCGACGCTCTAGGCCGAAGCGGCGAATATTCGGTGTCCGATTGTACGGCAAGGAAATTTTATAAAACATACAAGTATGTATGTACGTTCCACGTTACAAGATGCAACCTTTCTCATTACTGTGCATGCGTGCCGACAGATCGGCAGTCTTTTGTTTCATTTGCGTGTGGATCCTGTCGTGACAGGCATTATTTGCTCATTGTTCATTGATTGTATCACATTGTATTTCCAAAGTGGTGAGTTAGCATTTCCAGGCAAGGATTTCTAGTTTAGCTATACATTTATCAGTGTTTATACAGTGAGACAGTACCACTTCAATCTTCGAAGAGACTAGTCGTGTTACAGAAGCATAAAGCTCCCTTTTTACGAAAACTCCAAATCTTTATCAGTACACTAGTGACAAACAAATATCAACCACAAAAAAGAAAAGAAGAAACACAAAAACAGAAAACAATCGACTCTGCCTGCGGTGGATAAGTTGAAGCCTGCAAAAAAAAACAAGAGACGCCACCCTTTTAGTCAAATCAAAAAATAAAATACAATCCATGAAACTCCTTAAATTAACCAAAATGACGGATATGGAAGTAACAGCAACTGAACACAAAACATTAAACTTTTCGAAAGGTGTTATTTATTGCAACGAATTATGAAGCATAGACGAACCCATAATCCTCAAGAATTAAAAACACAAAACGTAGCTTGAGTCAAAAAAATCATGAAAAAACAATCAAACAACATCAACCATGAAGTTAAAACACAACGCTGGTAGAAACTGGACTTATCATAATAACATTCGCGAAAACACAAACTACCTGAGTCATTAAGAATTGGCTACGAAATTGTTCGCTTGCTTCCATACATCCCACTTCCACTCAGGTACAAACAATGCCTTCGCTTCGGACGCCCAACTACCATCTGTAATAGCGCAGAAATATGTAACAATGGTTCAGAAGAAAGACACACCAATGAAGGAGAACTCTGGAAGAACAAAATAAACTGTCTAAACTGTAAAAACAACGCAGAAATTGACCCCCAACACAGCCCCATTGACCGCAAATGCCCCACATTTCTCAAACAACAAGAATTGACAGCAATAATAACCGTCGAAAAAGTTGACCACAGAACTGCACTGGGTATATACTTCAATCGACGTGGCCATCAAATGAAGACCTCTTATGCTAAAACGCTTACAAACGCCACATCACAAAAAACAACTATCACCCAATCACCAAATACACATACACCAACAAGTACATCACATTACACCCAGCACACAACTGTACACTGCAACAACATCTAAATTCCCAATCTGCATCTACACCCTATGGCCACAACTCACTCGAGACAACAATAAACACAACTGGATCAACCAAAACAACATCATCACAAAAGCAATCTCATCAACAACACCCCCACCACACCGAACCAGAAGGCATGGAAACTGACTCCCTCAACCCAGCTGGCGTAAAATCGAGACCTATTTATCACATCTCACTAACGAATTAAAAGTAAGAATCTTTCCTAAAGATAAATCTAACTCTCTTTCAGCTAACTTCAAACCTTCCAAGCCGAAAACCAAACTCTCAAACAAAAACAAATACACTAACAATAGCGACAGCAAATCCATATAAAATCAAAAAGCGCAAGCAAATATTATCAAATCGAGTTCACTGCGAAAACCTCACATTCAACCATAAACAAAATTACATTTAATAACCACATATTAAAATGACACTTAATGTTATTCAATGGAACATACGCGGCTATACATCAAATTACAGTGAATTACAAATTATTATAAAAAAATATCAACCACATATAATAGCCCTCTAAGAAACACACATAACCACCCCGAAGAATATACCCATCCCAACTAACTTTACCCTACCTTCACCTAGTCATTTTAATTCCTTTGGAGGAACCGCCTTACTTATACATATGTAAGTCCATACAGTCAAAAGAAATACCAATCTCCAAAGAGTTCGAGGCATCCTGTGTCGAAATCGAGTCCACTAAGAAATTAAAAGTAATATCAGCTACATACCACCTAGCAAGAAATTCACATTTTCTGATTTGGATAATGTACTCAACCAACATTCGACAAAGTTAATACTAGGCTACTTCAATAGCTGGGGGACCAGTTGGGGCTCATCATTTTACAACACCAGAGGGAAAATAATTTAAGCATTTCTAAACAATTCGGACTTAATACTCCTTAACGACAAATCTCCCAGCCATTTTTCTACCCACAATATATTCACACATATCGTACCCTCATTCAGACTCAAATTGGAGTACAATCGATGACCTGTATGGAAGCGACCACTTTCCCATCCTCATTACTCAGTCACACCCAAAACCGAAGCAACCACAGTAAACCGATCTTTAAACTACATCTGGCAAACTGGGAAAAACACACCGAACTAATAAAGTATTACCACAACATAATCCCACTTTCCGATAACATTAATAAAGAAACTGCCAACATTAATAAAATAGTCCTTCAAAGCGCTCACCACTCCATACCACAAAACTCTCCACATATATTACACAAAAGAGTACCGGGGTGGAAAAAAACTTTAGAAAAATTAAGAAATGATAAAATGCAAACATGGCAGGCCCTCAAAAAATTAATATTCGGAGAAAGTATTATAAAATACAAAAAGGCAAACGCAATTTTAAGAAAAGAACTTAAAACTGCCAAGCAAACTGCCATTTCAACATTTACATCCAATATTCAACCTACTACCATATCTAATAAAATGTGGACAAACATTAGACGACTCTGTAGACTAAATAGCATAAAACACATCCATACCATAATAAACCCAGAAACCAACCTACCGATATCAGAAAAATTTACAATAGCCACCACCTTTGCAGCACATTGGTCTAAACAAGCCGATAACAGCAACTTCTCTCATATTTTCATCCAAGCCAAGGCCTCTCTCTCCATTTCATACTCTATCGCCTGGATCTAAAACAGCACAACAAATAGAAAAAGGGTTCAGTATGGTGGAACTTCTATCAGCACTAAAATATCTAAAGGGACATACCCCCGGAATTGATAGAATTTCATACCCCATGATACAAAAAAACCCACATATATTCCTAAATAATCACATTTTTGAATCATTCATCCCCTAAAGCTACAAAACCAGCCTCTCCATCCCGATTCCCAAAACAGATATTAACTTATACCGCCCAATAGCCCTAAACCCCTGCATCAGTAAAGTCCATGACAAAATTATAGCTAAACGTTTATGGTGGTTTGTCAGCAAAAACAAATTTATCCACACTAATCAAACCGGCTTCAAAAGGGGTAAATCTATTACAGACAATCTACTCTACATAGATCATCTGATAACAAACTCACTCACACACAAAAAACACTTATCAAAAGTGTCACTGAACTTTTCAAAAGCATTCGACCTTATCGGCATACACGCAATAGCCACCCAACTCAAAGAATGGAACACCGGTCCAAAAATATTTAAACACATCATTAATTTTATGTGCAACAGGAAAATTAAATGCCGTGTGTCCAATTCACAATTCGACCCATTTCCTTACCAAAACGGTATACCCCAAGGATCCCCTGTCTCGGTCATATTATTCCTCATTGATTACAATAAGCGTGCCAAAAAAAAAAACCTCAGTTTCACAGCATTGAAAGGAGTCGAACATCGGTGAGTTTGCATTGGCGGCCTTACTCGATATAAAAGGAGCTTTCAACAACGTGAAGTCCAGCTTGTAGACGCAAATATAGAACAGGGTATAATAAATCGGGCTTGCAACATGATTGCAAATAGGGTAATAAACTGTTCCAGTGGACAAAGCCCGGCTAGAATGTCAGTTACAAGGAAAAGCCCTTAAGGGGGAGTCATACCTCCACTCGTGTGGGTGCTGGTCATCAACGACATTCTTAAAAAGCTTGCTTCAATGGGTATTAGCGCCACGACATACGCGGATGACCTGGTCATAATAGTGCATGGAAAATACCTATACTTAAACACTTTAAGTGAGATTATGGGGCTTGTCTTGAAGATGATCAGCACTTGGGCAAGGGGCTGCGGTCTCAGTGTCAACCACCCCAATACAGAACAAGAAAGTACAAGAAACCGCAATTCACACTCCCAAAACTCAACGGAGTGAACCTGTCCCTCCCCTACAGCGCGAAGTATCTAAAACTAGATAGGAGTCTTAACGTAGTGGAAGGAATCAAATTGGCATATAATGCTCTTTTTCTATGCAACAGAACTGTAGCAAAATTTTGGGCCTAAAACCTGCTGTGGTGTATTCGCTATATACGGTGGTGGTGAGACCCATACTTACATATGGCGCACTAACATGCTGCAAAGCAACAAGTAAGAAAATGATCTGCGGAAAATAAGCGGCGGTTCAAAGAACGGCTTCAATAGCCGTTACAGGTGCACTGCCCCCTACCACCCCTACGGCTGCATTGGACACCTTCCTGCCAAGGAGAGGAGGGCTGCTCGACAATAGTGAGGTTGCTTACATCAAACCACCCCTCTGTATAGTAAGAGGCACTATCGATGATAAGACAATAAAGACTGTCAATATAATATTGGGTGATCGAATCTAGAAGGGCATAGGATATCCAATGCTCTATGGCAACTTCTCGATGATAGAAGATCTAGAAAACTGATGAAACTGAACTGGGATAAGTTTGGGACTTTAATATGAATCCTGACAGGACACACTCTCCTCCTGAACCACGCAAAGATACTGAAAATGACAGATACGGACATATGTTCATTCTGTGGCGATCTTCAAGGCGGTCGAGGACATAACACACATACTGTGTGAATGTAAGGCCATATCGCGTAGCCAAAGGAAATTCTTATGTAAATATTTCTTCGAAAACTTAGAGGAGATAGACGGCACGGATTTGAAAGACCTTCTTAGCCTGTATGTCTTATCATACACCCCGTTTAACCAAACCTTACCTAACCTAACCCAACCCAACCTAACCCAACCTAGATACATGATTTCAGCGGCGATCTTTTGACCCATTCTATCTTATTACTGTCTTTGTGTTAGTCTATGGAATACAACGGTTGAACACTGAAGTACGCTCTTCAACAATGGTTTGCATTAAACGAGATCCAATAAGGGCTGCCTAAAGCTCAGGGCGCGGGATGATCATTGGCTGCATTGGTGTACATTTAGTTTTGGCACAAACAAATGATACGACTATTTTTCCTTTGGGACCTTTTTCTCACAAATATGCGACTGCTGCAAATGCTTCTTCACTGGGGTTAACCAGAACATGAAGTTCCATTCGCTTCGGCAAGGCTATCGTGAACTAGTAGCGAGGAATTTGAAGTGCAGCTATTTAGTTATAGTTTTGACACCACTTGATTCACATCCATACTTCTCCCATCAACAGTTTGGCGACTATCACAAAGTTTGCTAGGAATCCCAGTGGATCGAACATTAACACACGCAGAAGTTGCCTCTTGCTCGGACATCTCTTTCCAGAAATTATATCTGGATCAACTCCGTAAAATCTAAGCTGGTATCGAAAGCTATCGCTTGAAGCCGAGTACTTTCTCCGTGGTCAAACTTTCATCTTCCAAAGCTTTGGTAACTTCTGACGAGTTTGAAATAAAACTACGCAGCTCAAATCCAGCCTCTTTGTGAATTTTAGCGACCTTTTTTGCAACATACTCGTAGATGACCTCTTCTGTTATTCGAAACTATCTTCCAATGTAAAATGAGCTGTATGGCTCTGCCCTTAATAATATTTCATTGCGTTGAAATTTCCTACATATTGGGCAGCACATGACGAACAGGCAGCTCCAAAGGTCATAACCAAAATCTCATAGATAATAGACTGGTTATCTTCCTCTTCGCGCCGAAAAAACTTCTGCGAGCTTTTATCCTCTAGACGGATCAGCACTTAGTGAAGCATTTCGCGTACGTCATGGCATACTCCAATGACTTCCACACGAAAATTGAATAACACCCGCAGCATCGGTTGATATTACTGTGGTCTCTTTGACAAGCATGAGTCGAGTGATACTCCATCAAAGGTGGCGGCGGCTTCAAACACCAGGCGAAGCCTGCCCGGCTTGTTGGGGTTACCACTGGAAAGTGTGGCAGATACCACGTCATCGGGCTTTATGTTTTCTTCTGCTGGCTGCAGTAAGCGGGCTTATCATTTGGTAACGTAGCCTGTTGTGATTTCATTGTAGGCGGCAGCAAACCCAGCCTTAATACCAACCCACCTGTTCCTAGCAATAGTGTCGGAGTCAGGAACCCGATGTTACCAAATTTCTAAAGGAATCCGAATTGAAAACGTGCTTTGATATTGCCAGTCGTTGATTCCCAAACACTGCGAGTAGGTACGTCTGAGTCCTGGCGGCATCTCCACGAAAGTGCAGTTTGCAGTTCTTAACTGGATTGCTTCCTTTGTGTTGGGTACCTGTTGCTCCTTTTGCGCGTATGACCTAGGTGTGCTCTCGAAGACAGGATGTTTGCGCTCATGCAACCACTGGTGGCAAACTTTCTAGCAGCCATCAATACCACATGTCCTTCGACGAAGACGACAGTTCCGAAGAGCATGTGCTGCGTCCAATCACCTACGACACAATAGAAATCGTTTTGCTTGAGTCCACCTTCGATTTACGTTGCATCCCAGAAAATGTTTACATTCCACCACGCTATGATGTAATGGCACATTGGGCACTTGAATATACTGGTAGGTTGCCCGTCGTCTGCATGTAGAACTGAACCCCGATTGGGTGCTACTGTCGGTTTTCCTATCGTTGGTCGGTTTTTGGTGTCCTTTACAGTTGAAATTATGTCTGCCATCTATTACTACTAGCTACTTAGCTAATCTGTGAATTCAATTATAGTTGGATATGGGTGAATTTGTACTGCGTATCCAGCCCACACAATCCTTTGACTCATAGACAACTTAGAAACTTGTTCCACAACCTCTCTACGGAGGACAAGATATCTGTTGAATCTCTCTGAGCTGGCTATCTATAAATTGCTCTGGTCGGCCGAAACTAGAACAAAGTTGCTCCACAACCGCGTTCATATCGTTGGCATGACGTTTCATACACCGGACTGCTTTTCTTGCTTCCTTCTTTACAGCCTTCTGCATCCAGATGTTGGTCTCAAAATTGCTGTAGTTGCAGGCAGAAGTTGACCTAGTAAGGGCTGTTGAGAACATAGACCAGATCACCATTGAATTCTGGCAAACCCTGCATTTTTGGCGGCACTGCTGATATCTGATGTGATGTGGAACTGTAATTTTCCCCAAAGGTGGTAGTAAGCTGTGGCGTATGACAATGCGGAGAGAGCCTTGTAGACAGCGACGCTTACGATCTGAAATTGGATCACTAGATATGATCGAATTAACTATTGTTGCATACAAGTAGCCTTGTGTAGATGATGACAGCAGTGGGTTGATGAACGATACTATTGGCCTTGTGCTTATCATTGAATATATCGGTAGAGTTGAGCAAATAGTAATAGCTCTGGAAAAAGGGGGAGTTAATTGGACACGCGGAGTACGAGTTGTGCTTTGTATTGATTTATTTTGCAATGCAAGCAGTGCAAGTTACGTGGACCCAATTTTACTTGGGTGCTCCTGAGTTCATTTTCAAAAGCGAAATAAAACGCTGTGGCTTAAGGAGGAGAATAGGAGATTGCGTTTAATATCGAATTCCTTATTTTATATGCAATATTTGATATTTTATTTCTGAAATTTTGACATTGTACTTTTTACATATTTAAGTTCGGATTTAAAACTAAAACCAAGAAAAGACGCGAATGGATGCTTGTCAAATGCGAGAAGTACAAACTGAGTCTAGGGTGAGACAACAATACTGGCAAAGATGGAATCTTGTAGTCGTTCCTTAACGCTGCCAATGGACTGGCGTCAGCACACGATCAGTTCATAAAACTTGTACAGAAGAGTTATTCACCGAAGACATAAAGACATTAAAGACAACTAACACGCTTTCAAGGACAAGCAAAATCCTTACATTTGATTCTTTCCTCGACGCTTAAGGATTGCTATGAGAAGGGGTCGATTCTTCAATTCCGTACAATCAACTGCATCAGTTAATATTAAAGGATTCCCACCATTTAGATTATGCTTAACCCTTAGAAATGAAGTTATGGAAGGGACGATGTAATAGCAGTGTTTATTTGCATCTGAACTAAAGCTATGCACATAGAGCTAGTAAGCCAGCCTACTGTCATTGCATTTATAGCCACCCTTAGAAGATTCTTCGCTAGAAGAGGAACTATATATGTGCAAATATATTTAGCAAATATATTTTAGGGCACAAATTTTAAAGCGGATGGTCCCTTGAACTTGCCAAGGAACTAGCCTCTCTAAACAAAACATGATACTTCAACCCCTTTCATCACCACATTTCGGAGGTCTGGGAGGCAGGAGCAAAATCCATAAAACCGCACATCAAAAAGACTAAAGGCAACAAAAAATTAACATTTGAGAAGTGTTCCAAATTAGATGGCCAAATTGACGTATTCCTCAATTCTAGACCACTATGTCCTATATCCTCAAATCCAGATGACTTGACTGTGTTGACCAAATGTCACTTTCTTTTCGGGAACCAATACACACTATACCAGAACGAAACCTGCAAGACAAAAATATCACCAGGGTGGATAAATGGAACTACATCTAGCGGCTTTCTGAAGAGTTTTGGAAGCAATGGAGCGTGTCGTTTCTCCATCTTCTCCAACAACGACGAAGATGGCTCCAAAGGCAGCCAAACAACAACGTAGGAGACATCGTTCAGACGCGTGTCGCATGTTTGGTCATCGGTACTCAAATGACCAATTGTGAAATTATCTCCCTTGCCAGTACCTGACTCTTGGAATTCGTTAAATATCTCACATCCCCTTGACCGTATGAACATTAAATAGCTACATAAAAAAATAATAAACGATGGAAACAACAGAACACAAAATGCCATTTATTCATTATATAATATGATAAGAATATATAAGAATATAATATTTAACTATCATAATGAAAATATAGCAGTTTGCAGCCAAATCATAATCAGTCTGCTAAACATAATTCAATAGAAGCAATTACCAACTTACCCCCTGTGCAAATATTATTTTCCATCTCCTCTACCTAGGCAGGATTCCTTATGCAGATAATTAAAAACCTGAACTTAAATTTGGTTTAAATTGTACCTTCATATCAAAAAAAAAAAACTCAACCAATGCACAATGAGTTCAACGAAAGGCCTTCCAGAAGGTTGTTGCTTCCAAATCTATCATGATCAATAACATCAAATCCGTTTGCTAACACCAGAATCCCAAATTGCGATCAAACCAAACAACATAACAAAACCACCAACCACCACAGAAGAACACAAAAGCAAATATTAACAAATGTTAACATCCTCGTAAGGCATCATCTTCCTCTGACATATATGTATCAAAATGCAAATAGGGTCAACAGACATCCCAACTACACCAAATTGGTCATGGCAAGGATAAAGGATGTATTTGTTTTCTAAGGGGATTACTTCGAAAACAAATGGTTAATAATTGGTATTGTATGACATATGCACTCTCTAAAATTAAAAATTTTAATGTATGATATGAATGTATTTTATGACATTCAAAGTCAAGCTCAAGTTCAAGCTCAATCATCATAGTAACACAATAAAGAACAAAGTACTCGTACAACGTGAAGTCAATTGGATATAGTCTTTTGAATGTATTTTTTTTACGTAATTTTTTGTGTAATAAGCTTGAGCCAAGGCAACATTACTTCTGCAAATTATTTCTTAGTTCAACTTAATTTAGAATACGCATACACCAACTTATCTGTAATATAACATATGTCCGGTTGAAAGAAGGCCCGATTCACAGAACCTGAGCATTCTTTGTTCTATCATCAAGAAAGGAGATCCTCTGAACTGCGCCAACTACAGAGGAATCACTCTTCATAACATCGCTTACGAGATCTTATCTGTCGTGTTGTATGACCCCCTAGCGACGGTCGTTATCAACCTGATAGGTCCATATCAGTGTGGTTTTAGACCACGACAGACCAACATCGACCAAGTATTCATTCAACGGCAGATCTTAGAGAAACCATAAGGATCAGATCAATGCATACAACCTACTCATCGATTTCAAGGCCGCGTATGACGGCATCTATTGTCATGAGATTTCTTCATCATCATACTTGAAAGAGTAGATCAAAACTAACGCGCAAGAAGAAGGTGCACAATCTTTCAAAAGACCGTTCAATTACTCGCATACGCCGATAATATTAACATAATCGGATGAAAGTAGCGTGATGTCAGTGGCACCTTCTCGAGTATGTAGACAGAGCTGGCGACAATAGTGTTGTGATGAATTAGTCGTAACCAGGACTTTATGTAAACTCCCGAATGGTAGCAATAAAACACTCAAATTAATTGTCTTATTGAAAAGGAAAACGATAAAAGTGTACTATAAATTTTTCAATTAATAAAAGAAACGTGGTTATGCTGGGTGTTTACCGTGCCAGGTGAGTACTTTTAAGGAAAGAGAAAAGGAAATATATAACCCCATGTTGTAAAAATGACTGCCTTGCTCATATACATTTTTTAAGCTACAAGTCCTGTTCAGTTTTAGCCGTAAGGGAGAAACTTGTTCTCAGCTTACACTGTAGCTGAGACTGTTCGCCATACTACTGTAGCGGCCATGTAATTGTAGGTGGCATAATTTAATAATTCATGCTACTCTTGGCTAGAGGGCGCGTAAGAAGAAAAAGGAAAGAGAGAGAGGAAGGAGTTCAAGTCACGGAAAAATAAAATAGTTAGTTCGCGATCAAGCATGAGGAAGGAAAGATGAGGTTGTAAAAAGCTATAAATTAAGTTTAAATAAATGGATTAAATATATGAATCAATGAACTAAGTTAATAAAGATTAAGTGTATGTGTATCATTTAAAGTGGTTAGCGAAACGTAACTACATTGGTGACCCCGCACGTTTTAAAGAAAAAAATAATAATAACTAGCTACATAGCCACATCGAATTTTTTTTTCATACCATAAGCTCAAACTCACAGACCATTAACATTCAAGCACATTACGCCATTTTTAAGAGAAATATATGCCAGCATCCAACAAAATCTATACCATCCTTCCTCATTCTTGCAAAAATTGATCGTCACCAACTCGCCAACATAGTAACCATTGGATTTTTTCTAAGATTTATCGCCACGCGGCATTCAATCACACCCAGAAACATATTTGACTAGACCACATTGCAGTCTCTAATATTACATATCATCATACGTTATTATCACCATCATCACCTTTAATATCAGCATCATAATCATTCCCATCATAATCATTATCATCATTATCATCATAATCATCATCATCATCATCATCATCATCATCATCATCATCATCATCATCCCCATCAATCGTCATTATCATAAAACATCAAACAACACACAAAGGATCAATAAGTATATAACATTTGTATAAGTAATTTAGATTAGTTTTACATCCTTATATCTTTTACTCTAAAACGTATTCATATATATATATATATTGTTATGCCTCGGCTATACACGTAACCAAAAAATATATTATGGATGTCTTCCGCAAGATGGTTCCGTCAGGCCAGAGTATTGTGGTAATGGTTCCTCCGGTATTAACCTTGGGAACGATGTACGATCACCTTTCGATTACTAGCGAGAACTTATAACTCAACGATGCGAGTACCAGAACAAGGTTATGACTCACGAACAAAGTACAAAACACACTTTTTTATTTAAGTATAATATGTAAAGTTTACTTTATTAATAATTATTTAGTTTATTCAGTAGTGACTGCCGTTGCTTAAGTCCGAAATACAATTCAAAAATTCTTATGCTATACCTCTGGTTTTATTTAATCAATTTTCGCTTATCATGCTAATTATTTATTGTCGTTGTGCTGTTTCCCGGAATATGCTGTTGACTGGTAGAAACTGCTGTTGACTGGTGGAAACTGCTGACTGCATGTCCGCAGTGTTTTCCGGTGCATGCATAACACCTCCCCCTTTTAAACACATCTAAGGATATCTAATCCTGAGATTGGACTTAGGTTTGCCCATTTCTATTTGTTCTTGGGAATCTTCCTCAGTGTATGTTCCTGATGATATTTCTAGCGTTCTCTCGGGATTCACGCGGTGTTTTCTATTGAAGCATCTATTGAACAAAGCTATGGTTGTCCTTCCCGAATTTCGGTTGCACTTCCACATTGTGTACCCTACAAGGAATAAACAAAGAACTCCAAACGTTGATATAAGAACACCTTGGGATCTTTCAGGTATCTTCTCTAGTGCCTTTGACCAAAAGTTTCTCTGGTTCTGTATTTCCGACGTTAGATCTTGCAGCTCGTGGATATCCTTAGCGGTTACTTTAGACATCGGTTCCTGATGCATTTTTATGTCTTTTAATCTCGAATTCCAGCAACAATCCTCCAGGTCACCATATGAATACTTATCTTTTAAAGCTATCTCAACATTAGAATTTATTGTACTTAGGGTCATATCGTAAGTTTCGAATCTACAATTATTTTCAATTAACATTATGCCTGACCCAGAAAGTAGGCCGGTCTCGGTTTCATTTTTACATTGACATGTATACTTAGTTTCCTCTGTTACAGTAAATATAAAAAGGTTTTCTTTTAATTTATGAAAGATTTCAATTTTGGAATTGACAGGTTTCGCAATACAATTATTTGCTCTATTTCTCATAAATACATTAATCTCACAATTAGAGTCGCTTATGGTACTTCTTAACAATTGAGGTTTACAAACATAAATTTTATTAATCATTTTACAGTCATCCAAATTTTCCTTAAGACTATATTCTTCTCTGTTTTTGTTAATTATCAAATATTTATCACTTAAAGCTAATATAATGATTCCGTTATTGACAACTTTAGGTACAGTAACTATCTCGTATATTTCAAAATGTTCTTTGGATACTGTTGGAATATTAATAATAACTATAATGTTTTGATCTTTTGCAAATGCTTTAATCTCTAATGTTTTCAGAATTTCGGAATAGCTCTCAGTTGTTGGTTCTACTGCTAAAGTGTTATCGTGCTCTAGTTTTCTTAATTCACCGATCAAATCTATTGGTTCAATGATTCTTGGATGTAGGATACCTGCTTGTATAAATAATAAACTATCGATAAGCTGCTCAATTTCTAGTTCCAATTGCATAATTTTGTGGTTAATTTTACTTGAGATTTCATCATAATACGATGTTAAGAGAATAGATCTGTTAAGATCAATTTCTTTAGCATTTACTTTGTTTATTTCGGTAATAACGTCATTTATTTTCTTTAAAGTAACATGGCTATTCTTAACGCTTTCTAGCACCTGTTTGTTTAAGTGACTTAACACCTTAACGTTCTCTTCCATCCCGTTTTTGATACGATTTTCGTTTTCAGATATACCTTGAATCGCTTTGTAATAGTATTCAGCGTCTTCGCTGTCCATTGTCCCAAATAGGACCTTAAAACCTGTACCTAAAGCATTGATCAATTCACGCTTTTCCCTTCTTTGTTTTCCGACTATTCCTAGGATTAATCCAATCCTATGGTCAATCTTTGTTATTTCTCTTTTTGCTGCTAATTGATATTCTTTACATCCTGTTTTGGATTCAATACAGAGACTATCTATTGAATTGATTATATTCCTAATGTTACTACTTGATAATTCTAAAACGTTAATGTCTAAGTTTATTGCAAAAGCTATATGTTTATTGATTTCCGTTGCGTCTCCTACATGGTTAAAATATAACCCACTGTTGTTCTGTAGGCCTCTTACATGGACGTTCTCTGCCGAGACCCGGCTGGTGATTGAGACTCTGAAAAATAGGGTTTGATGTTAGCCTTATTAAACTTCTGGGTTTTAGTCTGGAGCTTAACTATAAGGTAATCCTCATGGACATCAACTACAGTGAATGGACCTTTGTAAGTACTTCTCTGTTTGCCCTTCCGTTCATTACGGACTAAAACCTTTTGACCTATTTTGTATTGTTGTGCTTTTCCCAACTTCCTATCATACCTAACTTTAGCTTTCTCCCTGCAACTTCTGGTTTTCTCTTTAACTTCTGTTTGTATGTTAAACAAATTAGCTTTCAATTCGTCAACGTAGTCATAAATCGATCTCTCCTGATTTGAATCTACTCCACTTGGTCTATTTACCTCCGTACCAGAGACAACTTCATATGGTGTGTAACCTGTTGTATTATGGACGGTGCTATTATAGCAAAATCCGGCATACGGCATACGTGTATTCCAATTGTCTATCTCATCTAGCTCTTTTCCGGTTGACCTCAGGTATTCTAATAATCGACAATGTGCACGTTCGACGCTGCCATTTGCTTGTGGGTATGCAACGCTTGTTGTTATATGTTTTATACCTAACAGCTGACAAAATTCTTTAAATAGACCATTACAAAATTCTAAGCCATTGTCCGAGAGAATAAGTTTTGGCATTCCAAAGTTCATTATCCACTCTTCCATAATTGCGCGAGCAACAGTGTTCATGTCTTTACTCTTTAGAGGGACAAATTTGATGAACTTGGAAAGATCATCCTGCATTGTCAGTCCGAATTTGTATCCATCTTCAGTTTCCTGAAATGGTCCTATAATATCGATCATTACTTTTTCCAATGCTCTGTTCGCGGAACTGATGATCTTCATCGGATTCCTAGTAGGTGCCCTATTTACCTTTTCGGTCTGGCACTGGGGACAATTCCTGACGAAATTTTCTATACACTTTTGCATGCCTCTCCACTTGAATTTCCTTCTTATCCTTGAGTACGTGGCTTTTTGGCCCGTATGGCCCCCTATCAAACCCTCATGGTACTCTTTCATTATTTCCCTTTTCCTATCTTCATTGTCAACAAATTCTTTCCCGTCATCTGTATCTTCTTCGATCTCGTTGTCTCCTTCATCAATAATATTACCTTCTTCTAACGCGAGGAGCTCTTCAGAAATATTGACATTATTTAAAGCATCTTCTGTTATATAACTTTCTTCTATCAACTCGTTATTTGTATTAATCTGTTTATCTTCTACATTCGGATCTCTTGCACTAAAGCCATCTTCTTCTAAAAGACTTAATAGGTCTTGCCAAGTTTCTTCCCTTTCCTGTTCCGTAACTCTAACGTTCTTACTCATTACATTGGCTTTCTGTCTATCTACTACTCTAATATGTTTGGCTAATTCATCAATATCTCTATCTGTTGTTCCCAGATTTCTACTTAACTCGTCTGCAACAACATTTTCTTTCCCTTTCTTGTAGACAATGGTATAGTCAAACTCTTCCAATTTTAAGCGCCATCTAACAAGTCTACTTCCAGGATCCTTAACATGAAATAGCCACGTTAAAGGCCTGTGATCTGTTTGAATAACAAACTTCGTTCCGTAAATATACGGGCGAAACTGTTTGGTGGCCCATACAATAGCCAAACATTCCTTCTCTGTGGTGCTATAGTTGCACTCAGCTTTGTTTAAAGTTCGACTCGCAAAATGGATTGGCAGATCTTTACCATTATGCTCCTGACTAAGAACAGCACCGATGCCTCGATTGGAAGCGTCTGTCGTAACAATGAAGGTTTTGCTGTAATCCGGATATTGTAAAATAGGGTGTCTTGTAATTATATCTTTTAGTTTATCAAAGGCCTGTTGCTGCTCCTGACCCCAAATGAAACCGACGTCTTTCTTAAGGAGTCTGTTAAGAGGTTCCGCAATACCACTAAAATTCTCAACAAATTTTCTGTAGTACCCGATCATACCAAGAAAGGATTTTATTCCCTTGGGATTTTTGGGTGCTTCCATCTGCAAAATGCTCTCGATCTTCTTAGGATCAGGCTTAACGCCTTTATCGGTAATTATGTGCCCTAGATATGATACCTCCCTTCTCAAAAACTCGCACTTATCGGGCTGTAACTTCAAATTCGCTTTTCTCAGTTGTTCAAAGACTGCCACTAATTTATTGTTGTGTTCATCTAAATTCTGTCCGTAGACAACGATGTCGTCTAAGTAGACGAAGCATTTTATTCCCTGTAGTCCAGCTAATACCGTGTTCATCAGCCTCTGAAAACAGGCTGGAGCATTCTTCAGTCCCATTGGCATTCTCGTGAATTCAAAGTGACCATATGGGGTGCTGAATGCCGTTTTTTCCACGTCGTCTTTTTCCATTGGGATTTGATAAAATCCAGACGTTAAGTCCAGAGTGGAGAAGTATTTCGCTTTTCCAAGTTGGTCCAATATCTCGCTTATGTTCGGCAGTGGGTAATTGTCGGCGATTGTAAGTTCATTTAACTTACGGAAGTCAATCACCATACGCCACTTTTTCTTGCCGCTAGCATCCGCCTTCTTTGGAACTATCCATAACGGAGAGCTCCAAGGAGAACTGCTGTCTTGGATAATGCCGTCGTCCTTCAGTTTGTTAACTTGGTTCCGCACTTCTTCTTCATGGACTTTTGGATAACGATAGCTTTTGGTGAACACAGGTTCCGTTCCAATGCCAGTGCGTATTTTGTGTTTGACGAAATCAGTTTTAGACAACTTTTCGTCTTCAATGCTAAAGATATCGCTAAATTGTTTCACTATTTCTATTAGGTTTTCTTTTTCCTCTGTATTTAAATGGTCGACTCGAATATTACCCGCAACCTTCTTTGTCCTTTTCTTAGCGAAATCGAAGTTTCCTAAATTTGCACCTTGGATGCGCATTCCTTTTATATTAAATGGTTTATCTGTCGTGTTGACAATAGATACTAGGCATTTGCCCTCTTTATTCTCGGTTACGCAACTAGGGATAATGATACCTTCAGTTACCTCTTGTTTAGGTATCACTATCTCTCTGTCGAGATTTTTATCAACCTTGACGGTACGGAACACTTCAGATCTCTCTTTGACGATTTCTTCTTCGTGAAGATATCGCAGAGGGATCTTTCCGATTTTTCCGCTTATGACATTTTCCTGGTAATCGATCGTGAAACCACTCTCTCGTAGGAAATGGTTTCCGATGATCCCATCATAATCCCCCAATAACTTGTTGTCAACTACTTGGAATAGCAATGTTTCTTGTTTAGTTCCGTTTCCAGAACCATCAAAATCAACCTTTATTTTCACTTCTCCTAAAGTCTGGCACATTTGGCCACTAATTCCTCTAAATTTCATTATTCCTTCTTCATTTACTTCGTCTTTATAGACGCACTTCGCTTGGATGATAGATATTTCCGCACCCGTATCTATAATTAGCTTTCGCACTTCTCCGTTCACTACAGCTAAGACATGAGGACTTTCAGAACTATCTAGTACCCTAAGCTGCACGATTGCCTCCTTTACCGCGCAGCCTACTAAAAATCCCTTCCTTTAAAGCGAACATCGCTTGAGGTAGATGGTTGGTTTGGGGGTTGTTCGTTTTCAGTTTGCTCTCTCCTAAATGGATTTCTGCTATTTCCATTTCTTCCGTTTTTCTTAGGTTGCCTACAGTTCCTAGCTATATGACCAGGTTTTCCACAATTGTAGCAACACCTGGTGTCCGCAAAATTAATCTTAGCTAAGTTCTTAGACGTGTAGTCTTTCTGTGTATTCGTTCTGAATAAATTTATTCGCTGTTCTTCCTCACAAGCGAATTTACTTGCTTCTGCGAGCGTTGTTGGACGTTGGGTGATTACATATGTTGATAATTTTTCTCTCAACCCATTTATAAAGACTGTCAACGTTTCGTTTTGTATGTAATCTATTTGACCTGCCCTATGTTCCTTTTTTACATCTACCAGTTTGCTTTGTAACAAGCGCCGTTGAAGTGTCTTTACGCGTTGCAAAAAATGCACTACTGATTCATCCTTATTTTGTCTTATCGATATGAGTTCTCGATGTAGTTGCAGAGCACTATGGGGTTCGCGAAAAACTAATGTTAACTCTTTCTTGAGATTCTCCCAATCCTCAATTTCTCGGTTCATGAGGATGGTTGTGGCATTGCCACGAATTTTGGTCTTTATGTACTTGAAAAGTACATTTTTCTGGTTCTCTGAAGCTAATTCAATCGCATCATTACATGAGTCGATGAAAGTAAAAACCTCATCGCTCGTCCCATTAAAGATTGGGATAAATGAAATTAGAACCGAAATTGGAATTGTTTCTGGCATGGTGTCACTTAACTCACTATCACTTATATCACTTAAATAATCGTCAAAACCTGCAGCTACGTCACGGTTAACAATATTATCACTGTCTAAACTATCTAGCCGATTATTTGAAAACATAGAATTTTTTTTTTCTTTCTCTTTCTTAGGAGATTATAAGAGATAGCCACTTCACAATAAAAATTAAACAAACTCACAATATTATTAGTACTGCTAGATCATTAAGACATTATGGATGTCTTCCGCAAGATGGTTCCGTCAGGCCAGAGTATTGTGGTAATGGTTCCTCCGGTATTAACCTTGGGAACGATGTACGATCACCTTTCGATTACTAGCGAGAACTTATAACTCAACGATGCGAGTACCAGAACAAGGTTATGACTCACGAACAAAGTACAAAACACACTTTTTTATTTAAGTATAATATGTAAAGTTTACTTTATTAATAATTATTTAGTTTATTCAGTAGTGACTGCCGTTGCTTAAGTCCGAAATACAATTCAAAAATTCTTATGCTATACCTCTGGTTTTATTTAATCAATTTTCGCTTATCATGCTAATTATTTATTGTCGTTGTGCTGTTTCCCGGAATATGCTGTTGACTGGTAGAAACTGCTGTCGACTGGTGGAAACTGCTGACTGCATG
Source organism: Volucella inflata (assembly GCA_928272305.1). NCBI lineage: Eukaryota > Metazoa > Arthropoda > Insecta > Diptera > Syrphidae > Volucella > Volucella inflata. Next base: position 112,977,198 of record OV743716.1, on the reverse strand, counting down.
TCTGCAGTGTTTTCCGGTGCATGCATAACAATATATATATATATATAAGCCTCTTAAATTCATTTGTAAGTCGAACGCCTTTCTTTCTCTCTCGCGTCAACCTCAATAATTCGTAATGATAGACGAACAGCCTCCGCTGGCACAAAACCAATCCTTCCAGCCAGCATCACAACCGACACTTGACATAGACCAACAGTCAGTTTCCCGGCGCATTGATTACGAAAACCCTTCGACAGGCTGCGCAGTCGCAATAAAACTGCCCGAATTTTGGACAAAAATGCCTGCTATCTGGTCTATCCGGGTATAATCGCAATTCGCGATAAGGAACGCCACCACCGAACTATCCAAATTTCACTACGTCGTCCAAGCTCTTCCACAGCACGTTGCTGCAAGTGTGTACGACATTTTAACCCAAGATTCCTCTACCCCCTACTCGAATTTGAAAAAAGCTCTCATTGGCCGCCATTCTATGAGCGAACGCAAGCGTATAGAAGTACTTTTGTCGGGTGAAGAGTTGGGTGATAAAAAACCATCGGAATTTTATCGCAGACTTCAAACTTTGGCTGGACAATCCACGATTGTGACAGAAAGTTTAATCTTCGAGCTGTGGAAGCGAAGACTTCCCACATTGGTCAGAGTTTCAATAAAGTCTAGCTCCAAAACAAGCATGGAACAACTCCTGCAAGTAGCTGATGATACCAGGATGTACCTCTGGCCCAAAATGAACCATGATATAAACTCATGGGCTAAAACTGGCGTTTCATGCCAGAAGGAAAAGGTCTGACCAAATTAAAATACCTGCCGGTAGATTTCAGCATATCCACCTAGACATCGTCGGTCCCCTTCCGCCATCGAACGAGTGCAAATATTTGCTTACAATCATTGACAAGTTTTCTAGGTGGCCAAAGGCCTACCCAATTCGGGATATTATTGCGGAGACAATCGCCAAGACATATTTTAATGAGCACGTTTCTAGTTTCGGGGTACCAAATATCATAGCAACTGACCAAGGCTCACAATTTTGGTCAAAGCTCTTTAAAGAGCTTACAAATTTCCTCGGTACCACACGCATCCGCACAACGGCATACCACCCACAGGCCAATGGAATGGTGGAACGATGTCACAGCAATTAAAATCAACTATTCGAACTTCAAGAATGACAAAAAATTGGTCACAGGCGCTTCCTCTAATATTATTAGGTATCCGAATAACCACCAATGAAGACACAAATCACACCCCTTCTCAGCTCCTGTACGGAGAGAATATTAGATTACCCAATGATCTTTCTTTTGCATCCGCAAATAATTCAAATGATATTAATTTTGTCGAACAACTAAAATTATTTTTCCAAAACATACGAAAAGAAAAATTACGAGTACAAACCCGAAAAGCAACACCACAAAGATCTATTCATTACCCAAACACAATACACACTTGTAAGCAGGTCTTGGTCAGAATCGATAAAGCAAAATCTTTAGAATCTCCTTATGAAGTCCTTTTAAAGTAGTAAAAAAATTACGTAAACAATTTGTAATTGAAAAAGCCGGAAAAACATTATCCATCGCAATTGACAGAATCAAACCATTTAATGACATCGACAACTTTCAAGTAAACATCAGGTCGCTGCGCTGGAGGGGGTGATGTAGCGGCCATGTAATTGTAGGTGGCGTAATTTGTTACTCTTGACTAGAGGGCGCGTAAGAAGAAAAAGGAAAGAGAGAGACGAAGGAGTTCAAGTCACGGGAAAATAAAATAGTTAGGTCACGATCAAGCATGAGGAAGGAAAGATGAGGTTGTAAAAAGCTATAAAATAAGTTTAAATATTGTAAATGGATTAAGTAAATGAATAAATGGACTAAGTTAATAAAGATTAAGTCTATGTGTATCAAGTGGTTAGCCAAACGTAACTACACTACCCCTTGGTAGTTTCACCCTTTGGCGCTTATATCGAGTACTGCCAGTTTCACCACACGTCTTTCATAAGCACCATTTTGGGTTTGAACTGTGGCACTCCTTACTTGGCCATTCTTGTTTGTAGTACTCGTCCTTTTGCCCATGAGTTTTTCGGGTCGGTTGCAATGTCTCCTTCTTCAATCTGTTTAACAGGTGTAAACCAATTTGTTCGTCTGGTTTGGAAGGTATTCTGAAATCCAGCGCCTGAAAAAGTGATCTGCAAACTGCTATGATGTAAGCCAATTATTTGTTAGAACTTTGATATCGTCGTTTAATACAGTCAGGGGTTTCGTTCTATTAGACGATCCCAGGAGAAAGTGAGTGACTGTGTAAGCGCTTCTTCCTTTTCTGTTTCCAACGGAATGTAGATTAATGGCCGTGACTTAACGATGTATTCGGGTTCAATTAGCTTACTTCGCAGAAGCTCATCGGTGGGATTGCGAGTCGGCATTATTGCACTGAGCACCGTTTTGACGGAACGCACCATTCGTTGCCAACTCCCACCCTTATGGGGCTAACCTGCTGGTATGAACTTCCACTTTGTTATTGTTGATGTAAATGCTTCTGCTAACTTCTTTTTCTAAACGTTTTTTAAAGCTTCTTTGGAAAGTAGTTGCATTTGTGTTCAATTGATGTTCCTGGACTAGCGATGAAATTACGTAACGAAAGAATGCAGGAATCTCTCGTCAAGGTGTGAGTGAGAGAACTCCCCATCTTTTTTCGGTTTTTCGACCAGCGGTGACATGCATTGGATTAATGTTGGTCATCGATTTCGATGAAAGAGAAGGGTCTGCAAAAGGAAAACAGTCGCGCTGTGGTTTTGCGTTTTAACAATACTGAAATGAATTTCTAGTGCTTCCTAATGCGGCCCTTAGTCGAATAATATGATATTTTCGGCGAAGTTCGTTTATTACGCTTTCGTGGTTGTGATGATTGTGGAATCGGTGAACATCCATAATATTTAGTGTTGTAATATGCTGTGATTGGTTGCTTAAAGTCTTTCCTCTACTCTGAGTACCGGTTTTCGTCCAGAAGAGTACCGCTGTTGAAAGGGGACTGCTTCTTTGCACAGTCTTGTTTGCCCCCAGATCTGCGAGTATTTTCGCTTAACTAAGCTCTTATTGTGCCTAGGCTGCCCTTCGTTCATGTGACAAGTCGAAGCACTTTTTCAGTATTTGGCGCGATCTCCACGCAAGAACATAGGCTGTACTCCTGAGTAATAAAACCAATCTTGAGGTTTCGATAAATCGAAGGACACTTTCGAGCTGAAGGGTATGGATGCACAATAAATTAAGATTTTAGTTCTTCAACTATTGGAAGGATTCGTTTGGGCAATCTTCTGAAGGAGTCTTGAGAAATTCATAGCCCACTAACCAACGACTTGAAAGGGTGAAGTTCGGTGGCCTCCGCCTCTTAGTAGCCTCGTCAGCTACGTTCATGTTGGAAGTCCAACATCAATTTGACACTTCAGAGGTATCTAATATTTCGCTGACACGGAGGGCAACGAATTGTCGATATCTGCGATGATCTGAACGAAACCACCATAGAACGTTATTTGAGTCCGACCAAAAGACTCTCTTGCTGAATTTGATTGTATGGAACTCACAGATACTTTTCGCAGATCGGGCACCAAGTACGGCAGCTTGTTACTGAAGACGGAGAATCGATATGGACTTAAGCGGCGGTACCCTAGTCTTTGCTCCAATTGCACTCCACGGATGTATTGTCGTCGTTTCTTACGTATGCTACAGCCGTAAAGCCGTTTTCTCTGGCATCGACAAAGGCATGTAGTTGCTTGTCGATCCTACATGAATCATTTGTAGTGTAGCATCTAGCAACCCTTAGATGTCGAGTCCATTTTAGCCATTTTTGCTCGCCCTTTCTAATTTCTGCATCCCATTCAATTATGGAATGCCAAATTTCCTGCAGAAGTATCTTGCCGTACATGAGAAAATGTGCTTACAAGCCCAGGGGATCGAAAATTGTCATTAAGGAACGAAGAACTGCGCGTTTGGTGGGACGGCGAGAGCAAATGAAAAACGACGCACGCTTTGGATCAGCATTCAGTTTATATGTGAACAAATCCGAAGATGTACACCACCACATTACGAGGACCTTTTCTATGTCTAGCTCAATGTACGGACTTACATTTCTCTGAGCGGTGTATTTGTAATTCAGCGCTCTTATTACAGTTGCTGAATTAGAAATCCAGTTTCCTATATGATGTATGTAACGAACTTCTTGCGCAGGCCTAATCGCCGCAATCTGAGTTGGTAAGCGTCGATTAGATCGTCTACGTAATTATTATTTTTTATCGATTGAACTGCTCTTCGGAATTGTTTCGTGAAATTTTTGGCGTTTATGTTTAGATGAATTGCGCTCAGCGCGGAGAGCATGTTGTTTCGAAAATCATACCTACCATCACGTTGGCATCAAGCTCCTTGTCTGTACCATCGCTCTACAAAAATCGCTGAAAATGCTCATCTCTGTCCGCGAACCGGATTTGATCGAAATTTTCTATTTTCTCCGTGTATTACCCACCCAAGTCGGGTTTAAGCTACCACGGGCTCCTTCAAACCTCCTTCTTTGACTCTAAGTGGAAGTCCGAGCTTAACGTTGTTAAGTCCTATCTGAAACCGTGGAGCTCCTTTACTATAGGCTTCGATTGTATTCCTTTGAGGTTCTCGTACCTCTATTTAAGTTAGCTAGGCTCCAGATCTTGAGGTGGTAGTTGAAGGTTTTCTACTGTATGCACATCCATAAGATTACACTTCTTCGAGTTGAGCGCAGTACTAGAGATCTCTAGTATTCCCCATCTACTTGATGCATAATGGTTGCAACGATCTCTCTACTCTTAGTTGTCGGGCAATCTCTTCGTCCATTAAGGTGAGAGAAGATCCACCATCAAGGAATGCAAGTGTATTTATGCCGTACAAAACAACAGGTATGATTCGGAATAGAATGAGATTAGTGTTCAAAGGTATTGCTTTCCTCTGGTTTTGTGAATGCGAGTCGACAGTTCCAAACAATGGTTCATGATCGTTGATAACATATTTATCATCGCGAGCTCTTGAAATAGTTTCATTGCCGCATTCCTTTTCAGCTCTTTGGATATCTTTGCTGTAATTGTGTAGCAACCTATGGTGGTTAAAGGTAAGCAAGTTTTGGTAAGCAAGTTTGGTATAGTTGATGTTTTCACTTCTGACCATCTATCAGTGCAGCTCGTTTACTGGAACTTCAGGCATATACAGCACTGTCTTAAATTTTCCAGATCTAGGCGAAGGTATAGATCGAATTTCTTGCAGCTGTGTATGAATAATTACCTCTGGCCGTCGGCAAAACATCTTAATGTCGCGATAATTTGTTGCACACAGTTTGGATGTATTAGAAGACTTCTTAAGGCGTTAAGAGCTTCTCTTCTGAGTGCTCTGTTGACCCGGATCATGTTCTCTTCATTGCTGAAGGCACGAAGCTTGGTACTTCGGTTAAAGTCAGCTATAAAAAGTGGCCACTCATTGGGATCTCCTCCGAATAGATGTAAGTCGCGAGACATTATGTGATGGGCAGCTATGTGGTTTCTATGTAAAATATGGGACTCTGGTTCATTTACGTGGCTAGAATGTACGGGTGGTTGGATTTCTGATGTGTGCAAGTTGTGTTGGCCTTGTGCGTGGCTATGTGGGTACTATGCTCCCATCCCAAATTGCCTTATCATACGAGTATCATTCGATAACATCACTACTCGCTGCTGTTGTCTCGGCTGAAAATCTGTGGTGGGTCCGGCACCTATTTCGTCACACAATCGTTGTTAATTTAAATTTGTAATGTTGTTGTTGGTTTTTTAAAGGTTCCGGTTGTGATGAAGCTTGAACAGGCCACGGCATAAATCAAGGTAACACATGGTTGGCCATTAGTTGGTTGATTTGAGGAACGTGTTGCCTTGGCTTGATGCATCAAATTCGTGGTATCTGCGGTTAACCTCTTTGAAGATTGCATATATTCCATGGTGTTTCTCCTAGCCCAGCGCTCACCTTTAACTCGGCTCCCTTTGGTTCCTCATGTTTTTCTTCACCCTTAGATTCTTGAAGTAGAGAAAGCTTTTCGTATTTTCTTGTTAAATAATCCGCATCCCTCTTCTTTCTTCTTTGTAGTTCTTCCTTTGTGCAGGCATTTTTGAACGCTACTTGCTCCTCGAATTTTTAGAGCTCTAAGTTAATACACCTGGAACACGAATACTTCGATAACTTGGAACCGCATGATTTTCTAGAGGCTGTACATTGTTTCCCGAATGATGTTGAAACTTAGTAACTGTTTAAGGGATCAGCTTGATTCTCCGCGATGTTTGCAATGATTACGGAAGAGGGAGATGACTGCTGATTGCTCTGAACTGGGACATTAACTTGCGGCAAACCTTAAACTACAATGTTACTTTTTTCACTATCGGAGGGTTTTAAAATTAAATGCAGCTTTATGGTTAAGTGAACAGCGATTCTTTCGGGTTCGCTACATAAGCTTAATAAATTATATACCGTTTTACTCTTATTTGCACCACCATCCGCCGAAGAACTTACAACACTAAATGCTGCTACCGTTGCTTCGTTGAAACTGGCAGTTAGTGGATCTGGTATGATTTCCAGAGTGGAAGCAAGAGGCGCTAATGAGTTTGGGGATGAGAGAATACTTGTTTTAACACTAGTAGTCACTCTTGGCCAGAAAGCTTCGCATTAAAACTCTCAGAGTATATGCTTGAATTCGCTGCGGCAGTACATATATCGGAATTCATTGTGATATGCTCTGCATGGATCTTAGGCTTGGTTCCAGCAGTATCGACTATCCACGTTGACAAAATTGTAATGGAGAGACATCGATCACACTGTACCATGTTCCCAGCGCTGTTCGGCTTGCTGAAGTATCCACAATCATAGTCCTCTGGTGATTCAACTGGCTTGATATCAGACTGGAAATGGTGGCAGTATCGTTGGTTTTCCCTTTTTAGGCGGCATTTTCTACTTATCCAATCAATTTATCAATAGTTTTCGCAATCGTTGCATCACCAATTGTTTTGTAAATTGTTGTGACGAATTAGTCGCAACCAGGACACTTTGTAAACCCTCGAATGGTAGCAATATAAACATAGAAGTTTTTTACACTCTTAACATATTCTTCATACAATTCATGAGTTTAATTTATTAGTTACAATGTCTTTTGGTACTATAATCAATGAAAAGGAAATAATAAAAATGTACTATACATTTTTCAATTAAAAAAACAAAAATTGATTATGCTGGGTGTATACCGTGCCAAGTGTGTACTCATAAGGAAAGAGAAAATGAAATATATGACTACATGTTGTAAAAATGGCTGCCTCGCTCTTTTGCATTTTTCAAGACATGTGTCGTATTCGGCCGTAAGGAAGAAACTTGTTCCTTGCTTACACTGTAGCAAAAAGGACACTCAATACCGACGTCTCGGACTGAATGTCGCCCAATCAGATATAACTTATATTCAGTGGCGACGCGTGAGTAAAAAGCGTAGGCGTTCAGTTCATAAAATTTAATATTTTTCTTAAGTTGTTTTTTTGTTAATGTATTTTTATTATGTAATTCATGGTTTTTTAAAGTTACAAAAAAAATGCTTAAGCCTTAACTGACTTATATTTTAATCCAACCTTCTGGATTTGTTCAAAAATATTTTAATGACATTTTCATGGAAAGAATCTTCCAACTGTTTTCAAAAGTTTTTTCCAATGGTTAGCATTGAAAGATCCGTCAGTCTATTTTGCCTTATTGTTGTTCTTGAATATGTTTAAATTCTGTTAAGTGTTGAAAAAGATCTTTCAACTGATGATGTTGTGAAAGCAAAAGTAAGTACCAGTTTACAAAATTTAGACATTTCTGGAAAAACTGATATCAGGTCTTCTGTTACAAGTTTTTCAAAAAATTGCTTAAGAGTAAAATTGTTAAATTCTTGTTGTTTATAAATAACAATTTTTTAGAGCAAATACATCAAGTAATTGACCATATGAACTTTTAAGTTCATTTGAAAGAAGGTTAGGAATTTTTTTTTGCGTATTCCTTAAAGTTGTTTGTATCAAGCAAACAAACAAATTTTAGTTCTTTTTCTTCTATATTCCGTTTCTTCATCAATTTTATCTCGAACTCGATATGCTGACACAATACTATTTAACTGTTTTGTTTGAGATTAACAATACGAGTACTTTCTTTTGTTTTTTCAATAAATTTTAAACAAAATGTTATGTCAAGAGGTCGATGGTGATGGCGCGATAGTTGGCTCATTGGACTATCACGCAGAGAGTCTGGGTTCTATTCCTGGCTGGGTCACCAACAATTTTTCAAATCGCCATCACCCTTCTGGCGGGCAATGGCAAACTGCCGAAAGTAAAAAATTGCCTACGAGAAAGCTTCTAAGGAGTGCCGTTCGGACTCGGCGATAAACCGTAGGCCCCGCTCATGAAAACATGAGCAACGCAAATGAGTGTCAAGAAGCTAGGCCATGGCCCATACCGGGCTGTCAGCGCCACAGTATTTTTTTTGTTTTGTTGTTATGTCAAGAGTTTTTTGTTTCCAAGACATTATACAAAAAATCAGCTAGAACAAATATGGAACTAAATATTTTAATTAGCAGTTGTGATTCAAAATCAACCTAGATTATGTGCCAGTCAAATTTCCTGTCATAGCTGCTGCTCCATCGTACGTTTGGTAAACTAGTTTTTCATCGCAATTAGGTTTTTTTTACTAATTTTATGACATCTTCGGCTAGGATTTCAGCTGACTTGTTGGAGCTAACATCAGAAAACCCAAGGAATCGTTCTTCAATATTTCCTCCCTTGGAAACAAACCGTACCATAGTCGAAAGTTGGGACTTTTTACTGTTGTCCGATGTTTCATCCATCAATACAGAAATACATGTACACTCTTGTATTTCTTTGACTATTGCACTTGAAAGTAAAGTACTCACTGCTGAGATAATGTTATTTTGTAAATTGAAGTTCCATGAAATAATGTCTACCCTTCCAAATGGTTCGAGAGGACAGAGTCGTATTTGGCCAAATAATTTAAACACTCCCTATAGTTTCCCTGGTTAAGTAAATCCTCTGACTCGTAATGCCCTCTAAATGGAAGTTCTAGCTGTCCCAATAAGCATGTGGTGTCAGTAAGCCTTTTCATTACCTGACGATTTTTTTTTCTCTTTTTCGTTATGCTTGCTCACACTTATTTGTTGCTACTATTGCAGATTTTTCTGTGGAATTTGTTGCTCCTATTGCAGATTTTTCTGTGGAATTGTACTCGTATTTCGAAAAGGGATTTGCTAATTACTTTTTCAATTATTATACAGCTGTCTTTATTTATAACCTTTTCACTACCAGATGCCATTTTTAAGTTACAGTAGCCACAAAGTACAAAAAACAGCTTGTCTACTAAAACTGTAATCAACTTTGAGATGATTTTCCTTTTCCTCAAAATAAGAACTCAAAGTAAACTCATTGCATCAGATATCCTATATAAATTTTGCCGTCTCGTTCATATTCTTCCAGCGCGAATAGAACGTAATGGCAACATAATTACCCATGGTTTTGTTTTTAATACACTCAACACACACGATCACACATATTCCTACCTATCCTGCAGTATCAAAATACCTTCAAATTTACCATATCAGCATGTAAGGATGACTTGAGCAAAACTTACCCCTTTTGCTTGACTTTGTTCACAGCTAAGATGAACGAATTTGTTGATACGACACGTGGGTTACATTTGTTTTTTTGCATCTATTTTTGATGGATACATTTCGGTTTCAACTCAATTGAACGAGTCGAATGAATAGAAAGAATTGCTGTCACAGTTAATTTTTTTTTGTTCTGCTATGAATTATGATTTGGCTCAAGTGCACGAGAGACTGGCACGAGTTGGGAAATACACAGAGAAATTGAGTGAAGACTAAGGGGACTAAGTGGAAACTCATTTTGTGTTTGGTTAGTGTCAGTTAAGAAATTTTAGAAACAAAAATATTGTTCTCTGATAGTTAGGCGTTCATGAACGAAATGAAAAATAGGACGCGTCGCCACTGCCACTTATATTAAGTTATAACAGACATAACGAGGTATTAAAGATTTAGGGAAAATTCTTAAGGTCATTTTCGATCCCGATATTTATTTATGTATAGATTGAATTCCATCAAAAAGCGCGGATTTTCTTACTTTTAGGCTACGGTTCCGGTGGCAGCAAATTTAAGCGAATATCACTCTCGCAAATTCGCAAAGTTTTCTAAATTAATCTGTTTAGGTAAAATCGACTGTTATCGAGGTATTTCTAAAGGCTTTTAAGTTGAATACGCTAAACTGATTCATTTTGTCATTAAGAACCCTTGTTGTGACCGGGTAACTTAGGTGTTCCGGCACTGAGTGATTCTTTACAAAGTTGAAGGTGAGCTCATTCGCTTTCTGAATGTTACTCTATATTTAATTTTGAGAAGTTGATAAGTTTAATATTCTTTTTCAAACTCTGTAGCGAGTTATTCCACCTTTTTTTCGATCAAGATGTATAAGCACTTTAATTTGTTTGCCAGGATGTTTCACCTCATTTTTAAAAGTTATGTGACGGTATCGCTAAGAATTTCTTCTTGCCAAATTTCTATATTTATTTATAAGTGAAATGTGTTTGAAAGTTAAAATGTGATATCTATATATAAATACGTGCTGCCTATTTTTGTCGTACACTTTCACACCGTTCTACTGAACCGAATGGCATGATGCTTACACCATTGGAGAGGTAATTTTGCGTAGATGTGCATAATGGGTTTGATTTTTGCCAAACAGTTAAGAAGAACCTTGGTAAAACGTGTAAAAAATAGGTTATTTTTCATATATCTATAGATATAGATGTTGTAAAATCAGGAGTCCAGTGTTGCATAACCTTAGGATCATACATCATTATTAAACTCTCTCTCTCTCGCTCTGGTGAGTTCATTTATTAACCCAGTTTCAAACCAGAAGATACGAGAGTGAACTAGAGCCGTCCAAATGTGGTATAAATACAGGATGAGAAACAGTGTGAGTTAAGTTGATTTTTGGAAAGCGACAGAAAAGGAGCTTAGGGGCTGAACAGAATGTGAATCTGAAATTTGAATCTATGTCTGATATAGAACTTTCAAACTACAGATTCACATTCTGTTCAGCACTTAAGTCTTAATAGTGAACGATAAGAGATTTAAATTGTCAGATAGTAGTAAAATCGGTTGTGAATTACTTATGCCCAGTTTTCACAGTGACAGTTTAATCGGACGTTTAACTGAACCTAAACGAAAGTTTAAGTTTTTAGTTAAACTCTTTCGGGTTCACAGTGCAAGATAAACCTCCAGTTAACTAAACGCAGTTGTGGAAGCTATGTACACTCTTTTGGTGTATTTTTTCCCCAATGACTATTAGCAAAAAAAAATCAAAATGGTCGTGTCTCAGTGTCCTACACGTCAAACGAAAGTTTAAACGGCGGAGTGCAGTCGTTTAACTTAAATGACAAGTAAAACTCAACGTTTGGCTTAAGCGAGCACTGTGAAACCGAAAAATTCTTAAACGGAACTTTAAACGTCGATGAAAGTTTAAACTGTCACTGTGAAACTGGGCATTAGAAGTTATTTTAAATAATAATAAATTAAGTGTTTTGAAATAGAATAACGTTTTATCATTTCAATATTTACAGTTTTACGTAGCTTAAACTGGCCACACACGACGAGCCGGTTTGCGGAACATAACTTTTGCTGTAACTTTCAACAAGAAAATATGGAGAACGCACACGCGAATGATGCAATTGCATTATTAAAAAAGTATACCACCTTGATCAAAAAGTTCCCGGAAATTCAAAATACAAGTTTATTCATCTAAATCTATATTGTCCCCTTCAAAATAATTCCCATCGACTGCAACACATTTATGCCAGCGCTTCATCCAATCCTCGAAATATTTTTTATATTTGGTTTTCGGTATGTCCATCAATGCTTCCTGCGTTTTTCCATTACTTCCTCTCGGCTGCTGAAACGCGTTCCCCGTAGTGATTTTTTAACTCGATTGAACAGGCAGAAGTCACAGGGAGCTAGAGAGATTAAGGTGGGTGTTGGATGGTATTTGTTGCATTTTTCTTCAAAAAATTACGAATAATGATGGCACTGTGCGACAGTACATAATGGCCAAATAATACTCTTTGTTTACTGTCTAGCCTTCTGGAAAAAATTCATGATGCACTACACCGTTATCATCCATGAAAACCGTGAGCATTGCCTTCTTTTTTGACTAAAAACGACGTGGTTTTTTTGGTCTCGGCTCATTTGGTGAACGCCATTCTCTTACCTGATGTCTAGATTTTCCAACGTTCGCGCACATTAAATCCGTTTTTTAGGCAAAATTTTATACAAGTTCGTTGTTGCAAATTTAAATTCATTTCTAATATTGTAAAAAATTGCCAACACAGACAGAGATAGATGTACTCTTGGCTACGTAACTTTTGCAAATGTCGAACTATGACGGTAAGATTTAGAGAGAATATCAACAACAGATGTACTAACTTAACAAAAATACAGAACTCAAATCGGAACAATGGGAGCGCCTCACGGCACTCCGGGAACTTTTTGATCAATGTGGTATATGCAAAAAGCGAAAGCAAAAAATGAAAATAAACAAAAAAGGCGTGAGTGGATGAAAGAGTGGCTGTATGGTAGAAACGATCGCACTCATACTAAACTGTTGAGAAAATTAGAAAATCAGAAGATTTTAAAATTTTTTTAGAATGGATTCAGAAACTTGTATTGAATTGCTGAGTTTTGTCAGTCCATTTATTGGAAAACAAAACACAGGAATGTCAGCAACTTTAAGATTCCTCGTAACTGGACAAAGTTTCGAGGATCTAAAATTTTAAACAAATATTTCAATAAAATCGAAAAGAAACGTTTTACTAAAACTTGCCATTTAAAAAAGAAAATGTTTGCGAACAACGCCACCGTCATACTGGAGAACAAATTCACAAATTTTGAAATTTTTCATAAACATTGGATGGGTTCGTCAGCAGAACCACAAAAGTCGAACAAGAACATGAACACGAACAGATCGCACGAACATGTTCGTCGTGTATGGCCAGCTTTGCTGAGAAAAAAAAATTGTTCAAGTCTGCTTGCCTTTGAAAGTCAATAATAAAGGAAAGGAAAGATGCTAAGGATAAGCGTATAGTCGAATCGTTTTTGTGCATGTGGTTCTACATAGGGAATTTGTTTGACTACGAGTACTTTGACTTATGAAATGTATTGTTTTGTCTTTTTATGTTAGTTTGTGACTGTGAAAGTCATGACTTCGATTGCAAAAGAGTTTCCTCTAAGTGGGATAGAAACTAAACAAAATGAAAAAAAGAGAACGAGTGACAACACTTTTTGTGTGTACACGACGACTGTTGCTTTTGAGAATCGTCGAATTTCGGCGACGGGTGAGCCTAGTTTTCTTTAAATTTTTGGAACTGAAGCAATATGTTTAGTACGAATATCGGAGACAATTTCGCAGCAATGGAGTCAAAATCGTTTCGACACCGAAGTTGTCAAGAACCGCAGAGAAGCTTAGCAGTTTATGTTTATTAAAATAATTATTTCAACAGCATTTATAGTAGACTTAACATCATCTATAAGTAATAAATGCGATACGGTAGATGTATGAGGAAGTTTAAAATAGACAAACATTTATATGGTAAATTATATTTTAATTTAAACTAACTTAACATTCGTTAAGCAAACAGCGAATATAAGAAAAAATAAATAAAAAAATAAAAATTACATTAGAAAGAAAGAGAGAAAGAGAAAAAAAACATAAAAATTAAAATGCAAATAATTTACTCAAAATGGTATTTTCTGTATTTATGTGTTACCTGCAATGTGCCGAAATAGAATATCACCAAAATAGTTCGCGTAATAGAGTCTTCTGAGGCGAATGACATGCACAAGAAACTAGCGTTGCGAAACCGGGGCAGAATCAAGCTCAAGGAGCGATGTAATTGTGAAAAGTGTAATTGTGTAAATACTTGACTGCATAAAAGTCTAGATACTTGTTTAGTGAGCAACCAAGAATATTTTTAGCGGATACAAGATCAAAACGCTTAAGTCCATAAACGTAACGAGTAACATTGTTGAATGCAACCTGGAGACTATGATTAATTAGTGCCCCGAGGCAACAGAAAACTTCACAACTATAAGATATAAGTGGAACAAGTAGCGTCTTTGCCAACATTAGTCTAGTGGTCAATGGCGTATAGCTCCGCGACAGGGAAACATTTCTGATGCATCCATAAATCATCCCAATGCAAAGTTGTATTGAACGCTGCTAGCGCTCGATACCTAAGTTAATATGTAATTAAATTATATGCTAATGAATTATAATAATAATAATAATAATAATAATAATTGCGAATCCCCAAGATATATGTTAGGGAAGTATGTGGTGTTCAGATTATTTCTGCTCATGACCAGGCGTTGGGTTTTATTTGGATTAAGCCATAGGAAATTTTCTTCAGACCAGGTGAGAACTTTTCTCAAATGTTCATTGTGTTTATAGGCTACATCCTCAACCAAAACGAGGTCACTACTAACATATAGCTGTACATCATCTGAGTACATGTGCACCAATGAATTTTGAATGACTCTTGGAAGGTCGTTTATAAAGATTGTGAAGTGTAGTGGACCCAAAATAGATCCTTGGGGGACACCCACTGAAGTTGCAACAAAAGTAGATTGGCAGTTGTTTAAGAAAACTGCTTGCTTGCGACCCGAGAGGTAAGAAAGAATAAGGTTTGCCGCGGAAAAAGGGAATCCAAAAGACGTACAAAGTTTATAAACGAGAAGTCCGTGATTGACTGTGTCATATGCCTTGGAGAAGTCTAGCGTCACAAAAGTGAAATGGTCATTATCGCTCGCTGCCCGTATATCATCCGCTACCTTAAGTTATGCTGAAGTGCAGCCGTGGTATTGCCTGAACCCAGATTGATGCGGACAGAGCAAGTTGTTACGTTGCAGGTGAGCTGACATTTGAAAGTGAATAGACTTTTCTTATTCTTACTTTTGACAAAAATCTTGTCTCTGGTTTATGCGGCAGTTCTGTCATTTTGGTAAGCAATTAGCGCACAAAGAAGCAACGGTTGATAAAGTACGACCGACAAAGTTTGTGTAAAAATGCAAAAAAAACTATCGCGAGTTATGATGAAAACTGATTTAGTTCTTGAAAACACTGTTTTGTTGTATGCGTTAAAACTTTCTTTGGAAAAACTGGTAATTTATTAACAAAACGAACTTGAAAGCAATTGTTGCTTCAAAATGATGTGTTTACCTTCCACTAGCTATAATGGCAGAATTTAAGTTTTAAGTTTATTTGTGTTTTTATATCTTATAAATATTCAATTTTATAAACTCTAGAACATACTCGTATAGTATGTAAGAAGTTTGCTAATAAATGGGTTGTGACCTGAACTAAATGCAGTTATAGTGCATGGTAAAGGGTGGCCGTGGTGTAGTGGTACTAGACATCGCTTCTAAGTCGGAGATTCAAGGTTCGAATCCTACTCATGACAAGTTTTTCATTTGTGTAATTGGAACTCAGTCAGAAAAATCTGCGTGTGAAGGCATAACACTGGCATGTAGCTTCGGCTGTTTTAGAGTTTCAAGCACAAAACAACCGTTAAAATTTATAACCTGAATCATTCCGAGTGAAGAAAAACTCTCCGTCCTATTCGGACTCCCACCCCTGCAGAGTCCATACCCAAACAAAATATACCTGAGTTTCAAACCAATACATCACAACAATGCTTTTCATTTCGCCTTCTTCTATCTTTCCGCCCGCGCCCTGGCAACAAGGATATCATAGTATCATAACCCCCTTAGGCGCACGTAAGTTATTAAAAAAAAAAAAAAATTGTTAATTTTTTTATGAATATTGCACACTTCCTCCTGCCATTATTGGTCAGTCAACACGATAACATTTAAAATCAGTAATACAGATGTGAAACTTTGAAATATAGTTAAGCCAAATTGCTGTTGAAAGGGCAATATCAATGTTGTTTCTACTTAAATATGTATAAAATATGTGCATGTTGGTTACGAATATTCCCAGCATTCCATGTAACAATTTTAATATTCTTCTTATCGCATTACTTGACGTTAGAATACAGATACTCAGTCGCTGAATGTGCTAAGGCAATGAATTGATTCAGCTCTGTTTTAAAGCAATTTAATCATTTGCATATCTAGCGAATTGAGTTCTTACATCGTTAATAAATTGAGTAGATTGTTGTCTGCCACATTGGTGTTTTCATTATGTTAGGTACTCTGCAAAAACCTTGTTCTCTTCCATATATTTAACCTAAATATGGTGCTTACCATGTTGGTCCATGATGAGATATCGCTGGGTCAGTGAAGAAAAATTAGTCAACTTATTTAAAGCTGGTTTTTGCTAACAATTTTGTTACGTGGAACAAAAACCAACTTTTCCGAGGGTTTTTATTGACATTTTAGAAAATCTACCTTGAACAGAAATTTTTATGGACAAATTTGTTAATTTTACACTTTACAATTATTGTACTCAGAGATCAAGCGCGCTCAAATATTCTGATTCAACTATTTATATATTAGATTAATTATATATATTAGGCTAATAATTATTTAGGTAACTATGCACTTTCGCGGCTACCTGGTTTTTCAGCGATAAAAAATCCAAAGCTGCGCCGATTTTAATATTTTTTTAAAAATGTTTGACTTGACGGCGCATTTATGAAAAGAAAAACGAAAATAATAAGTACCTATAAAAGTTTTTAAGCTCTGAGTGCTGAAAAAAAAAGTTTCACAAACAAACCCCTTTAGTTTTTTTTAGGCAACCAAGTCGACTGAATATATGCTAATATATGAAAACATGAAAATCGGTCCAGTTTTGGATTTATTGTCGCTACAAAACCAGGTGACCACGAAAGCTTATAACTACCCACATATGAACACCTATATACATATGTATGTATATATATAATTTCCTTTAATTTGCAGTCACAGCTTACGGCTTATAAACAGTGAGGTGGGTATGGGGGCATGCTGCCCCCTGCAACCCCACTGTTTGTTGTGTTGGTGGTAGGGTAGGTGCGAGGTTAAGTATATGCAAAGTTTCTTTTAGATTTAAATGATCTTTTGGTTTTAAGGAAACTTTGCATTATACCCAACCACTCACCTACTCCAATTCCTCAATGAGTACGCGGTACCACCAATTCGACTTCTTATATTTTTATTCGTAATCACAATCACACAAAACGAAAAAATTGAAAAAAAAATTCTAATAAGAGAGAACCTACTTATGACACCAGGCATTCGGAGAAAGCAAATCACGCCTCAATTCCGGGACCTGACCTCTGAAACGTAGCGTACGATAGCATCCTTCGTATGGAGATGCCAGAAGAAAAAAACACAACCTGAGGTTAGCGAAAAAAAAAACAGAGACAGTACGGCTTACATAGAAGAGAATTCCAACCATACTCGATTAACATATACGGCAAGGGACGATCACCAGCTCACCTGGGGAAAGTCGATAATACGAAGCTCACCTTCTGGCAACAAATAAAAAGCGCATCGGAACGGGCTGCAAAAGTAATTACAGCCCTCAGCAGGTTAATGTCCAACAAAGCAGGCCCGACAGCTAGCAAAAGAAAACTACTGATGACGGTAACAAATTCTTTTCTGCTATACGGGTGTGACGCCTTACAACAAATGCCCGTAGTACAGGGGCGTGGTGCCCTACGCTCGTACAGAACAATCTCAGAAGCAGCTACATTGGTAGTCACAGGAATAACCCCTGTCGACCTCCTCACAATCGAGAGAAAACACTTTTTCGATAAAAAATCCGAAATCGGAATTGAAGCAACAGCTTTTGAAGCGAAAGTATAC